>CM046673.1:24815651-26015651 GCA_025594165.1 Tamias sibiricus
ACCTACCTTCCCAGCCACACCCTACCTGCCTACAGTTACCACCCAGTTAATCCCTATCTGGGGATTAACACACTGATTAGGTTAAGACTCTCATAACCCAGTCCTTTCACCACTAAGTTTTCTTGCATCGTCTCACACATGAGCTTTTGGGGGACACCTCCTATCTAAACCATAACATTTGGTTTGCTTGGTTTTTGTTTCGTTTTGTTTCAGAAGTGGGAATGGAGGTTTTCTGTTCAGTTCAAGCCCTGCCAGCCATTAGGCAGACAGAAAGCACCTATTGGCAGGCAGGCACTGGGGTACCACCTGCCACGGCTCTGCACGGAGCCATCCTGCCGAGTCCTGCAGAGCGTCCAGAGAGGAGCTCCATGTGTAATTTGGTCCTTCCCTGGTAAGTCATTCCACACACACAATTGCCCTTCCTCTCCTGCAGCCCCTGCCCACTTTCGGAGGCCTTTCCCACTGTTCTCACTAAAGACCATTCTTTGGTTCATCTCATCCAGACTCAGTGAGAGCAGAAAAGGAAAGCATTCTGGTGTCTGGTGAAACTTGTTCAGCTGGGAACTTGGCTACAAGGGTTGCTATGGCAACCCAAGTAGATGCTCTAAGGGGGAGCCGTGATTCCCGTTGGAGTGTAGACATGTGTTTGTGTGTGCAAAAGAGTGTGTGTAGCAGAAGGGAATGACATTACTATCAGGAAGGGGCTAACCACTCCACAAAAGGCCCTGGAATTGTTCCGTAAGCCACATTCTTCATTTCCACTCAAGTATAGCCCAGGCTCAATTGCAATTGCAATTTCAAGACTGCATGAAGCCAATCCTTTCCAAATTGTCTGGATTAACTCTGTGCTTGTGGAAATCTCCTCAGAGAATGTTTCCACCAGGGTTTATTGGGGGATAGTTTCCACACAAAGCCTCTAGTCAATGGATGTGTGGGTATCCACAGATGGAGCGACACCACGCCTTTTTACTTGGAAATGTTGTTAATGGCAGGTGACAAGTGTGATGCAAGTGCTTCTAAGAATGGGATACACCTTTGGATGTTAATTCATTTAATCTTTTTGAAATTAAGTTTTGAATTTCCATAAGGTGTATCATCAAACAGGATTTACAGATTTGGGATCTCATGTAGTGCACCCCCGGTTTATTTATTTATTTATTTATTTATTTATTTATTTTGCATCCATGGATGCTTTTTATGCAATTAAAGAGTTTTCTACATTTTATGTAACTTCACCTAAACTTCTTTTTTCTTTATCGCAGTGCTGGGACTCAAATCCAGGACTTTGCATATGTTAAGCAAGAGCTCTCCCACAGAGCTATACCCTCAGCCATAATAAAATATTTTAAATTCTCAAGAGTTAAACGCATAAATCATGTGTAACTGGAAGATAGAATGCTAGATATTAGAGATTTCAAAAATTAGAGACAAACTGAAACTCTGCATTAAACCCTCTTCTCTCAGATAATAATAACAATAAGAGACTTACTAGGTGTTTATTATGTATGAGGCTGTTTTGTAAGCATTTCACAAGTATTTACTTGCTGACCCTTCACAATAACAGCGTAAAGTAGATATGATGATGATTTCCCTCTTACAGAACAGGAAATGCAGACACAAAGAAACTGCCCAAGTTGTAGCATAATAAATGGTGAAAATGGGGTCCATACTTGATGGTCTTGTTCCACCACCAGGCTGATGACTCCACCAAGGGTCTCCTCTGACCCCAGCACTTTTCCCTGTTGCTCCCCGACTTGCTGTCTGACCTTGTCCTCCTCACCACCCCCACACCCCACAGAACTTATTTGCACTGGAGTAAGGAAACAATTTCTTTCATCATCACACACTCCTTCAGAAATTATTGTTTAGGGCATACATTTAGGCTTCAGGTATTCAAGGAGTTTAGAACTTAAAAAGTCTCCTCTCTCAAAGTTACTGCCTCTGCCATGAACTTCGAAAGTCTGTTTCAGCCAGGCGCAGTGGCACATGCTTGTAATCCAAGCAGCTCCAGAGGCAAGGCAGGAGGATCATGAGTTCAAAGCCAGTCTCAACAACATGGCGAGGCTCTAAGTAATTCAGCAAGACCCTGTCTCAAAATAAAAAATAAATAAATAAATAAAAAGGGCTGGGGATGTGCCTCAGTAGTTAAGCACCTCTGGGTTGGTTTTTATTATTATTGTTATTGTTGTTGTTATTATTATTATTGACAGGCAGTTGACTAAAGAAAAAAGAGCATCTCTGTGTGCAGAGTGGCTGGAGGCTTTGAGACAGACAAAGTTCTTATGTCCATTGGCCATAGACTGGGGAGGTGGAGGGGGTGGGACCAGGAAGGAGAAGACAACACCTCTTGTCTCTGACATTGTGGCCTTCCCATGGTGCAGTGGTCTACAAATTTCTGCTTGTATGTGCATCTCAAAAAAGAATTTAAAAGAAAACAATGTACCCCCACTGCATATTTTTAATTCATAGGTAAAAGATTTTGTTGTGAGTTTAAGTGATTGCAAGGGAGATAATATTTATTTTACTGCAAATATTAGCATTTAAGCATAAAACTATCAGTCTTTAATAAAATATTAAAGGAAATTTAGAGCTCATAATAATTTTATGCCCATCACCATCCAATTTAAAATATATGAAGCTCTTTTTAATATTGAGAAATTTTGCACTTTTTCTTCTCCTCCTTGAATTTGTATTTATTTTCTACTACCTCACAAATATTTAACGTAGATTAATATGTTTTTAAAATTTGAAAACATCTTATTGATCACCCTATCAAACATTAAAACATATTAAATATGTATTGTAATGCATTAAAAAAAGACTCTACTTTGTGAACTTGAGACTCATCAGGTTTCAAAAAAAAAATCCTTTTCTATTAAATTATCATACTACTTATTAAAATGCATAATAGTGTTACCAGTTTTGATCATTTTTAAACATAAAAAGTTAAATATAATTGGAAATTTGCAAGCCAGGCGTGGTGGCGCATGCCTGTAATCCCAGCACTTGGGAGGCTGAGGCAGGAGGATCATGAGTTCAAATCCAGCCTCAGCAATGGCGAGGCACTTAGCAACTCAGTGAGACCCTGTCTCTAATAAAATACAAAAAAAAAAAAAAAAAAAAGACTGGGGATGTGGCCCAGTGGTCAAATGCCCCTGTGTTCAATTGCTGGCACCAAAAAAAAAAAAAAAAAAAGTAATTGGAAATTTGCTCCTAATAAGATGAAGTATGATTTAACTTTTCACATGCTTTTAAAGAGAGAAAGATTATTCTGCTAAAAGTAAACAATCCAGAAGCTAAAATAGCATACTTGTGAACTAGACGTAGAAAATATTAAATATTTTATTTGGCAAAATGAAATAAGCTTTTGCTGTCATTGGATTATTTCATGGTGTGATTTTATAAGATGGATTTTAAAGTAGCTTACTGAACAGCATACAGTGAATGCAAACCAAATCACCTAAAATTTTTATCCCTGAGTTTTGTTTGATGAATCTTGAGAATTGTGAAAGTCCTGGCAAATCTTGAAGCTACATTTAAAGAAATCAGTGTCATTAACTTACATGCTTGGGTTGTACTTCCATACTTTCCCCTCAAGCTGAAGAATTGACCTATGATTAGTACTGAGTATAGTTGAAAAATATTGCTCACATTTAAATACATTTGCAAAAGCATTGCTTTTTTTTTTTTTTTTTTTTTTTTTTTTTTCTTTTCTTTTCTTTCCTCCAGCATTCAATGTTTCTGCAGATGGACGATGTTGGTGTCATTGGACTGTCCTTCAAGAAGGAAAATGCTGAGGCTGGGGTTGTGGCTCAGCGGTAGAGTGTGCGCCTAGCACGTACTCGGCCTGGGTTCGCAATCCTCAGCACCACGTAAAAATAAATGCATTGTATGCAACTAAAGTAAATAAATACATAGTTTAAAAAAAAAAAAAAAAAAGAAGGAAAATGCCTTGACTCTCATCAAGTCACTGGGGTTTTGTCATGTCTGTATTCAGAACACCCTAATGTGGGTCAAAGTACTGTTTTTTGTTTGTTTGTTTGTTTGTTTGTTTTGGGTGGTGCTGGGGATTGAACTCAGGGCCTTGTGCATGCCAGGCAAGCACTCTACCAACTGAGCTATATCCCCAGCCCAAAAGTACTGTTTTTTTAGATTATCTTCCTTCTTAACATAAAGTAAATAAGATGGGAAAATATGAGAGCCGTGGGGTTGATGGAATCTTAAACAATAAGGTATTCTTCCCATTTTTTTTCTTTCTTCTCCCTTAGTTTTCTATACCTTGTACCAATGAATCATAGTCAGATAGGGAGTTAGTATGCCTATTTATTTATTTATTTATTTATTAATAAAACTGGGGGACATACATTGCAAACTCAGATGTGTTCTTAGGCAAAACAAACCAGAAAAATAACTGTACAGAAATGAAAGCTCTGGAAGTTGGAACACGGAAACTAGGGATCTGGAAACATCCCATGATCTGTACTGCTTGGAAGTTTTCCACAGGCCCCTGGGCTGGCTGCCCTCCTTCACCGGGTGCTGTCTTATCTTTAGGACAGGCTCTTGCACACCTCGTCTCCTCTGATCCTGCCACGCTGGGTTGAGGGAGAGGACAAGAACTTTCACACTCATTTTACAGATGTGAACTCATAACTTGGGCACATGGTTCCAGGACCATGAGACTTCAGCCAAGTTTGAAATAATATTGTTTAGAAAGGGAGAGAGTAGAGGGGGAAGGGAGGAAGGGAGGAGGATAAGGGAAAGAGGAAGAAGGAAGGAAGGAAGGAAGGAAGGAAGGAAGGAAGGAAGGGGTTATGTACTTCTTGTTAAGAATAAAAGTTTTCAGCATAAGAAAAAAGAGAAAATATGAAATTAAAAGATTCAGTACAGGGCTGGGGTTGTGACTCAGTGGTGAAGTGTTCGCCTAGCACGTGTGCGGCCCGGGTTCGATCCTCAGCACCATGTAAACATAAATGCATTGCATTGTGTACAACTAAAGCAAATAAATAAATATTAAAAAAATTCAGTACAAAACCACATAATGCTAAAATTAAGCGGTAAATAACAGTATGAAATTATGATTTATTTATCTGTTTAAAAAATGCCTGGTTTTGTGGCTCAGTGGTAGAGCCTTTGCCTCACATGTGTGAGGCACTGGGTTCAGTTCTCAGCACTACATATAAATAAATGAATAAAATAAGGTTCATCAACAACTAAAAAAAAAAAAAAAAAAAAAAAAGCCTGTTTCTTTCCTCTGACCTTTGGAAAGGCCTAGAAAGCAAAGATAACACAGTAATGGTGAGTTCCCTGAATGGCCCCCTAAGTGCCAATTTACAAGTACAGAGGCTGGAGGAACATGCTCAATAACACAATAAAAAATGCAACAAGCTAAGACAAGAACATGGGAATCCTGCAGGCCAAATACCCTGATGTCTTCAGCAAATAAATGGCAAAACAGGGAAAGGTGTTACAGATGAACAGCCAATCAAACATCATGTATGGCTTGAATCCTGCTCTAAACAAAATAACCACAGACAGACACTTTAGACACCATCTGGGAAATTTAAACACAGACTCGGTATGAAAAGATATTAAAGGTAAATATTTTATTGGATGTTATGATGGTATTGGGGTTGTGAAAAATACCTTCAACTGTTCAAGATACATTCCTAAGTGTTATGACGTGATGATGTTTGGGATCTGCTTTGAAATCCTGCAGCAGTGTGTGTGGGACTGGGTAAGGGGAGGGTTGAAGAAATAGCAATTAACTAAATGTCATCTGAAGGTGCTGGGAAGGAAGGATGTGATCCCCTAAAGATTACCTAACCAGTTTTAACACTGAGGGTGCCCAAACCCCAGATCCCCTTCTGGGCAGGTGCACCTTCTGCAGGGTATTGGCTGCCCCCTCTGTGGAAGACTGTCTTTGGCCACCTGAGCTTGCCAGGAGGTTAGGCATGTTTTCCCTCCTGACACCATCAACCAACAACTTATTTTCACAGGAGTGCAACGTGCAGGTTCCCTTGCTCCAAAGTTGAAACAACTCTGTGTGCAGTCCAGACTCCAGAGCTCCCTGCAAGACCAGGCTGGAGCCAATGCCAGCCATAACTGCATCCTTTCTAGCACCCTACCCTGTTCCCTTTATTTTTTTTTTTCTCCCTAGCACTCTCCTCCAGTAGATCCCATGTAGGTCCCATCTCATGGTCTGCTTTTCACAGACTTGATCTGAAGAAGGTGGCAGGTATTTTTCTAACTGGGAAAGTAAATAATGAAACCAAGGGTCAATCAGGCAATATTTGAAACTTTACAAAGAAATAACCCCGTCTGTGTGGGTGAAGCATTAGTTATACCTATAAAATTGAAGGACTTGGGGGGAAAAATGCCAGCAGCAGGAGGAGACACCTTTTGCCTTACAATCCCCTTTAGAGCTCCACTGGCCAAGCAGAAAAGGAGCTTTCATCAGCAACTCTTCAATTCCAGGTGAGGGGAAGGTGAGAGAGGGGAGTCTAGCAGGTTAGCCAAACAGCACCAGGATAGGACCTCACCCCCTGTTCCAGGGATCTCTCCCCCAAGTGCCCAGAAAGTCCCTACATTAACCTTGACCCTTACGTCTGGGACTCACTTGACCCTGCTACCTAAATATAATGGACATTTATAGTGTTCCTCTTGTCTTAGGGATTCCCCCAACTCTTTCTAGTGGAGGCTGCCAAAAATATTACTCCACCCTAGATATAGTGATTGGTTCAGAGACAGGCACATCATTAAACCAAGGCAATCAGGAATAAAATTTTCAACTTAAAAAAAAATCAAAGTACCACCAGACACAGTGGCACATGCCTGTAACCCCAGCTTCTCCTGAGATTGAGACAGAAGGATTGCAAGTTGGAGGCCAACCTGCACAACTTAATGATTTGACTTCAATCAAAAAATAACAAGGGCAGGGGATGTAACTCATGAGTGGAGAATCCCTGCGTTTAATCTCCTGTGCCATGGGGTTGGGGGGAGGGTGGAACTAGGTGATATGTATATAGTTCAAAAATCAAAATGTCTAAGAGGTAGGAGTATACAGTAAGAAAGCTTGTGTCCTCTCTTCCCTTAGTTAACAACCGTCTGTTTCTTAGGGCAACCTTCCACAGTTTCAATGTGTATATACAAACAAGAGCAAATTTATTATCTCATCCTCCTTTAGTTACAAAAATGGTGACATAAGGTGCATATCTTCTGTTCCCGGATTTTTTTTCTCTTACCTTGTATCTTGGTGGAGGGCATTCCATGTCAGTAAGTGAAGAGTTTTCTCACCTGTTATTTTTTTTTTCCTAATAGTACAGCTGCAGAGGATTCTTTTGTCTTTGCTATTTCAAACAATACTGCAATGTCTAACCTGTATATATATATATATATATATATATATATATATATATATATATATATATATTATTTCTCATGTCTGAGAATATTTGTATGATAAATTCTTAGAGGTGGGATTGCTTGTTGTGATACGTGCAAGCCAATTTCCCTCTCTGCTCACAAAGCAATAAGGATGGGACCCCACACCATCCGTAGCCATATCTCAGCCATGTGGAAAAGACCAGCTTGGGAGAAGGCCAATTGCAAGCAGGGAAAAGGAGAACTGAGAGACAGAAAGAAGGTGGAGAGGATCCTTACTCCTGACACCTTGGTCTCCCCATGCTGGACTACACTAGCCAGAGACCCCACTTTGAATTTAAGCTGGGTCAAGCTGGGATTCTGCTGTCTCACATCCATATTGAGGGTAAACAGACAACCTCATCTGGCTACAATGAACTGGTTGCCAGATGAACCTGCCAGCTACCTGGCCAAGAACCAGGACACTTATAAGAAGCCTCTGTAGGTACAATACAGCCATGTTAGGCAACTGGTGGTTTCTAATAAAGTTAAACATAACCCTCCTCTATAGGCCAGCAATTCCACTCCTACGTGTGTAACCTGGAGAAATGACTCCTTCAATCATACTAGAGAAACATAAGAAATTACCCAAATACCAATAGGAGAATGAAAAAAAAAATGGATTGAGGTATTTCTTCTAATGGAATACCACACAGAAATAAAATAAAATTTTAAAAAAAGAATCTACCACCAATACATACATCAATGTGGAGAATTTCACAAACATATTGTTGAGCAGAAGTCAGACATTTAAAAAATGCATCCCATATGATTCCATTTTTTATGAGGTTCAAGAAAAGGAATAACTAATCTGCAGTGATGAGTTTAGAATAGGTGTGACCCCCTGCGGGAGGCACCATCTGGAAGGAGGCTTGTGGGCATTTTCCAGGGTAAGAGAAATGTTAGGTATCTTGATTGGAGCGATGATTACATAGGGAGGTTTGCAATTGTCCAAATCCACCATGGTGCACATTTTTCATTTTGTCTCAATTTTTTTTAAAAAAAAAATAAAAGAATGTCAGAAGCAGAATGTTTGGGGGATCATTTCCACCAGCAGCAGATAATACTGCATCAAGATAACCTCCATGGGTAGAAGAAGTGGTCTCTGCCCTTAGCAATTTGTGCACACATTGCTGTGGACACTCAGCTAATCCATGGCTTTCTGTGACCCTCCACTAGAAGCAGCCTCCCTCCCAAAGCTTTGCAGCAGATGTCTACTCACTCCCCCAGACAGATGAGGTCCTGGAAGCAGGCTGGTGTGCACACGGCCATGGCTCTGGCCAGACAAACCCACATCTCCATCATGCTGCACCCTGAGTCCATGTGAGCAGGAAGATATCGGGTCCCTTGCTGCATTATTTGGGAGATTTCAGACATCAAGATACAAAGTCTGACATCAGCCATGCTGTGCTCATGCCAGCTGTTTTATTATTAAGAGGAGCTGTGTTGAATGAGTTCTGAGGCCTTGGTTTGCAAAAGTGAGGGGAGAGGCTGAGAAGAGGGGGGAGAGATGGTGAGGTCACAAGCTGAGTCCTTAAATATTATACCCCAGGGTTAAGTAAAACCTCTGCCAGCAAAATTCACTACAATGGGCTCCCAGTCCCTTCTAGTAATTAGAGGGTAAGTTGGGATGGGAGATTTGTCCTTGAAGCCTCATTTACCCCTCCCAGCAAAAGCCTTTAATGCCATTATGACCTTCTAGGGAAGCAGTTGGGAAAAATGTGAGGAGGGCTTGGGGGGAAAGGAGGGATGGGTGGGGTAGGCATTTGGACCAGGATGGCAGTTCTAAGGGGCTGCAAAAGCAAAGAAGGAAAGCTGCGAAATGAGGTCTTTTAGAGAGATGAGAAGGTGGCCCAGATGCAGAATCTCCTGTGCTGTGCTGCGAGGCTAAGGCCTCACTACTGCCACACATGATATAGTAGCCATAGCCCCATGACCACTGGGTGCTTGAAGCATGGCTAGTGCCACAGAAGAACTCTACTTTTAATATCATTCTCTTGTCATTGAAGTGTAAAACTGACAACCTGAAGCAGGATAAAAAAATATAAAAAATTCCATTGAACACAACGTTATTTGACATCATTACCCTATATTTTAAAGTTAATTATTAACATGTATTTCACCTGCTTGTTTTGAATGTGGCTGTTAGAGATTTTTTTTATAATATAACAGGCTTGTATTATATTACTACTGAACAGTGCTGTCCTTGGACATTGACACATCTCTCCTAAAACATCAATACCTGTGCTCAATTCAGTCCTGCCTCTTCTGGCAGAGGACCTTGGGCTGCGCCTTGGTGTTTATTCTTTCAAAAGCTTTAACACTAATCTGTCTGCATATGCTCAGCTGTTACAGTTCAGTGGTCCAACAGCCATCCAATTAGAAGTCTAAGGAAATAAATAAATAGAGAAGCACACAGAGGAAGCAGGAGTCAGGGCGAGGGTGTCCTCTGTGTGACTTCCCCTAAGTGCACCATTAACCCATGCTGACCTTTACCAAGAGTGGTGATGGGCCCAATCTACATTTTTTTTTTTTTTTTTTTTTGGTACCGGGAATTGAACTCAGGGGCACTTGACCAGTGGGCCACATCCCCAGCCCTGTTTTGTGTGTTTTATTAGAAACAGGGTCTCATTGAGTTGCTAAGTGCCTCACCATTGCTGAGGCTGGCTTTGAACTCGAGATCCTCCTGCCTCAGCCTCCCAAGTGCTAGGATTACAGTCCTGCGCCACTGTGCCTGGCCAAATCTACATTTTTAAATACCACTCAGGTGGCTCCTGGGAAAATAAACTGATGGAAAGGGTGTGAATGTGGTGGCCCATGGATAGGCTTCTGCAGCAATCCAGCCAACAGTTATTATTGGTTGCTCCTAAGTTTTCCTTGAGATGAATTTTGCATCAACCAAAACAAAGTAATGGGAACACAGTTTTAAATAAGTGCCAGCTTCCCCAAACTCACGACAACTTTTCAGTACATCTTTTCAAAGGTTGGAGTGTCCAGTACCCCTCCCCTGTGGTCCACCTAGCCACAGGTTCCTCCATGTGCCCTGGTTGCCCCTGGGACCCAGGTGAGGTACTGCTGTCTCTGGGCAAGTCCAGCGGTGAAGTAGGAAGCTAATCACTTTTGTAGTGAATGTTCAACTCTTCATTCCTCTACCTCCAGCTGCCCTGGCTTGTCAAAGTCTCAGTCTCTTCTTTGCCCAGCCTCTGGTTTCCAGAGGGATCCACTTCCACAAGGAGGTTTGTTTAAGAGTATTATTGATGTCTGGGCTGATATCCAGTCAGATAACAGTGCATAAGGCTCTACCTCCTCCCTGGGAGGCTCCCATGGTGCAGGGATAGTTGTTTCCATCATATCAAAAGCTGGCAGGGATTTATTTTAGCCACCTCAGTATTGCTTACTTAATGGTTCTTAAATATAATGTGGATGAAAGACACCTGGGATGTTTTGTAAAATGCATATTCCTAGGAATCAGATGGCAAAGTCAAATGGAGTAAGGGTGGAGCGTTTAATAAAGAACTATGTACAGAAGTGTGAAAAAGATCAAGGGAAACAGACAAAGGCTGGTTTCAGAGTGGAAGCTGTTCCCATCCCCTACAGCTCAAGGGCTAAAAAAGGAAAGCAGGAGAGAAGAGTTGCTAGAGAGACCCACTTGCAAGGAGCTGTGGCTTGAGTAGAGGAAAAGAGCAGAGGGGAATAAACACCTCACTCTCCTCATGTCCTCTGGATATTGTACTATGGTGTCCTTCATTGGCCAAACCCACCCAAAGCCGGAGAGCATGGGAGCCCCAGAAGCTGACGGTTCAGGCCACACAAGCTGATCTCACAGACACAGACCAGGGAGGAGAAGTCCAGAAAATGAATCTAAAGAGATAAACAGAAAATGTCCCACCCATAAAGCACACAGAACAAAAGCGAATGATTATCAATCTGCTACCTTCATTAGATTACGGGGTAAATTCTAAATGCTACAGTTGGATGGTGATCTTGACAAACTGGAAAGGAACCAGATAAGGCTTGGGATGGTGCTAGGAGTTAAGTCACTTAAGAATGATTTTATAAAAAAGAGTGATAGTTGGTTCAGAGACAATAACCAACTAGCTACTATTGTGATTTAACTTGATCAGGTTTGACTTATTTTGACAGGTTGGCTTGGTTTGAGCTGCTCCACAAATGTGTGTCAAATCTCCTTACTTTTTTGGATTAATTGCTTGAATAGACACAAACCTTATTAACAATTAGTTCAGTGTATGGCTCCGGAGGCTCCCCATCCTTCCTAACTGGATTGTCCAGGAATCCAGAGGCCACTCAGTTACAGAGGAGCCAACCTTGCCTGATGCTGCATAGAGGCAACAGGATTCTGCAGTCCCCTGTCAACACAATTTCTCACTGCTTCAGACTGTGGCTGTCACAGCTGAGACCCACATGATCCCGTGGAGCTCATCCATAAGCACAGTGGGTTACACGCTCCAGTGCCGACATATAGCCATTTAGTCCACACACCCTCAGACTCTTCCCAGGGTGGAAAAAAGTCACCATGCTGACCCCAGGAGTGCTGGGCAGGTCTCGTTCCTACCGGTGCCACGTTTAGACTCAGAAGCACAATCTTAGCTTCTTCTTCCTGCCCACCTGTCCATCACCCCGTGAGCAAAGTTGCCTTATCTTCAAATTTTTAAAATCCAACACATCTTGGAAAAAATGTTTCTCTGTTGACATCTGAAGCTATGCTCCCTGAACCTAGCATCGAGAAGCTGCTAATTCACCTCCAGTGATGCTATAGAAGACAAGAGCAAAGTGCAGTCCCTTGCAAGACACTCTAATGGTGACCATTTCTCACATTGTTCCTCAACATACATTGACACAATGATGAAATAGAGGTCCTCTCCTTTTGGGACTACAGAGAAAGAAGGTTCAGGAATTAAAAGTTAGAGGGTGACAGATTTCAGTTCAATATCAAGAAGAAATGATTAAGCTTTTCCAAGAAAACTGGGTGTTACTGTGCTCAGGAACTTAGTGTCTTATACTGTACTATACAGGAATCACAAACTAAAGGGGAGAAATGAATTACCGAACAAATACTGTTGGGGGAAAATGGTTGTTTTTGAGGGACAAAATTAAAAAGTTAAGTCTAATCCAGCCTTCACAATAAATAAAAATTCAAATGTATGAAATATGTACTAAATATTTTAAAAGAATATTAAAATGTTGATTAAAAATGTAATAGTTGTTTCAGAACGAAGGCATTTCTATGACTAACTGCAATAAAAGATTACAGATCTAACCACATAAAATTCAAAATATCTCTTCATCAAGCCAAACAATAATAAAGTGAAATTATAAATTGGGAGAACACATGAAAGTAAGTGTGCAAAACCAAGGTCATAATTTAGGCCATGCAAAATTCTCATAAATTAATCTCAAAAACATGACCATACCCACAAGGGAAAAAATGAGAGGAGAAATGTGAAGTTAAATAGCAGAAGAATGAATATAAATGACCATTATAAGCATATGAAAAAAGATATTCAACTCCCTTATATCAAAGATAAAGAAAACAAAACAATGGCAAAATGTCATTTTCTATTTATGAAATTGAAGCGTTTTTTAAATGAGGAAGTAGAGCAAGGGTCACGAAGAGCATCTCTCTTCTTTAAGAAAAAAAAAAAAAAGATATAGTTTTTCTGTGGTAAACTCCTCATTCCTAGGAGACACTGAGAATCTGGCTACCCACCATTAGAGAGGTGACAGAGAGGACTAGAGGCTGCAGGACAGACTCACAAGCCTCTGGGGCTTCAGCTGAATTTCTCAGGGATGGATTTCCCTATAGGTGGCATGACAGCAGAGACTTACCAGACAAACAGGTTCCCCTGGTCCTTGCTTTCTCCCCTTTCTTATATGGCTGGATGCATTAACATCTAATTAAGAACAGGGCCCAGTTGTCCAATTATGACATATTATTGCATCATGATGTTGTATGATAAGATGTTAAAAACAAAAACAAAAGCAAAGATCTATGTAGGTTCTCTTTGTCCAGTTCTTTTGTGAGTGACAAGGTAGAGCATATACCTAGCAAGAAGGCGCACAAAATGGGCCCAAGTGGGAGCTCCAAGGCTCCAAACACAAAGAAATGACAAGGAGTGGGAAATGCTAATTATCCTGATTTGATCACTGCCCACTGCTTGCATGAAATATCATACTGAACCCCATTAATGGGTACAATGAACACATATTAATAAAAAATAAAATAGGTGTTTTTAAGAGAGACATGAAGATACTTTGGAGGACAATGACTATATCAATATCTTTTTTTTTTTTTTTTTTTTTTTTTTTTGGTACAGGGGATTGAACTCAGGGGCACTTGACCCCTGGGCCATTTCCCCAGCCCTTTTTTTGTATTTTATTAGAGACAGGGTCTCACGGAGTTGCTAAGTGCCTCCCCATTGCTGAGGCTGGCTTTGAACTCTGGATCCTCCTGCCTCAGCCTCCCAAGTGCTGGGATTACAGGTGTGCACTACCACACCCGGCTTCATAGATTAATATCTTGACTGTGGTTTTATCATGGGTGTAACTATAGGGCAAAATTAGTAAAATTGTGTGCTTAAAAAAAGAAGGAATGGGCCCAGTCAACCTGGCATGGAGTAGGGCGGCTTACTGCATTCTTCCAGGGAAGCAGTCTCTGTATGTAGTAGAGATTGCAGCAAACCAAAAACCAGAAACCAGCAGGTTCCACAAAGTATGGATCCTTAATTAATCTTTTCTTTAAAAGTGAAGAGTCTCTATCTGTCTTTGCCTTTCTCTGTTTCTCCCTTCTTTTCTCTCCCCCCACTTCGCTCCTTCCCTCTTCCTCCCCTCTCATCCACTCCCCTTTTGTCAATATGCATTGATCCATTACATACTCAGACAGCCTTGTCAAGGTGAAAATGTTCCAGTGGGTGAAGCCCTCCCGCTGATCTCCTCCAGGCCATGCTGAGCAGCAGTGGTTGGCATGATTGACTACTCTGCTCATCCCCAACCACGTTAACCTTCCCTCTTGCTCCTCAAGGTCAACTTCACCCTTTGACTTCATCTAAATATATAACCCTTTTTAATGTCCAAGAAATAGCTGCCATCTTTGCTATGATGCAAGTGCCAGCTCCATTAGTCTCCACCAAGAGGCCGGCCATACTTTTCTTTGAGCTCCACAACAAATTCAAACCGTTAAGAGTGCTGCAGACTGCTGCGGGGTAGGTGGATGCTATGCTATCCTTTATTTGGCGAGCAGGGTCTGTATGAGACCTTGAATATGGATCTTGACCAGCGTTCTTTCTCTCCGTCTCATATACTCACTTCAGGCTTACTTGTGTTCAAAAATGTGTCAACCAGCTGAGCACGGTGGTGCATGCTTGTAACCCCAGCTACTTCAGAAGCTGAGACAAGAAAGATTTAAAGTTCAAGGCCAGACTAGGCAACTTGGCAAGATCCTGTCTCAAAATAAAATTTTAAAAAAAGGCTGGGGATGTAGCTCAGTGGTAGAGCACTTTACTAACATGCTGGAGGCCCTGGATTCACTCCCCAGCACTGGAAAAAAAAAAAAAAAAAAATATATATATATATATATATATGTGTGTGTGTGTGTGTGTGTGTGTGTGTGTGTGAACTAACCGACCCCAGGAGACCCACAGGACACAGTCAGGCTAGTGCTACCCAACTTCTTGCTGCAATCAAGACCTGGTTAAGACTTTTAGAAACTCTAAAACACCAAGACAAGTAGAATGTGACCCCAGTATATATCTTAAATAAAATTAAGCATATGTTAAAAAATTTATGAAGCTATGATTTTTTTAGTAACTTCTTTGGTTTTTAAAAACAACAGCAAAAAAGATTTCTTATTATTGAACCAATCTATTAAGTCATTTCTATTAAATTATCCATATGTTCTTGGATTAGACTCTACAAGTTTTGGTATATTTTTCTATTAACATGCCCTTTGGTTTATGTAGGATTGTTTTTTTTAAATAACTAGAATGAAATTGAATTGTGATTTTATTTTTGTGTAGTCCTTTGGGTATTGGTATCAATATTATGGTTATTTCATCAAAATGATTTGGAAGTTTTTCTCCTTATATGCCTTGAAACAGTTTAAATGACATTGAAATTATTTCTTCTTAAAGGTTTGGGTTAATTCCTCTTGAAACTATCTGGGCCTGCTGCTTTTTGGAGGGCAGACCTATGATAAGTTTCTCCATTTATTTTAATAGTGCTTGGTTTATTAAGATTTCTATCTTTGCTCAAGTTAATTTTGGTAAAGTACATTTTCCTAGAACATTATCCATTTCATCTAAATGTTCAGATATGTTTACATAGAGTTGAGCAAAGTAATCCCTTGTGATCTTTTAAATTTCTTTTATATCTGTTTTATTTTCCCTTTCACATTTTTTATCTTGTATATTTGTGCATTCTTCCATTTTTTATAGATTAAGAGAGCTAATATTTTATCTCAATGATTTTGTGAAAGAATATGGATTTGGATACATAATTTGTTTTATTATTTCCTCTTTGTTGATACATTATTTCTCTTCAAATATTATTCCTTCTTTCCTCCTGCTTTCCTTAGGTTTATTGTGATATGTGTTTTTTTTTCCCTTACTTGTTGAATTAGAGGCTTAATTCATTCATTTTAATTCTTTCCTTTGTCAATCAATACACATGCAAGGAGAGGATTTTTCCCTGCTCTACTTTAACCACATTCCATAATTGACACATGTAATATTAAGTATTAAAGAAAATGTATAATATTTTCTTTTGTATTATTCTTTACATTTAGTAGGTGTCATGGTTTTAGAATGCCATCTTCAAATTTCTTTTTTTTTTTTTTTGTAAAAAATCATGTTATTGTATGAAGACATGAATGGTGTGAATATACTTTGTATACAACCAGAGATATGTAAAAATGTGCTCTACAAGGGTAATATGAAATGTAAAAAAAAATAATAAATTTTTAAAAAGACATCCAACAAAACAGGGACAATAAAGCTTTAGCATTTAAAAAAAATCATGTTATATATTTTCATTATATTATTTCCACCAAGGGACCTGCTTTTTCTGAAAGAGGTTTTGTCTTTGAAATGACCTGGGCCAGAGGCCAAGAAAGAAGGGGTCCAGAACCATCACACTCTTTCCATCTCTGTCTCCAAGTGATGGCAAATGGAATTGAAAAGAAGACCCCCAGTGGCAGACAGCAGTATGAGGGTACACCCTCTCTGTTTCCAGGACATCTTAGAGAACAAGGGAATGTGACTGTACCAGAGCCTAACCCTGGGAGTGAACTGGTTGTGTTAAGATGTGTCTCTACTTAAAACCATTTTGGGGCTTGCTTCTAGCATATTCCTCCTTCTGCTATCTTTCTGTTTGTAGTAAGGTCTTAAAACTCCCGCCAATACCTAATAGAGGAAAAAGTAGGCCCAAATCTCCAACATGTTGGATTAGGCCCCAACTTCCTCAATAAGACCCCTATAGTGCAAGAACTAAAACCAAACATTAATAAATGGGATGGATTCAAAATAAAAAGCTTCTTCTCAGCAAAAGAAACAATTAGTGAGGTGAACAGAGAACCTACAGAATGGGAGCAAATCTTTACCACATGCACATCAAACAGAACATTAACTTCAAGGACATATAAATCTCTCAAAAACCTTTACACCAAAAAAACAAACAACCCAATCAATAAATGGGTTAAGCAACTGAACAGACACTTCTCAGAAGAAGATATACAATCAATCAACAAATATATGAAAATATGTTCAACATCTCTAGCAATTAGAGAAATGCAAATCAAAACTAAGATTTCATCTCACGCCAGTCAGAATGGCAGCTATCAAAAATACAAACAACAATAAATGCTGCAAGGATGTGGGGAAAAGGGCACACTCTTACATTGCTGGTGGGGCTGCAAATTGGTGCAGCCAATTTGGAAAGCAGTATGGAGATTCCTAGGAAAACTTGGAATGGAACCACCATTTGACCCAGCTATCCCACTCCTCAGTTTATACCAAAGGACTTTAAAAAAAAAAAGTATACTACAGGGACACAGCCACATCAATGTTCGTAGAAGCAAAATTCACAATAGCTAGATTGTGGAAACAACCCCGATGCCCATCAATAGATGAATGGATAGTGAAACTTTGGTATATATACACAATAGAATATTACTCAGAACTAAAAGAGAATAAAATTATGGCATGTGCAGGTAAATGGATGGAGTTGGAGAAAATAATGCTAAGTGAAGTCAGCCAATCCCGAAAACCAAAGGTCGATTAATTCCTTTGCTAGGATGATACTGAATTATAGTGGCAAGGGAGGAAGAATGAGAGGAATGAAGGAATGTTAAATAGAAAAAAGGGGGGAGGGGAGGGGAAAGGGGCAAGGGGATAGAAACAATGGGAGAAGGAGTTGGACATCAATATACTAAGTGCATGTATAAAAACTCAAATGGTATGAAAATATTTTGTGTAAAACCAATGACTTGGAAAACTGTGCTCTTTATATGTAATATGAAAGGAATTGCACTCTAAAAGCATGTATAAAAAATTAAATTAAATAAATAAAAAAATCCAGCCAATGTCAATTGGTCTAAGGAAATTAATCCATCTGGTCACTGACTCAATAAATACTTATTGCATATGTATTATACCCCAACCCTGTTCTGAGTCCAGGGATCCAGCAATGAGCAAGAGAGACACAGCCTCTCCCTCCCAAGGCTGATACCCTAGAAGGGTTCCTCCAGCAGGCTCTGGATTTTCCTAAAGGATTCTCTAAATGAGAGTGTGTAGCAAGAACACTCTTCTAATTTGGGCTGTGAGAGTATTGGGGGGTGGACCATCAGCAATCATAAGGAGCATGAGACTCCGTCACACCACCAGAGAAGCCAGCCTTGGCACAAACCCGAACCGTTACAGTGTTGTGGTTTTGATGGAGGAGGTACAGATGCCATGGAAGTGGACAGAGGCATTTTACCCCATCTGTGGCCACTGCGGCCTAGTAAGGCTCCAGGAGGAAAAGGTCTTTAAAATGAGATTTGAAGGATTAATCGGAGTGAGCTGTCCAACAGTGATGAGAAAAGACGTTCATGGTTGAGGAAATTCCACATGAGAAGACCCAGAAGCAAGAGAAGAACACACCATGAGTTTGAAGAAGGGACAGACTTCCAGGGGATGCTAAAGCCCCCCGGGAAGTGGGCTGTAGAGGGGAGAATAAAGGGGGTGGGGACCTGCTGGTCATGGGGGTGGGGAGTAAAAAAAGGAGGAATTCCTGAGAATTCAACCCCCAAGGGAGAAGAAAGGACAATGGCCCTTAAGTACTTTGTATTCAAAAAGAGGAGTCCAAAATTAAACAAGACTGTGAGAAAAAGCAAAATAAGCAAAACACCCAAATTGTGAGGCTTCCTGCTTATAGAGGCATCCCACCTAATGGTGATTCACAGCATGCAACATAAGACCCCAGTAGACCCATCTGACTGAACCTGGAACACCCTCTTGCATTCCCAGAAGACCTGAAGGCAGAGGCAAGGCACTTGAGGTTTAGGGTTTGGGGTTGTGTTTTTTTTTTTTTTTTTTTTTTTTTTTCCTCCTCTTCCTCATTTCTTCATCAGAATCAGTTAAAGCTCAAAGTGGTGTCTGAGAAATCAACTCAGACACAAGTCACATTTCTGCACCGAGGAGGTCTAGGGTTCACTGGTGAACTAAGGAAAAGTGGACTGTGATCATGGGGGTTCCTGGCCCAATTGGCAGGTTTCTGACAAATGGTTGGTGGTTGTCTTTGAACTGGTCTGGGTTGTGCATGCTAGCTATGCTTTTTAAGAGTGTCGTAAGGGGGTCATATTGCTAGATGGTCACTGTCTTCACTCAGATTCTCCGGTACTTCAGTTCCCAACCATTAAATTTTGAAATGTTCAGACCTTGAAACTCCAGGTCTATAGATGCACATGGTAGAGAGGGGAATAGAGGCTGGGGAATCATGGTCACGTTGTGAGTTGGCAATGTGGGTAACCAGAGGTATGGGGGTAGGTATGAGGAACAGCAGTGGAAAATCTGGGCAGGGGTGGAGATGAGCATGATGAATTTAGGTAGCACACAGCGGGGGGAGGGGGTGTGTGGAATGCAAAATAACTATATATTTTATTAATGCATGTTCAGAAATTCTGCATGAAATTTTTCTAACTTTCCTTGTTAGAAGGTTAAAGTAAGTACTCAAGTTAGAACAGAGATCAACTGAAAGAAAAATAGGAATGCTACTAGTACAGATGCTGTGCAGACAGAGCAAGAACCAGGAGGATAAAGCACAAATGATGAGTGTCTGGGAAACTCTGAGGGGTCAACAGGTAGGTATTGAATGGCAGCCCTGCCCCAGTGACTGTCCCAGGTAATCAGTGGTGAGAAGACACAGTGTCTCTGCCTTGAAGTACCTTACATTTGGGCAGGAAGCCACAGGCATTATATATGCAGAAAAATAAGAGGATCCCAGGTCTGGGGAGCATAACAAAGGGTAGAACAGGACAGATGGAAACTGGCTGGGAAGCACACCTGAGCACACCTGGGGGAGGTCCCTGAGAAGGGATGTTTCCCCTGAACTTAACAGATGAGCAGGCAGCAGGTGACCACGTGGAATGAGAGTGCTCCAAGGGGGATAAGGAGCAAGTGCCAAGGTCCTAAGGAGGATGAGCTTGGCGTGGCTGTGCTTAGAGAGCACACAACACTGACAGGAGTGTGCAGAAGAGGCAGGTGAGGAAGATGACACCAAAGAGGGAGGACAAGGCCACATGGTTTAGTAACACTGGGCTTTTCATTATATTTAACTTTATGTACTTAGATTTAAACAGCCATGTGTGGCTACTGACTACCCCGTTGGATAGCACAGGACTAGAAGGCACGCCAAAAGCCCTCAGAGAGCATCAGAAAATGTATCAGGTCACAGGAGTAGTGTCCAGGTTGGGTTGTGTCAACATGGACCCCATGACGACCCTCACATCTGAGTGTGAGGACCAGCAGGCAGGGACTTCTGCATCCGTCCTCATCCCAGGCCCCAGCAAAGGGAGATCCAGAAAGGGACACAACCTTGGGGATGCACAAAGAGGAGCATCTTAAGAAGGGCTCTGGAGTGTCCTGACCACATGGGGACACGCTGGGAAATGTTTTCAGCTCCTAGTCAGGGAAGGCCTGCCAACCCCACCCTGGTAGCGTTTCCGCAGTACTTTGTCCCTAGACCATTGGAGGTGATGTGAGGAGCCCTCTGTGGGTCAGAGGCAAGTGTGGACAGGGTCACATGGCCACTTAGTGGTGACACTGAGAGGACCCACAGCAGGGCTTCGAGCACATCCAGTGCTGCCTTCTCCTTGCTGAGAGCTTCCAGGCTGCCCCTGCTGTTAGCCCAGCAGGACCACAGAAATGCCCAGCACTGAGAAGCCAGGAAAAACAATTCATTCCACTTTGCAAGGGGCTTGGGTCCCACAGAGCCCCCTCTAGATCAGAATCAAGGAGAATGAGGTGTAGCAGAAAGAGGTCACAGGAAGGGAAACAGAGTGTCCCCATGGCCATGATGTGCCATTGCTGAGATTATGGTATTATCTATGGGATTCACCCATGGATTTGATGCCATCAGCATTACTGTCAACGCCAGTTACAGATGGAGGCAGCAGACTCAGAACCCAAGTGACCCACCCTGGGAACACCACTGGTGAGTGGCAGGATGGGACTGGAACCTGCTGTGCCCTGGCATCCCCAGGCTGCAGGGTGGAGTGGATTGGGATATTTTCCAAGGTCCTGGTGGGCTTTGTGAGCAGGCCAGGGGCCCCCAAGTCATCCCCCATAGGAGCCCTAATTCACAGAGGCCCTGCCCTGCCCCCTCCATGCTGCTTGCTAACCCTATTGTCCTCTTCTCCCCGGGTTCCTCTGCCTACCTCCCAAGCACACCTCCTGTTACAGCTCAGGTGCAGCCAGGGTCCAGTGTCCACCAGTGAGTCCAAGTGGAGTCAGACTCAGGCCAGACACAGGTCTGACTAAGGACTTAGGACAGATTATCCCCAGTCACAAGCAAAGGTCCCGCCTGGCCCAATGAGGCAGGGCCGTGTGACCCCTCAACCCCTCCTGGTCTGTTTCCTCATGTGAGTGAGAGGACAATGATGGTCCTCGATTTGGTTTGGGTTCACACCTGGCCCTGCCCTTCCTGCTGTAGCTCTCATGCCAGTCACTCTCCCCACCCCCTGGCCAGCCTTAAGCCGCTCACCAGGTTCTGAGCAGCAAGTGGGAAGATACAAATGGCACAGGCACAAGCAAAGCACATGCCCAGAGCCAATCTCAAGTAAGTGGTTGCTTATTCCCCAGGATCTATTTTTGTTCCATTCACATTCTCTGTGACCTTTGGCAATGTGGTTCAGTGGTTCAAGGCTGTGACTGTGGGGCCAGATGCCATGTAGGATCCCAGCTCGCTCTGCTCATCACTGGCAGTGGGATAATCCCGCACGCTCCCCACTTTCCTCACTGTAGAATGGGTCAGGAGCCGAACCCTCTCGGGTCATGCTGGGGATTCAGTGAGGCAATGCCTATGAAGGGCTTCAGACTTTGCAAAAATACTGCCTGCCATCAGAACGTGCTGAGTGTGATGCTCGAGTGGACTGATGGAGCGGTGGGATAATGACCAGGGAGGCATCATCCAAGGTGCCAGGAATGAGTTTTTGTCTGACCTGGGTCCTATTCAGTTTGTGAGCTTTCCCCAAGCTGAGTGCTGAAGACCTGTGTGCTTCCTCTGTTTCACACCTCCAGGAAGCCTGCTTCAATCTGTAATGCTGCCTCGGAATTAGCAAAACTCCTGATTTTCAAGGCTATGTAACTGATATCCAAGAAGTAAGAGGCTTCTGGATGATAGGTAGAAAAGAAAATCACACTAAGGTATAGATGTGGGAGGATGATAGGACAGAGCTGGCAACAAGAAAACTCATAGAAGAGGAGAGGGACTTAGAATCTCAGAAGGGTGGTAGAACCTGCTAAATGGTTGGAATGTGGCTATAGGCCTCCTGACCTCAAAGCCCCCTGTGATAACCTCATTGCTCTGTGATGCAAGCTTGGAACTTTCTATAATAGAGTCAGCATCTCAGTGTCCATTGCATGAGGCAGGATTGAGCTTCAGACTTCAAATAATAAACAACCATCTCCTTGGTAAGACATTGGGCATCAGTTCCGACCCTGACTTTCTACATGGGCTTGGATTCCACCCTCTGTCACTATTCATCCTACAAGGGAGCCAAGTGATGACATTATTCAGAATAAAAGAGGTATCAATGAGGTAAGGAAGCCATGATCCTGTCCCCTTCCCCTAAGATTATTCTTGGTTCTTATTCCTTGCCCAGTTTTCTAAGCCAATCATGTTGGCTCCAAGAGATACCTGAGACAGGAAACATCGGCAGGGGTGTGGGGGTGGTGAGGAATATTATCCCAAACACATGGATGCTGTGACCATGGACTGGATAATTACAAGAAGTCAGAATACCTGCAGGAGAACAATGTTCATACATCATTTGTCTGACACACAACTAGAGACTTCTTTCCACTGGGTTTGGCCTCTGGGGAAAGTGGTGCTGGGCTCTTCAGCCTCTGGTCCCATGATGGAAGCTCACCTGTCCTCAGGTAACAGAGTCCTGTCTAATGGAGCATCAAGCAGGTGCAGGTCTGAGACTGTATGCTGTCTTCATCTGAGGACTACCAACTGAAACAGCAATCGAGGAGATTGTACAGAAAACCAGTCTTTGAGCTTTTCAATGAAAGAAAAATAGAAGATATTTGTGTCCACTTTAGAATAATATGAGAAATAATATTGTCTACTTTAGAACAATATGAACAAATGGAAAGACCTCAGCTCTCTACTAATTGAATACAGATTTTATAAAGCCATGCATTTTTAATGATTGTAGCTTTCTCAGTAAAGGAATCAAATGGGTCCCAAAACTCTACTCTACTCGTAAACACAAAAGAATGGAGGGGAGTATTAAAGGATCAGCTTGGAGGACTTGGTCAAGAGGAGCAGAGGTGGTATAGAATTGGATTTCTCTTAAAAAAAAAAAAAAGAAAGAAAAAGAAAAAACTTCTGGTGCTAATAAGCAATTGTAGGAAGATTGCAGGACAAATGCTAATTAATATAATAATATTGCTAAGTACCAGCAAATGAAATCTAAAATACAGTACCATTTACATTGACACCCCAAAAATGAGATACTTAGGTATAAATCTAATGAAATACATATAAGATATATACATGAGGAAAACTACAAAATTCTGTTGAAAAACTGTAAAGAAACTGTTTATAAATGGAGAAATATTTCATTACTCATGATTAGGAAGACTCATATTGTTAACATGTCAATTCTACCAACTTGATGTATAGATTCAGTGGGATCCTAGTGAAAACACAAGCAAGATATTTTAAAGATATCAAAAAATTGATTCTAAAGTTTGTATAGAGAGTAAAAAAACAAAAACCTGGAAAAAGCAGTGGAGACAAGTAGATCAATGGAACAGAATAAGGAGCCCATAAGTAGACCCACATAAACATAGCCAACTGGTCTTTGATAAAGGAACACAGGCTATAAAAAGGGGAAAAGATAGTTTTGTCACCAAATGGTGCTGGAACAACTGGATATTTTACACACACACACACACACACACACACACACACACACACACACAAATAATAATAATAAACCTAAAACAGATTTTGCACAAAAACTAACATTAAGGACCTGAATGTAAAATTAAAAACTGAAACTACTAGAGGACAATTTAGAAGAAAGTCTAAGTGATCTTTGACTTGGTGATGACTTTTGGATACAGCACCAATGGATAATCCATGAAAGAAGTCATTGATTAGTCCCACTTCATTAAAAAAAAAAAAAAAATCAGCTCTGTGAAAGACTATCAAGAGTATGAAAAGAAAACCACAGACCAAGAGAAAATATTTTCAAAGGACACACCTGATAAAAAGGACAATTATCCAAAACATACAAATAAGTCCTAAAATTTAATAATAAGAAAATGAATAATTCAATTAAAATATGGATCAAAGACCTGACATCTCACCAAAAAGATATACAAATGGCAAGTAAGCATAAAAAAGGTGTTTGACATCATGTCATTGGGAATTACAAATGAAAATAACAGTGAAATACCACTACACACCTATTAAAATGGCCAAAATCCAAAATACTGCAATGCTAAATCCTAGCAAGAATGTGGAGCAACAGAAATTCCCATTAACTGCACATGGGAATACACTCTGGAAAAACACTTGTCAGTTTATTATAAAACTAGGTATACTCTTACCAATCCTGCAGTCCTGCTCTTCGACAATTACCCAAAGGAGTTAAAAATTAACATCCACAAAAAAACTTACACAGAGATAATTACTGACGCTTTCTTCTCAATTTCTAAAATACTGAAGCAACCAAGATGTCCTTTAGTAAATGAATGGAAAAATAAACAGTGGTATATCCAGACAATGGAATATTATTCTGTGCTAAAAAAAGTAATGAACTGTCAAGCATGAAGAAGTATGGAGGAAATTTAAATATGTATCATTAAGTGAAAGAAGTCAACCTGGAAAAGCAGTTATATACTGTTGGATTCCCACCATGACATTCTGGAAAAGGCAAAATCATGGAGACAGTGAAGAGATTAATATTTCCAGGAGCTGGAGAGAAAGGGATGAAAAGACAGAGCACAGAGGATTTTTAAGGTAGTGAACTATTCTGTCTGATAAAATGGTAGATTCATGCCACTACACATTTGTCCAAACCCACAAAATGTATGACACCAAGAATGAACCCTAGTGTAGACTATGGACCTAGGATGATAATGATGTGTCAATGTAGGTTCATCAATGATAAGAATACCACTGTGGTATGGGATGTTGATAGTGGGGAAGGTAGTGGATAGGTATGTGGAAGTCCTCTGTACATTCTGTCCAATCAGGCTGTGAACCTAAAACTTCTCTAAAAAATATAAACATTATTAATTTTTAAAAACTTACTCAGTGAGGGGTTTGGGGACTGAGGGAGACTGAAAGTGACTTTTGTGTGTGTGTGGTGCTAGGGATTAAACCCGGAGCCTTGTGCATGCAAGGCAAGCACTCTACCAACTGAGCCATATCCCCAGCCTGACTTGTGAATAGTTTGGGAACTGACTTATTGAAGAGCCCAAGGGAGACCAGAGACAACTGAACAGTGCCCTAATAAAGCTTTGGGCGAGAATCAGGATGGACCAGTCATGAGTGGTTCCATGTCAGTTGGGAGTTGTTCATGGATGGAGTTGGGAGTTGTTCATAGGACTTCCCCTCCCAGGAAGTCCTATGTTGCTTAGAAACTAGGAATTGGGACTGTTCTGTGCTTGGGAATGTGTGTGTGTGTGTGTGTGTGTGTGTGTGTGTGTGTGTGTGTCTGTGTCTGTGCTTGGGAATGTCACCTGAATTCCTCTTAGGATTTCCTTCCTGGTTCATGAGCTCAGCAGGTCCTGGAGGCCCATATTCTATGCCTGTGCATGTAGCAGAGGTCAGGTCTACCTCTCAAGGTCCCTGGATCCGCAAGTGTTTAAGCTGAGAAATGCCTAATCCTAGCCCCTTCTCCTATCTCCTTTCTCTCCTTAGGCACCCGTGTTTCAAGATAGGACTCCATAGCCAAGCAGTCCAGGGAAACAAGGTCATCACCCTGAATCATCCTCTCCCTGCCCTGGTATCTTAGTTATGAGTGTGGAGGTATGGATGGCTCTGATTTGAGCACCCCTTGACATTGGTCATGGATTCACAGGGATGCCTCTCACATAGGGCCACGAGGGCAAGGTCAATGAATGCAGTTTAGGCCAATTACAGGTGGAACAATAGTAGGAAAGGAACCAGGAACAGAGTGACTAGACCATCCTGGTTTGCCTGAGACAAGATTCCCTGGGACATGAGTTCATTGTTAAAACCAGGAAAGTTCTGGACAAACTGGAATAAGCTGGTCACTCTACTAAGGGATAGGGTAGACCTTGTGCTCTTAAGAGACTCCAGCCATAGAATAGCAATCACCCTGAGGCAAAGGACAGAGGGAAGGAAAGGTCCTCAGAGAAAAAGGAACACTAGAGGAAAGAATCTCACCAAAGAAATAGAGCATCTTCTCTCTCAGTTGAATTTTCATGTTAAGAAAGAGATGTTAGAAATTAATTTAGGAACTCCCTGAAGGGTTGGAGATTGCAGGGAAATAGTCAAAGCAGATGAGTCTTGGCTCCTAAGCCCAAACTGGAATCAACCTCAGAGGCAGTGAATTGGAGAACTCCCAAAAGTCAAATGGAGGTCAGGGTAGTCTAAAGTCTCCAGCTACTCAGATGCTAAAGAGAAATGAACAATAATTTTATACCATGTGCCAGGGTTATATGCCATATCAGGAGACTGCCACAGTTGTCACATGGGCTTGGTTTTCTCTGAGAACCTCAAGTCCTGGAAATGTCAGAATTGGTCAGAAGGACAATGAGACTAAGTCATCACCTGAATAAATGCTAAGACCAACAACTCCAACTCTGCCTTGTAGGATTCCTAGCTGGAAGAGGGACAATTTCCACAGACCCACTTGGAATTGCTTTCAGAGAAGCAGACCAGGGTTGTAAAATTCCTGTTGCTCAGTAGTAAAGGGAGTGGAAATAGTTTACTGGAACCTCAGGGAAAGGCCCATCTGGGCATAGGACCAGTGGCCAAAAAGGAGAGCTACTCTCCAGGGAAAGAGGCAGAATTGAGTGTTATGCCCTGCAGACTCGAAAGCTGCATCTCTGAATTAGAGAGAGGCCTCCAGCAGTCAGGATGAGGCCATGGACCTGCTCAAACTCGGGTGTTGATATTGCCATGCATGTGTTAAAAACCTCCTTTATGTCAGTGTTTTAGTCCGCTTTTTTTGTTGCTGAGACCAAGATCTGACAAGAACAATTGGAAGAGGAAAAGTTTATTTGGGGGCTCATGGTTTCAGAGGTCTCACTTGGTACATAGAAGAACAACTGCATTCTTCAGGGCTCAAGGTGAAGCAGAACATCATGGTGTAAGAATGTGGCGGAGGAAAGTGACTCAGGACACCTCAACACAGAAACAGAGGAGAGCTGTGCTCAACAAGGGCAAAAATATAAACCCCAAAGTCACGTCTCCAGGGACCCACCACCTCCAGCCACACCCTACCTGCCTACAGTTACCAGTTAATCCCTATCAGGGGATCAACTCACTGATTGGGTTAAGGCTCTCATGGCCCAATCATTTCACCTCTAAACCTTCTTGCATTGTCTCACACATGAGCTTTTGGGGGTCACCTCACATCTAAACCATAACAGTCAGTATCTGTGTTAGATAGTAGCACTAGCTAGGTTTGCTTCCACTAGAGGTGGAAGTAAATACTTTTTAAAAATAGTTATTTGTTTCTTGTTATAAAATTATTATGTAGGAAGTGGGAAAGATATTTTTTAAAATAGTAGGAAATACTTAGAGATGCAGGTAGCATGCATCATGCTATGTCTAACCTTCATGATGACTATGTCTAATAAGGGGATGAATGGTTAGAGAATGATTTTATACTTTTATAATTACACAAAAACCACATAACATATTGACAATAGATTTAAATACGTTAGAATTTTTTTAAAAATTCAACTTGGAAAAAGTAAAAGCTGCCATGACCACTGGGAACTCACTCCCTGATTCTAGACCTCTCTGGAGAGGTAATCGCTGTCAAGAGTCTGGTTTGTCAGTGGATTTACTTATCACCTCCTGGGTGAAAGACACTATCAAACACATGGGAGAAATAACAATAACAAATGTGTTATAGTCCCTAAAAAAAAAAAGAGTTTAATTTGTAACCTATCAGAATTTTTACTTATATTTGTCTTGTGTGTTTACCAAAGTTAATAGTATTGTACCATCAGCATCATTGTTCAAGTTGATGTTTTTAACCTACTACATCCTGCAAATCTTACCATACCAGTTCACATAGATTGATCTCACTTGTATATGCAATTGTTTTTAACAGCCATTTGATAAACTCCCCTGTTGTCATTATTACCCAAATAGTGCAGCAATGAGTATCCTGCATGTACGTGTCTCTACCCAGGTATGTTTTGCTGCAAACAAAAAGCCATGAAGCAGAATGGCTAAAACAAATGGAATATGCATTTTCAATATGAATATGTACTGTCAAGCATTGCTCTAAGAGGTCACCAAACTGACATGAAAGAGTAACTGCATATATTTTCACATGTCATCACCAACACTAAATATTGTTGATCTGGCTCATTTTTACAAATCCAATCAGTGACAGAGTATGAATATATACATATAGATTTTTTGTCCTTTTTTTTAAACATTAGCTGTTTTATTAGTCATTATTCAGTTGGAACAATCACAGAATGATCTAAGTAAATAGGTAAACAGATGTTGGAGGCCGAGAAAAGCCAGAGCTAAGGCAAAGGTAGTAATTGCAGAGAGCAAGGCTACCCCAAAGACAGGGGAAGCAAAAGGGAGTGTTTGGAATTCTGGGGAGCCAGAGACTTCAAGAGCCACCATGGCTTGGACTATGGAACAGGGTTCCTTTCCTTGTGAACAAGGCTGCCTCACTTCAGGTTTTTTCACTCTGAAAACAATCCCTGAGGTAAGTTCCTCCCTGTGGTCTAAGATCCTTCTCCATTTCCACCCTCTCCTATACATCTCTTCTCAAATTCTGCCCTTCACACCACACACACACACACACACACACACACACACACACACACACACCCTTCATCAGTCAGGATCAGCCTTTCCATTCTTAAGAAAAAGAACTAAAATTCCTTTTCTGTTGACCCCATAGTCCCAGCGCTGCACATCTTTTCTGTAGCACATTGGTGCTTAGCTCAAGCTTCATGACTGGATAACCCGAGCAGCTTCCCAAAAATAGAGGTGCCTGGGTCCCATGCCATGCCAGTCGAATAAGATAGGAAGCTGGTGCATGGTTGGTGGGAATCCAGGTGCTCTAGCCATTGGCCCTGGCCCCACTGCCACCCTCCTGTCCTATCCCTGCTCTGTCCCTTGGCAACAGGACTCCTGGGGCAGAAGGCAATTGGCAAGGAGGTCAAAGATTATGGGAAAACCAGAGTCATCTACCAAGCCAGAGAGGCAACTATGCATTAAGATTTGTGCAAATCCCAGCCCTGGACCAGTGTTTAGAGAAGAGACATTCTGAGAGGGCCAAGTGGGGCTCAACTACTCCCCTTTGTGGGGGTTTCCCTGAGAAGGAGATAAAGTTAGAATCCATGTTCCAGAAATAATTACACTTGAAATTGAAAATTAGAAAGAATCAGAAGCAATAAGAAAGTTCCTCCTGGCTTATGTAAAATGTTAGAATGACTTGGAATAAAACTGATGAAGAACATGGCTTAGGCCGTGGTAACTTGCCAGTGTCCTCAGCCCCTGCACAGAGCCCAGCACAGCCAGGCACAAGTCATTCCTATGCTGGAAGACTGGGTGGACTTGGATTGGCACATTCTAGATAAAATATACTGTTCATGTGGCACGTGTGGAAAACATTTCAGGGCTCTGGAATATTCTGTTCATGCAATTAAAGACTAAAGGGAAGAAGAAGTTCCTGCAGTTTGCCAAGAATCCTTTCACTCCCTTTGAGAATTGCGTCTAGACCCCTCCTCCTGAGGGAAGCAGGAGAGAGAAAAGGTACTGAAAACTCTGCCCTGCCTCAGGTCTTGAGAGTCAAATTTCTGTCCACAAAATGTCAAGGACTCCAAAAATTCCACCTCCAGTGATTTAAGTAGCAAAATAGCAAAAGAAACAAAAATCAAAGTGGCAGGGATCGGGAGGAACAAGTAGAGAAACTGAAGGAGAATGGACCACCCAAAATATGTACAATAATTATGTCAATTAAAATAAAACTTGGAAAAAAAATGGACCATCCAGAACCAAGGAAAGATGAAGCTGCTAAGCAAAGACATGGTGAGGACAGGCATCCAAAAACCCACACAGATAATACAATAAATAATCCATATGCAAAAAGGAGGGAACTTCTATTTCTGAAAATAATGAGGATGGAGAAATTCATGAAGAACACTAAAAATACTGGAAATGTAAGTACAAGTTCCCCTGATGCTGTCCTATTGCAGAGTGCCAACATGTTTAGGGAAATAAGAGAAAAAGGGAAAAACTACTGTACAATTTACCCCAGAAGAACAAAATGAGGTCAAACTCTAAAGTAAAAACTTGGCCGTCTCTTTGTGACTTCCCTTGGAATTATTTTGTGGCTTTTGGTTTTGTTTTGTTTTTGTTGTTGTTGTTGGATGACAATATACTTAATGAAAAGTCTGAGTACAAAATTCAATTAATGAATATATTTCTTAAAGCTTTAAAAAAAAAAAAAAAAAAAACACCCAAGGAGTCTTTTTGGGAGGACAGAGGAGGTCAGAAGGGAGAAGGCAGCCCAGAATAGTCACTACTTATTCGCTGGATGGTAGAGACCATAGGTTGTGCCCTAGCCCAGAGAAAGGTGGAGGAGACCATAGTGTTCCAAATGGGTAGGAAGAGCATCTTAGATATCCTATTTTTGTTTATTCTTATCCAAAACAAGGGGGGGGGACAGAAATTAAATTTTAACTTATTTAATATATGGATTGACACTGGGCCCTCGTTTAGTCATTATGTCAGAGTCTTCTGCTTGATCTGTTTGCAGGGCAGAGAAGGCCACGCCCCCTGCTCTGTCCTACAGTGCCACCAGTTAAGTGGACAGCATATGTTGTCTAGTTTAAAATAAACATTTGTAAAATGGGTAGTGACTTTAAAAATTCCTGCACAGGAACAGTTACTGAAGAGAATTCTAAATATGAAAATACAAGAGAACTAGAACTGGTCCAGCTGATACCTCTTCTGCACTCTCTTAGCTGACAGCCACAAGCTATACATAGCTGTTAAGCACTTGACATGTCACCAGAGTAACAGAGGAACTGAAGTACAGATTTTATTTAATTTTAGTTCATTTAAGTTTGTATTTAAAAGCTGATACTCGATTCCATTACTGGAAAACCTTTTAAGTATATTTGGAACTATTGGAGTATGTGAATCTATTCTGGCAACCACATGGTTTGTGAAACTGGAATACAGATCAGGAATTTCCAATGATTTTTTTTTTTCCATTGGAATTAAGATGTGCTGTAAGTGTGAAATACCTACTGGAGTTCAAAGACTTAGTATGGGGAAAAAAAGGGATATAAAGTATCTCAATAATTTTATATTGGTGATGTGTTAAAGTGGTAATATGGGAGTTATAATATTTATTATTAAAATTAATTTTGCCTTTTTAAAACTTTTTTTTTTAATGTAACCTCCAAGATAAGTTGAAATTACCTGTGTGGCTCACATTCCATCTCCACTGGAGAGCATTGGTCGAGAGGAAGAGTCGGTTTTCCTGAACTAGTTGACTCACCCGTGGTAGCCTTAGGGGGTCTTGGAAAATGTGCACCCTTGTTAACCTCCCCTGGAGCTCTTTGTTTCACAGCCATTTCACCAAAGAGAAAATATACCCAGTCATCTTCCCCATCCCAATGTGGGGCTTCCCATACCATCATTCCCATTAGCAAAGCCCTTCGAACTTCAAAACAAAATGTAATTACCTTCACATCACATTTATTCCCCTTTCTGCCTCATGGGATTGTTAGGAAGCTAAAGTGAGGACCAACTACTTGTGAAAATACTGTGTCGTCTGAACAAGGATGGTCACAATACCCAGCCAAGAAAGCACTGTTCCACACGTGCTCATTGGACTTTTACCTTTCTGTGATAGACCATATTCCCATTGCATGGTGGGGCGGGGTAGAATTGTGGCATTTAGAGAGGCTAAGTCACTTCTCCAGGTTGCACAGCTGATATGTAATGTGGCTGGCACCCAGACTCTTCCTCCGACTATCAGGGAGTCGTTAACACAGGTGGGACCCACAAGAGAGAAACCCACACTCTGCCTCTCTGGTCTGTAGGCTGCCCTCTCTGATTCCTGGAGGCAACCTCTCTGTGGGAGCAACAGATTATTCCATGTTATCTGGGGAGAAAGCAATGGGATTGGGAGAAAATGTCTTGAATATGTTCACTGTCTTTCTAGACCTTCTGGTGGGAGGGCTGGTTCCTGGGATCCAAGACCTCATTCTCCAGCTGGCTCTGCACCCTCAGGTAGGCACCCAGGTGACATCAGCACAGCCAACAACCACTCTTTTGTCCAAAGCCACAGTTGACTCTCTGGGGATGGCTTGGACCTCTGGCCATGAAGCCACTCTCACTCTTGCTCTCCACAGCCTGTTTCTTTCTTCCCCGGCCGTGCCCAGCCGTCGGCCTGGCAGGCGTGATGGAGAAGGGTAATACTTCCAAGGGTCAGTGGTTGTACCCAGGGCGCATCCCCAGCTGAGGATTCTAGGCCCAGCCCTCCCTTCTGAAAGGTGGTAGTTTGACTTGGAGTGAGCTGTGTCTGCACCTGCCAAGTTCAACACACAGAGGAGACAAACAGAGCTCTATCCTCAAGAGGCCCCGCCTAAGGCAAGGCACAGACAGGGCCGTTCTTGTGGCGCAGAAGGCGGGTGGGGCTGGGCTCTAGGGCAGCTGGATGGAGGTGGGGAGAGGGTGAGCAGAGGGCATAAGGGACTGCAAACTGAGGCTCTCTGGGAGATGGGGAGGTGGGTCGAATTTCCACTGGTACCCACCCCTTTTTTCCATCCAGATACTTTCCCTTTGGCCTTAAAATAACCCCATAAGGTTTGATTGATGTCTTTTGTTGTTGTTTAACTGGCCCTCCTCTGGGAGAATTTGAAAAAAAAAAAAAAAGGCAGCATTTCCAGGAGCTGGCGGGGCTTTGGCGTGAAGCAAGCTCTCCCACACCCACCCCCTTCCTCAGCAAAGCACCAGGCAGCTGCGCCTGGGACTTCCTCCCTTCCCCTGGCTTCCTGCCTCTCTCTCCCCTACCACTTTACTCAGGGGGAAAAGACACCAAACTTAAAAGAGATTCAGCCCAAATCATGAGCATCCCTGGAATGTAGGAGACAGCCCTCTGAGATGTCTGCTGTTCTGAGTTGTGTGACCTGAGAGAGAGAGGGGAAGCTCAGAGCAGCACAGACATGTCATTTCCGGCTGGGTCCTCTCTCAGCATACTTGGTGGCTCCTGCCTCCTGGAAGAACAGTTCTTTCACATTTGCTGATTTGAGTTTCAGCTGCTGCTCTCAAATGGGAACCATAAAAGACCCCCAAGTAGTCTCCTGCCTGGAGAGCAGCCACCCAAATAACAGAAAGGGTCTGCAGGGCCATATCTGGATCTGACCTGGGACACTAAGTAGCTTTATAGTTACGGCTAACCTAATTAAATTAATAGAAAGTTACTAGTTAGTTAGAACAGGCCTGACACTTCTGTTTGCAACCTAATGGTTGTTTATTAAATTTCCTCCCATTATGACTGTGTAGCCTATAAAAAGTCTGGGAAAATACTCCACAGATAACCTTGAGAAGAGAAGGCAGAAGTACAATGGGCTTAACAAAGATCTCAGGAAGAGAGCAAATTCAAATAAAGGTGAATAGCATCGTTCAAGTACACAAACAAACCACAGATTGAAAAGCAATGCTAAATATGCCATAATATAGACGGGATCATTCTACAATTCAGTAATTCTCTCCCTCTTTTAGGTAACTTAAAACACTATAATATTGTGTTTTGCTCTTGAACTCAGTACTATGTAATTAGCATTGTGATGAGTAAACTCTCATATGTACATCTTATTTACAAGGTGTGAACGTGAAACCCTGTATGCCCTGCTTTCTGGGAAAGTTTAATTTTAACTCCTCATATGTACAAGCTTCATTTTCACCTTACAGTCTTTATTATTTCTTTGTTATATTCTTTTTTACTGATGCATATTAATTGTACAAAATAGTGGGTTTCATTGTAGCATAGTCATATGTGCATATGATATAATTTGATCAATATGACCTTCTAATATCTCCCCTCTTTCATCCCCCTGACTCCCACTACCCTAAAGATTTCCCTCCTACTTTTGTAATGTCCTTTTTCCCCCCCTTTTAGATATGAAAAAAAGAACATATGACTCCTGACTTTCTCAGTCTGGCTTATTTTCCTTAACATGATGCTATCCAGTTCCATTTTCCTACAAATGACATAACTTCATTCTTCTTTATGGCCCAATAAAACTCCACTACGTATATATACCACATTTTCTTTATGCGTTCATCTGTTGATGGACACCTAGGCTGCTGGTTCCATAACTTGGCTATTGTGAATTGTACTGCTATAAACATGGGTATGCATGTATTCCTAAAGTATGCTGACTTAAATTCTTGGGTATAGCTGGATCATGTGTTAGTTTTATTTTTAGGTTTTTTTTTTTTTTTTTTTGAGGAACCTCCATATTGATTTCCATGGTGGCTGTACTAATTTACATTCCCAAGAATAGCTCACACTATCGTTAGAATGTAACAGTTGAATAGAGATGGGATCCTACTGTGCTACCAGTAATAATTGCAAGGAGATTTTACTTTATGCCCGGTACATTATAAAATAGTCATTCTGTCCTTTGTGTGACTCTTCTCTCTTTTTTTAAATTTATTTATTTACTTTAGTTGTACACAATGCAATGCATTTATGTTTATGTGGTGCTAAGGATCAAATGCAGGCAGCACACGTGCGAGGCAAGCGCTCTGCCGCTGAGCCACAACCCCAGCCCCTCCTTTGTGTAACTTTTTTTTATTTTATTTTTATAATTTTTAATATGTACAATTCATAGTGCATGTATATAGCATCTTTTTACATACAACTGTTTGTATACAAAGTATCTTCGTACAATTCAGGTCTTCAATCATGCATTTAGGAAAATGATATCCGTCTCATTCAACCACCTTTTTTTTTCTTTTCTCCCCCTCCCTCCCCCCTTACTCCCTCCCTTCCTCTCCCTTCCCCTCCCTTCCCTTTGACCATTCTAGTGTTCCTCTAATCCTCGTATGTACCCCCATCCAACAATACTATGAACTAGCCTCCTTATATCAGAGAAAACATTTGGTACTTGGATTTTTGAGACTGACTAACTTCACTTAGCATTATGTCTTCCAACTTCATCCATTTACCTGCAAATGCCATTATTTTATTTTCTTTTATTGCTGAGTAAAATTCCATTGTGCATATATACCACATTTTCTTAATCCACTCATCTACTGAGGGACATCTAGGTTGGTTCCACAACCTAGCTATTGTGAATTGCACAGCTACAAACATTGAGATAGCTGTGTCACTGTAATATATTTGGGAATAGACCCAGGAGTGGGATGGCTGGGTCATAGGGTGGTTCCATTCCCAGTTTTCCAAGAAATCTCCATACTGCTTTCCATAACGGTTGCACCATTTTGTAACTCTTAATTCTCATTATCATCCCCATTTTACAGAGGATGGACTGAGGTTCAGAGAGGCTTGAGTAAAAGAGCAAGATCTTAGAGCTAAAATGTGCCAAAGCTAATGTTTAAGCAATGTGCTCCAGATTACAGATCTCTTAGCTTTATCTCTATGCAGTATTTTCCTGATTTGATAGTTAACTAACTTTTTTACTATAGATTTTAAAGCTTTAGCTCTCAGATTGCATAGTCTGATTGAGAGGGAGCAGGTGTTGTAGGCATACACCCCCAGACCCCCTTTTCCTGTTACTTGGTTCCTCTCCCCAAGCTTCAATGAACTGTCACCTTTGCATTAGTGCTATTGCTCTTGTAACAACACGCCACAAATCTAGTGGCTTAAAAACAACATATATTTATTATCCTAGAGTTCTGGAAGTCAGAAGTCTATAGTGGGTCTCATGGAACTAAAATCAAGGTGCTGGCAGAGCTGAGTTCCTTCTGGAGGCTCTGGGGAGAGTCTATCTCTGTGCCTTTTCCAGACCCTAGATGCTGCCTAGTTTCCTTAGCTCCTGAGCTCCCAACATCTTCAAAGCCAGCAATGATTCACTCTGATGTCTGCTTCCATCATCACTTCTCCTCCTCTGACTTCACTGCTTCCTCTTTCACTGAGAAGGATGTACATGACCGTATTGGGCCCACCTGGATAGTCCAGAGCAATCTCTCCCTCTCAAGAACCTTAGTTCAAACACATCTGTAGAGTCCTTTTTCCATTAAGGTAAAGTACTCACAGATTCCAAGGTTTACGACATGGACATCTTAATCATTATTCTTTCCACTACAGCTTCTAATGGGTTCAACTATTTCTTTCTTCTACGGACTTCCTTGAGCTCCTGGAGCCCTTTCCTGCAAGGGTACAAAACTGGATGTGCCTGTTCAGGTTACCAAATGTCCTTGATAGCACAAGACTGAAGGACTTCCTGGGACACAGGACTTTCTGTGCCAGAGCTGACATAGTCCTGGATCAACTAGGGTGACTGGGGGAACAGATCTTAGCCTGTGACAGATTATGAAAACTCTTGCCTCAAGTTTGGACAAACTCTGAGGGATAGACACCTCAGAGATTCCCTACAAGATTAGGCTGAAGCTGCTGACTTTGCCTAAAATTACACCCTTGCCTGGCTTCTCTTCCATCCCTAGCCTGCTTCTCCACTGCCTTACTAGATTCCACTAGGAGCTGTTTCTCAAAACACCTGCACACCAATCTTCATCTCAAGACCCACCTCTGAGTGACCGTCCTAAGGAGGGATGCGCATAGTATCTTTGTTATCATTTACTCAACAGATATTATTGAACTCCTACAATGTATCAGACGGTAAACTAGGGGTAAAGAGTCAGATAAGCGAATCCCAGTCCTCAGGAAGTTCCCCCGCCCCCAAAGTAAGAAGTTGATTGAGTAGAACCAGTAGCAGTGTGATAAAGCACCAAGAGAAGCATTTGTGGACACCAAGGAAAGCAAAGGAAGGGTACAGATTGCATGGGAGGTGTCTAAGTAGGGTTGTCATTGAAGAATCCTGAACTCACTGTGAAAGCTACCCAGAGCCATCAAGAAGTCACACATTTCAACCAAGTTCTGCAAGTGGGAAAGCAGGTAGGGGAGAAGTCAGAGTTCTGTGTCTGCCTGAGGCCTATATTTTAAGTTGAAAATCTGTGCCACTTTGCTTAGCACCCTCCAAAAAGATCATTCTTCTGCTAAAGCTCCCAATTTAATCTTTTTTTGTTTTGGGGAGGAGGGTAACCAGGGATTGAACCAAGGGGCACTTAACCACTGAGGCACATCCCCAGCCCTTTTATTGATTGATTGATTGAGACAGTGTCTCCCTAAGTTGCCTGGCTTAAAGGTTATATCGCATGTGTTCATCTCTCTTTCCTTTTTTCACTTGTAGGTAAAAGATTTTAAAATGCACACACTCACAGAGACATCAGCAAACTGAAGAATATCAACAATTTTGGAAAAATAGAAAATTTTCACGGAAGTGGTAACAGAGTTGGCAGTCCAAAAGGTGACCAAACAAGAATCTGCAGATAAAGATATGTAAAGCAGGGGGTCCCTGGAAACCTGCATGTGACATGACTATGCTTCTAGCCCTCTATTCCATGCAAGAAGGGGTTTGGATGTCTAGATGAACTGAAGTCAAGAGTTTCAGGATTTAAGATCTCAAATTTGGAGGAGGCTCAGAAATGAATACAAGGATTAAAAAACAGGTGGAAAAGTAAACAGTCTATATCCTGAAAACTTCATTTCCAAACCCCAGCTCCCCCATACTCCCCCAACACATTTTCCCCCATGACAGTGAGGGTGTTTAGCTATAAACCCCAGACAAGAGATGGGCAACTCTAACTTTTGAGAAACTGAATGCCTCAAGGGAAAAGAACTCTACATTCTGACATTTGAGGATTTCCCTTTATCTTAACTAAAGCAAGACCATCAACAAGATTAATCCTTATACCAGAACATTCAATCTGCTCATGAAGTACTTTGGTATCTGATTCTTAAATATGAACTTATCCCTAAGTGCCAAATTTTGTAAGAAATTTTAACATGAGAAAGAACAAAATCTACAGAAAATAGGTGTTCAGAGGAAACAGACACAGTTTGTGGAGATGAATAAACTTATTAAACAGAGATGGAAAATAGAAAATTAGAAAATCATACTAGAATGTCCAACATGTGAATAATAAGAGTTACAGCAAAGGAACACAGAAAAAAACAAAAGTTTCAAACAAATTTAAAAATAAAAAAAAATAGTGGTTCTGCCAATAGCCCAGCACAATGATTAAAGAAGGACTCACTATAAGATATATCATTGTACCTTATAGTATCTCAAGGATAGAGCAAAGGATTCCCAGGTTTTCAGATAGTACATAAACACATACACAAAAAGATCACATGGAAGGAGAGAAGACATAGGCAGACCTTGCTGCAAACATCTGAGTAGAAATTATTCTCAACCTGGAATTACATGCCCAAACTATCAATCATATGGCTATTAAATAAAGGTACTTTCATACATACAAGGAACATAATTTATATGTGCATGTCTTTTCTAAGAAAGCTACTGGAGAGGTAATCCAGAAAAAAAAAATGAGGTAGAAAATGAGAAAGAGAAAACAAAAAGGAAAAACAGAAGCCCAAAAAAAGAGAGAATCCTCAAGAGGAATGACAGGTGTGCAGTAGGTTTAGAGAATCACCACTTCAGGAGAAACTGACAAGCAAAGCTAATGATTGTTCTTGGATTGTTTTGGTTTTGTTTTATATATACCTTTAACTATCTGAAAAATCATATTAGTACTCTGACAGATCTGATTGAAGCATTTGAGAAAAAATTAAGGATAGGTACACTGAAAATTAGCAATGAAAAAGAATAATAATTATTAACTCCAGGAAGAAATATATTTAAATCTTATATTTTAAAATATAAAAAGGGATATAACAATTATAGTACCCTACTGTCCTCTGCTACAAAGACTATTTGCACAACCCTAGATATTTAAACTTTAACTATGAATAAACTTTAAAAAATGATAAATAAGCATATATACTGGATAAGGCAAGGTATAGTTGGTGTTAAGGGCTGAATCATGTATAAAATTCATATGTTGAAGTTGTAACCCCCAGTGCTTCAGAATGTGACTGAATTTGGATATAAGAAGGGTTTTTAAAGAGGTGACTAAGGTAAAATGGGATCAGGAGGTTAGGTCCTAATCCAAAATGGCCAGGTGTCCTTATAAGAACAGGAAATAGAGTCATGCATAAGGGAAGATTATTTAAAAGCATCATAAGAAGATGGCTTCTACAAGCCAGAGAGAGGCCTCAGGATTAAACCAATTGGACTTGGTTTAATCCTCCACTTGGACTTCCAGTCTCCAGAACTGTAAGGAAACAAATTTCTGCTGTTTAACCCACCCAGCCTGTGGTATTTTGTTATGACAGTCCTAGCAAACTAACATAGTTAGGGATGATATAAGTCAAATCTTCATTAATTATAATAGGAAGTTAATATATTTAAATGTTCAAAACATGAATCAAGAAATATGAAGATAAGCATTTTATCTTAAAATATGAAAATAAACATAATTTCAAAAAGCTAAAAAGAATAGTGTAAAGAGTTGTTTCTGAGAAGCAGGATGAGGACTGAGGACTATACCATAGGCCTACAATCTTGTATCCTCAGAACCAAATGAACTTCAGAATTTGAATATTTTATAATTTTCAAAAGGGAATATCATACTTACATTGTGATGTGAGGAAGTACCTCATACTCAACATAGCATTTTTGCAATGAGATTTTCAATTTAGGTCAATGAGTTTTTGTGCCAAATGCACCCCAAAAGAGTTTCCAATGTCTTTTTCTTTTTATTGAAGAAAATTCAGACCAGTAGACTGTAGACATTGATGTTTTAAATTACATACAGGTACTTGGATCAAAATCAAAATCGTTCTTTAAAAGTCTGATTCCTTCTGGTAAAACTGGCAAAGTGGTTTGAAAACAGGAAGTGGAGAAGAAGGAATGAAGGGACACAGTTCTTTAGTAGGTACTGGCCTAGTGATGATACTCAAACTTACCTATGGTAATTTTCAAAATTACAGTATTCTTAAATATCTATGAGAAGTCCAAACATCATATTAGCAATGGACTCTAAAAGTATTATAACAGTTAACTTAAAAACAGAATAGTCACCACCTTATGACCCAGCCATCCAACTCCTAGGTCTATTCCCAAAGAACTTAAAAGCAGCATACTACAGCGATACAGCCACATCAATATTTATAGCAGCACAATTCACAATAGCTAGGTTGTGGAACCAACCTAGATGCCCCTCAGTAGATGAGTGGATAAAGAAAATGTGGTATATATACACAATAGAATATTACTTAGCAATTAAAGAGAATAAAATAATGGCATTCACAGGTAAATGGATGAAGTTGGAGAATATAATGCTAAGTGAAGTTAGCCAATCTCAAAAATCAAAATGCCCAATGTTTTCTCTGATATAAGAAGGCTAATTCACAGTGGGGTTGGGACAGGGAACATAGGAGGAATAGAGGAACACTAGAAAGGTTAATGGGGAGGGAGTGGAGGGGAGGGAGCAAGGGGGTATGAAGGGAAAAAAAAGATGGTAGAATGAGATGGATATCATTATCCTAAATGCATGATTGAAGATACGAATAGTATAAATATACTTTGTATAGAGTGTTATGTAAAAAGGTGCTATATATGTGTATTATGAATTGTAATGTATGCTACTGTTATATATACAACAACTTCAAATTAAAAAAACAGAATGGTCTATTAATATATTTTTCATATTAATGGGTGAAAAGGGAAAATCGTGTGATCTTCTTACAGGTTTCCAGAAGCATAGCATTCTGGTCTTTAAAAATTCAGTAAAATTAAATATATATTTTTTTTCTTTTAATTTTTTTAATTCAGTGCTGTTGTACCATTATTTGCAGATATTGTCACTGCATTCCTCAAAACCACAAGAAAATCCACTAAAACCTATTGAAAATAATAACAAAGTGATCAATTAACTAAAAATCAATGCAGAAGTCAGTAGATTTCTTATACACAAAGAATAAAAGTCTAATTCACCAAGAAAACAAAATACAAAAGCAGCTCTCACATTTATATGAGTGAATACATCCAACAAATATGTATGAGACCTATAAGATGAAAACTATAAAATTGTGCTAAGGTGTATGAAAGAACATAGGAATTTATGGAGGGGAATGCCATGTTCTTGAATGAGAAGATAAACAGTGTCACTTGTCCCTAAATATGTAAATCATACCACTGTCAACCAAAATTTTCTAGGAAAATATTTTAGAAACGTGACAAAATGATTCTAAAATTTGAGAAAACATATGTGTAAGAATAGTCAAAAAAGGTAAAACTATCAAGAGGGATTTGTTCTAAATACTAAATGTGCTATAAATCTCTAGTTGTTAATGATGAAGGAATGAATAGAGTGATCAGTGGAATAAGATAGAAGGTTGTGTTTTTTGTAATATGGACTTTTCAAACTAGTGAGTGAATGAGAAAAATAAATATATAGTTGCCTTTCTTCTTACATAAAACCAAAATCCTTTTCTTAAATTTTCTTTCACATCACTTTTATTCAAATCCTCAAGGACTACTAGAAAATCCTATGCAACCTGCATTATTTTATTTGATTCTCAAACCCAACCCTATGAGTTAAGTTTTACTCTTTTCTATTTTAAATATAAAGAAATTGGTGGAACTGCAAATTTGTGCAACCACTATGGAAAGCAGTATAGAGATTCCTCAGAAAACTGGGAATGGAAACACCATTTGACCCAGCTACCCACTCCTTGGTTTATACCCAAAGGACTTAAAATCAGCATAGCATAGTGATACAGCTACATCAATGTTTATAGCAGCTCAATTCACAATAGCTAGACACTGGAACCACCTAAGTGTCCTTAAATAGATGAATGGATAAAGAAAATGTGATATATATACTCAATGGAATATAACTCAGCTTTAAAGAAGAGTAAAATTATGGCAGCAGTAAATGGTTGCAGTTGGAGAATATCATGCTAAGCGAAATAAGCCAATCCCACAAAACTAGAGGCAAAAATGTTTTCTCTAATATGTGGATGCTAGTTCACAATAAGGCAGGGGGCACTAGGGAAAAATAACATTACCTTAGATTAGGTAGAGTGAACTGAACGGAGGGGAAGGAGGCGATGTGGGGATGGTCAAGATACTGGAATGAAACAGACATTATTACTGTATGTATATATGTGACTACATGACCAATATGATTCTGCAACATACACTTAGAAAAATGAGAAATTATGTCCCATCTATGTATGATATATCACAGTGCATAAATGCATTCTACTGTCATATATATAACTAATTAAAACAAATTTTTAAAAAAAAAATTTTTTAAAGAGACCATCATATTTGATAATAAATTATTTGTAAAAATGATATTTTCAAAATAAACAAAACCTGAGTTGGAAAAAAAATAAAAGAAATTGAAGACTAGAAAGAAACTTGCCCAAGTGAAGTGGTAGATGTGTGTTAGGGTTTAAATTGGGTGTCTCCCTAAAGCTCATGTGTGAGACAATGCGAGAAAGTTTAGAAGTGAAATGATAGGGATTAACTGGTTGGTAACTAAAGGCAAGTAGGGTGTAGCTAGAGGAGGTGGGCCTTTGGGAGGCATGCCTTTGGGGTATAGATTTTGTCCTTGGAGAGCAGAGCACACTCTCTGGTTCCTAGAGCCAGGTCCTGAACTGCTTTCCCCTACCACACTTTTCCACCATGATGTTCTGCCTCCCTTGGGCTCCATAGAATGGAGTTGGTTATCTATGGACTGAGATCTCTGAAACAGGAACACTAAATAAACTTTTCCTCCAAAACTGTTCTTGTCAAGTCTTTTGGTCACAGTGGTGAAAAAGCTGACTAAAACAATGTGAGAATAGAAGCCAAGCAAGGTGAGGAGGTTCCAAAGCTCATTCCTATAACCACTTTGGAGGTACTTTCCTATCCCCAGCCCTCAGTGACCTCAGAAGGTAGAGGCCAGGTATATCCCATCTCAGAGTTTATCCCAGTGAGTCGCTTTTGTGATGCCAGCATGTCATGACAAGGACAAATCTTTCCTTAACCAATGCCCCAGATTTGCAAGATAATTACAGATTAAAAATACCCGAAGCAAGCACAGGTACCTACCACACCATTTTTAGAAAGCACCAATTTTGAAATTCTCTCTCTAACCACACATGCTGCCTCATAGAATGTCAGGCACATTATTCAACTAGAAATGATCTGCAGTGCCACTCCCTGCCTCCCCCCACTCACCCAGTGAGTCACCACTAAGCAAATGGGACAAGTCTCTAGTTCTAGACTCCAAAAAACGCAGCAGGTCAATCCATTTCTACGAAGTCTTTCAAGATGGTGCCACGGGCCTCTCATATGTACATACCCCTAATGGTGTGGTTGTCACACTAGATTCTTAGAGTCTTTCTACTTGTCTACCCACAGACTACCCAAGAAGAAGAATTCATATTTATATTCCTGAAACCTGTAAAGGTTGCCTGGCACTTGGTAGGAGTATAGTATTTGTTGAATGAATGAATGAGTGATAGGCAAACTCTATAAAAGAATTACTTTTCAAACTAGAAAAGACATCAAATTCCAGAGAGGACAGTATGGCCACTTGCCTAAGGTATGCTGCCATTTGGAGAGCATTAGGAAACTGCCCTGTTACATCCCTCTATGATGATGACACATTATTCCAAAGACACTTTTATACAGGTCTGTTTTTCACCCTTTGACCTTTTGCTCCTCTTCAGAAGGGACTGAATCTTTGTGCACATTTGGGTCTCCAGCAGCTGAATCAAAGTTAGAGCAAAGTTGCAACTCGGGGCTCAGTGCTTCAATGCATGTATTTGTGATTGAACCCAGAATGACAATACCCTGGCATAGCAATGATCAGGGACCCATGCATTTTCTACACTTGGCTTGACCTAAGGTTCCCTCCTGTTTCCTCTTTGGGGAGTCTAGACAATGGCTGGGAGGAGTGTTGAGGAGAATCTTGGTTCCAAATGAAAAGCGAAGTAACCATGTGCCTCTGGCCCAGGTAGCATGCTCTGAAACCTCCTTTATGTCTCATTGGTTATTCAGGATCATGGCTAACAAAAGAAGTAATGCTGTACTGAGAGAAAAAACTAAAGAGAAACGAAGCTTCCGCATGCAGGTGAGTTGCCAGCCAACAGCACTTCTTTCTTAAGTAGAAGTTGGGACAAGGGGCACGACCCTGATCTTCAGAGGTGGCCGACTCCATGTCAGGGTGGCCACCTAGGGGGAGAGTTCTCTGTTTCAGTCAGGGGAGGCTAGACAGCTCAACCAGAGGTTGGGAGAGAGTAATTATTTAAGCCTTTTGGAGAAATTCAATATTATTCTAATTATAGCATTACTGATATTTAATCTTAAGTGGTCTAAAATTATCTTAGCCCGCTGTTAATCTTTTGAAAAATAGGGGCAATGGGGGCCTTTTTCTTTTTTCTTTTTGCAAATACTGTAATAAATGACAGCATTTGTGGAACTAATTTGTGGTTGTATTCTGTTCATATTTTAACTGGTTAAAACTCCCCAAGAAATTCATTAACCCTGACTTTTTTGATAGCAAATTTCTTGTATTTAAAGATATAAATTCAGGCAGAGGCTACAACTAGACCCTTCTCTATAACCTAGGAAGAAGATTGCAGCTCAAGATGGCCTCAAAAGACACTTCTTAGTGACTAACTTAAATCCAGCATATCAAATCTAAACCCCTTCTAGCAAATACAAAGTGCCAATTACCAGTTTCCTCTCCCTTTCTGTTAGGAATTGAGATAGTCTATAACCAAATCAACACAAGTATGATATAAGGTGTATAAAACTATTTTCAGTGTGTGTTCAAGCACACATACCATTTTTCCATTTTCTGTGTAATATTATCAATTTTCTCTAGAGCCTTTTTCTGTTCATATCAGCTGGTACTGGATCTTTAACCATCTTTTATAGGTATCTTCCATTTCACTGGTCAGCTTAAATCTCCCCCAAAATAAGGACAAATTCTCCTTAAATCTGTAACTACAAAGGCTGACAATGAAGAATATTCTAAGCCACTCACCATAGCCACAGATAAAGGGAAAAGGATTACTGAACACTCACTTCAATAAGGATGTTTTGTCATCAGACCTTTGGAAACATGCAAAATATTTACTTCTATCTGTCATAAACAAGTCTTCTTCTACCTCTAGGCCCCAGAACATGAGATTGCTCCATAAACAAAATCTTTGTCTTAATTTCTTGCCTAACATAATTTACTGATTCTTTCTTCTAATACTTTCATTCACTGAACACAAACTCTGGATCTATACCAGCTACTAGAGATTACAAAAAAAACTAAATAAGACACAGTCCTGGCCTTCCAAAATACAGTCAAATAGGAAGATAGGCATGTAAATTAGACAAAAAGCAGTACCATGAGGTGAACCCTAGATACCATGATCAAGTGTTTTTCACAGACTGGTCATGAAGTTGATCATATTCCCTTCAGTATTTCACTATAAACCTATCATGTGGATCCTGTGATTGACCCTTTTTACAGATGAGGAAACCAAGACTTGGAAATACCAAGTCACATACTCAGAGTCCTAACAGCATGCACACAAGGAAGCTACTTCTTGGCTGCCATGAGCTGAGTAGCTTTCCTCTGCCACCCCCCTCAGCCATGATGTTATGTCTCACCTGTGTTCCAAAGACATGGAGCCAGACAACAGTGGCCTGAAACCTCTGAAACTATGAGCCAAAATCAATTTTTACTCCTCTAAGTTGTTTTTCTCAGGTATTTGTTGTAGGGGTGAAAACCTGAGGGGTAATACAGGAAAGACTAAGAAGTAGCTGGGTGCCGTGATCCATGCCTATGATCCCAGCGGCTCCAGAGGCTGAAGCAGGAAGGTCGTGAGTTCAAAGCCAGCCTCAGCAAAGGTGAGGCACTACACAACTCAGTGAGACCCTGTCTCTAATAAAATACAAAAAAGGGTTGGGGATGTGGCACAGTGGTCGAGTGCCCCTGAGTTCAATCCCTGGTACAAAAAAGAATGAAAGAAAGAAAGAAAGAAAGGAAGAAAGGAAGAAAGGCAGAAAGGAAGAAAGGAAGGAATGAAGGAAGGAAGGAAGGAAGAAAGGAAGAAAGAAGAAAGAAAGGAAGGAAGAAAGGAAGGAAGAAAGAAAGGAAGAAAGGAAGGAAGAAAGAAAGGAAGAAAGAAAGGAAGGAAGAAAGGAAGAAGAAAGGAAGGAAGAAAGGAAGGAAGAAAGAAAGGAAGAAAGAAGAAAGAAAGAAAGAAAGGAAGAAAGAAAGAAGAAAGAAAGAAAGAAAGGAGAAAAGAGAAAGAAAAAAAGGAAGGAAGGAGAAAAAGAAAGAAAGGAAGGAAGAAAGAAGGAAAGAAAGAAAAAATAAATCAGAAGTGTTTAGATTGAGTCTTAAAGGATGAAGTCTCTAGGTCAACACCATTTTTCCCTATGGGAATTTAAAGTAAACATTGTTGCAGGAGATCAGATATATGAAAGTGCTTCCTTTTGACATTTGTTTATTTCCTCATTTAGCCAAAACAAAGCAACAAGATCACTGAAAAACTAAATGGGGTATACATGAAAGACCCTCTTCTCACTTCTTTTGCCTTTCTTGTTCATTCTGTCTTCCTAAAATATCAGAATTAGAAATTTGTTCTATTGGGTTAAGGTAAACCATCTGGTCTCTGGAAATAACCTGTTAAATGTACAGAGGAGTTGTGTTAATATTCCTTAACATCCAAACATGAATTAGTGCATGAGCTCAATGCTGGCCTTGGAGATTGACAGCCAGTTACTATCTAGGTGACCATAGGCAATTTCCCAAACAGTAAAATAGAGATCATAGTAACAATACCTGATGAGATCATTGCAAGAACTAGAGATACTACATGCAACACACTTAGTACAATGCCTGGCACTTTGTAAGCACTCAATAACTATTTTCTAATCTTACAATTAACGTGGCTTTCTTCAAGTTGTGGAGAAGTGGATGTTAGAGGGAAAGTGGATACACAGGGAAGCCCAGTAATGGCAGAATGGAAGAGACCATTACTATTTCTCTGAAATCAAGGATCAAATACAAGGACAAGCAGTTGAGAAAGCAGAGATTGGGCAAGAGGACACAGGAGTCCCATCCACGGTACAGTCTCTTTCCCCAAGAATCTTTTTTTTTTTTTTTTTTTTTGTTCTAACTAGTTATACATGACAGTAGAATGCATTTTGACACATCATGATAGATAGATAGGCTTGGGCTTCCCCCCACCCCAAGTTTCCATGTCCTGAGCAAAGCAACCTTGTTTCCTTTTCCCTGGGCAAGAGCCAATAGGATTAAAGGTTGCTCTGTTCCCCGGGCAGGAGCCAATAGGCTTCACCACCAACAGTTTTAACGGGTCCGTTGGGGGCTGTTGGGGAGAAGCTCACACAACAGCTCGTCCCTGCTGAGAGGAGGCAGTCCAGACCCACTGCCTTCAGCCCGATGGCAGCTGCCCCAGCCGATAGCTCCTGAGACCACAGTCAGGGTGACCAGGCACCCACCCTCCGTTCAGAGCTTGCACACTCCCCTCTCCCTGACTCCTCTCTCCCACCAGAGCTTGCAGCTTGACTCCTCTCTCCCACCAGCTTGCACACTCCCCTCTCCCTGATTTCTCTCTACCCCATTCCTTTTCTATCTCCCACCAGCCATAAAGTCTGGTCAATAAATCTCTTGGCAGCACAGTTGTCCCCGGTGTGATTTTTGCCCTTCACATCATACATAAAAGGAGTATAACTTTTCATTCTTCTGGTTGTACATGATATAGAGTTACACAGGTCATGTAGTCATATATGAACATAGGGTCATAATGTCCAATTCATTCTACTATTATTCCTACCCCCATTGCCCCTCCCCTCCCTTCACTCCCCTCTATCTAATCCAAAGTACCTCTATTTCTTTTTTATCCCCCACTCTTATTGTGAATTAGCATCCACATATCAGAGAAAACATTTGGCCTTTGGTTCTTTGGGATTGGCTTGTTTCACTTAGCATGATATTCTCCAGGTCTATCCATTTACCAGCAAATACCATAATTTCATTTTTCCTTTAGGCTGAATAATATTCCATTATGTATATATGCCACAATTTCTCTATCCATTCATGTGCTGAAGGACACCTAGGCTGGTACCATAGTTTAGCTATGGTGAATTGAGCTGCTATAAATATTGATGTGGTTGTGTCACTATAGTATGCTGATTTTAAGTCCTTTGGGTATAAACCTAGGAATGGGATAACTGAGTCAAATGGTGATTCCCTTCCAAATCTTCTGAGGAATCTCCATACTGCTTTCCATAGTGGTTGCACCATTTTGCAGTCCCACCAGCAATGTATGAGTGTACCTTTTCCCCCACATCCTCGCCAACATTTATTGTTGCTTGTATAGTTGGTAATTGCCATTGTGAATGGAGTGAGATGGAATCTCAGTTTAGTTTTGATTTACATTTCTCTAGTCGCTAAAGATGTTGAACATTTTCCCCTATGTTTGTTGATCGATTGTATTTCTTCTCCTGTGAAGTGTCTGTTCAGTTCCTAAGCCCATTTACTGATGGGATTATTTGGTTTGTTTCCCCAAGAAACTTATCAGTCTTGTGCCTCACTATATCCCCAGCACACAGTGTCTCCTAGATGCTCAAGAAGTGTTTGAATGAGGGATTACCTTTTGTATTTAACAATAATAAACACACATATGAAGAACAAAGGCAGGAAGGACAACCCTGACACTATTAACCAAAGTAATATTAGGTTCACAAAGGTACAGGTGATTTTTTTTCATCCTATTTCTTTTTCTATTTTTTTTTTTCAAGTTCACTCACAAATCATTAATTTGTTTCATAATTTAGGGAAATTTTCAGATGGCTCTTGGTTTTCAGGACCATCTGAGGTCAGGTTTTTGTAATGTCTCCTCAAGGAGAGAACTTTAGAGAATAGGGCTTTCAAACTCTAGTGAGCTTATGGATCACCTGGGAATCTGCTTAAAATGCAGATTCTAACTCGGCAAGTCTGGGGGCAAGATCTGAGAGTCTGCTTTTCTAATGAACTCCCAGTGATGTTGATAGTGTCAATCTGTGAACAAAACCATGAAAAGCAAGAATACAGACTAACGTAAATATACCCCAACTAACACACACATACAAGAAAGGAGGGGAAAAGTGTTCCAGTGGGCAGATGGCGTCTCATCTTAAAGCCAACAAGACAGCCAGACGTTTATCTCTGAGACTGTGTATGCTTTAGGATTCTTTTTTGCTCGCTGGGTCTATTTGCAGGCTATATTGTTCAAGGGAAAGGATTAGAGACTATTAAAGCCCTGGGGATACTCGTATTTTCTTAACAAAAGGAAGGGCTGTGGCAGGCCTAGCTCATTTTTTTTTTTTTTACTCTCTTCCATTAACCACCACCACTGTTGCTGTCACTCGAGTTCCCTTGAGATTAATGTCTCCTAAATTAATTTCGTGTTCAATAAGCCTCTATAAATATGTTTGTTCAGCAGACCAAATTGGACCCTCCAATTTAACTAAGGGTGGTCACGCAGCCACGCTGTATTCTCTGCATCCACACGCTGTCCACCGGCTCTTTCATTAGTCACTGTCACTAGTGGAGGCCACTGGTCCCTGCTAAGCTGCTCCAGATAATCAAATGTTGCTCCTATTGAAATATAATCCTCCCCAGAGGATAGAGGGGCATTTTCTAAATTGGTTGAAGGGATTACAAAGCACTGGAGAAGAAAATAAGTGAAAGTGGAAGCAAACCTCAAGATCCTCTGACAACATATCTGATATGCATCTCCCACCCCATCTCCCTGTCCCACTCCATTCCCGTAGTCGATGCTAACCCCGGTGAAACTAAATATTACAGAATTGGAGTGGGCCCCAAATCTTCACTTTTACGGATAAAGACCCTGAAGCCCAAAGAGGCTGGACAACGCTCCCAAAATCCTCCAGGTGCCCAGGTCCCTGACACTAGCATTTCCTCCATGACCTGAGAGAACAGACAGGTAAACAAATCAGGTTTCTTCCTATATCCTGTGCTGCCAACCTGGTAGTCCCTGTATACGGCTGCAAACATCAAAGTGTGCTATTCTCCTCCTCCTCCTCCTCCTCTTCTTCTCATCAGACAGTATCCATTTGTTTTTAATTTTAATTCCTGACATTTTCAAACATGCTACAAAGTACTGAGAATGGCCTGAGAACCCATGCGTGATCCAGCTCATGACCATTGATTGTTTCCATGCTCTCATTTATTTTTAGGTAATCATTTTAATATTTTTGATATCTTTCTCTAGGTATTACTTCTGTCTTCAAATAATATGCATTACCTGTTATTTCCAGATTTATCCATTTAGACCTCACTGTTGAACAACTGTTAAGGCAAACTGAGACATATATCTCTACCCCAGCCCAGCATCCCACCCCCTGGCTTTGTGTCTCTGAAGAAGAAAGTCTGGGTTTCCTCTGGAAATGGATGGAGATCTAATATTTAACTGCTTCTTGCATGGACTTTCAAATAACTCCTGTCTTCAGTGCCCTACCTTACCCAGTGTTCCAACACTCCTAGGGCCTCTTATATCTGAGTCTTTCTTGTATTCTGCATGACAAAAAGCCGGGAAACAAAGCACACACACACACACACACACACACACACACACACACACACACACCTTGCAACCACTCAGTTAACCTTTGTCTGCTTTCTCTGTCTTGGTGTCTTATTATTCAGTGCTCCAGATATTTCATGATTTCCTATTTTTTGTTTCCCTGGTTTGGGATAATTTTTTGAGAGGAGAAATAACAGAGAAATATCTTTTTTCCCCCAAGTACTGGGCAAGAACCCAGGCAGGGCCTTGTGCCACGTTAGGCAAGCATTCTATCACTGAGCTACATTGCCAGTCACCAGAGATATAGCTTTACTCTATCACCTTCCAGAATGTTCTATAGATTACTAAGATTTGAATATGACTACATAATTCATTAACTATGGCATTTTGAGAGAGATACTTAACCTTTCTGAACCTCTGTTTTCTTAGCCTTTATAATAGAATTGACTCCCTAAGGTGAATAGATTGAATAACCATGATGCCCAGGACACAGAGGAGTCCTTTGACCTGAAGGAATGAATAATGGTCATTATACAATTCCCAGGGAGGTTGGAGGGCAGAGCAGGTCTCACAGATGACTTTGTCCTTGCTTGCCACCACCACAGGTATTCACCTACAGTCCTGATATAGCTGGTTGCCCCAAAACCATTCAAGCCCTGGTAACGTAGATGTCTGGTCTTCCAAATCTCCATGGCAACCATGCCTGTGGTCCTTACCATGCGGAGCATCCACTACCCTGAGGAAGAACCAAGGGATCCAAATTTATTATCAAGCTCACAGAATTAATATTCTGCATTTCATTTTAGTATTTCTTGTTGTTGTTAACAAATCAAAAGCAATCCATTTATCTACAAAATTGACTGTTTGATCTGGCAATCTCACTTTTAGGAATCTATCCCAAAGGTATACTAGAAAAAATAAGATATGTGGAAATGACTATTTGCTGCAGCATTATTTATAGCAGAAAAAAAAAAAAACAGAAACAATCTAAATGCCTATCAGTAGAAAAAATCATTGCATAAAATATGGCACAGTCACACAGTGGAGTGTTACACACCAGTCAAGAGGAATAGTTCTAGATAGCACAAGGAAGAGGTTGTCAGGATGAGTTATAAAGTAGGAACATCATTGTAGTGAAGTTTATATTAAAAAAATATAAAGTATATATAAGAAAATTACAACTAGAGGGTTGTAAATATGAAAATAAGCATGCATATGCAAATACTATATAGACACAGATGCACATTTTAAAATTGAAAGGTAAGTCATAAGATTTTTAAATAGTTAACTATAGGCAGATGAAGATACAAAGAATAAACTTAGGCTTCTCTGAATACAACTAATTTTGAGATTTGACTTGAAATCATGGGAAAACTTACATGATTATAAAATGAAAATAAGGTTTTAAAAAAGATCACTAGAAATTATATCCCATCTATGTATGATATATCAAAGTGCATAAATGTATTCTACTGTCATGTATAACTAATTAAAGCAAATTAAAAAAATTTTTTAAGAAATAAATAAAATCCACCAACAACCCAAAAAATAAATAAATAAAAGATCACCAAAGTCAAAAGCAAAAATAAACAGATGAACATACATGTATATCCATTTATAGCATAACCCCAGAAAGAAAATATTCTAAGTGATTTCGAATTACCTATCCATCTCTAATAACGATTTTTTTAAAAAGACAGACCTACCAAATAATTTGTTTTCAGTAATCACATTGTTGGTGAGAGTATTTGTATCATTGCTCTGCAACTGTTTGATATGTATTGTAAAAATTTTAAAAAGAAAATGACTACTTATGATGATGCACTCAAGAATCTGGATGTTCAGTGTGGAAGAAATGTCAGATCAATGAGATTTATTCTGTAATCCTAAATTTGAACTGACAGTATCAATGTAAACTTACATAGTATTTGACTTTTTAATTCATTTAAATGTTTTTTTTTTAAATAATCACATACCCACAGGAAGTTGCAAAAATAATACAGAGAGATCCAATGAACCTTTCACCCAGTTTTCTCTCACAGTTACTTGCTACATAACTGTAGTACAATGCCAAAGCCAGGAAACTGACATTGGTACAATGTGTATATATAGTTCCATGTCATTTTGTCACATGTATGAATTTTCGCAACCACTACCGCAATCAAGGTACAGAATTATTCCATCACCACAGAGATCTGCCGCTTGCTAACCCTTCATAATCATACCCACCTCCTCCCGCTCGTCATCCCTAACCTCTGGCAACCACTAATCTGTTTTCCATCTCTATAATTTTGTCATTTCAAGAAACTTATATAAATGGAATCACACAATCTATGACCTTTAGAGATTGGCTTTTTTTTTCAGTATAATGCCCATTCAGTATAATGCTCTTGAGACCCATTTAAGTTGTGTGTATCGATAGTTTGTTCCTTTTTATGGTATGGAAGTACCCTAGTGCTTAAGCCATGCACTGAAGGATATTTTGGTCATTTCCTGGTTTCAACCCTTACAAATAAGCTGCAGTGCACATTTATGTTCTGGTTTTGTAGAGACAATAAGTCTCGTTTTTCTGAGGTAAATGCCTGGGAGTGTGATTGCTGGGTCATTCTTTAAGTGTATATTTAGTTTTAAGAAACTGCCAAGCTGTTTTCCAGAGTGGCTGTATCATTTTACATTCCCACCAGCAATTCATGAGAGAACAAGATTCTTTGCACCCTTGCCAGCGTTTGGGACAATCAATTTTATTTTAGTTGTTCTAATAGTCATATAGTGATATCTTGTCATGGTCTTCATTTGCATTTCCCTAATGGCTAGTGGTTCTGAACATCTTTTCATGTGCTTATTTGCCATCTGTGTATCCTTTTCTGTGAAATGTCACTTTAAGCCTCTTGTCCATTTTCTAATTGCTTTGCTTATGATTTTACTTTTGAGTTTTTTAGAGTTCTTTATGTATCTTACATGAGTCCTTTGTCATATATGTGGTCTGCAATAGTTTTTTTCCAAGTATATCACAGTCTTTTCATCTTGTTAACAGGGTCTTGGGCTGGGGTCATGGCTCACTGGTAGAGTGCTTGCCTGACATGCATGAACAGCATCACAAAATAAATAATAAATAAAATAAAGATGAACAGATCTTTCATAGAAGTTTAAATTTTGATGATGTCCAGAGAATTTTTTTTTATCTTTCATGAATTATGCCGTAGATAGCATATCTAACAACTCTTCACCAAATGGTAAGTCCCAAAGGATGTATGATGTGGACCTCTTTTCCCATGTTGATTTTCCGTCTGTTCATCTTCTTTGGTGATGTATCTGTTCAGGTCTTTGGCCTATTTTAAAAATCAGGTTGTTTTGTCTTCTTTTAAGAGTTCTTTGTGTGTCTTGAATAAAGGTCCTCTATCAGACATGGCTTTTGCAAATATTGTCTCTGCAGTTTGTCTTTCATTATTATGACAGTGTCTTCAATAAAACCAAAATTTTAATTTTAATAATGTCCAGCTTACCAATTTCATTCATGGATCATAACTTTGTTATTGTACCTAAATGGTCAGTACCAAACCTGAGGTCATCTGTATTTTCTATTATGCTATCTTCCAAGAGTTTATAGTTTTGTTTTACATTTAGATTGTGATCCATGAATTAATTTGTATTAAAATGTGGGGCATATATTGAGGTTTGTTTGTTTTGCTTATGAATATCTAATTTCTTCAACACTATTTGTTGCAAAGAGGATCCTTCCCTCATTGAATTGCTTTTGTACCTTTGTCAAAAATCCGCATGGTTTATTTCTGGGTTCTCTGTTGTGCCAATAACACATTGCCATAATTATTGTAACCATATGATAAGTCTTAAAATTGGGTCAGTTATTTCCTCTTGCTTTTTAAAATTATTTAGCTATTCTTATTCCTTTACCTTTTTACATAAATTTTAGAATAAGTTTGCCTATCTCTAAAAATAATTTACCAGAATCCTAATAGGAATTTTATTGACCTATAGATCAGTTTTGGGAAAAATAACATATATATTGAATTTTTCTATCTATGAACATGGTATGTCTACCTATTTATTTAGATCTTTGATTTATTTATTCACATCTTGTAGTTTTTAGCATACAAGTCCTGTATAAATATTCAGATTTACAACTGAATATTTCCTTTTTTAAAGTGAACATAAAGGATAAGTTTATTACTTCAGTTCCATGCATATATGACTAGTATTTCACTTTTTTATGTTGATCTTGTATCCTTCAGCCTTACTCAATTCATTATACTCAAAGGTTCTTTTGTAGGTTTCTGAGGATTCTCTACAAAGACCACTATGTCTCCTGCAAATTGATTGCTTTTACCAATCTGTGTGCCTTATTTTTCCTTTTCTTCCTTTATTGAGCTGCCAAACCTGCAAGATCTACACTGATTTAGAATGTAAAGAGTGCTAGTCAGGAAGGAGGTCTAGGGTCCCACTCAGTCTCTGCTGATGGGAGTGAGGAGGGACATGCTTCCTCCTAACATCTTTATCTGGATTATTATCTACGAGGGAAATTATCATCAAAGAATTTTCCATCTTTGCAGGTTGCATCTTTCATGATCTTTTGACTACAGAGAGCAGGGTTTGCTGAAGACTGTTTTTTTATCTGTTCCCACTGACATTTCTGTTTTCTCCTGCTCCAGCAACCAATCCAGGATATAAAGAGACAAAAGAAGACCAAAAAAAAAATTTTTTTAAAGAATAAAATCCAAACAAGGAACTTGCTGCTGTATTGTTCCTTGAGTCCTAAGATCTCTGGCTGATCTACTTTCTTCTCTCCACCTTTCAGAGCATTTTTTTTTTTATGTTTGTTTATAACATCCAGAGTTTTCAACTGTAGGAAGAGCAGAAGAAATGTTTACTCCATCTGAAACTATAAGTCCAAGATAGTCACATTTAAAGTATAGACAAATATTTTCTATTTGTTTTCTGAACATGACCCTCTATTGATAGTTGTCAGTAGTCCTAAGTTGAAGACAGACACAAAGACTCAGATGTACAATAGTATGATGTTCCATCAGATAGGATTCTTCTCCTGAGAAGAATCTGTCATATCCTGAGACTTTCAGAAGCTCAACATTGCCATTCAAATTGACCCTAACATAAAGGAAACTCTTGTACTGAAGACACAAACAGAAAGGTAACTGAAGAAGAAATGTTAGTGTATACTGTTCTTCAAGTATCCTGAGTTCACATAATCCAGTTAATGACCACTGAATCACAGTGTTGGGAACCTTCAAATTCAGTCCTCCTAGAAAGACATTCTGTGAGCTCAGGAGGGAAAGCCTCGTCTCCCAAGTTCTGTCCACATGAAAGTGTTTTATTCTCTCCCAGGTGTTTCCATCTCAGATGTATTTCAGTGCCCCTGGAGTCATTACACAAAAGTGAAAAGAGGACCAGAGAAATCAAACATCAGCCTTTTGGAATCCCAGCCTTGACTTCCCCATCTGGCTAATGTCTCCTTTTTTCTGAGTATTATTCACAATTGGCTTCCATATAGGGCAAGGATGATAGAGGAGGGGCTAAATCACCTAAGAGAGGTAAAAAAAAAAAAAAAAAAAAAAAAAATTGAAAGTGATGCCATGACTAGCTGTTTCCCCAGGAAAAGGAGAGGATTGTTCAGCATCTGAAGCAACTGCTCCTTAAGGAATGAGGAACTGGGATATAAGATCTATTTGAGAGAGTTCCAGGACTGCATCACAAAGTGAAGGAACAGTCACAAAGGGGCACTGATCAGTGGAGAGGTCCTCCAAAGATTCTAGATTCACTCTCATTTTCTGGGCCTAGGTAGGAGCCCTGTCCTATCATCTTCTCACATTTATACCTTAGTGTGATTTTCTTTTCTACCTATAATCCAGATTGGAAAGCCTTGGAGACCTAGATTGGACCTTACCAGTTACATAGCCTTTGAAAATCTGGAGGTTTCCCTGGAGTTCTGCTAATTCCCAGGCAGCTACATTGAAGCAGGCTTCCTGGATGTGTGAAACAGAGGAAGCATACATGTCTTCAGCACTTGGCTGGGAGAAGGCTCACAAACTGAATAGGCCTGTGAAACTAGGACCCCGGTCAGGAAATAGCTCATTCCTGGCACCCTGGATGCCTCCCTGGTCACTATCCCACCTCTCCGTCTGTCAATTCAAGCATCACACTGCAGCACCTTCTGATGGCAGGCATTATTTCAGCCAAAGTCTGAAGCCCTTCATAGGCATTGCCTCACTGAATCCCTAACATGACCTGAGAAGGTTTTGTTAATGCAGGAGGATCTGCTTGCTGCTAGTGATGAGCAGAGCTGGGATCCCACGTGGCATCTGGCTACAGAACTACACTCTTGAACCATGTTGCCCAAATATCACAGAGAATGTGAACGGAACAAAAAGAGATCCTTGGGCATAAGCAACCACTCACCTGCATGTGGCTCTGGGCATGTGCTTTGCTTGTGCCTGTGCCATTTACATCTTCCACTTGCTACTCAGAACCTACTGAGCGGCTTAAGGCTGGCCAGGGTGTGGGGAGAGTGACTGGCATGAGAGCTACAGCAGGAAGGGCAGGGCCAGGTGTGAACCCAAACCAAATCGAGGACCATCATTGTCCTCTCACTCACATGAGGAAACAGACCAGGAGGGGTTGAGGGGTCACACAGCCCTGCCTCATTGGGCCAGGCGGGACCTTTGCTTGTGACTGGGGATAATCTGTCTTAAGTCCTTAGTCAGACCTGTGTCTGGCCTGAGTCTGACTCCACTTGGACTCACTGGTGGACACTGGACCCTGGCTGCACCTGAGCTGTAACAGGAGGTGTGCTTGGGAGGTAGGCAGAGGGACCCGGGGAGAAGAGGACAATAGGGTTAGCAAGCAGCATGGAGGGGGCAGGGCAGGGCCTCTGTGAATTAGGGCTCCTATGGGGGATGACTTGGGGGCCCCTGGCCTGCTCACAAAGCCCACCAAGACCTTGGGAAATATCCCAGTGGTATCCACTCCACCCTGCAGCCTGGGGATGCCAGGGCACAGCAGGTTCCAGTCCCACCCTGCCACTCACCAGTGGTGTTCCCAGGGTGGGTCACTTGGGTTCTGAGTCTGCTGCCTCCATCTGTAACTGGGGTTGACAGTAATGCTGATGGCATCAAATCCATGGGTGAATCCCATAGATAATACCATAATCTCAGCAATGGCACATCATGGCCATGGGGACACTCTGTTTCCCTTCCTGTGACCTCTTTCTGCTACACCTCATTCTCCTTGATTCTGATCTAGAGGGGGCTCTGTGGGACCCAAGCCCCTTGCAAAGTGGAATGAATTGTTTTTCCTGGCTTCTCAGTGCTGGGCATTTCTGTGGTCTGCTGGGCTAACAGCAGGAGCAGCCTGGAAGCTCTCAGCAAGGAGAAGGCAGCACTGGATGTGCTCGAAGTCCTGCTGTGGGTCCTCTCAGTGTCACCACTAAGTGGCCATGTGACCCTGTCCACACTTGCCTCTGACCCACAGAGGGCTCCTCACATCACCTCCAATGGTCTAGGGACAGAGCATTGCGGAAACGCTGCCAGGGTGGGGTTGGCAGGCCTTCCCTGACTAGGAGCTGAAAACATTTCCCAGCGTGTCCCCATGTGGTCAGGACACTCCAGAGCCCTTCTTAAGATGCTCCTCTTTGTGCATCCCCAAGGTTGTGTCCCTTTCTGGATCTCCCTTTGCTGGGGCCTGGGATGAAGCATGATGCAGGAGTCTCTGGTCTTCATGCTGAGATCGTGGGACATCATGGGGCCATGTTGACCGACACACCCAACCCGGAAAGCACTCCTGTGACTTCATACCCCTCCTGATGCTCTCTGGGGGTTCTTGATGTGCCGTCTATAGCCTGCACTGTCCAACAGGGTAATCAGTAGCCACATGTAGGTATTGAAACTTAAAAATTGTAATAAAATGAAATAAAATTTAAAATTCAGTTCCTCACATGTTAGGCACACTTCAAGTCCTCTGGGGCCACTTGTGGCTAGTAGCACCTCTATAGGACAGTGTAGCTCTAGAAAATTGTTGGACATGACAGGTTCATTTTCATCTACTCTGACATTAGGGTGCAGCCTCTTGTGATCCCTGAGTTTTATGGAGGCATCACAAGGGACAGCCCACCTGGAATGGGCTCTGGCCTTATCAGCCCTTATCATTTATATGGCCTTTTCCTCTGCCACCCTGTGACAATCATTTCCGTGGATTAAAACTGAAGGCCCTTTTTGGCACTTGATGAACACATTTTGCCTCCTACTTTCATGTTTGCTTTGGCTTCTAAAAAAGATCCACTTTCTGTGCCAGATCAATAGGGTACAAAAACACATGTTCTCAAATAATCATCCCACATTTTAGGTGTTTAGTCAGGTGTGTGGCTCAGGGTCCTGCTGTGTCCTACTGCCTGAAACAAGAGTTCCTAACCCTCTTCATTGTTTTGTATCAAATTCTATTTTTCTGCTAAGCCAGGATCCTATGATAACCCTCAGCTCCTGCAATTCTAACTCACAGCAAGGCTGAATCGCCATGTTCCTGCCAAAGAGCTACTTGCTGTCACTGAGCTCATTTGTGGGTGTTTTATTTATTTATTTATTTATTCTGTCTCTGATCCTACACCCCTCCCAGTTTCCCCCTCTCTTCCTGGCTTTTTTTCTGGCATCTTGTTATCGTTTACCAAAACAATTATACTCAATAAGAATAATTGCATGCAGTGGGTTCGACGTTTGGGATAATGGAGTTGCCACAAGTGCACAGACAGTGCCAGGCCACACTCTCAGTGTAATGATACCTAATTAATGGCCAGGAAGTTACAGGCCAGCCTGCTAAACACGTAACCTTTGTAGTGGTTGGTGTGTGTTCACGTTGAGTATGAATGTCAGGTTTCTGTGGTGTCAAGTCTCGCAGAAACTACTAGAGCACACAGAAGCGATCGATATATCTATGTGAATCAAAGGACAGCCCAACTTCCATTAGTGTGTTCACCTCTGCAAACATCATACAGGACACATTCTAAAGACTGATTACTGAAGATAAAAGCAGCCTGGATTCTGGTGTCTAACCTGGTGGGTCCCCTAGGACTTTGCCCATTTTGCTCCAGCCACTATCTCATCTCAGAAGCTAAGACTTGGTTTTACAATCAGACAGGTGTCCATCACAAGAGTATAGGGAAAGAAAAAGGAGAGGGTGCACTTCTGCAAGGGCAGATTAATTCTACTCTCTGGTAAGCCTAAGGACAGAAATCTTGGTCCAAAGCCCACAGGAATCCAGCACAGATTTCATGACCTCTACAAATCCATTTTTTCACTGATACATTATAAACTATCCCAAAGACCAATAGATGCCTAATAGCTTCTGGACTGTCTGATGCAAAAAGATTATATTCCAATACTAGCTTTGGCAAATCTAAAATTTGAATCCAATCCCAGCTCTAACTACCTCAGTTTTCTCACCTAAAAAACAGGCGTGACAATCTTGTGGGAGTTAAAGGATGGAGGATTCTATAAGATAATGTATTTGAAAGTGCTTCATATATAAGGTGGTCCAGAAATGATCGTTGTACTTCATTATTAACTATTGCCCTGTCATCCACATGACATGCTAAATCTAGCACTTATAAGATCCAGTGAAATCCAAAAGCACTAAAGTCAGCATAGTGATACAGCCGCATCAATGTTTATAGCAGTGCAATTCACAATAGCCAAGTTATAGGATCAGCCCAGGTGCTCATGAATACATGAATAGACTAAGAAAATGTCATATATATACACAATGGAGTTTTACTCAGCCATAAAGAAGAATGAAATTATGGCATTTGCCAAAATGGATGGAAATAAAGAACATCATGCTAAGTGAAATAAGCTAAACTCAGAAAATCAAGAGTCTAATGTTTTCTCTCATATGTGGAAGCTAGAGCAAAATAAGGAAAAGAAGAAGAGATCAGATGTCATAAATATACAGGGAAGATCAGTAGAGTAGAAGAAGGAGATTGAGAGGGAGGAAGGAGGGACAGCAAAGGAGAGGAAATGTGGTGTGAATTTGACAAAATTTATACTATGTGCATGTACAAATACCCCACAGTGAATTCCACTTTTATGTTTACAAAGTACCAGTCAAAAACAAATAAATGAGTGAAAGGAAGACCAGAAGAAGAAGGAGAATGAGGGCAGGGGGGTGCAGCAATCAGATACTGAAATGGAGTAAATTAAATTCCATGCATATATGATTTTGTCAAAATGAACCCAACTCGTATGTATAATTATAACGTACTAATAAAAGCAAAAACAAAATCCTCTGAAAGTAAGATTGGTAGGCTGGACGCTTAATCTAGCACTTACAAGATCCTGTGAAACTGAGCTTTAGTGAAACTCTGAATCATCTGGGAAGCTTGTTAAGACCCAGGTTTCGAGACCCCACCCCCAGAGTTTCTGATTTGGTAGGTCTGGAATAGGGCCCAAGAATTTGCATTTCTAACAAGTTCCCAGATATATTCATTTTCTATTGCTGAGTAGCAGACACACATTTAGCAACAGTAACACATTCAGTAGTTGAAAAACAGACATCAATTATCTCACAGTTGTACAGGTCTTAGAAATCCAAGCCCAGGTTAGCTGGATCCATTATGCAGGTTCTCACTGGGCTGGAGTCAGCAGCTGGGCTGTGTTCCATTCTGGAACTTGGAATCTTCTTCCAAGCTCATGTGGTGGCTGTTGGAAGCTTTTGGTTCTCTATGGGCATAGGACTTGGGGCCCCATTTTCTTTCTGACTACACCACAGAGACTAGAGGTCACCTTCAGGTCCTTACCACATGGTCCCTCCAAAATCCTTCTTCCAATATGGAAGTTTTCTTCATTTTGAGGTTACCAAATGAGATTTTTTTTTTTTTTTTTATGCTTTGAATTTGTTAAGAAAGGACCAGCCCAGGGGCTGGGGTTGTGGCTCAGTGATAGAGCACGTGCCTAGCACGTGTGCAGCCAGGGTTCGATCCTCAGCACCACATAAAAACAAAGGCATTTGTATACAGCTAAAAACAAATAAATGAATATTAAAATTAAAAAAAAAAAAAAAAGAAAGGACATGCCCAAATAGTCACCCTTTTGACAAAATCAACTGATTAGGGGTTTTAATTATACCAGCAAAATCACCTCTTCTTATAATCATGTGAGTGATATCCCATTGTATGCACAAGTCCTGCTCACATTCGAGATAGGGAGTTACATAGGGCATGTCCACAAGGAGTCAGGAACCTTAGGCCCATCTTTGAATTCCGCCAGATGACACTGATTTTTTGGTCTGGGGACCACATTTGGAAAAAAAAAAAAAAAAAAAAAAAAAAAAAAACTCTGCTTTCAAGGAGCTAAATAAATCAGTGCTTATTTATGTGATGAGGATTACAGTAGGTTTAAAAAGAAAAAAGTAATGATTATATATTTCAGGATAAATATTCCTAATCAGTTTCAGAGAGAGTTCAAGTAGAAACCTAAACACTATGCCAAACATTTTCTGATCCTATATATAATTCTTTTAATAATGAAAATGTACTGGAATTCAAGGTAAAAGATAAGCAGGACCAGAAACTGGATGTAAATATGCAGCAATAAGGAGGGGCTAACACCTTTGGCTACTAGACTCTGGGGTCAAAGATAGGCATGAGGAAATGGGTTCAGCTTCTTTGGGGAACAATCCTGTTCGAAGCTTCAGCAGCCTTTAAAACTGTGGACCACGCCTGCTCAGTTCCATCACACATTTCCTTAAGCTTAGGCATCACCAGTGCTTCTTGGCTTCCTCCAGAGCCACTCTCACCACTCCTCAGTCTCCTTTCCTTACACCTCTTCCTCTACCCGCAGGATGCTGTTTAGGACTCTACTGTAGCACTTCTTCTCTTCTCATGTGACGTGTTCTGGGATACTCCAACAGAACCCATGGCTTCAAAGACCTACCCTGTGCTGGACTCATCTTTATCCTCCCCCCAGGTCTTTCTCCCTGAAGAGCAGACCCATATATACAACATCTCCAAGACGGCATCATTTGTGTGTCTTCTAGCCCTTCAGATTCAGCATGTCCAAATTTGAACTCATTATCTTTCCTTCTTCTGAGGTTCTTTTCCTTTTCTTGACATATTTTTTCATGTCAGTAAATGGCACCATCATCTAATGAGGTGTTTCAAGCAAACCTGGAATTCTCCCTTGGACTATCCCTTCTCCTCTACTTCACTTCCAATTAATATTATCAGTTAGCATTTCCACCTCCTAAAATCTCTTCATCCATCCTCTTCTCTTCATTTCCATAGCCATTTCCCTATTCCTGGCCAGTATTTGCTCTTGTATGCATCATGGAAATGATTTCCCAAAGTCTCTGCTTCTATTATGAATTCCTTCCAACCTATGTTCCATTTCTTAGCCAGAAATATCCTACTAAGATACATATCTCATATCACTGCTCCATTAAAAATTCCACTGGCTTCCCACTTTATCTCATGGTAAAGTTCAAATCCCTTATCATGGTATCACCTGGTCCCATCCTAGCACTTCAGTTCTATTCTTGCCAATCTCCAAGCCACCCTCTGTAAGGCAGTTATACTAATTTTTTTTTCTATTCCTCTCACACATCACCCTCTTTTCCCTTATTTGTCTCCTAGTCAGTCATCAGGTCTTGATCTATACATCCTGTCCTCTGAGAGGCCTTGTCTGGTCTCCAGACAAGGCTAGGAACCCCACCAAATATGTCACATTATCCTGAACCTTCCAATCCTAATTTATCATACACTTCTGTAAGTGATGAAAGCTTCTTGATCAAAGACAGAGTGAGAACCATCATCTGAGTCCTCCTCAATGTCGCCACTAAATCAGTGGGTCAACTACATCCTTTCAAAATCAGTAAGTGGTTCAGTGTCCTAGAAGCAGTCTCTTGCTACATTTACTATGAGAGATGTTGAAACTACTAGATTCTCTGGGATCACTAGAACTCAAGCAAGCAGAGAGATTTTTTTTTCCTGAATGAAATATGATTTTAATTTGCACAATATGCACATTTATAATAATAAGAGCTACATAAGACATGCAATAATAAGTCCCTAATGCCAACCTGGGGCAAAATATCTAATACAAATTAAATTGGCCCTGTTCCTAAGAATTTCAGCATATTGCATTGTGGATTTTTAGCCAAAATTGTGCAGTCTAGCTGATTAATATTCTAATTAAAATCAGAATAGGACCATAGAAAATTGTTTGTTTTCCCCAGTATTAAATAAACAAATGACTTCTCAGTAAGAGTGGGCTTCCTATAGATATTCGAATGGACTAGGCTCTGTCTTCTGTGGGAACCACATGGCAGGCCTACCCAGAGGGTCACAAGGCCTTGAAATGCTGATGTCCCAAATTCTACCCTATGAATTTCTTCTTTACCATAGAGAATATGTATCTTTGGCCTTTGGAGGAATCCTAGATACATGCAGTCTTTTTCTTCTCTTTTGTAATCCAGCATGAAGCCACTGTTCCACTAATATTCATATACCCTAATTTTTTGCCTTTAGCCTTAGATGGTTGAAACATATAACAACAGATCCTTATATCAAACTGGGCCTGGCTGAAGGATATATGATCGGGGGAACTGAGCTAGAAAGCCGAGTGATCTGAAGTCTGAAGGAACTTTGAGAGGACCGCCATGATGGCTCCTTGTGAGCCTCAGAAAGGGGCAGATGTCTAGCTGGTTTGAGCAGTTCCTTTGCTTTCCAACGACTCTTAAGATAAAGGATAGTGTTAGCATAGGCAGTGTGACTTCCTGCCCAGGTTTTTAACTTCATTCCTGGATTCTTAAAAACTGTACTTGTGCCCCCAGATGAGGACCGAGATAGGGTCCGAGGAGAACTCCCTGGAATGCAAGAAATCCATAAAGCACCAGGAGTGGCTTCTCCACTGACCCCCTTCCTGTCTCCCCCCTCACCAGTGATGTGGAATGTCTGGCAGCTGTGGGATATTTGAGCTGAGATATTCACCTCTGGGTTACTGGTTGGACTTCCTATATTTCATTCTCGTTCTTATTTGATAATGATTTTCATACCTGGATCGGAATAGGCAAAAAAATATTCAAAACTGCAATTTCTAAAGTCAGTAGGATTCTAGAGCATGGTTATTAACAGGATCAAATAGCTTATGATATATCAACCCCTGCCAGGCTGAAACATTTCCTTAATTAAAAATAAGTAAACAGAGCCGGGCGCGGTGGCACACACTTGTAATCCCAGCACTTGGGAGGCTGAGGCAAGAGGATCGTGAGTTCAAAGACAGCTTTAGCAATGGCAAGGCACTTAGCAACTCAGTGAGGCCCCATCTCTAAAAAAATACAAAAAAGGGCTGGGGATGTGGCCCAGTGGTTGAGTGCCTCCGAGTTCAATCCCCGGTACCAAAAAAAAAAAAAAAAAAAAAAAAAAAAAGTAAGAAAACAACATAGAGATTTTGTAGTATTATATGTCCACCATCCCCAAGTACTCAACCTACATACATTAAGTACTCAATAAATAATGGCTATGGAATAAAACCAACTCTTAGCCAGAGGAAACAATGGCCAGGGACAGCAGTAAAGCTGGCAATAGAACAAAAACTGGTACCCTCTAAAACTGTGAATTCACTAATTTATTTCTTACACACCAACAGCCTGTCCATTGTCTCATTCATTCATTCATTCAATACTTGTTTTTTGAGCACCTACTACGCAACAAGCTTGCTGCTAAATTCTGAGAATAAAAAGATGATCCTCAATTAAGACAATATCTGCTCTGTTGAAAATGGCATGGCTCTCAGAACTGTATCACAGCTCAATCATTCATTGTGGATAGCAATCCACGAGGTTCACCCACCTCACAGCAAGATGAGGTAGAAATGGCTTCTCAATTTCCCTCTGAGTTGCACTGACACAGTATAAATGTCACTTGGTTTGAGCAAACTGAAAGACAGCCTAAGAGAGTTGTGGGGCATTTTTCATGAATTTATCATTCTTTTTTTTTTTTTTTTTTTTTGTGGTACCGGGGATTGAACTCAGGGGCACTCGACCACTGGGCCACATCCCCAGCCCTTTTTTGTATTTTATTTAGAGACAGGGTCTCACTGAGTTTCTAAGTGCCTCGCCATTGCTGAGGCTGGCTTTGAACTCGTGATCCTCCTGTCTCAGCCTCCCAAAGTGCTGGGATTACAGGCGTGCGCCACCGCGTCCGGCTGAATTTATCATTCTTTTGGGTTATGAATTTATCTCACATTCAAGCTGACAACTCTCATCAAAAGTCTTCACTTCAGATACGGTACGGTTGTCCTAGATCAGTCTGTCACTGAGAAGAGTTGATCAGTGGAGTACAGGTGACAAACATTAGGAACTTGCTGGTGGCCGATGAACATCGTTTAGCCAGTCCAAAGTGTGAAGAAGATGAAGAGGTGCGATGCCAGTTAGAAGAGCACATCATGCTTACTGACTCATCTCAGAGCTTTTGACACTCAGGTCTATTTTGAGCGACTTACTTTGTGCCATTCACTGTGCTAACTGCTTTACTTAACATTTGTCTTCTGTAGCAACAACTCTATTATTGTCTTTCCTATTTTATAGCTAAAGAAACTAAGATCTTCTCAAGATTAAACACCTGCCATGGTCACAGAGTTAAGAAAAGATGGAGTCAGGAATCAATCCCATGTAGTCTGAGTTCAGAGCCCCAGCTCCAAACCACACAGCCTCTGAAGCTCTGCCATGCAATTGCTTCACCTGAGTGTCCCTGATCACTCATGGCATCCAGAGAGCCTCTATTCCCCTTTTGACAGATGGGGAACTATAGCTCAGACCTCATAGCTCCAATGGCACCACATTATATGAGAAGGGACCACAGACACACAACCTCTGGTTAGCAGAGACACAAAGAATCTAGAAGGACTTCAAGTCATATCCTATAGTGTTCTAAGATACTGTACTGCAGACTTGGACACCCTTCCAAGTTCTTGATCAAGAAATAAACTTTTTACCATGTCAGACCATTACATGTTTGGATCTGTTTATCAGAGCTTCTTGGTCCATACTGAATAATATAGATAGTGTATTAGTCTGGTGTGGCTGCTATAACAAAATACCATATGACTGAGTGGCTTAACACTTAAGTAGTTACCATATGTAAAGGAAACTGACATATTTGGGGCCCAAAGAAGCTCATCTCCAAGAATGATGCAGGCAGAGTCCAGCCAGCAACAGGGGGCTAGAGATCTTGCTTACCCCAAACCTCCATGTGACCAGTAAGGAATGACATCACTCAGCTCTGATTCTTTTATCATTGCTTCCTTATTCCCCTCAGACTTCTCTGTCTAGTTCATCTTCTATTTAAGAGCAAAATGGCCCTTTAATGCCAACCGTGTGCTTTCTTCTTAAGCCCACCTAAGTGCAATGTCAACACTCATTCTCACATGAACAATTACTTTATTCCTCAGGAGACAGTTAAAGATATCTCCTAAAACTGTATCCCTAGTGCCTTCACTTGGGTTTGCACACTTGTGCATATAAGTGCATACATATACACACATGCCTGTGTGCATACATGTGCACACACAGAGGCTGTGATGTAGTAATCACCGTGCCCTGGCCCCCAGGAGCATAAGCAGGATGTGCAAGGGACAAAGATGCTCATGGCCCTGTGGGAAGGAAAAGAGAAGTATCAACAGGTATCTGGGGGGGCGAATACCTCTGCCAAGAACCTAAAGCAACCCAGCTGTGTGAGTCTGTGGAATTCAGCTGGTGGAGGCCGCAGTTTTAAGATTTCTGCATTAAACAAAAACAAGCAAAAGCAAAATTTAACCAGACCATGTAACTCTAGGAGTTACTTCTTCACCACCAAGGGCCCATTTAATTATTTATAAATATCACATGGGCTCATGTTTGCAAAGATTTTTTTTCTTCCCAGAGAAATTACATTTATTAGATAGTGATGTCTTCATTTCCCCTGTGTCTTATTAAGCAAAGACATATGCAACTACCAATCAGGGTTTCTGATCATTCATTTGTTCATTCAGAAAACATTTACTGAACCCTTACTGTGTGCCAGGCACAGGGGACACTGTGGAAAATATGGCACATGAAGTCACCGGCCTCCTATTCTTACGCTAGGGGCAGGTGTTAATCAAATGATCATAAGCAGGTTAGGCACACGTTTAAATGGAGAATAAAGGAGGCCATGAGAAGGTAGAAGGTGAGGTTTGCATAAGGTACAGCTTCAGAGAATACACCTTGACCTCAGAGACACCTGAGCTGGAACCAGATCCTCAAAAAGTATGACCGCCCTAAACTCAGCAACTCCCTCCAGAAGACTTAAAAACCAAGTTGATAGTGGTGATGGCTGCTCTGGGCCAGGTACAGGACTGGACCATTTTTCTGCACTGTCTCAGCTCCTCCTCTCCCCATCACTTCCATGTAGGTGATCCGCTCCCCAGTTTTTACAGTTCAGGAAGCAAGGCTCTAAAAATTTCAGTACCCTGATTGCATCTTGTGGTTAGTAAGAGGCAAATCTGGGAGTTGAGCCTGGCTCTGAAGTCCTAAGGACCTGCTAACAGACAACAGGGATGCTTGAGGGGACCCCACTCCAGCACTAGAAGGAAAACCATGAAGGAACCCCAGTACCTGCTGTGAAGGAAGGTGGGTGCACCCAGGTGATGCTTCGATGCTTAATCCCTTTAAAGAAGACTTATGAAGAAGCCATACCCACGTGGGTGCCTCTGTCACTCGGACCACCACATGTGCTTCCCAGGCTGTGCAAACAGGTCACCCAGGAGAGCAACCCTGCGGAGGAGAGGGTGTTGTCCTTTTGCACAGATTTCTATCTGTGAAATCTGTGACTTGACAGAATTTGACCTCTCACGCTGAGACTCTTGCAGGTTCTATCATTGTTCCTGGCAGGACTCTCAACCTTCCATAAAAAGGAAAGTGTGACCTATTTAAAAATTCCTCCAGGGAAAGAGTCAGCCTGTTGCCTTGGCAACCGATTCCAGCTCTTTTAGGAGTCCTGCTTGGTTCTTCCTCCCGTCTAACCTACTTCCGCTCTGATGTAATTCAAAGCTCATGTGCTGGACTCCCATGGGTGGAGAAGCAGACAGAAATGATTCCCCAAACCACGTCCTTCCACTGGTCCCCTGCTTCATGAGAGTTTTCTGAGATGGAGAAAGAGTAAGAGAAAAGAAGAGGAAATAGGAGGCAAAGGAGGGAATGGGGAAAAAAAAAAAAGAGATACCTTCTCACCCACATGGAGGCACGGGCTGAGGAACCCGAGGAGTCTTGCAAATTGGCAGTGGTTCCCATGGCTGCATTAGGTGGACACCGTCCCTCTGCCTTGCCCTTTCCCAGCCATTCTCACTCCCCGACCCAACAATTGTGAAAGACTGTCTCTCCACCTGCCTCTCCACCCTCTCTGAACTCCTCCAGCCCTGACCAGCTAGGTCTCCTCTCAGAGCTTGTCGTGGGACCTCTCCTCCTTAGCCTCACTACACATGCATCTTGTCACCCTCTGTCAACATCAACGTTCCTCAGAGCCCAGGACTCCAGCCCATGTGGTTTCTCATGAGCTACCCCCTCCCCTGCACTGTTGTACATATTTCTGCTGATTTCAAAGAGATTTCCAAGACTTCTTTCTCCTTCTCCATGTTACCAAGCACATAATGACTCTCTCCCTTACCCATTTTCCCTGTCGGGGAGGAACGCTTGCACCAAAAGACCTCAAGATTTTAATGGGACCACCACAAAGCAAAGTGTTTCTAGCCTGGCTCTATCTAAAATTTGGGAAGAGGATCTTTGATGAAAGTGAGGGTTGACACAATTGCTTCCTGTGGCTGTTGGGCCACAAAGGACAAACACCAAGTTAAACTTGATGAAGTAAAATAAAAGGGGAAATAGGAAATGTATGAAATCATTTAACTGGAAAGGTTCCAGTGGCTTCAACAATTTGGTCTCCATCTCTTAACTCTATTCTATTTTGGATTCCACCTCTGCAGGCTCTTCCTACAAGGTGGCAAAGACGACCACCAGCAGAACCAGGTGTCTACTTTGCCAGGGTGACAACTCTAACAAGAAGAAAACATCACCTTTCCCAGTCTAACTGAGTCTCAGGACTGACTTCTGGAATCAACGTGGGTCATACGTCCAGCTTTTAAACATCCTCTGGCCAAACCTGTATCCTGGGTTTGCTCCCTGGATCCAAGTGGGTGGAGTCACCCCACAAACCTTGTGACCTGGCACGGGGAAGGGTGGTACCCATATGCAAAATCAAAGTGCTATTTTCAGAAGACCTCATAGAAGTTGGGCTGACAAACACGTCTATCACCACGCTGAATCCTCTCTCCCTTTTTCTTTCTTGTTCAGAGGAGTGAGACATAGATTTAGAAGTGTCTCCCCCTTGAAAAACATCTTTAGTTCTGAAGGGTTAGACAGGGACCAAGTAGAACACGCATTGAAAAAAAAATTTTTTTTAAAGTGAGTCACCTAAAATTGGCACTGACCCTAACTTTATAAAGAGGAGTGAGTGGGGGTCTTCTTTGTCTAATTTCTGGTTGAAATCCCTGCTTTCTTCTACCCTGAGGCCTTTCTCATGAGCTGCTCATTGCCAGTCAGACTTTATAGGCATGGAATGTCCTCCTTAATTATATGTCTGTATTTTAAAAAATAAATAAATAGTAGTGCTTATCGCTCTGCCCGCTTGCACACGGGGACCTGGATGAGCCGGCTGACAGGAGGCAGTTTCTAAGCAACTCGTGGAGGTTGGTGCCTAACGCAACAGCCAAGACTTGGAGGGAAAATGAAATAAAGCCCACAGAATCTCAATGTGGAACCAATTTTGATTGGTTCAAAAACGCTGCACGGGGTCCCTTAGGAGGTTAATTCCCTCTCAGACTTATGGAAAGGGGCTTGTTTCTGGAGAGCCAAGGCCTCTCTGGAGTGGGACACTTCATAAATGGGCTTCTGGAAGATTTCTGTATGCATTTTGTCCCAGGGAGACTGGCCAGATAATGTGTAATAACAGAAACACTGACATTCACAACTAAAAGAGGATCTGAGAGCTGGGGTCTGGCCTCAGCACTTTCCTGGGTTTAAATCCATGTATCCCTTCCATCTCATCCTTAAGGGCCTGCTCCAAGGCTTCTAGGGCTTGGATACAGCAGTTACATGGGCCCAGGCGTGGCCCCGGCTGGAGCACCAGGGGAGACCAGACTGGGCAAGCAGACAACCACAGGGCGATGAGGTGAGTGCAGCTGGGAGTGCCTTGGGTTGCAGGGTGACAGAGAACCACGGGTATCAGGCTTGAAACCTGCAGGGCAAAGCGTGGTTATAAGGCCTTAGTCTGGACAGTAAATAGGAGTTGAGCCACTCAGGACCTTGTGAGCCTTGTAAGGAGTTTGTGCCTCATCCTAAATGTAGGAAAGAGAAGGGAGAAGTTTCAGTTTAGAAAGTGCTAGAAGGAAAATGGGTTGGAGAAATGGAGGAGGGTCAGACAGGAGACAAAGCTGCAACTTAAGTGGCTAGAACAGAAGATGCCTGTGCCCTGCCCGCCTTGCCACGTCTGGACCCCTGAAGGGCCTGCTGGCCTGTCTCCCAGCCGCCAGTGCTGGCATTTCTTTGCCTGAGGACTTCTCGCCCCTGCTTCGAAACCCACCAAGCAGGTCAGAAGCAATGACTGATTATAGTTAGTGTACGAACACCTGACTCTCTCACCCTTGGGTAGGACAGTTCTGAGTCCATGTGTCTACACTGGCTTCCAGAGCTCTCCAGTGGGAGAGACCAATACCCTCTGATTTGATTTCCTCCCCTTCTTGGATTCACTTCCACCCTTGCCTCCAATGCACGGCTTGTCCACAAACCCTTGTCTCAAGATCGACTGCTGGAGGAACCCAAACCAAGAAGCTTACTGACAGTAGCAACTGTCCTAGAAGTGGTTTTGACATTAAGAGGAGATAAAGACACTGGAGCTCACTGGAGAGCAGACCTGGGCATAAAGTTGACTGTGTCTCACTTCTTGTTTCATTCTGCCATAGTAATGTTAAGGATCAAGTGGGAGCTGGGAGAATCCATCTCCAGCAGTGCACATATCACAGTTTAACTCCCGGGAACCCCCTGGAGCCCCAGGATTGGGGGAGCCTCTTTGGAGCAAAAGTCCTTGCCTTAAACATCCCCTGTCATCTCTTGCCATTAATGTAGCAGAAGAATACCAGCATTACCAACAAAACCCTACTGTGAAATCATTCATAGGGGCAGAAACCAAGTTCTGGAAGGAATTCAAAATCAGAATTATTTTTTTCCAAACTCCATCATTTTGCTTTCATTAATTTGCTGATTAGACATTCATACCGATATTTATTGAGTTGCTTCCTGTGTCCAGGCCTTATGGTACACCCTATAAATATCATCTCAAACAAGGCTGATTTCCTTTGTTTCCCTCCTGTCCATTTGCATTGGCAGTGCTACTTTCTAGTCTGGATTCTCTGGGCTGTATGGTCAGTGGAGGGCAGTAAGCACAGACCCCCTCTACCTCTCAACATGAATCTTCTTTATTCTTATGACTCAAATGAGAAAAGCCCAGTTATCCAATATCTATTATAAAATTTTTCTATTTTTCATAGAAAAAAAATGGGTAAATGATAGTTCACCAAAAGAAAACTATCACTCTTAAACATAAGATTCACAATACACTTACAATAGAGAAGTTATCAGCTCATCAAAGATCAAAACATTAATTATCACACGATTTTGGAGAAGTTGAAGAAAACAGGCACTTTCATATATTGCTAATAGAAGTGTAAATTGTAAAATCTGTGTGAGGGAAATTTGGAAACCCCCTTCAATCATACATAGCCATAATACCATTTGATTCCATTCTAGTACTTTTTCTTTAGTGTCAACTTGTAAGTAATGATACTTGTATAAGGGTGGGGTCATTGCAGTACTGTTTGTCTTATCAAAGAGTTGGAAACAACCTAAGTGGTAATCAACTTAAAATGATTAAATTAATGATAATATGTCCATCCAATGCATTTGGATCTTTGAAGCATATGAGTATATTATCTAATTTTTAAATGCATTTAAAATTTTAAAAATAAATTAATTTCTTGAAAATATATCCCCTCAGAGCCCTAGGGCATTAGTTATGCCTGGTCTTCTAGGTATTTGTCAGGATAACAAATGCTAGATGCTATAACAAAAAATTCTAAATCTCAGTAGCTTAATATAACATAAATAGCTCACATTAGAGATGGATACAGGTGGAGCACTCTCTTCTAAGCCATCTGATTCCATCTGTGGTTCTGCCGTCATGGTCTTTGAGTTCACCAAGTTTTCATCCAACTGGCAGATGGAGAATTTGAAGAAAGAATGCTATTATGGTGTAGGAGCCCTGTTTGGGGAGATGGCTAAGATTGCGGTTGACTACAGGCCATGGAGATGTTTGGGCATTGCCGCCTTTCGTAGTCTCACGGGACTTGGCCCGGGATCTCGAGAGACTTGAACGAGATTGCTGATTGGGTCTGCGCCATTTGGTGTGTGGGTTTTTTGGTGGTGTGTGGTGTGTGTTAAAGTCGTTGTTAGAGCCAGAGAGAAAAGTTATCAGAATAAAAAGGCTGTTTGTTTCCAGTTCGCCTCTGAACTTCTTCCCGCGGCTTCGTTGCTCCAAGCGGCCATCGCTTCAGGCGGCAACATTATGGTGTGGATATGAGGTGTCCCCCAAAAGCTCCTGTACTAATGCAGGAATGTTCAGAGATGAAATAATTGGATTGTAAGATCTATAACCTAATTAGTCCATCTAGTTTGAATGAACTAACTGGGTCAACATGCGCATATGTGGGGTGTGGCTGGAAAAGATGTGGGTCACTGGGGGTGTGCCCTGGAAGAGTTATCTTCCCTAAGGCACTGTCTCTCTCTTTCTCTCTCCGTGTTCCTCCCTCCCCCCACCCCACCCCCTCTAGTTCATTCAAACTAGATGGATTAGGTTATAGCTGTCACAATCCAATTATTTCATCTCTGAACATTTCTGCATTATCACAGGAGCTTTTGAGGGATGCCTCATATCCACACCATAACAGCATTCTAGAATGTTCTACTCCTTTTTTGACTGTCCTAGAAGTGCCTTGTGGTTATTTGAATTCATTCAGTGTTGACCCCCTGACAACTTTAGGGAAACCAATTTATGTTAAGTGCCTACTAAGCACCAGACATTGTTAGGTACCTTAATATGAAGTCTGATTTTCTCTCCATGAGCCTCAGTGTCTGTGGATTTCTTCTGCACGTCTTTCTTCACATTGGACAATTGCTTCTCAATCCACCTTCTGAGAGAAGCCCTTGCTTCAGCCCAGGCCCTATTCGAGCCCCTTTCCTTCTGCAGTAAACATTGACCACTTTCCAGTCTGAGTAGCAGGAGCTCCCCCAGGAAGTTCCCAGTGTTCCCACTTTCTACCTTACAACTATATCCTTTGTTTGCTAAAACCTGCTCCAGGTCAACCTAGTATTAACTAACATATGCTCCAGCCAGGATCAGGGCCCTTTCCCTTCAAGCCTGGTCTTCTCTGGCTCATGTGTCATCATCTTGTCTCTGCAAAGGCCATCACCAGATAGGAAATCATAAAAAAGATGAATAGGAAATGACTGAAATCTTTAGTGTAATACAAAAATTCCACAATGCAACGTGAGGTCAACTGATCATCTAAAATTCTTTTCTTTATCTGCCATCAACCCAGAAGCGTTTACTGTGTCACTTGGTCTCTCTGGGCCTTTTATTCCTTCTTTCCCTGCTCTGCTGACCAAGGGAGTAGCTACACCAGCCACCCACCAGCCTCTCTGGGTTTCTAACTCCCAAGCCAGCGAGTCAGAAGTGCTGCAGAACAAGAACACTAAGGACTAACAGGAATGTCTTCATCCCAAGAGAATGCTGGGACTGCCCGCTAATCCTATGGTGACTGAGTGACACATCTTGTCAGTTGGGGCTTCATAAAGGTCAGTACCTTATCTGGTCCTCAGAAGGCACGGTACTTCTCTTGTGTGGATGTGACTATTGGACACAGCCCTGGAAAATGGGACCATTGCAGGGATAAAAGTGGGCTGCTCTCTCCCCTCTACTTCCCAGACTCCCGAAACCCATTGTCAGATCAGTAGTGAGGTTGTGATACAAGGAGAGAGAGGAGAGAGACAGAGAGAGAGAGAGAATCTGCCTCCGTGTGTATGATAGAAAGTAGACAGGGAGGGAGACCAAGGCCTGGGAGCCCATCTCTCCCCCAGCCTCGAGCATCCATCCCGTGCACACACAACCAAAACTGCCTGGCCCTTTGATCGGGACCCCATGCTGTGCCTTGTTCAGGGAATTTTTAAATTCTCTTTCATTTTATTGAGCGGCTTCCCTCCCCACCTCCCATCCCTAAGTCAGGTCTTAGGATTATTGGGTCCTTCTTCTCATTGATTTGTTTTTCTGACCTTTGTAGTAGATTCAGAAATATATGGATGGAACAAGAAAGGAAGGAAGAAAGGGAAGGAGGAGGGAGCCTGAGCAGCTCCCTCTGGGGTTGGTGGCGGGGGGGCGGCATGTGGAGCATTGGGTTTGGCTACATTTTAAAATAAAGACAAGTGGGATGGCAGATGCTGGGTGCCCAAGCAGGGAAGCCCAGATGGGAAGGAAAGGCCCTGGTGTGTAGAGACCCACTACTGATGAACAGGGTAAGGCCACCTACACAAGCACCATGGACTTTGGTGCCTCCGTGCATTTGCTTTCTGTTGCAAAGACCCCTGTATCAGCCCTGCTTTTCATCCTTTCAGAGAATTCCTGTAGCAGCCACTCCTCACTCAGCTCCACTCTAGAACCCAGGAATGTAAGAGCCCTTTCCTTTCCCCTCTCTGACCCCACCTTGGTGATTAACACCATGTCTTCAAGCCAACCACCCTAATGCATCCTCCAGGGCTGATACTGAGGAAGAGGGAAGAAATGCATGTGTGTGGGATACCCACTGCCCAGCACCATGAAAGGATTTTAATCATAGGGTGCCTGGTGAGGTTCTCCCTGTTCCTCAAAAAAAAATTAGCACCCACAGCTGAGTCATCAATGGGAAGGCAGGGCTGGATGTGAGAAGTGATTCCTCCCAAGAGGTAGCAGTGCTATTCCCACCTCAAAGCCAAGTGAGAAGGCTCCCAGGGCCAGTGGTAAAGATCTGCAATGCCTGCGAGATAGGGAATCTGGCCCCTCCACCCCAGAGATGCCCTGGGTCCAGCAGAAGAAGGGATGTGCCTACAGAGGAAGCACGTGCCAGAGAAGGGCCCAGGATAGCCTGTACCTCAGCAGTTTGGAGAGGCCCCAAAAGTTCCCTTGGACATCTCAGAAAGTGGCTGGTCCTTCCTGTACTCTACTTAATTGGTTTGTCCACCAGGCAAAGGAAGGCTGTGGGGGTAAATCCATTTGTGGGAGCTGAGTGGAGGTGGAGGACACATATCATCAGGGAATTACCCCAGGGACCTTCAAGGAACCTAAACATGCACCTCACCAGGAAGTCTAGCCTTGGGACTTGTGTCTCAGAGACTATGGACCACCATCCAGCGTGGGTCCAAGAAATACCAGTGCTTCACAAAGGAAGCCTCCCAGATAGGTACGGTGATGTAAAGACATGCTTGTCTTTTGCCTCTTCCTCATTCCAGAGGCAACATCCTGGAGAAATTAGACCCTGAAGAGGGGGCAGGGTGTTCTAGGCTGTCCTGCAGGGAGGGAAGTAATGTAGATAAGATTTCAATTTGGTGTACGAGTTGGTAGGTCCTGCAAACATTCCTACCCATAACCTCTCACCTGTACCTTTGGGGACTCAGATGCCTGACTTCCAACAATAGCTCCTGCATCTCTCTGCCTGCACTCCTCCTCTGGCCATTAGAGCCCTCTATACCCAAAAGGAAAGGCTGGGTAATTAACATCCCTGGGAGCTGCCTCCATGCACTAACAGATGGATATAGCTATACAAATGGCTGAGCTCCTTCATTTGGGTAGAATAGGTCTTGTACACTGCACCAGTAATTTATTGTTGCATTACCATTTACTCCCAAAACATAGCAGCTTAATACAATAATAAATGTTTATTTATAATGTTTATTTAATAAATGTTTATTAAACTCCCAGTTTCTGTGAGTTAGGAATTCAGGAGCTACTTAACTTAACTTAATACAATAATAAATGTTTATTTATAATGTTTATTTAATAAATGTTTATTAAACTCCCAGTTTCTGTGAGTTAGGAATTCAGGAGCTACTTAACTGGGTGGTTCTGGCTCTGGGTCACTAATGAGATGTTATCCAGGGGCTGCAGTCCACCAAAGTCTTTCCTGGGGCTGAATGATCTGCTTTCAAGATGGCTCATTCATATCACCTGGCAAGTTAGGGCTGGCTGTTGGCAGAAAGCCCCAGTTTATCCCCACAAAGATCTCTTTATAGGACTTCTCAAGTGTCCTCATGATCTGTGGCTGGCTTCCCCAGAGCAGGTGATCCAAGAGAAAGAGAGATCAAAGCAGGAAGAGAAAAGTCTTTCATGAGCTACCCTCAAAAGTCAGATGGTACATTAATTATCAATTGCTGCATAACAAATTGCCCCAAGACTTAGCAACTTGTTGAAAAACGGTTAAGTCACAGTTCCTATGGGTTGACAATCTGGACGTAGCTTAGCTGGTGCCTCTGACTTAGTGTCTCTCTTGCGCCTGCAATCTAGACGTGGGCCAACGTTGTGGTTGTCTCAAAGCTCAGCTGGGGCAGGGCAGGTTTACTTCCAGGCTCACCCACCTGGCTGTTGGCAGCCCCGGGTTCTCATGGCTGTTGGCTGGAGATATCTGTTCCTCACTACCTCTTGCTCTTTCTGGGGCAGCTCACAACATTGTGGCTGTTTTTCTTCAGAGCCAGCGAGGGAAAGAGCAAGAGAGCACAAGCAAGAAGAAAGCTGGGTCTTTTTGTAACCTAATGCCAGAAGTGACATTCATCACCTTTGCTGCATTCCGCTGCTGAGAAGTGAGTCACTTCTCATTGGTTAGAATTGGCCTACAACCTAGGCAAAGGGCTTATACAAGGGCGTCAATGCCACCAGGTAGAGCTAACTGACCACCTACCCCAGATGTTTTATTGGACGCATATGTCACATGCATCATTTAGTGTAGGGGGACATGATGTGAGGATCACTGGGGAACCCTGGATGTCTGGCCCCCAGAAAACTGTTTCCCAGTGAAATTAGGCAACCATGGATCAAAACTGGTTCACGTTCCCACTCTCCTGCAGGCCTTTCCTGGCTCTGTCTCCCAAATACCTCACTTGCATGAGTCCTTACCTTAGGGTCTCCTTCTGGGACCTCTCGGAAGAAGACAGAAAGTGAAACTTTAAACTAGATTTATATAAAAGTGTATGCGCCCTTGTGCACACAAGTGTGTGTGTTTATGTGTGTTTGTGTGTTGGGAACTGATGAGAAAAATTCACTCCTTAATAAAAAACAGAGCAAAAATAAAAAGAAGAAGAAGAAGAAGAAAGAAAGAAAGAAAACCATTGTTGTAATCACTACAGGATTTCAGAGCAAGAGTGGTGTCACTTAATTCTGATGAAATCTAGACTTGGCCTTAGAGGATTTTCAAAGGAGGTAGAGAGAAATCAAAAAAATATAAAAAGTTGAGTATAAGCACATTGCATGCCTCCCCCACCCAAAAAAAAAAAAAAATGTTTAAAACCAAGTCTCTTCCTTCTCAAGTGAATTCCCCACTTTTGGAATTACATTTTTATTACTACCTGATCCTCACCTTTCTCAAACAAGTCAGGGTCTTGTGTCAAGACGCCCATATTCTTCCTGAGCTCCAGCCAAGCCTCACACCCAACAAACACTTCATACTTTCATGGCAGGGGACAGGGGGCATTGGTCTATGTCCAAATTGTACAAACAAAAGAAAAAAAAAAAACCCTTCCTGGCATTGGGAGGGCAGGGGCTCCCCAGGAGTAAGCCAAGTCACTTAAAACAATGCTACATTTTCATACATCTTTCAAAACTCACTTTGAGACTGACTTTAGATAGACAGATACCAAATGACTCCTGACCTCTAAGCACCCAAAAAATGCCCAGGGGAAATCAAGGCCTTCCAACTCACTCAATCGTGGGTCTATCAAGGGCTGTCTAGAGGAGCTTAAATCTGAATTAATTACTCAGACATCTCTAGTTCAGAAGTTGGGCCACAGACACACTCATCAGCATGCGACAGCAGCACCATCCCCACAGCGAGAAGAAAGGGAACCAGGATAATGAGGACAGTAGATAAAAGGGACACCATAGAGGAGGATCTTAATTGTATCTTAATTGAGTCACACACTTTCTCCTTCATGCAGATCCTGGGCCTAAAGTAAAAAAAAAAAAAAAAGAGTGGCCTCTCTGCTGGGATCCTTCATGCCCCAGCCATGGCTAGTGTCCAAGATCACTGCACTGGGCAGTCCTTTTAAAACATGAAGGTATCAGTTAACAGTTGCTTCAATAATGCTGTGTAACAAACTACCCCCAAGTCTTAGTGATAAGCACTCATTTTCACTCATGCAACTTCAGGTCAGCTGGGAGTTGGCTGATCAGGCTGGGCTTGGCTGAGGGCTGAGTCTCAAGGTCTGCATGTAGCTTGTCTTGGCCCTCACTGAGCTCTGGCTCATGTTTACTCCACATGTACTCGTTCCAGAGTCCAAACTAATGGGGATGCCCAGGGGGTGCTTTTCTGAGGCATAACACAAAACGTTGGCAAGGCCTAGACCTGGAACTGGCACACCTTAGCCTCTGCCCATATATCACTGGATTAGCCCAAAGTCAAGGGGTGGGAGCTACACCCACCGTGAGGCCCTGGCAAGAGTGAGACTGTAGGGTGGGGTAAAGAGTTCATGGCCAATGATCCCATCAACCAAAGCCTGGGTCCTGTCTGCAAGCTCACACCGAAGCCATGCTGAGGGGGAATCCTGGAGTTCCAATCCATAGGTGGTATCTGCTTACTGGGAAAATCAAATGTGAGAATGACTTGCTCACACACCCAGCCACCATAACAACCAGGGGCAGCAATGAAGCCCCTGCCTCTTCCTTGGCTCTGGGAACCAGTCAGAATAGGCCACTGCACTCAAGAGCCTATAGAGTCAGAATTGGTTACTACCTCGTCTGAAGAGATGAGATGCTTCTTCTAATGCTGGAATGCAAGCGTTATTGTGAGTTTTGTGGTCCTTCCCAAGGAAAGACAAAAGGGCCTTACTCTAGAATTATGAATGTTTCATAGCCTGATTCTTTTACATTGACTCTGGCCTGTGTAGTTAGCTGACAGGTCTACTTCTGGAAGGAAATTCTCCTTTTACCTGAAAGGGAGGTTGGGGGGAGCTTTTTGACTTGAATTGACAAAAACTGAAAACTATTCTGCACCATTCTGAGTCACACAGGTGGAGTCCACTGTGACCCAAAAGTATTTTCCTAGCCCCCGTGGGCTGCTCTCTGGGTGTGCACAGGGTCAGAAAATACAGGCTACAGGTTGCTCCCCACACAGGATATCCTTCCCAAGGAGCAAGTGGGGCTGAGTTCTAGGCTGTCCTCTGCTTGCCAAGCCAAGCAGCCAGTAGGGATTGTGTTATCCAAACTAAAGAAGCACCATTAACAGTCTGGCTACTAGGTGCTCCTTCTGGTAATTTCACAGAAAGACGACTCACCACCACAGGGGATTTATCTCCTTGGAAGTCAGATATTTGGATCTCCCAGACTATCCAGAGGCTTCCCAGAGCACAAGGCCTGGTACAGTGTATAAATTGGATTACTTTTCAACCCTTCACCACCCACCATCAAATGATCCATGCCCATCCTTTCTCTGTAGTACCCTCTCCCCCTCTGCCCAGAAGAGGTGGGCTATATATCTCCATCCCACTGCTGATGAGTTCCCATGTGACTTGCTCTGCCCAGGAGCACATTCGGGCTGAAAAGTGAGCAGAAGCATGAATGCACTTGCTTTGTCTGATGTGGCCCCTGGTGCCTCTGCCATCTGACCCATGAAGAGTATGGTATATTCCAAGAAGCTTCTGGCATCAGAGGGAGGAGCCCCATAGAAGCCCACAGTCTGAAGCAGAGCCACATTCACCGCCCCACAGGCCAATAGGCAAAAATAAATGTGTGCTGTTTGTTATACAGCATCATCACAAGAACAACTGACAAGTACACGTGATGATTCACCAAATGAGATTAAACTGTCCTAGGTGGTCTAGCTAAGAAACAGCTACTTCATCCAGAGGTGAAAAGAAGTTATAAAAACCACATAGATGTCCAGCCAGAGAACAGAGCAAAAAGGCAGACTCCGGCTGGAATGGAAACGAAGGACCAGAGTAAGTGGGCTCAGATGTAAGGAGTGATGCCTTGCCACATTCTGCAGCTGAGCTCTCAGGACCTCCCAGGTCATGCCTGAGGCTTGCTTGAGGAGGGGCTGTTGAGACTTCTGTCACTGTGAGGTCAATCCAGGTGGACCCAGAGTGAGTGCTGCTCACTAGAGGCCACTGTCCTAGGAAGTATGCAAGTGCCAGGAGGCCTGGGGCAGGGCCACCTGCTCCACAGTTCACACCTTGCTTTCAGCTCAGAGAACTGCACAGCGCACCCTGCGCAGCCCCTCTGAGGGTGGCAGACATCGTGTCTGTGGAGTCTTTCCACTGAGTCAGCCGGTTTTCAGTGACTGCTGAACACCAGGCAGCGCCACCACCTCACTGCTTTTCATAGCCTCCATCCCAGCTTCCCCAGCTGCCCTGCATTTGGCTTCTGCAAATGCAGATACATCGCTCACCACTTGTAGCAATGAACTGAAGAACATTCAGGTTTTATTAGCTTTTGGGGAGAGACATTGGAAAGGAGAAAGGAAGGAAATTCCTCTACTATACTGCTTCCACCCCCAAAGCAAACACCAAGGTAAAATGCTTCATTCCCATACGTCAGTTGAGAAAATGAGTCCCTATGTAACATGTCACACTTGGAGAGAAACCTGAGAAGGCCAGTCTCTGAGTGGCCTGCTCTCCAGCTATGGACACCCCAGACTCCAGGGCCCTGAGCACAGTGGTTCACTTCAATCAAATCTGTTTACACCACAAGGAATATCTTTACTAAGAACTTTTTTAATAACAAGATTCTTTTAAGAATAAGTGAAGCTGGGCGCGGTGGCACACGCCTGTAATCCCAGGAGCTAGGGAGGCTGAGGCAGGAGGATCACAAGTTCAAAGCCAGCCTCAGCAAAAAGTGAGGCTCTAAGCAACTCAGTGAGACCCTGTCTCTAATAAAAATACAAAATAGAGCTGGGGATGTGGCTCAGTAGTTAAGTGTCCCTGAGTTCAATCCCCGGTACCAAAGAAAAAAAACAAAAAAAAAGAATAAGTGAACCAACACCATGTAAAGGAAACCAAGATGGAGTAAAATGAGACAATGGAAAACCCATCCCTGGGCTATTAATTCCTCTGTACCCATTTGAGGTGAGTGTTGTCCGTCATTCCCCATTTGGCATATACAGGAACAGAAAGCAGAGAGGTGACATGGTTAACCCACAGTCATGCAGCTAATATGAGAGAGGATATGAATTCAAATCCAAGGCTGATCTGACTCCAAAACATATATTCATTCCATTAGACCAAACCAACATTGGTCTTCATATTTTATTTAAAGTATATCTAAGATCTCAGTCGACACCAACAGGTGGGAAACAAATGTCACTCTCTAGCTTTTCTATTATTCAATGTAATTTGTCTTTCAAGTTCATTCCACCAGGGTGATGGTAACTTGACCTTGCTTTGCTTGCCTCAGCCCTTCCCAGCCTTGTGCAGCCCTCACTATACTCCATGCTGTGTCCTTCCAGGAACTTGATGGGAGCTCATTTGTGGAGGGCAGGTACACTGCAGAAACCCCAGTGATGCACACGCTGCCAGCCCTCCATGCTGTGCTGCCGCTGTGGGCAGGTGCCGGGCCTGCTCCTCTGTTTCTCAAGTTCAAGCCTCATTCTGCAGAGGATCCTCGGAGAAACTGAGCCAGTTTCCTGCGGTGGTTGCTTGCTCATTTATGCTTCCTCCACTGGTTTTTCCTTCTCTTCTGACTCACCCCACTCCCCTACTTCTGCTTTCTGGGCTCTCCTCCTACCTAAATTAGCTACTTTCACATGAATCCTTGTCTTGGCCTCCGCTTTCTGGGAATCCCAAGCTAAGACAATTTGAGTCCAAGTTCCTGGGAATGTCCAGAGGACCAAGGCATAGCAAGAGCAGAATGGCATGGAACAACTGGCCAGCAAGTCTCCTGTCTGTCCCCTTAGGTGTCAACTAAGACATCTGCACCCTGTGATGCCTGGTCACGAGGCTCCACAGGTTGCTGCTGAATTGTCCCTTCTTCCTGTCTGAAGGCCCCTTCAGGCTCAGCAGACTATTTTTTGTTTTTTTATTTCTACATCATGCTAGTATGTGGGGGGCAATAGAATCTCTCTAGCAGACTGTCTAAATGTGCCACATAGCCATTCCCACCTCCCCAGGACTACCAAAGAAACAGGATGTAAAAAACCTACTCTCAGATCTCACCTGCCCCCGTTGGCCTCTGCTGCCTCCGGTGCCCCTTGGGATCTCCCTCTCTACATCATCAGACCTGTGTTTTCACCTCTTTCCTTCTGGCTCCCCTCTTTCCCAGCCCTGGGAAAATCCCTCTGTCTATAAATACTCTCCTCCCTCCTGATGTGTCTCCTGAGCATTGTGTCTTTGCCCAGTGTCCCTCCATCCCCTGAGGGTCCAGGTTTTTAGAGTCCAAGGTCAGAAAGAAATCTGCAGCTCCGTCCTGCTTTCTGCTTGCCACTTTTGTCCCCTGAGACAATCATCTCCAGGGGACTCCTAGTTTCTTAAAGGGGACAGAGGGGCTAGTATGGGAAAAAATGAAGGCACTGAAATTACAAACATCAAGTTGTATTTTTAAAATATCATCTTTCTACATTTATGCAATGCAATAAAAAATAATCCATAGCCCACGGTGGTGCTAGCATGAAATCCCAGTTGTTCCTCACCAAGTAACTGGGCATCCTCCTGATGTATGCTGTGTCCCCCACCATCCTGGGCTAGCTTTATCATCTCCTAGTGTCAGAGGAGAAGCACAAAGAAAGAGGGAATGGAGCAGTAATGTGAGGCAGCCGTTCCGGGCTCATTGATGGCCCCCGTGGCCTTGTTCCATATATCTTTCCACTTTCTTTTCCCTCTGCCCCACTTAGCCTGCTGATTTATTTTGTCTTAGTCACAGTGTGGTTGCTGCAGGTACAGGTATCGCATCCCCATTCAGTGTAGGACAGATGTGGAAGTGGAGCTCTCCTTCCGGCCTCTCTGCCATCCAGGCTGGCCTGGAGCACGCAGGTCCTTGCCTGCTGGTTCCCACAAAGGTACCCCAGCCCAGAAAAGCTGCATTGATTTATTAAAAGACTCTATTCTAGCTCGTGAGCTGGCTTGGTTTCTTTCCCTTTGCCTTGTTCCCTTAGCCTGCCAAGAGCTCATATCCTGCCTCCTACCTGCCCAAGCCAGGCCTCACCCTTGACCTCACTATGACATGTCTCCTTCAACAGCAGGACATCTCCATGTGCTATTTCTTGTTATTGACTCTCTCTCACACACATACATACAAACACACACACACTCACATGCATACACACATACATACACATACATGCATGCATTATATACACATACTCAGATTATACTCGCACGCGGTACACAAAATGACCGTGCACAGATACATACACAGACAAACACAAACACACACTTGGAGTTCTACAGCAGACTCAGATTCCCATCCCCTTTCACTGGCATCTCTGTGGGCCCCTTCCCTGGGCGCCTCCGTGCCCTTTTTCCCTCTTCCGTGCTGTTGCTATTAGAGTGTGGATTCTGTGTGGTGTGCAGATGGTATTCGAAGTTGGGAAAGAAGCACATTTGGTTTCATTTTTCCCAGTCACCTACCCAAGTCCTGGGTCAAATCATCTTTAATTCTGCTGCTCACTGCTGGGGCACAGCCCCACCTACCTCACAAAACTGTGGTTATTTGTAATTGCACCTCCTGCCAAGTTGGAATACAGTGAGAGAGTATCATGACGCCACAGCTGGGGTCATCCCCTTAGTTGGCAAGGCAGGCCATCCCAGCACATCCCAGCAGTGAAGATGTGATCAGCTCACCCTATATAGATTCACTGACTTCATATTAATAGAATGGAGTTTTCTCTCCCACCCCACCCCCATCTCTCTCTTTTGATCGTGGGATTCCAGAATTGCTATGGACCAGTGATGTCTGTGTCTCTCCTGTCCTTCCCCTTTTCAAATAAGAGTGCCTGCTCTGATGGTCCTACTCTCTTCCCAGCTCAGAGCTCTTGCCTTCCCATCACTGTGCTGACATAATGGTTTTGGGCACTTCCCTGCTGCCTGAATTTCCCTCCATCCCTGCTAGCTCATGACCCCCCTTTTCGGCATCAACCTCAATCTGTAGAAGACTTCTCACTTGCTCAGGCTCCAAGTTACCAAAGTATGTTGAAAAAGTCACACTCACAGAAATAGAGAGTAGAATGATGGTTGAAGGGGCGAGGAGGCAAGAGAAATGGAGACGTGGTGGCCAAAGATGCAAACTTTCAGTTGTAAAATGAGTAAGTTCTGGAAACCTGAGGAACTGCATGGTGACTATGGTTAACAATGCTGTATTGTTGACTTGCAGTTTTAAGTGTCCTTAACTCACACAGGCACATGTGATGAGTGTAGGTGGTGATGGATGTATTAATTTGACTGTGGTAATCGGTATGCAATGCATGCATACATCAAATCATCGTGTCATATACTTTGAGTACATATAATTTTTGTCAACTGATCATTAATAAATAAATGTTTTCATAAAGTTTTCATCAGCTACCCTTGGCATTATCTAAACTTCTTAGCTCCATATTTGAGGCCCTTAACAACCTGGTTCCAATTTCCCTAATCAGCCTTATCTCCTCAACCTCCTCCCACCTCAACCATCCCTCCCTGTGGCCAGCCACACTTGAGTTGGGAAACAGTTAGTGCCCCCAGATGCACCCAGACTCCATGCCTGTGCCTCTATCTGAATTTTCTCCAATGCTTTAGAGGCACAGGTAGCTTATTTGGAAGGAGACCCCCAGGAAGTAAGGATAAAAGGAGAAGGGAAGGAAGGTCAGTAAAATATGCATTAACAAGCAGTTTACTGGGGCCTAATGTTACCAGATAATAAGGAAAATGTGCTCAGAATCTTCCCCCTGGAACATGCAAATCTTTTTTGTTGTTGTTGTTGTTTTTTTCTCCTACCACTAGGCCACATCTCCAGCCCTTTTGTTTTGAGACAGAATCTCCCTAAGTTCCTGAGGCTGGCTTTGAACTTGTGATTCTCCTGCTTCAGACACCTGAGCTACCGAGATTACAGGTATGCTCCACCATTCCCAGTGGAATCATCTTTTTTATGGTGATTCCTCAAAAGACTAGGAATGGAACCACCATATGACCCAGCTATCCCACTCCTTGGTATTTACTCAAAAGAATTAAAATGGGGCCTCTATCCTTTGACTCCCAACCTCATTGCTTGTGGGCATATAAGGAATAGCTCTTTCCAGGCAGGGAGAGGTTCTCTGGAGAAGCAGATACCTTCCACACACCATTCCAGGATCCCCATGAGGTTAAGTTAGCAAAGAGCTTTAGAGAAATTATACCTCCACAGTCACCAACAAGATACAGTAATAAAACAAGCCCTTCCATGTTTGTAGCTTTTCCTGTTTCCAAAGTCCTTTCACACATATCATTCTATGTAGTTTCTCAGAAACCCAACGGGGAAGGTAACACAACCCTAGTTTTATGGACGAAGAAACTAAAGCTCAGGGGTCCACCTGCCAGGAAGTGGCAGTTACAACAGAAAGGTCAGTGTTGTTCTTGCCAACCCATTTAACAACATCCAGCCTCATTTCCATTTGTTGCTCCCTGGAGAAAAATGTGCCCCTCTGTAGCCAAGAATTTGCCCTTCTCCAGTGCCATTTGGCTGATTACTGGGGTGGTGACAAGGCCTCCTAGAGGAGGCTAATCAGGATAAGAGGAAAGGCAAGGCAGCAGATGCCGGATCACAGTGGCCTGAAACTACCCGGAATCACGTGGGCCGGCTAGCCCTGCGCCAGAGGCTTGCAGACCATCTTAGCCACGCTACACCAGTCAACTCATCTCTCTGGCATCCCATTCCCCTCTCTTAAGCAGCATCCTTGGCAGGAGGGAGAAGGGCACAGCAGGACAGTCCCTTGGGGCCAGGTAGAAAGTAAGAATCTCACCCAGTCTCTGTGCATGGAAGCAAAGGTTGATGGGGGAAGGAGCTTGCTACCTAGACAGAAAATGAGTTGACAGACATTCCTGGGGCCAGACTAGAAGCTTAGAGAAAGAGCCCAAAGAGAAGAAAAAGGACCCAAGAACTTATCCTCAAAGCACAGAATCAGAGCCAAGGGGTGGGGGTCTCCGCCAGTTTCACATGCTCTGAGGTGGGGCTCCTACAGCCATGACTGGATCTTTTCTTCTCCCAAAGAGTTTGGCCATGGATCCATTTAAAGAGATCCCAGCATGGCCGGGAGTGGTGGCGCACGCCTGTTAATCCCAGCACTTGGGAGGCTGAGGCAGGAGGATCGCAAGTTCAAAGCCAGCCTCAGCAATGGTGAGGCACTTAGCAACTCAGTGAGACCCTGTCTCTAATAAAGTACAAAAAAGGGCTGGGGATGTGGCCCAGTGGTCGAGTGCCCCTGAGTTCAATCCCCGGTACCAAAAATAAAAAAAGAAAAAAAGAAAGAGATCCCAGCATGAAGTGACAATGGACACCGTCTCTTTCCTTTGTTCTCTGAAAAGTGATGTACCCAACAAGCTGTACCTGCAGAGCCCAAGGCCTGCCAGAGGAGAGCAAAGGGGGAGGTGAATATGTAGGACCTGGGTCCCCACCAAATTCCACCTGAGGGGCACTGTGCTTTTGTCTTACAAAGCTTCTGAGTACCACTCTCTCTAAAGAATGGGTTCTGAGGCTAGAAATGCTTGAAACCAATGAACTAAACAAACTTGAAGAACCTTTCTGACTCTAAAGTCTAGGTTGCTTAGAGAAACAAACATGGTAGCCGTGCTACTGCAGGATTAAAGGGCTTTCTGCTCTCTTGAGGAATAGGGTTTCCCTTGGAGTCATTTTGTTCCTTCTTCTTGTAGGCATCTTGGTGCCACTTAAATTGGGTTTAATTCGAATTTTAGCATTTTTAGAGAAAAACTGGCATAATTATAAGGAAAAAGGGCTTTGACCTTACCAAATGTGGTGCCCTCAGTCAAGTCCTGAAGGATGGCAATTGCCTTCCTTGTGTGTCTGGGGGAAGGGGAAGTTGTAACCATAGTCACCAGCACTTGGGACTCTGAAGTTCTTGTTCCAAAATTGAAAATCCTTATTTAATCCTCAAAGCCATATTGAGAGCTAAATGAAGGAAATAAAGTCCTAAATGGTTGAATGACTTGACTCATCCAAGTTCACCAGCCAACAGGATAAGAGCTAGGAATGGAATCTACTTTCCAGATACCACATATGTGTCCATTGCTCTTCTTGAACATATAGATGATTCTGGAAGCTTTGGCCTCCAGTTGAATAGCAGCTGCTGTTGATACACCAACCATGCCCCCTTGCCTAACTTTGAGCTTCATTTCTCTGCCTGAGGGCTTTCTTTGCCACTGGGAATTCCCACCCCATGAGACAAGCTGGAAGTATAGGGAAATTTAATATCCCACATTCTATAAGCAACCAGCAGTCACCAGTGGTCAGATCCCACACCCTTCAGGTATAATGACTCTAAGACCTGTTCTAGACTGTCTCCCAGAGTTACTCGGAGGGATTAGCCCTGTTGCCCACAGAGGTAACTTGCTCAGTAACAGGCCCTTTATCAGCTGCCTTCCCTCCCACTCACTTTCCCACTCCCCTACAGGGTCTTCCTGGGATCTCCTCCCAGATAAATGAGCCCTACTGGAATCCTAGTTTGAGGATCTACCTCTGAAGAACCCAAACCAAGACAGGCTACACTGTGGTTAAAAGTAGGGGGGGGGGGGAATTTACTGTCTCCATTTTCCCAAGGGTTGTTACAGATTTTTTTTTATTATTTATTTACTTATTCATAGTGCACAAGTGTAGCATCTTTTTACATACAACTGCTTGTATACTAAGTATATAAGTACCATTCAGATCTTTAATCATGCATTTAGGATAGTGATATCCATCTCATTCAACCTCCATATTTTTTCCCTTCCCCACCCCTGCTCCCTCCTTTGCCCTCCCTTGCCCTCCCTTTCCTTTGACCATTCTAGTGTTGGGGGTACATAGGATTAGAGGAACACTAGAATGGTTGTTACAGATTTACAAGACCATGTTCTTAAAGCCTGAGGAAAGGAAAGTTCCTGATGAGGAGCAGACACAGCTTTATTCAAAGACCATAAAATGTGCTACATCCCATACAGAGTGTACTGTGCAGCCATTTTATAAAAGGAGGCTATCTCAGTGTGTTACATGAAACCACAGCCAAGATATACTGCATAGTGAAGAAAGCAAGTGGCAGGAGAGTATGTATTTAGTATGCTGCCATTTGTGAATTTTAAGAGTTTATGTAAATTTTAAGAGTTTCATTGTCTGAACCACCTTCATCATCGTACCCTTGTATTGCTTTCTAAAAAAGAAAATGGGACAAGCAAAACACTTTGAAATTAAACAAACAAATGCTCACAGGGAAAAAAAGAAATCTAGGTGTATCATCTTTAGCTGAGAAACTGTTGGTCCAAAGACTCTAAAATCTACATTTCTAATTAGTCCCCAGGTGACGCTGCTGCTCATGGACTGAGCTTTGAAAAACCTACCATGAAATGCTAGTTCTTCATTAGGCTGCAATACAAGCTGTGGAAGGCTCTGGAGGAATCAGTGGACTGGAGACAGTCAGGGCTGTCCCTGGAAGGGCAGCGTCTTTGCTCACTATGATACTCTACTTAAGGGTAAACGTGTCCAAACCATTTCTTTTTCCAGGCTCACCTCTCAGGTCCATGGCTACTACTTGCCTGAGTGGCATAGCTTGGCAATGGGGTATTTTGTTTTTCTCTCTTTTCCCTTTGTGGAGAAGGCTCCCTTGAACCGCAGGGTAAGCAACATTAAAAGCCACTTCATTTTAAAAGACAGGGAATAAAAGTCACAAGAAGCATGAAACCTGCACTTGAGCCCCCAAAACCCTTTGTAGTAATCTATTAAAAGCACAAGTAGACACAAACCAGGAAAGCATTGGCAAACAATCTCCAAAATGATTTGAAATTTGGTAGACATCTGATTGGAGAGGGAAAGAATCATCAGGCACCCAAACTTGAGATAATGGGTGGGTTTTCAATGAATCTCGGGATTCACAAAATTGTAGTGACCACTGGGAAATAAGGAGCTGCCATTAAATCATGGTCATGATACAAGAGATACTATTTGGTCTTAAAGATTGGTTTCCTGAGACTGAGCAGGTATGATATAGTAGTGACTGCAAACCAACCTGCAGTTTTAATTTGCACAGGTCCTGGTTGCCTGGGACACGATCCTCGGGTGCTGTTCAGTATTTCACAAACTCTAACAGATACCCAGCTACGGGACATCCGCTAGGCAAAAGTACCGGGAGCTCCACCCAACCCAGGCCTCCTATATCTGTCTCTATAGAAGAGCAGAGAAGATAGGGTACCAAATAACATCGATGCAGGGAGTCAACGGTTGAGCTTGGAGCTGGAGCAGGGACCCCTTCGGACCCCAGGCCCACAGCATAAAGCAGAGCAAAAGCCAACTTTGCCTCAACCTGATAATGAGCCAGCCTCATTATAAGATTAGCTGCGGGGACGAACAATACTCTTAATAATGCACAAATCGCTATGACAACCACCCACTTTGGTACCTAAAGATAACTTCATTGTGAGGCCATGTATCCATATTTGAGAAGAAATGCTATTTGCTGTGAGTACCACTATTCTGCTTCTCTCTAATGCCTATGGTTTTGTGCAATGTGTATGCCTGTAAGCGAGCGTATGCCCGTGAGCACGTATGGGCACGCACTGGCTTGAGTGTGGGGCAAGGGGTAGGCAAGGAGCCCATCTCCCATAGCAATCCTGGCTGCAGGGATACTGTCCAGTCCTCAAGGTTGGTAAAATTCCTGTTGGGCCCAGGCACCCAAGCGTGTTGACATAATTATTCAGGAAGACAGGCTTGGCCAGGATTAATACTGTGATTAATTATGGTGGTAGCTTCAACAAGCGGGTGCATGCTCGGGAGAGTCGAGGAGGGACGTGACAGGCTCGGGCTCGCCAGCTCGCAGGCAGGACGGCCGAGGAGGGTGTTGAGTGGGGAGCCGCATGGGCCTGACTGTAATGAGAAATGAGAAAAGTGCTGAAAAATTGATGGCGCCTGCAGATTGCACAGGCTGGCACACAGCGGGGGGCCTCCAGCAGCCGGCGCGCCGGGCTCGGTATGCTAATGTGGGCGCCTGGGCCCAGGGAAAGGGAGGAAGAAAAGCCTGCACAAAGGAGAGAAATGCAAATGACAGGCACAGAGATCAGTGCCTGAGAATCCCGGATTAACTGTGTGGAGCTGGTGCTTGCCTGAGTTTAACCCTTTCTGGGCTGCACTAGGGCTGCAGTGGGGGTGCCACTGGGAGGTTGGGTCTGCATGGGGTCCAACTGGAAGTCGGGTTGCAAGGAAAATGGAGTTGGAAGGAACCCAGAGGCTGAAGGGAAGAGGCTGGTTCCTGGAAGGGCGTGACTTCTTTGGAAATGGAGGGGGAGTGGGATGAGGAAGTGAAGCCTGGAGGTAGGAAACGTGGTGGCCCAGCTGGTAATGCTGGCCCTGCAAGCTGCCAGAGTTTCTAAGTTGGGCCAGTGGGAAGGGAGGTCAAGAGAAGGAACCCCGCAGGGTCCTGGGATGTCCAGCCCTTGATGTGGGTGGTCACTGCACAAGGGTTACACTATCATTGACAAGATGTTGTAGAAATAAGATCCGTGCACTTTACTGCACCTAAGTTATGCTAAAATCAAAAATGAAAAGGAGAAGGAAAAGAAATGAGGTCCCAGCAGAGGAGCAGAGAGCCAGCTAAGAGTTTCTCAGACTTACTTACCTTCTTGGGGAACAAAAGTCCCCATGGAGGGGGACTTTCCTGAATAGCAGGAATCCCACAGCACAAATCAGAGGCCAGTGTGTGTCCCTCAGCCCCTGAACAGTCAACATGGTGTGTACTTGTGGAAAAGAAAACATTTGCTGACACATAGATACACCTGTTCCCAACCTTCCTTCCAAGCGGAAGTGTGTAGGGGTGAGAAGGAGGGTCCCCTGCTAATGCGTGAGGAGGGAGAAGTTGTCCAAACCCCGGGGCAACAGTACACTGTGTAACTGTGAGCATATCAAGGGCTGGGGTTGTGGCTCAGCGGCAGAGACCTCACCTAGCATGTGCACGGCCCTGGGTTCGATCCTCAGGACCATGTGAAAATAAATAAATAAAATAAAGGTATTGTGTCCAACTGCAACTAAAAACTAAATTTGAAAAAAACGTGAGCAGATCAGAAAATCAGAAAAGACACTGGTAACACAATATTGCACAGAAAATGGGGAGGCATGTAGATATGGGGAGGGCAGAATAAAGTGATTTCGTTTCTGTAATAAAATGTTTTTCATATATCTACATATTTATTTTTAAAGTTTAAACAACCAAACAGCCCAACTATTAACAGTAGTTCCCTCCATACGATGAGAAGAGGACTGGAACTTTCCCTGTAGTGTTTGAATTTTTGACAACATTCAAGTATTGGGAAACCATGTTTTTGTTGTTGTTGAACCCAGGGGCACTTGACCACTGAGCCACATCCTCAGCCTTTTTTTTTTTTTTTTTTTTTTTTTTTTTTTTTTTTTTTTGTAGAGACAGGGTCTCACAGAGTTGCTTAAGGCCTTGCTAACTTGCTGAGGCTGGCTTTGAACTCGTGAGCCACTGGGATTACAGGCATGCGCCACCAAGTCCAGCAGTAACCCTGCATTTTGAAGAGGGGGAAAAATGACAAAGTAAATGAGTTAGGGGAAGACTGAATTTCTGAAGCAGAAGCCCAGGAGGGCAAGGTGACCCACTCTTCTGGACTCTACACATTCTTCTCCAGAGAGGCTATCGGTCCTGTGGTCACTCCAAACTCTTACCCAGCTCTGCCTTTCCAGGGTCCTCCTTCCCCAGGATAAGGACTTGTAGAGGAAGGTGAGGTTCCAGGCCCAAGAGACTTCTCCAAAGTTCTTTGTCCTTTTGAAGGCACTACTAAAATCCCTGCTGTGAACACAGTGTTCCCATCCACCTCCCCACAAAGTGCTCTGTTCTACCTGTTCCCATATCAATCCATTCTGCAGATGGAGGCACAGAACTCTTAAGTCTAGAGGCCAGGTTAGACATTGCCTTTCTGGGGGCAGAGCTGGCATGGAGGTGACGCTTACTGCCTGCCTATTCTGTGCCCACACTGCAGGACAGTCTGTGAACAGGATCTCTGCCCACTTCCACCTCATCCTTTCCTGATAAGGAAGCTGTGAGCATTTACAGCCTGCCTAGAATCTCCTGAGGGATGTGTGGAAATGTCTGTCACCCTGGGATGTGGTCACACCCCCTGTGTCCCATCTCCACAGCTGCTGAGCCTCGCACAAGGTCCGGAGCAGAAGCACAGGTTGTGTTTTTTGTTGTTGTTGTATTTTTTTCTTTTTATTGGTTTTATTTTCCCCCCTGGGACAAACAAAACAAGGCAGATTGTCTATGCCAGAATTCCTTTGAACCAGAAATTAGACTCTTTGCTCCAAGAGACAAGGGGATTACAAAACATTTTAAATGTCCTCCTTTTCTCCTTTTACTGCAAAGCTCCAGTGAACTCCAAACCCAGGAGTATTCACCGTAACACAACAGATTAACCAAATAGAGCTGGGAAGTCATTTGGGATCTTTTTCCTTTACACAGCCTCTTGTGAGCACAAGGCTCCCGGGAGCCGCGGGGAGGAGGCTGCCTTAGCTGAGGCGGGTGCAGCTTCGCTAGGCACAGCAATTACTCTGAAAACATCTGGAGCATGAAATTTTAAAACACCAGAATTGCAGTGGCTCCGGTCTGTACCTGGGATATTTCTTGTGCAATACCACACCACCAGCGAGGCCTGAAGGGAAGCGTTCCTGGTGGGCAGATCTGCCCTCCTCCTCCACCTGTGCAGAAGCAAAGGCAGGGATATGAAGCCATTCTGAGCAGGACACTCCAATCCTCCCTGTCCTCCTGATTCCCCAGCAGGAGGAAATCCAGAAGTCACCAAGGATGGCTTATGTGTTAGCCCCACAGAAGGGCAGCCCAGCTTTCTGCTCTCTGTTCCACAGGTATGTTTAACTGACATTATATATATACGTTTATACCTGGTCTGTGACACCTGTACCGATTCCTTACTCTGAAGTTCGTAAAACAAAATGATCAAACAATGCCCCACCTTTTAGGAATAATAGTTTACACCTTGATGATGATCATAAAATCATCAGAAGAATGCCGGCTAATAAATGTGGGAGGAATAAAGGAATTTAGAAAATCACAAGTTTGCAGCTTCAGAAGAAAGAAATGATCCAGACAAGGATCAATATGAAAGTAAAAGCTATTAGTTCTCAGAGTGGAATAAAGTCATTTTTAGTTATATAGAAAAAGAATTACCTTCCACCTGTCCTTTCTTAGGATGTCAATAGGATAGGATCCCCAACCAAATAAGGGGCAGACATGGCCTCTTGGTGACAGTAGAACCAGCCAGCAAGAGTATTAAGGGGGTTGAGGATGGAAGACACCAAAGGTGGAAGGTCAGGAGCTGGGGAGAGGCTGTTTGTTGTGAATTAAGAGATTTTACATTTTCCATGACGATGAGGACTTAAGGGGACAATGAAAGCAATCAATGGAAAGACAGAAAAGATCCTTTTTTTTTTTTTTTTCTTTTTAATTCCAAGAAAAGAAAAGGAAAAAAAAAAAAAAAAAAAAAAAAAAAAAAAAAAAAGCAAATATCTGTACAAGGAAGGTACCACTATTGGGGGACAGTGGGAGGGTTCACTGGGTCTGGGGTCACATCAACAGAATCTCTGTTTACCAATTTTTAACTTTTAAAATTAATCAAGACACAAATAATAAGATGTTAAAGACCACAATGTAAAAGTCTTTCACCTTGACAATGGAGAAATCCCTGTACAGATACTGGGAGTGGCAAGAGTGTGAACATCCTCATTTAACAAAGTGAGGGGTCACTGATATTGACCTAGTGAGAAATAAAGTATAAGCAAATCCCTGAAAGTAACAAATATAACCCAGAAAAAAAAAAAAAAAAGAAAAGAAAAAAGAAAGAAGAAGAAGAGTGCTCTTCCATAGGGCTGTCGGGGAGGAATGAAGACATGGTAGGACAGACTCCAATCTTCATCAGTCAGAGCAGGTCGATAATTAGCATCCAAAAGTGACCAATATACAAATTGCGGCACAGCATACTTTAAAATATGGAGGTAACATTCAGAAGAAATAGCTAGAAGCATTAGGGAGGGCTGTATCTAAAGAGCAGAGCTCGGGACGGGAAATATAAAGCAAGAAAGAGTTGTTTCTCTTTGTGTTTTATCTGTATGGTTTGATTTTTTTTTTTTTTTTTTTTTTTTTTTTTTACCAAGAACATGTATTATCACACTTTTAAAACCCACAATAAAAATATAGTTTAAAGAAATGCACCAAACAATTAATCTGGGGATTATTGTCATCCCATGGCTACATGTTCTCAATTTTACAGAACATATTGACAGAGAGAACAGAATGGCAACTCAACAATAAATAAGGGAATTATTGATACCCCTAAGTATTGGGCCTTCTCACTCTTAAATCAGTATGTCTTAAATTATTCATATTTTCTTTTATGTCTCTCAGTAAAGTTTTTATTGTCTGCTTATGTGTTGTTTCTGTATATTTCTTATTGAGTTTATTCCTAAGAACTTTATATTTATATTCCTATTTTGAGTGGGATTTTTAACTGATTATTCCTGACATGGAAAAAAATCATTGATTTTGCTATTTTTAAATACAACCCTCCTACTGTAATCTTACAGTGTTACAGATTATCAGTTGAGTCTTTTTGGCTTTGGTTTTGGTTGATAATAATATCATCTGGGAGTAATAATTAGCCTGACTCTAATTCTGCTTATTCTTTTGATTCATTTGCTCTATTTTTTTAAGTTCGTAAGTAATAACAGCAAGGCAAACATCCTTACTTCCTCCACAGTGTTAATGCAAGCACAACTCGTGTTCCACACAAGCAGGTTTTGAGCTGACTTATACCAGAAGTCGACCAGGCACAGTGGTGAAGAGGATGGGCTTTCAGACCAGACTGCCTGGTCCTGGGTCAGGTCCGAGTCCCATTTCCTCAGCAGCATGTCCTTGGCCAGTTACTTGACCTCTCTATGCTGCAGTTTCCTCGTCTACAAAATGAGTCCACAGCTGGACATGGTGGGGCATGCCTGTAATCCCAGAAGCTTGGGAGGCTGAGGTAGGAGGATCACAAGTTCAAAGCCAGCCTCAGCAACTTAGCAATTGAGGCATTAAGCAACTCAGCAAGACCCTGTCTCTAAATAAAACATTTAAAAGGGCTGGGGATGTGGGTCAGTGGTTAAGCACCCCTGAGTTCAATCCTTGGCACCAAAAATAAATAAATAAATAAAGGTTGACAGCATTGACAGTGATAGATGTGCTAACTGAATGAGACTATATATACAGAGCACCCACAGCAAAGCTTGGGAAGGTCTAACCATGTTACCTTCAAAAATATGACTACTATATAACACTCACTTTGCATCATCTTGTTTACGTGGCCTTTTTTCAGTCTCTTGAGGTCATTTTAGACCCTGACTCTGATTTCCCTTTGGTTCAGCCGAGCCCTGCTGATTCCCTGGGCCTTGGGTAGAACCTTGAGGTGCTGTATTCTTTCTATGCAAGGGATCATAGTAGCCACACTAGTACCCTGCGGATCTCCTTCTCTCTCTTCTTTAAATCCTATTGAGAAAAGAACATGGGCTTTATCAATTGAAGAGTGCTGGGGTAAAATCAGACAGCCAGGACTCGCTGTGTGGTCTTGGGCAAGGCTTAAGGCTTCTCTTGGCTTCCAGATCCTCTTTGCTAAATGAAATGGGAATATCTCCCTCATGGGTTGTTTACAAAATTCAAGGGGTTCTCCCAGCCTGGCACCTGTACCACACCCTAGTCGTGTCTTCCCACTTCTCAACCCTAGGTTCCTTTGTCTAAAATGAGAAGTAGCAAGTGACCTAGAAGGTAGGAGAAAGTCACACTGCCTGTGATTGCAGGGCTTCACTTGGGGTGGATGTCATTTGACCTTCTTTCCAGGTTAGCTCACAGGTGGGGTGCTGCCCCACCCCCCACCCCCACCCATCCTGCATCAGCAGCTGAGCCACATTGGTAGAAGCTGCTGCTGCTGCTGCAAAAGCAGTAAGAATTCTCTACCCTGCACCATCAGCAGCTCTGAATCCTCAGCTGAGGAACTCTGTGTGCAACAGAGAGATAGAGCTTCCTCCCCTGCAGAGATCAATTCTTTCTCAGCCAGAGCCTGTTCAAAGCCCTTAGACCTTCCAGAAAGGCGCCCACAGCTCTATGCAAAATATTTTTTATTAATATTTGGACAAGACAAAGGAATGCATTACCATGCAGCCACATCTGCAAGCAGCAAAGAGACATTCAAATCGCTCTGAGTCACACCAAGCAAATGCCACAAAAACACAAACAAGGGCCCTCCTGCGGCCTGTCTCAGCTGACAGAATACCAATTATCAGCATCCATGGGCTCATCCACTTGGCACTCATGTGAGCCTCCACTTCGTCCTGCCTGCCAAGCCATCTTCACCAAGGACAAGGAGAGGAGCACAGAGATTCTGACCAACGGTGACACATCAGCCACAGGTCCCAACATTTGTGACAGCCATCCTCAGGAGGCATTCTTGGGTGACATCTGGAGCCCTCAGATCCCTGCTAAATATATGGTTTTCTCTAGTTGGCCCTTCTTCCTGCCTTCTCCATCTCTCTGAATGATCTCAACCATGCACTCAGTCCAGAAAACTGGTAAGACGTTCAGATCCCTCTCTGCCACCCTCCTGTTCAATCAGTCACCAAGTCCTGTTGATTGGGCTTCTTAATTCTTGCCCAAATATGTCTGCTTTATGTTTCTCCCATGGTTTCTGCATTAATGCAACAGCCCCCTGCTCTAGCCTCCCTCTCAGATCCATTTTCCACAGAATAGCTAAAGAGATGGTGAGTTTCCATGCCAAGACAGAGGGCTGGCCCTCTGGGTGAGTTCTGAATCCTACACATGGCAGGAAAGGCTCTGGGTAATCTGCCGCTGCCCACCTCTCCCTGTACCCCACGATGTCCCCACTGCTGCTCTCTAGCAAGACTGGACATGGTCTGGTTCTACCCCACTCCTCGCCTTCCCCTACCTCTAATCACCTCCTCAGTAACTTCAATTCATTCTCTGGCTCAGATTGAGAGTCATGTCCTGGGGACACCTTGCTTGGTCCCATCCACATCAGGCTTGCTGCCCTCCTCTGGTCTCCCAGAGAGCCCTGGGCTGATCTCTACAATTTATTTGTGTATTTATTTGCTTATATACTTATTTATTCATCTTCAGTCCTCCCCTCCTGAGGAAGGTCCTCTTCTCTGACCCAGTGCACAGCTTCAGCGGGGGACACACAGGGAGCGGTGAGGAGGAGGGGACACCTGCCTATACAGCCAGCTCAGCTGAACCAACCCTGGAGATCACTGGAGAGAGAGACAGAGGCTCAGCCAGATTCCTTCACATCCTTACAATAGTATTTATTGTATATCTTTGGTATTATGGTTTGGATGTGAGGTGTCCCCCCAAAAAAGCTCACATGCATGACTATGCAAAGAAGAAATGATCGGGTTAGGAGAGCCTTAACCCAATCAGTGATTTAATCCCCTGATAGGGATTAACTGAGTGGTAATTGAAGTGGTACGGTGTGGCTGGAGGAGGTGGGAATTTGAGCATGGCTTTGGGGTATGTATTTGTATCTGGCTAAAGGACTCTCTGTCTGCTTCCTGATCATGAGGGGAGCGGCTTCCCTTCACCATGATGTTCTGCCTCACCTTGAGCCCTGAGGAATGGAGCCTGCTGTCTATGGACTGAGACCTCTGAAACCGTGAGCCCTCAAATAAACCTTTCCTCCTCTATAGTTGTGCTGGTCAGGTCTTTTAGTCACAGCAGCGAAAAAGCTAAAACAGTTGGTCAAATCTCAGTATCCCCAGCTAGACTGATCGCTCCTTGAGGCCCAAGAATTGATCTTATTCATTGTATCTCCAACATGAGGTTCTGCAATAGTCGATAAATACTCAACTGACACTTATAGAAAATATTAATTCATTTCTCAAAACATGGTGCCAGCAAAGCAAAGCTCTGCTTCCCATACCCGAGTGTACCACTGTTTACAAAACATATCCCTGGCCTTTATTTGAGCTACATGATAATCCAGCTGAGGTGTGGCAAGATGGTGCTATTACCATTTTATAGGTAGAAGCAATCAGACTCCTTGATAGGAAAATTGAGGCTCATGTTTATGGGAAGAGTGGCCCTGAAGGAGTGAGAGGAAAAAGAGTGGCAATGGCGGGTCAAGAGACTCCTTCTAGGAGTTTGCCAGAGGAAGATGGTGATCAATTTATTTCTTAGTTTTCTTGTTTTTCTTTTTAAATTTATTTTTTCAATAATTTTGTTTTTAGTCAACACACTTATGGGATCCATGGAGACATTTCAACATGTATGTACAATGTCTATTGGTCAAATAGTACATTTTTTATTTGGTTTTCAAAGATGGAAGAAATGACACCATGTTTGTTTGATAATGGGATTTATCTATAAGAAGAAAATTAGATCGGAATTGGATTGTCCACTTTTAAAAATGGGTCGTCAAAAGAAAACAGAAAATTGAAGCTCAAATCATTTCAGTTATCCAAGACCGTGAATGAACAGACTGCTGTGGTTTGGATCTGAGGTGTCCCCCAAAAGCTCCTGTGTTAATGCAGGCATGTTCAGAGGTGAAATGATTGGCTTGTGAGAGCTCTAACCTAACCTTCCTACTCTGAGTGGACCACGTGGTAACTGTTGGCAGGTGAGGCCTGACTGGAGGAGGTGGGTCACTGGGGGAGTGCCCTGGAAGGGCGCATCTTCCCCGTGACCCCTCCCTCTCTCCCTCTCTCTCTCTCTCTCTCTCTCTCTCTCTCTCTCTCTGCTTCCTGGCCACCGTGACTAGAACAGTGCTCCTCTGCTATAAGCTACAATGTTCTGCCTCACCTCTGGCCCAAAGTGATGAAGTTGGGCTGACCAAGGACTAAACCTCTGAAACCATGAGCTCAAAATGAACTCTTCCTCCTCTGCATTGTTCTTGTTGGGTACTTTGGTCAAAGTGATGCTAACATGACTAGCACAGAGACCAATGCGGCATTAACAATAGTGATAACGACAGCTACTACTTATTCAGCATCTCCTCTGTGCCAGGTTCTAGCTAGGTCCATTTTGTTGTTGTTGTTAATGCTTCAGAACCCTAGTTCAGTGTTCTTTCTAAAAGACCACTGAGTTTGTTCTAACCAGCCAATGTTTTTGGAGTGAAGGACATCAGATGGGTCTTTATGCAAACAGAATCCAACCACTGACACAATGTGGAGAACCCATGTGTAGTTCCAGTTTGAGACCAGAGCATTTCCATATGAAGACAGAACAGCAGCTCATAGTTGTATCTCACCCACTACAGCAGAGCACACTCAAGCCCATCTACTTATCTCTATTGGGTTCCTACCAGGTCTCAAGAGAACAGGATCCAAAAAGAGGGGAAGGTAGGAAGAAGAGCCACAGCAACACTGCTGGGTTAAACATCAGGCCCATTTTGAAGACAGGAAGGTCATGACCAATCCTATTGTCCTTAAGGAGAGCTGAGACCATAGAGAGGAGGTGAGTGGGCACCCAAGTCTGGCACACCCACATCTCAGCTTTATCTAAGACAACTCTTCTGATTGTCAAAGGAATCATGGGGAAAAAGAAAGAGGCTATTCTGTCCAGGCCAATAAATACACACACACTCCACCACCATCACCACCACCACACAAAATAAGAAGGAAAGAAAGAAAAGAAACCCAAAGACAAATTCATCATCATTTATTCCTATAGTAGAAATTGAGTTTGTCTTATTAACATTTTTTTTTTTCATCCTATCTCTACCATATAGTTTCCAGGCAGTTTGGGAAAAGAAATTTATCCCAATCTGGGATTTGGGGATAGGGACAGTGCTCTTATTGTTTTAACCCAACCAGCCTAATCCCAAACCTCTAACAAAAGTATACGTTCAATTTTTCCAAGCTCACCAGTTTATGGAATTCTCCTGATCTGAGGAATTAGTTCAAGAATGAGCAAATGACCATATTCAGGTCATTAGAATGTAAGTGCAGTTTTTCAAAGGTTTCAGGTAAGGAAACAGCCTCCCTATAAAGAAAGTACTCACAGTAATCAGTCTCTTCTCCTTCATTGGAAGACAGAAGCAAGCCTCTTCTGTGGGGCAGATGCAGCCACATTTGCACCAATTTAAAAAAAAAAAAAAAAAACTGAGGGGGCTGGGGTTGTGGCTCAGTGGTAGAGAGCTTGCCTAGTGTGAGGTTCTGGGTTCAATTCTCAGCACAGCATATAAATAAATAAATAAATGTCCATCAAAAATTAAAGTGTGTGTGTGTGTGTGTGTGTGTGTGTGTGTGTGTGTGTGTGTGTTTTAAATTGAGGACAAAACTTCCACAGAGAGAAAGATTCAGCCAGAGTGATACAGGCATAGCTCCAGAGTCACTGTGATGATACTCTCTGATGCCTACCGTCCTAGGGACCATTGTCCAAAAATGTGAGGGGACTCATTTCCTGATAGTTTAAGCCAGAAAGAGACATGTATTCAGATATCTGCGGGGGAAAGCATTCCAACAGATACAATCCCTTTATCAATTGAAGGATTGGGGAAGACCTCTATGGGGAGTCCTGTGGTCCTAAAGGTGGGAGAACCATAATGAATTTCGGCATCTGAGGAAGCAATGGTCAAGGATATAGACACCAATAGCATTCAGATCCCAGCCGTGACATTCACTAACTCCGCTATTGGGCGTCTTACTTAACCTTTTGAAATTTCAACTGCTTCATCTATAAATAAGAATAATAGCACTTACCTCATTAGATGGTTGTGAAGATTAAATAAAATAACTTTGCAACCGTTTCTAGTGCATAGTAACAATAACTGCTATTATTTAGTCATAATAGTAGTGACGGCGGCAGCGGGGATGGTGGTTAGTAGTAATTATTCCGTTCACAAAGAGCACCCCATAAATCCTTTAGAGTCATTCTGTGCATTGCTCTGCCCTGAAGCTGCTGAAGGAACTCAGGGTTTTAGCTCACTGCACTCAACAGTTAAAACTTTAGCTTCTTGAAAATAGATATAAATCTCCAATGAAATATTGCAGAGCTTTAATTAAAGTGATCAGGCTGATTAATGACTCCCTCTGGGTCAGTAGCGAGGCACCCAGGAGTAGAGCAAGAACTTTCTGGAACACATGCAGAGCGATGCATCCACCGATTTGCAAACCACCCCCAGCTCTTCCCAGACTGTTGGCTCTCAGCGCTGAACCCCCACCAGAGTCCTCCTGGCTCCTTTACAGGAACAAACACACATGTCCATCAAGAGGAAAGACTGGGTCACGGAGCCTTGGTGATTTCCTTGTTCTGACACAATTATTCCCTGGCAAGATTTGAGTGAATGAATTGGGACTGGAAATGGCTGCAGGGCTTTGGCATAAGAAATACAGATTCTTGCTCTATGCCATTGTAAATTCAAAGTAGATAAAGCTGCGACTCTGAGGTTCAAGATCCCCCCTAAGCCCTGTAGAATGTAAACACATCCCAGATCCAATCTTGGTCTTAGCAGCCTTTCCTGATCAAGAGGAAAAGGAGCAAAAATCCATATTTATTCCAGATTATCACCTCAGGCCAGGCCTTATGCAAGGTTTTGGGATTCCTAGACTAGATGAAGGTTCTGGAATCAAGAATCAGAATTATTTCAAGGATTGAACGAGTTACTTCCTATGCTTAGAGCTGTGCAGACACATGCAGACCATCATGGGCACATCAGATGGGCAGCTGACTAAGAAAGGGATTGTGATTCAGCAGGTCTGGAGTGGACCTGAGAAACGGCCTTCCTTACCAGCTCCTGGTCTGTGCCACTGGCGCTGGCCCAAGAACCACACGTTGAGTATAAGGGGCTTAGAAGGCCATCCCACTTAGGGAACGTTATATATGGTAGTTCTAACTGTGTATGTTCAATAAGAGGCTTTTGTTGTCTTTTTGTTTTGTTTTTGTATTTTTTGGTACTGACGATTGAATCCAGGGCACTTTACCACTGAGCCACATCCCCAGACCTTTTTTTTTTTTTTTTTTTTTAATATTTTATTTATTTGTTTTAGTTGTACACAATGCCCTTATTTTTACATGGTGCAGAGGATCGAACCCGGGCTGCGCACGTGCAAGGCGAGCGCTCCACCGCTGAGCCACAACCCCAGCCCCCCAGACCTTTTTATTTGTTAGTTTGAGACAGGGCCTAAGTTGCATAGGGCCTCACTAAGATGCTAAGGCTGGCCTTGAACTTGAGATTCTCCTGCCTCAGCCTCCAGAGCCGCTGGGAGTACAGGCATATGCCACCACACCCAGCTCAATAATTAATTATCGAACAGAATTGATTTAAGATTGTTAGTCTGACAACAGCATTTTTAAGGTCTTCATAGCTCTCCTCTTTTTTGGGAGGGGCGGGGTACAGGGAATTAAACTCAGGGGCACTCAACCACTGAGCCACATCCCCAGCCCTATTTTGTATTTTTATTTAGAGACAGGGGTTTCACTGAATTGCTAAGTACCTCGCTTTTGCTGAAGCTGGTTGTGAACTTGCAATCCTCCTGCCTCAGCCTCCCAAGCCACTGGGATGACAGGTGTGCACCACCAGGCCCTCATAATTCAACACAGCAAGGAAGGATTCATGTTCCCATTCACAGGTAAGGACTTTGAGGTACAGAGGATAAGCTGGTGTGACCAGTTTGCTTGGGATTTTCGTTGGCATTTCTAGCACTGAAAGTCTTGCATCCCAGGAAGCCCTTCAGTACAGAGCACACTGAAAGTGTCAGTCACTGTGGGACTAATAAGAGGTGCACTGAGACTCTGAGCCTGGGCTCTGAATTCCAAAGCCCGGTCCTTGTCTACATACTGACCCTGCCTTGAATCAACAGCAGAGGTGTGTGCATATGTGTAAGGGATGGGGCGGGGTTTGGGGGAGCTTCAAATTGCAGAGGGGCTTCCCAGCTTTTAAAAGCTTTATTTCTTGCCAAATAAAACAAGATATATAAAACCCCATCAAACAGAAGTATAGCCAGGTGCCATGGTGCACACCTGCAATCTCAGTGACTCAGGAGGCTGAGGCCAGAGGATCACAAGTTCAAAGCCAGCCTCAACAACTTAAGGAGGTCCTAACCAATATAGTGAGACCTTGTCTCAATAGGAAAACAAAACAACAACAACAACAACAAAAAGGGACAAAGGATGTGGCTCGGTGATTAAGTGCCCCTACGTTCAATCCCCAGCACCAGTATACAAAAGCATAACTTAATGAGTTACTACAAGTCAAGCAGTCTTGTCATTACTGCCTACGTTGAGATACAGAACTCCAATCTGCACAAGCCCCTCCCCCCATGTGCTGTACCTTCTCTCCCCAGTAAGCACTCACCACCCCGACTCTTGAAATAATCACCTCTTTAGATTCCTTTAGTTTCATCACCCCAGGGTGAACCCTTAAACAATATAATTTAACTTTGCCTGTGTTCTGTTGCATGTGTCCTTTAAGTCGCTTAGTTTGTAAGTCTCCTCTCCATCCCTACCTTTTTCCCCCTTTCAATTTATTTGTCAAAGAAAATTGTTTGACTCAGAATCTCCTGCACCCTTGTTTGGTTTTGTTTGTGCATCCTCTTGGCATAGCACAAAATGTTCCTCTGTCCTCTGCACCGCCTGTTAACTGGCACCTGGGTGCGGAGGTGTGATCAGATTCAGATTTATGTCAAAGGGCAGAACGTGAGAAGTGTGTTCTTCCTTCAAGAGGCTCGTAATGTCTAGTTGTCTCCCTCTCTTGAAAAACCGTAAATAAAGCAAAGACTCCATCATTTATCCTGTCTTTCTGTAGGAACCGTTCCACTAGGTAACCAAATAGTAGACAAAAGGAAGTGCTTCTACAGAGACCTGTTTCCGCTAATATTTGATCAAACCAGACACTGCAACTTATGTTTTGGAAAAGATGCCCAGATAATCAAACAATTTCTCACTTTTAAAAACAATTTCTCACTTTTAAAAAAGAAAGAAAGAAAATTAAATAATAGAACGAGAAGATCATCATTTTTGCAATGCTCAGTTCATCATTAATGGACCATTCACTGTCTTAATGAGGTTCAGTGACTAAGAGGAAGTCGGGTCTTCCTAGCCACCATTCAGTGGCATAGCAATACCAAGGGAGGGCTGTGACAAAGTCACTTGGGTTAGAGAAAAGGGTGAACCAAGTTCCAAGGCTCTGAGTCCTGTGTATAGACTTTGTTTGGAAACCAATTTCTTAGCACATACAAAAGTCCTCTCTAGTCTCCTTTCTCCATATCCAAGGATATGTGTTCAAACGCTGTAAGAAATAATCTCTATAGATGGCCCCTCCTCCTATGAACAATGCCCCCCAGTCCATGTCCCCCCTATAGCCACACACATACACACACGCACATACTGAATCTAGGCAGACTCTGGTAACCAACAGAATGTGGCAGAAAAGACACCGCATGACTTCTAAGTTCAATGATAAGAAGGCTTGCGACTCCTGCTCTCCAGGATACTCATTCTCTGGGAAGCCTGGACTCTTAACCACGTCCAGCGCGGGCGGTTGAGTCAGAGTTCCTCTGTGTGGAGTGAACTGGCTGTGAAATAAAGCTAATAAGAAAAAATAAGGTGATGAGAAGACCACACGACAAGGAAGTAATTTTGGAAAGCGAGGACAGGACGGCTCTACAACCTGAGCGGTGGAGCTTCCACACCAGTAAGAGAGAGAGCAAGAGAGCCCACGACTGCTTTGGTTTATTTATACAAGGGAACTTCGAAGGTTTTCTAAAGAATGTTTTTCACCAAATAAGGTAGGGGGCGGGCTGTCCAAACCCAATGGGTTACGCCCAATTCCAGAGCTACAAGAGTTGCCCCAGTGGTAGAGCGAGGGAAGAGATCTCACACCTGGGGCAGTCTACACATGGGAATGCTGGGATTGTTCCCAAGGGAGACCTAAGTCCCCCATGGCTCAGTACGGAGTAAAAGATCACTCAAGTAGCTTCACTGGTGGCGTACCACACTGGACCACATTGGAAGTCATATCAGACTATGCTGAGACCACCGTGGTCTGGGGAAGCCCAAGGTTAGCCATGAGGAGAAAGAGACTGCATGAAGAGAGAGATGACCAGCCAACTCCTGGCCTTTTCTACACTCTACTCCCCAGGATTCAAACATATGAGTGAAAACATTTTAGACATTTATGCACCAACTGATGCCACATGGTGAAAAGCCAAGGAACCCAGGTGACAGTCAGGACCAAGGCCCTATACATATAGCTCCAGTCAAGTTTTCCTGGCCATCTCCAGCTGAGGCCTCATACATCATGGAGCAGAGACAAACTATGCCTGCTGTTTCCTGCCCAATTTCTGGACCACAGAATTATGAGCAGAATAGTATAGTTGCTGCCTTGACACCATTAATTCTATACAGTAATAATAACCAAAGACATAGGCTATATACCCATATGTGCAAATTAGATGTCTTCTTTATCACAGAACCTAAGTCAGAAGGAACTCTTGGAGCAAGAAATCCCTTTATTCCTCACAGGATAAGCTTCCAAATGTCAGAGATGAATTGGTTCATAATTGTATTCTCTACAGAGAGTTTATCTGTAACATCTCCCTGGGTTGATTCACTTTAGTGTGTCCTGATCTCTTATTGTTCATATATTTTCATTTATCTCTTCTCTGTATGTCTTGATAATTGAAAGTTCCTTTAGAGTGGGGTGTAAGCTACCTGGTACCGAAAACCGGGAGGAAAACTCTCGGAGGCAGAGTAAAGCTTTTACTACTTTTACTTCTACTTTCTTAGAGAGAGCTTAGAGAGAGAAAGAAAGATTTTTCTTCTTCTTAGAAAGAGCTTAGAGAGAAAGATTAGAGAGAGCTTTCTTCTTTTCTTCTGTTCTTCTTAGCTTAGAGAGAGAGAAAGAAAGATAGAGCTTTTCTTCTTAGAGCTTAGAGAGAAAGAGAGAGAGCTTGAAAGAGAGAGATTTCTTCTTTAGAGAGAGAGAGCTTAGCTTTAAGAGCTTCTTTCTTCTTTCTTCTTTCTTCCTCGGGAGCCTCAGCTTGACTCTGACCAGGAATTACTTCTTCTATCTGGTTTCTCTTCTGTAACCGCTCTGCCTACGTTCTGGCTGCTCTGATTCTTTTCTTCTTCTCCGACCCGAACTCTTCTTCCGACCGAGCGACTGCATGACTGACTGAATGAATTCATTCTTCTCCTGACTCCGACCGCTTTCACCCGGTTATATACCTTTAGCTTTGCGGGTGCCTCACGTGCATTTACAGGTGCGTCACATACATACTTATTATCAGGTGGAACTTATGGCTTCCAGCTGACCGCAATAGCCATCTCCCTAATTGGGGCTCCTTCAGTGGGGATATTTTTATTTTTTATTATAGAAAATCTTATAAATACTAAAATATATCATGTATACATAAATTATAATACATTATAATGAAACAAACACACATGAATTCAGCTGGTACCTTCAACAATAAAACATAAGCAACAGAATTGAAGCTCCTTAGTGACACCGATGGTCGCCCTATCTTCCCTCAGAGGTACCCAATTTCTTGAACTTTACATTTAGTATTCTCTTCCTTTTCTTCATAGTTCTACCACAGACATAAGTATTCCTAAACAATAATTACTTAAATTTGTTTTCCTTGAAATTTTGTAGAAATAATATTACAGTGTATGAATTCTTCAACAACTTGATTTTTCATTCAACATTATACTTTTGATCATTCATATTCCCTACTAATGTGTTTGGAATTGTTTTCACTGCTCTATAGTATTCCAGTGCATAAATATATCATTATCCTGTAATGGTTATTCTCATTGCTTCCAGATTCTTTTTGCTATTAAACAGTACCACTTGAACATATTGAACATGCAGTTCTACAGCAAGATAATCAAATTTTCATTGCTATTTCTCCAATGCCTTGAATTGTGCCTGGAATTATGGCCATGAAGAAAATATTGAACAAAGGAATGAATTACTATATTCGGGTTTTCTGTATTCTTACAGATTTTCTTTTCTGATCTATTGATTACTGAGAGAAATATGTCAAAACATCCCACTCTGATAGGGAATTTGCAGTTCGGTTAATTTTTGTTTTACACATCTCAGAGCTGTATTATTCAGTACATAATGGATTAGAAATATTATGTCCTAGTGAATTAAAACTTTTATCATTACATAAGACCTCTCAATCTTTAGAAATGCTTTTTTGATTCAAGTGTATTTTGTATGGTATCAACATTATTAAATTAACTTTCTTTTGGTTATTGTAGGCCTGTTACACTTTTTAGTGCTATTTATTTTTAAACTTCCATTGTTTTCCTCTTTGGCTTTATAATTGGTAGATTGGTATTTTTTTTTTCCTCTTCAGAGTGATAATCTATATCTTTTAAATAGTTCAATATGTTTATATTTGCTGTGATTACAAATCTTTTTCTACCTTATTTTTTTGCTTGCTATTATTCCCAATTGTGGTATGTGTGGACAGAGAGAGAGAGAGAGAGAGAGAGAGAGAGAGAGAGAGAGAGAGAGATCTTTTGGAAGGCTTCCAGATTATTCAAATTCTTAGCTAGTTTATTGTCAAGCTTTGCAAATAATGGCATTCAAGCACAGTCCCACTGATCAACCCATTTGCATAGAGTCACAGAGGATATTTTTCCCAGAGTTAAGTTAGGCTGAGACAGATTAATTTCCTTGCATTCTGTCCACATAGAAGGTTTTTTCCCCTAGTCAACTTTTTACTAGAACTATGGACCTTTATAGATCACAGCCTCACGTGGAGTGGACCAAAGACCCCACTTCAACACACGCAGGTGTGCGCCCTTGCAGATGCCTCCAGGTGGCCAGTAACACCAGCACCCACTCCCACTCCCACTCCATCCCTGGTCTCTGGCAACTTCCTTCATTTCCTTACAAGGGCAAGGCCATCCATGCACTTAACATTATGTCGTATATTCTATCTAACATTTTAGTTTTTGGACAATGAAAGGGTTTCAGATTTTCTAATCTTCTATTTTGCCAGAATGGAAATCTCGTCTTTTTCTTAACTACTCACGGTGCTTAATAAAGATGAAAATTGCCACACACCGCATACGGTCAGCAAACTACCAAGATCTTGTTTGCCTTTTTAAATGGAATAAGAGGTTGGACATGATTCACATTGAGGTGTCTTGGGGATAATATTGCTCCAGGGCTTCCCTAGCAGATGCTTAAAGGAAAATGCATCGTCAGGACAGACCCCATGAAGGTACAGTCCTAGGAGAGTTTTCTTCTTGAAACAGTGACAAAGGCTTGCATGCAAATGTCAGGGGCAGGTTTCTCTCTACCTCATTTGTGACAAATAAAAGCAGTCCATTGGAGATGACTGTAATGGTCATAATGACTACAGCAGCTTAGAGTTGCATAAAGGCTGTTGCCTATGAAGCAGTTCTTTCTTTCTTTTTTTTTTTTTTTTTTTTTTTACCAGGGATTGAACTCAGGGGCACTCGACCACTGGGCCACATCCCCAGCCCTTTTTTGTATATTTTATTAGAGACGGGGTCTCACTGAGTTGCTAAGTGCCTCGCCATTGCTGAGCCTGGCTTTGAACTTGCGATCCTCCTGCCTCAGCCTCCCAAGTGCTGGGATTACAGGTGTGTGCCACTGCGCCTGGCTCTATGAAGAAATTCTATTATACTTATCTTGTGCCTCTTTTCACAGTTGTTCCAAAAGGACCCCTGGGATGGGGAACTATGGTCAGGTACCTGTAGGCACCTCCTCTGGGGTCAGAAGACCCAGCACCAACAGCAATATGAAGAAACCTTATTGAAGAAGGCTTTTGACAAACTACTTAGAACCCCAAAACCTCTGTGTTCTCCCCTCCCTGGTTTAACTTAATCATACAGAGAACTGGAGGACACTGGGGCTCTTTGAGGGTCACTGTTTTCTACTCAACCCAGAGCTCCATGGACCCATGGTCCTGGCCTTCCAGGGAGTTTTATCATAGATTCAGACAAGTCCATCAGAGTTGAAGTCCAGGACCCTCCCTCTCACTAACAGCCTGTCTCCCAGGTTCTTAAAGAAACAATGGATTATTGGGAGACACAGCCCAGCAGTGAACACTGTAAAACCCTCACCACTCCACCCCTCTACTCATCATAAGGCTTCTCAGACCACAGTCTCCTCACACTCTCAGGACACCTCTGGGATAGGGACCAGCCTTATTGGGTGAGACTCTAAGACTGATCTAGGCACCTGGCCATCCATGGACCCCACTGTTGCTCTATTTCCAGGATTATCAAGAATGGCCATTGTCACACTCTCCACTCTACATGGAGTAAGGATCTTCATTTATTCCCTGATCTGATTCTTGACCTCAAAAATGGCAGACAAGGATTTGTCGTTCCTTATCCAAAAAGCTTCAGTTCCTCTTGACCTTGCCTGACATAGATCCTCAGAAAATGCTGTTTCCTGACGCCCTGAAATGATCCAGAACATTCCAAGGTATAATTATAAGTAATCACCTAACATTTCGAGGTTGATGTTCAGTACTGACTCACTCCCAAAACAAATCACAATTCCAGTTTCAACCAGAACACAAATATTGCAAAATCGTGAGGCACACACACACCAAAAAAAAAAAAAAAAAAATGTGAGCAAACCAAGATCATTTACACATATGAGAAAACTTGGGCTCAAAGTTACCGGGTAAGTAATCTGTTGTAGATCACAGAGCCCCTTGACTATGGGTCCAGGATACAAACTCAGGCCATCTGTACCCAGATTCACGGACATCGCCACTCTTCCATGCTGCTCTCTCACACTGAGTGGCTCAGTTCTCCAAAGTAACTCCACTTTGTGGAGAAATCTGATCCTTATAGTATGAAAAAATCAAGACTGTATATCATGATGCTGTAGCTGGGGTGAGCATCAAGTTCATTAAAACAAAGACTGAGAGAAAGAGGGGTGTGTGTGTATGAAAGAGAGAGTTGTCTCCTTGTGAAAGGGTCACTGTCTGATTCATTCTCCTTATGGGGTTTTCCCCCTTCAGACCTCCTATTAATCTCTGGTCCTCCCTAAACACACACACACACACACACACACACACACACACACACACACCCCTGAATAATACAAGAGCATTATATCCTAAGAAAACCAGAGAAGTCACAGTAAAAAGACACATGAACCCTAGGGGTGTGTTGCTCTGTCCTGAAGGCCAAGTGGGAGGGACAAAGCCAGCTGAGGACTCTGTCCAGATAAACCCAGGGGGCCTAGAGTCCAACAACAAAACACACACCTGTTCCCCAGGGCTGTTCTGGTTTCACCAATCACTTAGGTAACGGCTTATTGAGAATCTGTTCCTTTAATTAGAATGAGCCAGGGATCAGGAAGCAAGAAGTTCCCTCCCCCTCTCAGCCCCACCTGCCACTGCCTGGCCAGGTTACAGTGTCTCCTCTCCTGTCCCTTCTCCAGCCCCTCACAGGAGGTCCAAGTGGCTGCCTGTTTGTCTCGCTTCACGGGGCTGCAATCAGGCCTCTGATAAAAACAGCAGCAACTACAGCCAGCTGCTCTACTCGCTGTGCGCCAGAGGCTGAACACGTGCGATCTTACCCTGCCAGCACCTTGGTGCAGTAGTGACTATTCTCATTGCACAAACAGGGAAGCTCCAGCTCCCGGAGTTAGACACTGCGATTCGAGTCACACAGCCGGCAGCAGGACGATGATCTGAACCCGGGTCTACCTGCCTGCAAAACGGGGCTGGCTGCATGTTCACGGCTGCCCTCAGCATCATCGCAGCGGTCTCCTCTCCAAAAAGCAGTGGCCCCGTTGGAAGACTGCAATTAGTTACCACCTCTTCTTCCTTCTTGTTCCTTTCTCCATTCACCCCGACTCCCACCCCCAGGGGGATGTTTAATGTGGGAATCTGCGAAATGAGACCTAAACTGGGGGAGTCAAGCCCAGCAGGCCCTGGTTCATCCCATGGTGGGTTTCAGAGACCACATGATTATTTATTTTTAGGTGATTCCCCTGTTCTCTGCAAAGGCATAGATTGGAAAGGATTCAGAAAAGGATTTCCAGAGCATGTTGGTTACGTTTTGTTGTTTCCACAGAGTGTTAGCTTCATGTCACTGTGACCAAAAGAACTGATAAGAACAACCTGAAGCAGGAAAAGTTTGTTTTAGGTCATGGTTTCAGAGGTCTAGTTCTTGGTTGGCTGACTCCGTAGCTCTGGGCCCGAGGTGAGGCAGAATATCATGGCAGAAGGAAGGGGTGGAGGAAAGTAGCTAAATTCGTGACCACCAGGAAGGACAGAGAGAGAGAGAGCACTCCACTCACCAGGGACAAAATATAAACCCCAAAGGCATGACCCCAGTGACCTACCTCCTCCAGCCACACTACTGTCTTTCGAATGACTAATACATCCAATGGATTAATCCACGATCCGGTTACAGCTCTCACAATCTAGTCACATCACCTCTGAACACTCCTGCACTGTCTCATACGTGAGCTTTTGGGGACACCTCATATCCAAACCATAAAACGCAGCAGGCAGAATTAAGAAACCAGTTTCTATCTCAAAGGGCTTTCATTTCTTTCTTCTCTCAGCTACAGATTCCTATGACACGAAAGTGCCCTGCCAGAATACATGCTCCTTGGAATACTTGCAAAATAGGGTGATAGAAGAAGAACATCCTGGCCTCAGCTGCCCACAAACACCAGAAAGTCCAGCACAGCTGCAGGCTGCCACTGTTTTCCATGCCCTTTCTGGTACCATGTGGCTACTGAGATCTTCCTCGCCTGCTCTCAGGATCTTCAAAAGTGAGTCATTTTATCTCAGTGATACCATTTGCATCAAACTCTGCATTTCCAGGAAACACAAGAGCCTCCCTTTTTTTTTTTTTTTTTTTTTTGTACCGGGGATTGAACTCAGGGGCACTCAACCACTGGGCCACATCCCCAGCCCTTTTTTGTATTTTATTAGGGTCTCACTGAGTTGCTAAGTACCTCACCATTGCTGAGGCTGGCTTTGAACTCGCGATCCTCCTGCCTCAGCCTCCCAAGTGCTGGGATTACAGGCGTGCACCACCACGCCCGGCAAGAGCCTCCCATTTTTAAGTGAAAATTCTGTTAGGTTTCATGATGCAAAGTGGCTCAAAATACTCTTGCATTACCATCACCCTTACTGGTTTGGGCCTGAATCGAATAAGTCCCTGAGCCCAGGGCAATTGGTAAACACAATTGGTACTTAGGAAAGGGCTAAATATTTGGGGGACACAAACCACAAAGGTCTTCTAAAAGGCTGTGGCATCATGAAAAGACTTCTTTTTATGCTGTTCCTTATACTCGCTCACTACCATGTGAACTCAGCTATGAAGGAGAAAATCCATCTGGAGTTGAGGCCCTTCATTTTCATTTATTACCAGAGATCTGTGTAGTGCGACTTACAACAAGCAGGGAGAGGACGGTAAGAAGAAAAAAAAGTCAGCATATTAATAAGAAGGAGTATTTTGTTTATGTGAGGAGTGGTCATTCATCCATGCAAAACTGAAGGAATCTGATTCTCATAATGGTGCGGAATATTTAAATTGGTTTAGAATAAAAAATAAACAACAACAACAAAAAAAAAAAAAAAAAAAAAAACAAGCAATAACCCATGTTGGAAGCCCTTGCCTACCAACATTCTATTAGTCAGGATTCTCCAGAGGAACAGAATGCACACAGTCACACATGGCTTAACCATGGGATGCAGTCTGAGAAACACGTCACGAGGTGGTTTTGTCAATGGGTGAACATCCTCAAGGGTACTTACACACACACCTTTATGGTATAGAGTCAGTCGCCGGGCATGGCCTCTCGATTCAGTCAAGAGACAGTAAACATGAGATGCAGGAGATTGCTGCCAGCAGAACAGGGCAAAGAGTTATCAGTCAACATTTTTTGTAAGTAGGAGTAGATTCCAGAATAACAATAAAAAGCATAGTAAGGGGCTGGGATTGTGGCTCAGCGGTAGAGCGCTCGCCTAGCACGTGCGCAGCCCGGGTTCGATCCTCAGCACCATATACAAATAAACCATTGTATACAACTAAAGCAAATAAATAAATATTTTTTAAAAAGCATAGTAAATACACAAACCAATAAGAATCATTTATTATTTATCAATAATCATTTTATCATAATCATATTTATTAATAATCATTTATTATTAAGTATTATGTACTATACATAATTATATGTGTTCTACCTTTACCACCTGGCAATGCAGTAGGTTCGTCTATACCTGTATCGCCACAAACACATGCTATGCTATGACAATGTGGTGGCTAGCATGTCACTCAGCAATAGGAATTTCTCCGCTCCATTATAATCTTAAAGGACCACCATTATACAAGTGACCCTTCATTGTCATTGACTGAAATCTCACTATGCAGTGCATGACTATGTGTCTACATGTACATGTGTATATATATATATATAAATACACACACACACACACACACACACACACACACAGAATGAGGTTTTAAGAAACTGGCTCACAGTGTTTGTGGAAGCCTACCAAGTACAAAATCAGGCTGTATAGGCTGGCAGGCTGGAGACCCAGGGAAGAGTTGTAGTTTTTGGCCCAAAGGTGGTTTTCTGGCAGAATTTCCCCTTCTCCTGGGGAATATAAGTCTTTTCTAAGACCAGCACAACTACATTCACTTCTCTCTCCCAAGCATGTCCCTCATGCAGAACCAGGCATTTTCATCTTTGACAGAGCCAAAGGACCCCAATAGAGAAAAAGACCCTGCTGTTATTGAGCAGGTGCCCAAGACTAAAGTGCCCAGAATGTGTTTAAAAGGGGGAAATTTGGGAATGAGGAAGATCTGAGAAATAACAGAACATGGAGGTCAAGGTGGGACATGGGCCCAACTAGAAACCTGGACAGTGACAGCTTATGCCCTGAACTAGACAACTAGTACATCATCCAATATACACCAGTGTTTTACATACGTGGTATCATGTTATTTGCCCACCATTATAACCACAATCTAGAGCAGTTGATAGCTAAGCAAACACCCGCATACATGCATGAACCCAGCTCACATCAGCAGAACCACCTCGCCAAGTACCCAACATGCAAGAGCTCAGGGCCACACAGATCTGCAGCTTTGTGAATGTTATGCAGCATTTTTTTTTGTGGCCATAGATAACTGATACACCTACCTTCCAAGCCAAGGACTGAGGTGACAAATTGAAATGCCAACAGGGAAAGGCAGTCAATGTAATCCAGTGAAGAGGCAGAGTGGAGTCTTTATTGCACTGGAAAACACATGCCCAAACTCAGTTCCAACCATATGTCATATGGAAATGTTGGTTCAGTGCTGCCAAATTAATTTTTTGAGAGAGATGGAAATCCCAGTTTTTACGTGAAATGTATTATTTTACATGTTGTCCTAAAATTTTTTCATTTTCTTTGGAAAGTTGGGCAATAATAAAAGAAATACAAATTAAAACTACATTGGGATGCAATTTCTCACCCATCCAAAGATTAGAAGAATCCAGATGTTCAACAGTATATTCTGTTGGTGAAGCTGTAGAAAATAGGCATTGTTGTGTTCATTGCTAGAAGGAATGAAAAAATGGTATAATCCCTGTGAAGGAGAATTTGGAGGTGTCTAGTAAAATTATATGTTCATTAGTCTTTTATCTCAGTGATCATACTTATAGAAAGTGACCCTAAATGTCACCTTTGAGGTTTTACCAGTACAGGAGAATTAAAGGCATCTTACTACAGTGACACATGCATATATGTACAAGGTCCCTAGTTGCATCACTAGTTATTATAACAGCTAAGACAGATAATCAAAGTGTCACAATCGGGACTGGTTGAATAAATTATGATACATCCATATGAAAGGGTTCTATGCAACTATGGTAAGGAATAGAGCTAGCAATGGTGGTGTACACCTTAATCCCAGCTACTCAGGAGGCTGATATGAAAAGATCTCAAGTTCAAGGGCAGCAATTTAGTGATATCCTGCCCCAAAATAAAATAAAAATGTAGCTCAGTTGTAGAGTGCTTGCCTAATATACAAGAGGCCCTGGGTTTAATGTCATTACTGCAAATCATAATAATAACAACAAGGAATAAAGAACATCACCATCTTCTATGGAGCAATATCCAAGTACCATTGCTAAAATGATTTTTTTTTAATGCAGCACATGTTGAGGGGATTATAAATTAGTACAACCCTATAGAAATCAGTAGGAGTTTCCTCAAAAGACTAGGCATGGAACCACCATATGACCCAGCTATACCACTTTTTGTATTTATCCTGGAGAATTAAAGGCATCTTACTGCAGTGACACATGCATGCCTATGTTTACAGCACCACAATTCATAATAGCCAAACTACAGAACCAACGTAGGTGTCCAACAATAGATAAATGGATAAAGAAAATGTGGTATATATATATATATACACAATAGAGCTTTATTCATCCATAAAGAAAAATTATGTCTTTTGCAGGAAAATGGATGGAACTTGAGACCATCATGTTAAGTAAAATAAGTCAAACTCAGAAGAACAAGGCTTGTATGTTTCTTCTCATATGTGGAAGCTGGAGAGAAAAAAGTAAAAGAAATGTAGAGAGAGAATCTCATGAAAATCAAATGGAGACCAGTAGAGAAAAGGGATTGGGGGAGGGAGGAAGAGAAGGAAAAGGGAAATATTCAGGAATCATATTGACCAAATTATATTGTTATAGTGTGTGCATGTATAAATATGTAACAACAAATCCCACCATATGTACAAGTATAATGCACCAATAAAAATGGAAAAAAATTAAAAACAAAAAATATAGTGCAAAATGTGTATCATATTCCACTCTTTATGTTAGAAAAGGAAAGATATATAGAGAGAGATAAAAATAGATATAGATATATACAGATTTAATTCTATTTTCTTTTTTTTTAAATATTTATTTATTTGCTTTAGTTGTACACAATGCATTTGTGTTTATGTGGTGCTGAGGATCGAACCCGGGTCAGGCACATGCGAGGTGAGCGCTCTACCGCTGAGCCACAACCCCAGCCCTAATTCTATTTTCTTAATGGAAGAAATAATCATAAAGACTTTTTTTTAAATTTTTTTTTTCATAAAGATTTTTAAGGGCTATCTATATGGGAAAGGAAGGTATAGTATGGATGAGACAAGGATAGAAGGTGAACTTATTTAAATTTATTTTTTCAGATATGACTTTTTATGGTTTTTAAGATATGACTTGGATATCATGTAATTATTTTATATAATTTTAAGACAAAATTAAATATTAAAATATTAATCCCAAAATACAAAAAAAAAAAAAAAAAAAAACCTTAACAGCATAGCCATTTTGTGGTGTAATGACAGAGAGAAGTCATAGAAATTTACACAACCCTAATGGAATACATCTTAAGTGTAAAAAGAACAACAACAACAAAACAACAGTTTTCAGTAATAATATGGCTGGCGGTAGTGGTTGGTTTTGCTATTCTAAGATGGACTGTACTGGCAACATGAGAGAAAACTACCCGTAATTTGTGATAGTCTATCATCCAGGTTGTTTTTGAGAACAAAGATTGGAGTTGTGGGAAGAAGAAAATGTGATTAAGACAGAAAAGCTTAAATAAAAATTAGATAATCATGAAAATGGAAAGGAAGACTTGATTCAAATTCATAATGTATTTTATAAGACAAATATTTCCTAGTTCTATCCTCTCAAAAGAACTAGGTACAGGGAAAATGTTAATAACAATGGGCACTTTAGCACTCGTATTGGGATCTCCGTTTAAAAAAAAAACAACTGCTAGGCAAAATAGCTAATTCCAGGTCTGGTATAGGAAATACACAGGAAGAGCTGGAAACATCTAATTGTATCAAAAAGCAAGAAAACTGTCAAAGATTATGGGGGTTCAGCCATTTGGAAAAACTCCTTTTAGCCAAAGATGGAACAATTCAAGCATCAGGAATAATAGTAATTATATTAATAACAAATAATAATCACTATGACAAATTAGAATATATCACCTATGCTTAAGATATTCCATAAAACTAAGAAATCTAGGAATAAAAATGGCAATTGAGGTGTGTTTTGAAAAGAGTCCTTGTATTTTAGAGATGTACACGCGTTATATTCATTACTCACAGATTCCGTATTGGTGAATTCACCAATTCACTAAAATGTATTCGTAACCTCAGCATCAATGTTCCTAGCACTTTCATGGTCATTCACAGTCACATGCAGAGTGGCAAAGTTTTTGAGTGGCGTGGTGTGCCCATTCCCAGCTGAGGTTGATCAGGAGGCTCTCTGCCTCCTCGTTCCAACTCTCGTCACTGTAAGCAAGAGTAGTTCTTGTGCTCTATTTAATAGCTCACTTTTTACATCTTTGCACTTTTTTGTTGGTGACCTCCCTGTTTCAGAAAGCCCCAAGAGTATTACCGAGTGCTGTCTAGTGTTCCTAACACCAAGAAAGCTGTGGTGTGCCCAACAGAAAAAGGACGTGTGTTAGGTAAGCTTCACGGAGGCATTAGTTATGGAGCTACTGGCCCTGAGTTCAACGTTCATGAATCAATAATATATATCAAATAAGGTATCTTTAAACAGAAATAGACATCCAACAAGATAATGCATTGACTGCTTGGTGAGATGTAACCAGGAGCTCCCAGGACTATAACCCTATATTTTCCCTAGGATAAATGGATTCAGTATTTCCTAATCCAGTGTTCCCAGTGACTTTATAGAACACAACTACCACAAATAACAAGATTCAACTGTGCCCAAATGATTATAGAATACATGGGAGGAATACCATGCAAAATGACTAAAATACGTATTCTACTGACCTGGATTTGTCCCATAGGACCCAATTTTTCGTATGTCTGGTTTACTTCATTCCCTTAACTACTGCACAGCACAGAATGTTGTTGTTGTTGTTGTTTCAGTTTTTTCAATCATTCCCCTGTTGATAGCCATTTGAGTTCCTTCTAGCTTTTTACTATTGTGATTGAGTGCAGAGTGAACCACTGCATACGTGCATACATTTCTCTTGAGAAGATGTAGAGAAGGGTAATTGCTGAATCACAGGGTAGGCACATTTTACATTTTAATAGCTGTTGCCAAATTGCCTTCAAAGTGGCTGAACCAATTAATACTCCCACAGCAGTGTGTTCACGTCTGGATTTCCCACACTCTTGCCAACACTTAACTCAACAAGTATTTTTGGAATCCGAATCTTCTGTGTGAGAGACACTAATGAGGTGACAGGGGCAGATAGGAGGCAGTGTAGGAAGGAAACTCCATGAGACAGGGCCCTATAGGCCCAGCATGAGACCACCAAGGCCCACAGAACAGCATGGTAGAAGTCAAGAGAAAGCAAAGGACTTCCAAGTCTTATCCAGTGGCCAATGTGCCCTAACCAATAATCCATAGAAATTAACTAATTCACTTTGGAGCACTAATATGTGCTAAGATATAAACGATATTTCTAGCCTAAGATTGTGACAAGGCAAATTCTGTTTAATTTTCAAAATAAATTACACTTTTCCTTATTATAGACAGATATATATATATTTGGCGATATGTATCCCAAAAAGGGTGTTAAAACATTCAACTACTAACCACAAAGTAATTCTTCTCTACATATATCCTAGGGAAACTTTTTTAAGTTCATAAACTTTAAGCACATGGATGCCCATTTGTTGTCTAATATGTACACCCCAAATGTAAATTGCCCAAGAAACCAAAAGTAGGGAATGAGTTAAATATAGCAAATATTTGCAAACTGTTGATTAAATAAACTATTAATTAAAGTGAACTATTAGGGACTATATACAACAATCAGAAATTATTTCTTGTTATAGAAAGACATTTGGAAAGTAGTGCTATTAAAAATTTTTTTAAAAAAGAAATAATCAAGAGGAAAAACAGAAACCAATATGTATCCATCTGGTCATTCACTCACCAAATACATATCTAGAACTCACTGTGTGTCAGGCTCTGTACTGGGCTCAGGGAATAAAATCACAATATCACAATGCAGACTGTTCTTTTTTTTTTCCTCCTTGCCTGCTTTATGAACTACATAGACAGGTGTTGCCATCCTGGATGTGAGCAAACTACTAATTCTTTTTTCACTAAGATCTTTGTGATTTCCAACCACTGCTAGATTGCTTGTGATTCTTACACCATGAATGATCATATATGCCACTTGATTAAGGTGTCTCCTTTCTACTATCATATTTAGACTAGTGGAAAGAAAGTTTACTTTATCCACAGAATCAGCAGAGTTGACCTCCCTTTCCCAACACAGTTCTCCAAAGGAAGGCATCTGTAATAGTGGAAAAGGTCTAAAACAGGCTGAGAGCCCATTTTGTTTCCTCTGCACCTAACAGAACCATCCAGAATCAGTCATGCCTCTCTATAAGATGAGCATTACAGAGCCTATGTCAAATGAAATCACAACTGCACAGTGCAAGACAATGACTGGCACACAGCAGAAACTCTCTAGACATTACTTTTCTTCTGGCTTTCTGTCCTCTTGTGAAATATTGGTTTGGTTTCTTCTACAGAAATCACTGGTATGAAAAGGAATGGAAACAGGACTTTGGCTGGGATGTTCATTTTCTATTTGCCTCATAACTTTGAGGGAAAAAATGGTTTGACTCAGGCAAAGATTCTCTGAAAATGTGCAACAATTTTGTCTGATGGTTAACAAGTCATCCAATTTTAGAGCTAGAGATAAATTCAAGGTTCCTTCCTTTCAACAAATAGACAGATGCCCAAGCACAAGGGTCTGCGTTTATCTGCTTCTGAAACACAATTCCCTCATCCTTGCTTCCGCTCTTTCTGGTATATGCAACCAGAGTGTGTAGGGGAAGTAAAATGGGAGTATACAGAAGATCTGATAGGGAACCACAGGCACATGACAATCAGACTCTTCCCTTCACCTGGATTCAGTGAATGCTCACAGCTGTTCAAGTCAGTCCAGTGGTTTGCAATTCTAACACTTTCTTGAACTACCAACAAAAACAAGTTCTCTTCTTTTTGCTAGGTTTGTTCAGTTGGAAGAATATAAGCCTGGGAGCCACTGTGCTGAGTCTGTCCAAGGATAAAGCAGAAACAAGTAGTGGGGGGAAAAAATGGATCACCCTAATGATATTGTACAAGTCCTCTGACTCCAACCCTACATGAAACACTATGCCTGGACTCCAGTTATATGAGGCTAAAGCTAAATATCTCCCTATTAAAAATCTGTATACAAGCCGGGCGCGGTGGCGCACGCCTGTAATCCCAGCACTTGGGAGCTGAGGCAGGAGGATCGCGAGTTCAAAGCCAGCCTCAGCAATATAGCAACTCAGTCATGTCTCGCAAAAAACTGGGGATGTGGCCCAGTGGTTGAGTGACCCTGAGTTTAATCCCCAGTACCAAAAAAAAAAAAAAAAATCTGTATACCTCTCTCGCACACTTGAGGATCCCCCTGAAGAAGCACCAGAAATAAGGATTCATATGCAAAGAGTTTAGTTGAGAAATAATCCCAGAAATGCCAGCAGGGGAATGGGAAAGGGAGACAGAGAGGAGAAGTCAGCCAATAAGGAATGCACTATTCCGGGGGCGCGGTGGCGTACACCTGTAATCCCAGCACTTGGGAGGCTGAGGCAGGAGGATCGTGAGTTCAAAGCCAGCCTCAGCAATGGCGAGGCACTTAGCAACTCAGTGAGACCCTGTCTCTAATAAAATACAAAAAAGGGCTGGGGATGTGGCCCAGTGGTTGAGTGCTCCTGAGTTCAATCCCCATTACCAAAAAAAAAAAAAAAAAAAAAGGAATGCACTATTGATCAGGGGACAGCTGAAGGGCAACTTGGGCTCCATCCTACTTGGGAACTCTAGGAGACTGTGGAGCACACATTTTGGAGTGGTGTCACCCAAGGGGGCAAGGGAGCTAGGATAATGACCACCTCTCCTGACTGTGGTTCTATCAGGTTGTCCCCAAGGCTCACTGGTACCCCACTTCCTTTCTGGCTTGCCATGAGAACGGGTGAAGTGGGGTCCTGGGCACAGTCACAGGGGCTGGTAGTCGGCAGTCAAGCCGGTGTGCACAGTGTCCAGGGGAAAGGGGCGGGATACTCTCGTTTTGCATTGTTTTGTTTTTGTGTAGAAGGAGGATGATTAGGCTAGGCTTTCTGCCATTTTCAAAGGAAAAAAACACCCTGACTAATAAATGTGATACTTCCACCCAAGTTAGGGGTCAGCCTAGGTAGCCTTAAACTATTTCTAGAATAAAATAGCCCTGGATTTCTTCCACAATCTAACCCCATCCCAGACATGACACCATCTTGGCTTCAGGAAAAACCCTATGAAATATCGTTTGTGCCTCGCACCCACTCTGGTCACAGTCAGTTGGATCATCCACGAGGCATCCCAGAGTGGTAGAAGTGAGCAGCCCTGGAGTCTGCCAGAGAATCAGCACCACCTCCTATGGTTCCCTGCTCCATTTAAGACCCTGTGACCCAGGCCCTGCTCTGGGCTAGGATGACTGCCTGCAGAACCTCATGGACTACCAGCAGCTCCAACAGCCTCCTGGGAGCTGCCCAGAGCTTGTATTTTCAATGGATCTTGGAAGAAGCATCAGCTTCCCACCCAGCAAGCCAAGGGAACCCTGGCCCCAGTCCTCCTATGGCAAAGGTCTGGGGCATGGGGGCCAAGAACCCACGCCGCAGCCATAGCAGTTCTCCTCCCCACCCCAGGAGGACGTCTGGACAGAGGGAGGAGAGGCCTCACATACGTCTTCTCCTAGGAGTTTGCTTCGAGGTGATAAATATCTTTCGTTTCTATTGTGAATGAGATCTTTCTTTTCCATTATTTTTTTTCTAAGTGGTTACTGTTGGAAATAGGAAAGGTATTGATTTTTGTACATTTATTTTGTAACTGACTGCCTTACTGAACTCTCATTATTTCTAATGGTTTTTCAGTTCAATTCTCCCAAAGGGTGGGGGCAGGGGGAGTTTAGGTGATGTGACAAAACTGACAAAAACCACATGAAACCATCTACCACTGGTCTGTGTGTTCTGAGAAGTGTATGGAATCAAGACAGGTAAAATCCCACCTGTGCTACGTGCATAGGCACAAAAGATATTTGGTATCATGTGTCCCCCCCACACCCAGCACTTTAATGGCCCTCTAACTCACAACGCTCCTGGAGGAGGGCTACTCTCCAAAGTTGTGAAGAAAGTGTTTGAAGTTCTGGGGGTGCAGCTCAGCAGCAGAGCACTTGCCTGGAATGTATGAAATCCTGAGTTCAACCCTCAACACCACCAAGAAAAATCAAAAAGTCTTTGAGACTCAGACTCAGAACAGGACTGTTAGGGGTCATGGCCAAAACTCCAGCTGGACTCTCAGGCCCACACAGGGCTCCTGCCTATCAGAGCCGCTGAGCAGGGGCTGCTCTCTAAATCTGACCCCAGCCTGTCATCCATAGCTCTAGTCTACCTCCCAATATCCAATCACTCACTCTCCAACCAGCCCTCCAGCCTAACTGAACACCTACAGAATGCAGGTCTGAAAATGGGACAATACAAAAACATCTAGTCCCTTCCTCATGTGACTTCTAAGCATAGAACATTCTCGCAGATATGCTGTACCTTGTTTTACCAGACTCAGCCTAGACTCTCTTCAGTACACACTTTTCCACTGACTCAGACTTTTCTTTGTGGAATGTGGCAGCAGTCAACACTCTGCCCAGACACCTTCTAGTCCCTTTTATAGATGCTGTGTGGCCTTCCCCTGGGCCTCTGTGTGATCTTGCTTCAGCCACCTGCACCTGCAGCTCCTGTTGGAGAATGATCCTCAGGGGCAAGAGTTGCTGGGCTCACACCTGCAGAGCCTGGAAATGCCTGAAAGCCAGTGTCCCCTCAAGGCAGCCCTTGGCCAATGACTGATAGTTGCAGGTGCATCAGACTCTGAGATGTAACTTGCACTCCATAGCTCCCCTAGAGGATCAGGATGAAGCCACCCACTGAGGGATTTTGTGCTATCTCTCATCCTGCCCTTACTAATGCCCCAGGGAGCACACCTCAATGCATTGTCCTCCTGACAGGTTTCGCTTCTGGGAAAAATGACCTAAGACACATCTGCCCTCCCGCCACCCTAGTTCCCCATTTGTCAGGTTGGCATAATGAGAAAGTCTCCTGAAAAAAGGATTCTGATTCTGTTATAGACTGAATCGTGCCCCCCCGCACAACTTGAATTCATATGTTGAAGACTTAAATCTAATGTGACTGGAGAGACAAAGCCTACCAGGAGGTGATTAAGGCTAAATGACATCATAAGGGTGGGGCCCTGATCTGATGTCCTTATATAAGATAGAGAGCAGACACACACACACCCTCCCCCATTTCTCTCTCTGCTAGCACACAAAGAAGAGGTCATATGAACACACAGCAAGACAGTGGCATCTACAAGCCACGGGTACCTGGATCATGGCTCTCCAGCCTCCAGAACTGTAAGAAAATACATGTCTGTTGTTTAAACCACCCAGTCTGTGGTATTTGTGCAGCAGCTCAAGCTGACCAGTACAGATTCCTCCACCTGCTCTCTGGCTGGGATCCTGGAACTGCCTCCTCGGCAGCATTCAAGTGGCCACTCACCGGGATCCTGTTCCACAAAACAAAACGACCATGGCTCTGGGAACAGCTCCATCTCACTCCACAGGAAATAAAATAAAACTGAAGGCATAGCCCAGAGGTTGGCAAACTTTGCCCATAAAGGGCCAGAGAGTAAATATCTTAAACTTTGCAGGTCATAGGCATGGTCTGTGTTGCAACTGCTCAACTCCACTGAGGAAGGGCAGAAGCAGTCGCAGGCGATACCTAAATGAATGAATAAGCATGACTGGGCTCCAGGAAAACCCTGTTTTTAAAAAAAAAAAAAAAAGGCCTCTGTGGGCAATAAGTCGCTGACCCTTGCCACAGACTCTGAGCTGGAGGGGAGTTTAGCAAAACTCAGGTCCCCTGCTGCTGATGAAGACAAGGACAAGTGTGTAAGGTGGTAGGGACCTGCCCAGCCTCACAGGGATTTGGTCGCAGTCAGACTGGAAGGGATGCCCCCGCTCCTTGTTTCTAATCTAGGTCGTTCACAGCTGAAGTCTAAGTGGGTGGGGCTGAATCCGAGAGGCTCCCATGAAGAATGAGGATAGAGGGTGACAAGATGCTCCAGGAAGAGAAGGGAAAGGCCCAGTCAGGGAAAAGCCAGGCATGGAGACGGCCATCAGCATTCCAACCTGAGGATCAGCCCCAGGTGGACACAGTGAGAGGCACGGCCCCTCCTTGGCATCTAGGAGGCAGGGCGAGGACCCTGTTGTTCTTCACAGGAAGGTGCGAGGCCGTCCCCTCCAGCTGCTGAAGATCAAGGTAAGGAGCCCTGGGGAAGGAGTCCAGGAGCTGAGCTCTATGGGAAGATGGCAGAGGAGGGACCCTCAATCGCACCAACACTGGGACTGTAACACTCACCTGCACAGGTGTGATGGATTCATGCTCTCACAGGCCTTTGCTCTAGGCATGAAGCTGTGAGTCTATTTTAAGCCACCAGCTGCACAAACTCCAACCAGTGGCTTCATGTTCACAGATTCAGTGTAGGGCTTTCAGCCTCTGGCCCCAGGAGAGGATAAAGGAGACTTAGCAGTTGCCAGGACCTGTGGTCTCTCTGTGTGTGTGTGTGTGTGTGTGTGTGTGTGTGTGTGTGTGTGTGTGTGTGTCTATTTCTTCCTCTCTCTCCATAGCTACAGACCACCAGGCCCAGACAAGAGCCACTCACAAATACCAGGAAGAGAACAGCTGTTCACAGCAGTGACTCTCCTAGAGCTTCCAGATTCCTGACAGCCCCCTGCCCCCACCCCCAGGGATTCCCTAGAGTCCCCTCAGAAATCTGGGCTCACCCCACACTGAAATCTCCCAAGACATAGTCTCACATTTTGCATTTTAAAGGAAGAAATGTATAGATGTGAAAAGAAAAGTGCAAGGGGGACATTTGGACCCTAGCACTGATGACCTGGGACTGATTCTATTTGGGCTTCTCTTTGACCACCTCAGTGCCAAGGAAAAATGAACCAAACGTATCACCAACGCTCTGGAAACAGACTTTTAAAAATCTTCGTATCAACAAGATTTTGGTTTTCAATCATCTCAAATTAAACAAAACCTAAGCAGCAGGAGTTATTGTAGATACATAGGGTAAAGAAAGGAGAAGGGGAGGAGGGAAAGAGCTCTGTGTCACGTGACTTTTATGCTGCAGAAACTTAATGAGAAACACACCACATTTCCAGAACCCTCTTTCTAGTCAGGGCTCCTGCTGAGATAAAAGGTCACAAGAAGAGAAGGAGGGAGAGGGCAGGAGCTGCGTGGAGCTGGGAAGCACTTTTACTGGAAAGTCGGCCCAAATTTCATAGGAGCTGATATCAGGCCTGATAGTCTAGACTGATTATTTTCTTTGAATGCCAGATGTGAAGAGCTTTCATAAAGGAACCTCAAACATCACCCATTTAAAAACAAATCGACCCAAGCTGCATTCACTGCGCAAAGGAGAACTTTCCATTCAGACTGCAGGGAGAGCCAAGCAGCTGGCCTGCAGCAGCCTGGAGAGGCCTGGCCCCGGCTGCACGTCCCACTGCTGCCCCCTGCAGGCCAAGAGCCCCAGGCAGCTGGGAAGCAAGCCAAGGTCCAGGCTGCACCGTTCTTCTCCAAACCCCTGGAGACTTCCTGTCCCTGTGGCCCAGGCTGGTGAGAGAATGCCATTTTGCAAGGTGCTGGCTCGTGGCTGGGAGGACTGAACTGAGTCTGGGCCTCAGCGTTCAGTCTCGTTCAATTTTTAACTCCGCCAGGTGGAGACCTCGACCCCTTTCTCAGAAGAGAATCACAGGTCCCAAGAATTGAGTGACTGGTCTGATTCCCCCTTCCAGGGCCCTGTGTGCTCTGACCATCAACAACCAGGATTCCCATCTCAGGAGGATGGGATGGTGTAACTAGAGCTCCGATATCCAAACCTGACCAGAGCAGCAAGCAGAAAGCCACCAGTGAGGCTGGAAGGCCCTCTCTGCTGGACTGGGAGCCTCCCTACTGTCTCTGGATGAGTGTCGTCCTGGACTGAGGATGCTACCTCTGCTGTGGGGCTGGAGAGGCTTGACTGACACCACCCAAGCTCCTCAGCTAGGGCTCAGGGAGGATCTGTAGAGCCATGCATGTCTTGGACTCTCTCTGGCCTCTGCTACCTCCTGATGGCCCAGCATTTCTCCTCCTTCCCTGGCAGTTTGGGGCTGCACACCCTTCCCCAGGGACTGACTCTAAATGTTATGCCAACATGAGCCCTGGCCAGAAGAGGGGGTAACCGCATCCCTGCTCTGTGTCCCCTGGCCTGCCTGGTCCTGCCTGGTTCTTCAGAGAGCATTTGATTTTCTGCCACTGTGGTTGACTTAAGTCTACAGTGTACCTTTGGGTGTTCCTTCCTTTTCTTAACCCTCCTAAGTGACCCAATCACCTCTCTGACTTCCTCTTACAACAGGGCTCCTTATCCAGCAAGGAAGAGCTACTTGCTAAGCCCAACATCTGCCCAACTTAACAGAGCTACTGCCCAACAACTTGCCTCTGGGCTTTTGCACAAGCAGCTCCTCTGCCTGGAGGATCTTCTGCTGCCTCCTCACTTGGCTGACTCTGACCTGTGGGCACTCCTCCAGACAACTCTCCTCCCTTCTTGCTACTGCGGAGTCCCCACTGTGCCCCACCCATGCATTCCTCAGATGTCAACCTGCCCAGGTAGGCATTTCACCACTGGCCTGTCTTCCTGCATAGAGTCCTTCTGGGAAGCACTTAGCAAATACATGTCTGGTTCCTTTATCACTTTGCATCAGCACACGACTGCTCCTGGGTTCAGTGACCACACCTGCTGCACTGGAAATGGGACTTGAGACCTGAATCATAGGACTAAATATTTGCCTTTCCAATAGTCCCAGGAGAAGAGGTTTCCCTCTGGGCCCATTCTTTCCCCAGGGCACCCAGAGAGAGAAGCCCATTTTATCATTCCAATATAAGTTGGCCAGAGGTGACTGTGGGCCCAGGGGGGAGTGGCTGACCCAGGCTGGTGTCACCCAGCTATGGCTCCAGGTCCAGCCACTATAGCAACCTCCTCCTGGAAGAGGTGGCTGAAGTTCACATGGACACCTGGGAGCTGGTGGAGGGCATCCCTCAGCAGTTCTGCTCTTGTTTCTTTCTAGAACTGTCCTCTGGAGAATCAGGCTGAGCAAAGTCTTATTTATAGCTCCTACGGAAAATGTAAGAAGAGCAGCTCGACGAACATTATCAGTCACGAACACCTTAATGAAAACAAACGAAAAGAATCCCATCTTTCAATCTCCAAACCTTAGGATCAAAGGGGTCCTTAACTTCCAGAGCCCTTTCTGTCCAGTTGGTTTCATTCCTTTTATTCAATGCTGACACTAGAGCTCGATACCTTCACAAAATACATCTGCCCCTCTCCTTCTCACAACCTCCCTGCCTTTTCCTAAGCAATTTAAATTCCCAACACTAACCATGAACTTGTGAAAACATGCATCTTCCCATGAAATTACAAAAACTGAACAGGTACCAGGTCCAGTGGCTATGCAGTAGAGATCCGCCACCATCTCCTGGATGAAGCTCTCTGACCTGAGAGGCTCCGACTGCCTTAGGCTGTGTGAGAGAGGGGGAAGGGAAGGAAGATGCACCAGGAGCCACCTCACCAGCCCAAGGTGGGAGGTACCAGCTCTCAGATGGAAGAGGAGGCTGCCACCCCAGGAAGGAGTCTCGTGTTTTCGAATTCTGCATGCTCAGCATGACTCCAGTCAACAGGGTCTGGATAAGTCAATGGCAAAGTGTTACTATCCCTAACAGAATCAAACTGGTGCCTGGGGAGTGACAGGAGATGCCCCTCACCTTGTCCTCATTCCTGCAAGGGCAACTCCCATCCTACAGGCAGCAGGGCATGGATAGCGGGGCACCCCCTTTCTGCTTCTCCAGCTCTCTCCATCCAGCCTGCTCCTCTCTTCCGCTCCATTCCAGCAGAGAGAAGTAGAGGGGAGTGAGAACAGCTGAGTGCAAGGAAGAGCCTTGAGGCTGGAGGTAAGTATAAAAGGAGGTGAGACCCACAGGGAGAACTGTTGGTAAGCCTCCATCTGTTAGTGTATGAAAATGTGAAAAGCAAGGCACATGGTTTTCCATGGCAGCAATGAATGCATCTTTGATCAGGAGAGACCAACTAGGGTAGTGGTGAGGCCCCGAAGCCCCCTGTGCCTCTAACTAGCCTGGTGGGGAGAGAGAGGCACATGGTTTACAGGGTATGAGAGTTTTGAATGATGAAGCACAGAGACCCATGCCTGGCACACAATGAATGCTATCTAGAAGGACACATAAATAGCATAACAAAAGTCTTAGCACCATAGGTATACCCTCAGTAAGCATATGGAGCACTTTACAGTTTTCAAATATATTTAAGTCCTGTTCTCTTATGTGATGCTCTCAGCAGCCCTTGGAGATACAAGCTGCGCCCACATCACAGATGAGAAAAGTAAGGTTTTGAAGTGCCAAGAGGTTTGCTTGTCATCTACGTGGAATTCCCAAGGACATTAAAACAGGGCATCCGAAAAAGAGATCTGATGGGATCCAATCAGAATTTACCCATTGAAAAAATCTAGAAAAAGACACTCCTTGCCAGTTGGCATGTCAGGTCTTGTGGGCACAGTGATGTGTATTTATATATGGGGGAGGGGAACAGTACCACAATCTCTCCAAATCCAAATATGGTCACTTGTACACCCCCCCCCCCGCACGCACCCGCACCCCCCCCCCCCACACACACACGCAGGTAAATGCATTTATGGAGCCAAGATGAGAGCCCAGGCTCCTACTCCAGCTTCCCTACCAGTTTCCAGTACACACACACCTCAGGGGACCAACAAGGATGTTCAACCCAGGGTTTGCAAATGAACCACCGCAGATCTTGGAGACTGTCATCCTGTGTGTGTCCAAAGCCGCCTGACTCCATCACTGCGTTCCTCAGAGATACCACCAGTACATTCATCTACTCAGTGAAAGCTTAGCCTCTGCAAAGCGCTGCTAGTTTATACCTGTATCTGAGCGCCACCTAGTGGCAGATCTGGGGACATGGCATTCAAATACGCATTTTCTTTCAGGACCATCTCCCTACATTTAGAGCCATTCCATGTAAAATGGACACTTTTGACTCAGCACACATTTGACCTTGACCCTTTGAGATCCTTTCCATATAACATTCTCTGAACCAAGTTCTTAGCTTTATCCATGTCGGGAACCTAAAGGCACTAACCTAGCCAGTTGTAAACCTGGTCAGCAGACAGCTTGGAACATGCATCCTCTCTCCCTTAAAGACCTCCAGGCTCTGATGTCCCAAATTCTTGTCCATGGCTGAACTAGTAGCTCCATAGCACAGTGTAAAGAATACAAAAGTAGGTATCCAAGGACCTGAGGGTCCACTGGAGGTTTAGATGAACTTGGATCAATCCTCAAAGTGCTCCAAATACACCTGTCTCCCCAACCCCTGTAAAATTGAGAAAACAATACCCATCCCTGAGGACATTGGGTCATGATTTGGAGATAGCAAACACATGATACTTCTCAGCAAGAAGCCAGAAAACAAGCCAAGAGAATTTAAGAAATTGGTAGCAATCTGCTCTGGTCCTCCTTGCCTTTGCATATGCTGTGGGTTTCTCTCCCCAGGATGCCCTCCTCCCCACTCATCCTGGCTAACTCCTCCCTCAGGCATCAACCCCTGCCTCAACCCACCTCCAGGTTGAACTGGGAAACCCCACCTCTGGGTGCCCATAGCATACTGTTTCAGGTCTCATCACACACTTTGTTGTAATCATTTGCTCCTGGTCTGTTCCCCCAACTAAACTGAAAGCTCTTTGAGAACAAGGACTGTGTCTTTGTACTCTTGTATCCATGCTGCCCAGTACAGAACCCTGTATACAGTAGGCTCTCAATCCCACTTAATGTTGAATGACTCAAAAATGAACGAAATAAAATACTACTCCAGGGACCTGAAGATGTTCTCCTCTCTATTTTTCCAGAGACCTGCCTGTTTCTGATCTGCAGTCCATTGTGATTGATCCTTGCATATATCTGAGGTAAAGGTAAACACAGGCTTTTCCCATACAGTTATACAATGACCCAAACTTTTATTTAAAAGATCGGCCTCTCCCCCACTACACTGCAGTGTTACCTTTGTCATATAGGTGAGTTTCTGAACTATGCATTCTGTTACATTGGTCACTTCATCATCCAGCTTCCTGAAGCACAGACCTTATATGCTTACTCTATGCACACACACAAAAAAAAAAACAAAACTTAAGCCAGCAATGATTTAGAGCAGTGTTGTACCCACTTGAGAGCCTGAGCCATGACAATCAGAGGAGATTGCCAGGCTGTGAGCTCAACAGGTGAGCAGGAAGCCAAGGGTGCTAACCAGAAGGCTACCAAGGAAGGGCAAGTCACAGGCAGCTCTGAAAGTCTATTCACTTCCTGGGATTGCACAAGGGGTGTACTGTCAGCAAAGAGGGAGGAAGCAGAAAGGCAAGCCAAAAAAAAAAAAATTCAAATCAGGAGGAATTCAGGCACTGCCTGAAATCTGTGACAGGAGTCAAGGGGACTGTGCACACCCCCAGGCTGTATCCTCTGGTCCCTACCTACCTCCACAGCAGTTGGCTCTCAGCCCTACTAGCAACTCTTCTTAGGGAAGCTCCTCTGCTGAGCAACTCAGGGCATCAAGTGGCTTCTGACAGCTGGGGCTGGGAAAACTGCAGAGAATCAGGGAGAGGAAGATGCTGAGAGATGGCTCCGTTCCTCTGTGCCCCCCACTGGGAAACACACGTGTGTGAAGGGGCCCCAGGTGGGGACTGTGAGATGTGGACAACACATGGCCCTCCTAAAAGGACAGCTGTTGCTCAGCACCAGCCAAGTGATTCCACATAAGAATGGGGCCCAGAGTTGCCAGCTTCTAGTTTTCTGAGAGAAGCTGCAAATTCAAACATGCATGCAAGATTTTCAATTAACATCAGTCAATTTTTTTTAATTCTAAGCACATGAAACATATCTATAGACATAGCTGACCATATCTGATTTAATATTATGATTGATATCTTTGCAATCAATAGAGGAAGGGGAAATTTTTATATCCTTGAGTCCTGGGTGAATCTACAGCATTGTTCAGATATTACAAGAGGAATGTGGAGGGAGTGTCCCCTAGACCCTGAGAAAATTCATTGTGAAAATGATTGAGAAAATAAACACGGCCCCCTGTTGGGTTACTTTTCTGAATATAATTGCATTTTAATAATCTGGGGTTGATCCTGGAGGTAATAATTGTTTGATTCTCACATTGGGTTTGTGTTGATTATTTTGGAAAATGTGTTGAAACTTATTTTATTTTCCAATCTTGTACTACTTTAATGGAAATTCATTACCAACAGAGCTTTCTGAACTGGAAAGGAAGAAATTGAAAATACACATCTATTCAGAAATAAAAAAGCCAAATAAACACATTCTTTTTAGATGAGATATCTGGCTTATCCTGATGAAAATGAATATGGTGTAATTTCAGCCTTAGAAATAGAACACAATACTATGGAAATAGTAAGTAAATGAAATTATCTGATTTGAAGGATCATTTGGGATAACTGTGGCGTGGGATGAAAAGCATTAGGTTTAGAATCATAAGATCTGGTTTAAGTCCAGATTACTCCCTTTAGAGTAAGTTTGCTAACCTCCTCATGAGAGCATCACATTTCCTGTGCATTGGGGTCATTCCTTTGGCCAATGAAAGTGAGCAGAAGTGAATACTCCCAGGTGAAGCTTCCAGGGCTGTTGTAAGCTTTGTTATGCTGTGTTTGCTTCCTGCCACAGAGATCAGCAGCATTCCAGGTGGTGGATACTGTTAGCCAGATTTCTGTAATGGAAACATGGATGTGGAACAGAATACAGAAGAATCCTGAAATATGGTGGACTCCTTATACTGCAGTATCATCTAGCCCATCTCAACTGATAAGAGTCCATAGTTCCAGATCCCTATTTTTTTTTTTTTATACTAGGGATTGAACCCAGAGGCACTTTAACACTGAGTTACATCCCAGTCCTACTTATTTATTTATTTATGATTTTTAATTTTGAGACAGGGCCCCACTAAATTGCACAAGGCTGGCCTCCAACTCGGAATCCTCCTGCTTCAGCTTCCTGAGTAGCTAGGATTACAGCCACACATACACCAGGCCAGATTCCTTATCTTAAAATGAAATTTACAAATACCTACCTTATAGCATAGTAGTACATGTTATTTCACCTATCAATTCATATATTGAATTACTCATTTACCTACATGTAACATATGCCTCATATTCTCTATTCATCATTTCAGATTTTACATATAATACAATATTAATGTTTATTATATTAAGGATTTCTCTTAAGATAAGAACCTGTCTTTTCATCTATACATCTTAAATAACAGGAACAAACAAGCCAACAAACAAAATATGATTCTCTTGAAAGGAAAACAAAATTTGAACAGGTTGCATAACTAGTTAAAACAGGTTTATCCCTCATTAGTCATCAAAGAAATGCAAATTAAAAACCACAATGAGACATAATTCCATGCCAATCAAAGAGAGAAACCAAAAAGGCTGGAAATACGAAATGCTGTTGGAAATGTGGAGTGGAACCCTCCTGTACTGCTGGAGGGGGTGTAAAACGTACACCACTTGAACAACAGGTTGGCAGTTCCTATCCAGTTATTCCACTCTTAGATCTTTATCCAAGAGAAATAAAAACATGTGCCCACTGTATTAGTTATATAGTTCTGAGTAATATCACCACATCGAGCCGGGCGCCGTGGCGCACGCCTGTAATCCCAGCACTTTGGGAGGCTGAGACAGGAGGATCGCGAGTTCAAAGCCAGCCTCAGCAATGGCGAGGCACTTAGCAACTCAGTGAGACCCTGTCTCTAAATAAAAAATACAAAAAAGGGCTGGGGATGTGGCCCAGTGGTCGAGTGCCCCTGAGTTCAATCCCTGGTACCAAAAAAAAAAAAAAAAAAAAAATCACCACATCGCAGCTTTAAAGAGCACCCATGTATTACCTCAGTTTCTGTCCATAAGGATCCCAGCATGGCTGAGCTGGGTCCTGTGTTTCAGAATCTCTCATAAGACTTAGGTTTAGAATCATAAGATCTAGCCTGGTCAGGGCATTGGCCAGGGCTCAGGGCTTATTTGAGGATCAATTAGAGAAGGAACCATTTCCTAACTCATGTGGTTGTTGGCAGGATTCAGTTCCTCACAAACTCTCCACTGAAGAACATACTAAGGTGATGAAAATGTTTTATATCTTCTCAATTTCTGATTGGCTGTCGACCAGAGGCCGCCCCAGTTCCTTGCCATATGGGTCTCTTCATCAAAGTCTGCAAAAGAGTCCACAGCATCTGCTCACAAGACGGAAGGAACAACCATTTGTAACAGAATCATGCCTTTGCCATGTTCTGTTGGTCGGAGGAAGTCTCCAGTCCCGCACACGCAACAGTGTGAATACCCAGAGGCAGGGATCCCTGGGAGCCGTTTAGAGTCTTTTGCCACACTTGTGCAAAGACTTGTACACAAATGTTCATTGCAACTTCATCCAGGATAGTCCCAAACTGGTCACAACCCAAATGCCCATCAACAAGTAAATGAATAAACAGATTGTATGACTATTCATCAGAATACTACTTGGCAATAAAAGGGAATGGACTATAGATACACACAACATGAATGAATCTCACAGACATGACAATAAGTTAAAAAAAAAAAAAGTTAGACCCAAGAGCACTCTACCATACTATATAATATTCAAGAGCAGGCAGAGGGTGGAGGTACAGGTCAATGGTAAGGCATGTGTGAGGTCCTGGGTTCAATCTCTAGCACTGTGAAAAAATAAAATAAAATTTTTTAAAGGCACAACTGTTTTATGGTGATAGAAATCAGAATATTGCCTGTCTCGGAGAGGTGGGTATTGGCTGAAGGGATAGGAGGAATATTTTAGAGCCATGAAAATGTTCTCTATCTTGTTTGAGTGGTGATACATGGGTGTACACAATTGTCAAAACTTCTCGATTGCTCAAGATGTGTGTTCATCATATTCCAATTATATTTCAATTAAACTAGGCTTAGTCACTTTCCGTCATTGTGGTTTTGTTTTGTTCGTTGGTTTCTTTGTTTTTCTTGAGGAACATTTACTCTGTTCATCAGCTAGAACAATTCTAATTTAAGATTTTTTCATTTCTATTGAGAGGGGATATGATAAAATTCGTAACAACACAGGGGGAAATGTCAGCAGAACAGAACATTCACGAAGACACTTAGCAATATAACCCGTGGATCTTTCTGAACATTATTGAAAGATAATAGCCAAGGGGGAGGGTTTTGCTCAAAGATGGCTATAAAAATGTGAGGAGTTTTTTTTCCTATTATTATTATTATTATATACAGATGACATTTCAAGTTGGTGTGGGTTTTTGCACCCAAAGCAAAATCCATCATTCAAGACATGTTAAGAAAAACATCCTAAGCTCACATTGCTGCTACAGAAAGAGACAGCATTTGGTGGGGGCTGGAGAGAGTCCAATCGCTGAACAGACGTGCAGAACCACAGCCCAGCTTGAAGGGCCAGATGCAAAGGGGAGACCAAAATGAAAGCTATCAACAGAATAAAAGAACACACAGGCAGGAAAACAGCAGGAGGGCTGCAGAAATAGAGGCAAGCACAGGGAAATATACCAAGAACACGAAATGCGCTGTTACTCATTTGCATGCTGAGTTGTGTCAATACATCCCATATTTTGGAATCGAAAATTAAAATGGAAAAGAATTTTTTTTTTTTTTAATGAACAAGAAAAGACAGTATGCGGGCATATTCGCAGTAACCTTGGAACGAGACCAATCTCTTCTAGTCAAAATTCAATTTTTTAAGAATGTTTAATTCCAACAAAAAGGGAATGGGAATGTGGATAAAGCTGCATTTTAAACAAAGAGATAGAAAAGGTTTGGGGGGGGGGGTTGAAAGATAGTGTGTGTCCTAAGAATGGTTAGTTGGATATTTAATCATAATAAACACACTTGAGAATAGATGCTTCGTAAGGTGTGTGGCTCAGAGGCTAGAAAACTAGGAATAACCAGCAGAAGCAGTGGAAAATGGCGCTTTTCCATCCAAGCCCCCAAGTGTTGTCGCTCTTTTATTCCACATACATTTAGAGTCCCAACTATGTACTTTGGCATCGTCCCTTCTCCCTCAATCTCTGTGCCTTTGCCTCCCCCAACACCTGCTGCTTGCCCCTCAGCCACAGGCGGGCCCCAACCCCCAGTGTTCCTGACTCAACCCAGGCCAGAGTCCCCAACATCCCCACCTCACTAGGTCAGAGCTTTCATACTGATTACTTTAATATATGAGGATGTAGCACCTTTTTAAACTCCTTATCTTTTAGAATTACTTACTGAAATATGTATGAATGAAATGGCATGCTGCCTGGGTATTGCTTCAAAATAACATTGGGGGCTATTACACAACAATAAAAACGTGTGTGATAGCTGAGCGCGATGGCGCACGCCTGTAATCCCAGTACTTGGGAGGCTGAGGCAGGAGGATCGCAAGTTCAAAGCCAGCCTCAGCAATGGTGAGGCACTTAGCAACTCAGTGAGACCCTGTCTCTAAATAAAATACAAAAAAGGGGCTGAGGATGTGGCTCAGTGGTCGAGTGTTCCTGAGTTCAATCCCTGGTACAAAAAAAAAAAAAAAAAAAAAAAAAAAGTGTGTGACAATAAGGATGAATTCACAAACAACATTGAGCAAAGACACTGGATGCTGAAAAGAATACATATGCATGATCCCAGTATTTGAAGATCAGGAACAGACACATGTGTTTTGAAGTGCAGGTTAGAACAACAGCCACCTCACAGGAAAAGATGGAGTGGAGACAGAAATCAGCAGTGGCCATCTCTGCATGGTATTGATGTGAAGGGGACAAGAGGGAACCTTCTAGGGTGATCGGAATGCTCCATATCTTGTTTGGTTAGTGGTCAGCCCATCACGTCAAAACTCATCAAATGCTCAAGATATGCACATCTCATTGTATGTTTATCATATGTCAATTAAAACTGGTTTTAGTCTCTGGCCATCATTGTAGTTATTTATCTTGAAGAACACCTTAATTTTGGTCATAGTATCCTTTATCATAAACGCTACGGAGACTTTTCTTGTGCATAAATCTTTGTGTAAGCCCACATGCATTAATTTTCTTTGCCACAAAGTAGATGAATGAAAATAACTGTACTGTTATTCATCTGTGAGAATGATTTCATCCTGCGGCCACAGATACTTAGAAAAGGCCAGCAGAACTTTGTTACTAACAAACTACCTAATGTTAGTTCTTCTAAGATTTTAAGTCTTCTGAATCACCACTTCTTCATAGGGGGTCTGTGAAGGAACCATACCACACAGAACGAACGAGCACAAAACACTCATTCCTTTTAGACAGGAGATGTGCCATATGCAATGAGCCAGAGGAGGCCCACGCCCAGTCATCCCAATGAAGCCAGAAGGCATGGGAGGGGCACAGGGCAACTGTGACTTGCCTACCTTCTTCACAAGTCTAAGAATTCTTCAGTAATAACAATCCTCCTCTCCAGGAAAGTCTCATGGCCTCAGAAATCAAGTTTAACTTGAAAAGAAACATTCAGTAACTCAACAGAGAAATGAACGGACTTTACAATCCTGAGAATGGAGGAAGGCTGGAGGGTCACCCTGGTCAAGGTCTACCTGGCTCTGACGAGCAGGAGAATCTGACCTGTGAGGACTTACCAGGCTCCAGCCTCAGCCTGAATTTATTCTTCCTTTCCTGGGTGTTGTTTATAACTGTTTAAAAACATCTGGCAGCTCTCCCCTAAATGGTTTGTCAACTACCAAATAAGTCATCTGAGGTTTGCTTGTGTTGTACAGCTATCTCACCTGCTAAGGACAATTTAGTAGAATTACACAACTTCCATTCAGGTCTCATCCCATGCTCCATCTGTATTTTAGGTAGGTACATACCATCTGTATTTTTAAATTAGGGTGATGTTTCAGGAAAGAATTAAAGTTTAAAAGAATTAAAGGTTAAAGTTCGGTGAGAAACATATTTACACATACTCAAAATGTCTCCCATAAAGATGCTTATTAATTACAAAAGAAGAAATGGTAATTTATTGATGGAGAAAGCTGATAGACACCACATTAGCCAAGGGATCATTATTTATATCATTGATAATGGAACACCTGAAGATATGATACACTAAGAAGGACACTATTTTAGCCCATTTTCTGTTGCTAGAACAAAATATCTGAGACTGTGTACCTTATTAAAAAAAAAGTTTATTATAGCTCACAGTTTGGGAGGCTGAAAGTCAAGATCAGCAGCTCCATCCCATCTCTGGTGAGGGCCCTCCTGGCTATGTATCATAGCAAATGGCATCACAGTGGGAACTCATGCAAGGACAGAGCAGTCACATAGCAAGACAGGAAGCCAGAGTTGGAGAGGTCAGTCTTGCTTTTTTTTTTTTTTTTTTTGGTACCAGAAATTGAACTCAGGGGCACTCGACCACTGGGCCACATCCCCAGCCCTTTTTTGTATTTTATTAGAGTGCTTTGCCATTGTTGAGACTGGCTTTGAACTCACGATCCTCCTGCCTCAGCCTCCCAAGTGCTGGGATTACAGGCGTGTGCCACCACACCCAGCTTCAGTCTTGTTCTTTTTTTTTTTTTTTAATTTTTTAAAATGTAATTTAATTTGTTATACATGCTTTTAGAGTGCAATTCCTTTCATATTACATATAAAGAGCACAGTTTTCCAAGTCATTGGTTTTACACAAAGTATTTTCATACCATTTGAGTTTTTATACATGCGCTTAGTATATTGATATCCAACTCCTTCTGCCATTGTTTCTATACCAGTCTTGTTCTTTTTATAACAATTCGCTCTCATAAGAACTAACTCATTCCTTGAGATCAGCATTAATCCCTTCAGAAAGTAGTGCCCCCAGTGACTTAGCCACTTCTTGCTAGGCCCCACCTCATAGAGCTTCCACTACCTCCCAGGTCTCCACACTGGAAGCCAAGCCTCCAACACTTGAAACTGGAGGAGTATACGTAGCCATACCCAGGCCCTAGCAGATGCACATTACTAATGGTCAAATGTGTAACCTCAATCCAGTAAAGAGAAAACATCAGGCAAAACCAGTTAAGTGATGTTAGAATCATGAAAAGACCAAAAAAAAAAATCCTGAGGATGTGTTCCAAAATACAGGAAACTAAAGGGACATGAAAACAAGGTGTAATGTGTGATCCTGGATTAGGAATAAATATAGCTGTAAAGGACATTAATGGGGCAGTTGGTGAAATTGGAATATGGACTATAAATTAGAAAATGATATTTTGTTCAATGTTAAATTTCCTGAATTTGATAACTATATTGATGTTATGTAAATAAGAAAATGTTCCTACTCTTTCAATAGTATTTAGGAGTGAAGGTGTGTGATATGTGCAACTATTCTCAAAAGATTCAGGGGAAAAATAAAAGCTTGTGTGTGTATGTGTAAAAAGAAAAAGGGAGAGAGGAAAAAACTGGTAAACCAATATGGAAATTGCTAATAATTGGTAAATTTGTGTGAATCTTGTTTCAAATAAGGTGAAAATTAGAATAAAAGATCTGAAGCAGGTTTAATCCCCTCTGGATTATTAGCTCACCAAAAATATATATATATCAGAAAGAAAAAAAAAACAACCTCTCATTGTCTCAATAGGAACAAATTGAACTATGGGGGGAGGGGGTCTGCATGTGTCCGGCTGGATTAAGGGGAGCAGCTCAGATCTTCTGTCTTTTCTCTTTGTTACCATGACAGATGCTGGTTGTCACATGACAACTGTTAATTTAAGAACAAAAGACATTGTAGCTCATCACCACTTTTCTTAGAAATGTAATTTTCTCAAAATCTGGTCACAGGCAAAATAGAGCTATAAATAATGCCAAATTTTTCACCCCCTCTCCACTAATAAGGAAAAACTAAAGTTGCTGATTCTCAGATTATTCACTTTCCTTTTGCTAATGACAAATATTTACCTACTGATATTGCATTTAATTCTTGAGTGGTTTTTGTTTGTTTGTTTTTTGTTTTTGGTGCATGTCCTTAAGTAATCTTATAATTGTGGGAGTAGTTTCTCCAATTCATTAAAAAAAAAAAAAAAAACGAGGTTCTGTAGAAATTATTTGTATTTTAATCAATAGTGAAGTCTGTTTTATAATTTATCACTCATGAATCTCTATTTATTTTCTACTTAATCTTCTGGTGACATCAAGCTGCAGCTTGAATTATGAGAAAAGCAATAACTATTTATACAAAGATGCTTTCGTAATTTATTTTAAAAGCACTTATCGAAAGCCTTCAACATGCCAAACACTCCATTAGTTATCTAGAAGTCAGATAGTTGTATAAATTAGATATGTCACCCAATCATAAATTATTTACTCTTTTCTTATACTAAAAAACCCTCAATGCCTACAGATTCAAATGAGAACTGACAGTTTATGCACCAAGATCACAGAGATCTATCTGGGGTCATTTCAGTTTTGAGTTTCCACAAGAAGCTAGAATTGGAGAGTCCAACAGCCCACACTCATGATCTAGACTAAATACCTCAAATCCCAGCTTTGAACAATCCACATTCAAGATAACACAATATCTGGTTCCAACTCTTGTTGTAAATGCCATTCCTCATATCAGGGCTCCTTAAAGAAATGGTAGATTCCAGGGCTGAGTTAGAGATGGAATTGCTAAGCAAAGGACATCATGTTGTACCAGAAAGCACAAAATCCTTAAAAACGACTGGTGACAAGATGGAAGAACTCAGGATTTGGAATAAAAAGGATCCCAGTAACCCAATTTGGGGCAACTTAAGAATATCAAGAGGCTGAGGCAGGAGGATCGTGGGTTCAAAGCCAGCCTCAGCAACTTAGCAAGGTGCTAAGCAACTCAGTAAGACCCTGTCTCTAAATAAAATACAAAAAAGGCCTGGGGATGTGGCTCAGTGGTTAAGTGCCCCTGAGTTCAATCCCTGTTACCGCCCCCGCCCCCCCCCCCAAAAAAAGCATAAGAATAATGACTCAAATGGATTATAACATTGAATAATAATTTTTTTACAAACACGAGTTCACAGTGATATTCAGAGTGGAAGGGGATAAAAAGACTTTTACCAAAGAATATTGGTTAATAAAAGCAGAAGAAATAACAGAACTGTTATTTATAAATCACATAATTTTAAAGAGAAAAACCTATCATTCTTGCAACCTCCAAACATTGATTCAGACAAGTATCTGAAACGTCCTCCAAAGCCTTGTGTTTAGAGACTCAGTTCCCCAGTGCCACAATGTCCAGAGGTAGGGCTTTTGGTAAATGATCTTGAGGGCTTTAACCTCATCAGTAGACTGATCCATTTTATGGATTAATAATTTGAATGAACTACTGGGAAATGGTGGAAACTGTTGGCAAGTGGGACACGGTTGGAGGAAGAAGGTCGCTGGGTGTGTGTGTGCCTTTGGGGATTATATCTGGTCCCTGGCCCTTCCTTCCTCTCTCTCTGCCTCCTGGCTTCCATGAGCTGAGCAGCTGTCTTCCACCATGCCTTTCCACCATGGTGTTCTGCCCCACCTCAGGCTCAAAGCAATGAAGCCAGGCAACCACAGACTGAAACCTCTGAAAACATGAGCCAAAATAAATATGTCCTCCTGTTTATGTCAGGTATTTTGGTCACAGTGATAAAATGCTAACACAATCATCAATGGATATAAAACTATAAGATGAAAGATTGTTGGGGAATAAGAAATTACCATAATGCTAAACTGTTGCCCTATAAATCACATAATTTTAAAGAGAAAAACCTACCTTTACAATGGAAAGATCTAGTGGCCACCACCTTAAACCAGGTGACCAAATTTAGCATCAATAACAGTAGGACATCCTGGCATCAATTGAGTCCCATAAGAAGCTACATAAATGAAACAGATCATCATTAAATGTTTCTACCAGAAATGTCTAAAAAGAACCTAATCAACCTCAAGACACACTTCAAGTTTATAGGAGACACAGAGAAGAAAGAAACAAGTTAAATAACACCCATAAGAAGTGACCATACACGACAAAATGAGGGACTTTTTTACAAGACTTCTGAGCTGTGCACAGTTGTGCACACCTGTAATTCCAGAAGGAGGAGGTTGTGAGTCCAAAGCCAGCCTTAGCAACTTATTGAGGCCCTAAGCAACTCAGCAAGACCCTGTCTCTAAATAAAATATTTTTTAAAAAGGGATGGGGGTATGACTTAGTGATTAAGTGCCCCAGGGTTCAATCCCCAGTACTATAAATAAACAAATAAATAAATAAAAAATAAAAGTTTCAGTAAGGGATCCACAGCATATTTAATGTAGCAGAAGACCAAATTATTAAACTAGAATAGAGGTTATTAGTCTTAGAAAGACAAGTCATTATGAAATTATTAAGAAAAATAAACAGAGCTTCAGAGTCCCATAAACATCACCAAACACACCAAGATCTGCATAATGAAAGTCTCAGATGGCAAGAAGAGAGAGAAAAGGATAAGAGAAAATTTGAAGAAATAATGGCAAAAAAAAAAAAAAATCTGATGGAAACCATGAATCTATATACCTAAAAACTCAATGTACACCATTGTGTTAGTCAGCTTTCCATTACTATAATAAATATTTGAGGCAATCAATATATAAAGAGAAAAGGTTATTTTAGCTTATCATTTTGGATGTCAAACATGATCATTTGGCCCAATGGTTTGGGGCTGGGGTAAGGCAGCACATCATGGCAGGCGCACGTGAAAGAGAAAAATCACTTACCTCATGGCCAGGGTGAGTAAAACAAAGGAAAGAGGGGTCTGGGGTCTCACCGTGTCTTTCAAAGGCATGTCCCCAGTGATCTAAAGACCTCTCGTAGCTGGGCGTGGTGGCGCACGCCTGTAATCCCAGCACTTTGGGAGGCTGAGGCAGGAGGATCGTGAGTTCAAAGCCAGCCTCAGCAATGGCTGAGATACTTAACAACTCAGTGAGACCCTGTCTCTAATTAAAAACACAAAAAAGGGCTGGGGATGTGGCCCAGTGGTCAAGTGCCCCTGAGTTCAATCCCCGGTATCAAAATAAAAAAAAAAAAAAAGACCTCTTGCTAGGCCCTACCTCTTAAGGTCCCACTTCCAATATCTTCCAATATTGCCATCACAGGGATCAAGCTTTTAACAGATGGGCTTTTGGTGGTCATTTAAGATACAAACTATAGTACTCACATAAGATTTAAAAAATAAAAATCTGGGCTGGGGTTGTGGCTCAGCGGTAGAGCATTCGCCTAGCACGTGCGTGGCCTGGGTTTGATCCTCAGCACCATGTAAAAACAAAGGCATTGTGTACAACTAGAACAAATAAATAAATATTTTTTAAAAAATAAATATTTTTAAAAAAATAAATATTTTTTAAAAATAAAAATTTGTACCTACACTTGTCATAGTCAAATTTCCAAAGCCAAAGAGAGAATCTTGAAAGTAATAAGAATAAGAACTCTGCATGTACCCTTGTAATCCTTGAATCCTTAGTAAGATTAATAGATGACTTATCAAAAGAAATCATGGAGTTAGAAGGTAGAAGGAATTATTAAAGTGCTGAAAGGAAAAGACTGGTAAACAATAATTATATTCAGCAAACTATCCTTCAAATGAAAAGGAGAAATTAAGGCACTCCTAGATAAACACAGAGAGAATTTGCTTCTAGCAGATAATGTTTTACAAGAAATATTTAAGAAATTCAGGATGAAAAGAATGGACACTAGATGATAACTCAAAGCTTCACCAAGAAATTAATAGAATGACTAAAGCTGACTACATAAGTAAATGTATAAGGTAAAAAGAAGCAATTTATATGATAATAATAGCACAACAGACGGGAAAGAATGGACAATACTGGAGTAAAGTTTATATATACTCCTGAAATTAAGATAGAATTCATCTGAATTAGATTGTTTCAGGTTGTTATTGTAAAAACCCAGGGCAATCTCTAAGAAAATAATTCCAAAAAAATACAGTAAAATAAACAACAAAGGAAAAAAAAAAAGAAATGTAAAAGTATCTATATAACATAAAATAAAGTAACAATAGAAGAACATAGGAACAATAAAGACAATACAGACAACAAAAAGCAAAGTTGTAGACTAAATCCTAGTATGTTAGTAATTACATTAAATGTAAATGGATTAAATCTAATCATAAGGCAAACATTAACAATATGAATCTTTTAAATTATCAAATTATATGCTGTCTTAAGAGTCACAATTTAGAATCAGAGGCACAATTAGACAAAAATATGCAAAACAGTAACCATAAGAGAGCTAAATAGCTACACTAATATCAGAGATTTTTAACTGCTACCTTAATTTTTTAATTTAAATTTTTAAAAAGCACAATTCAGCATGAAGAATATTTGACATATATGCATCTAAAAAAAAGCTTCTAAATTCCTGAAAATAAAACTGACAGAATTTTATGGAGAAAGATACAATGATATTTGGAGACTACAATACTCTACTCTCAATCACTAATAGATAATTAGACATAAGATCAGCAAAGATACAGAAGAATTGAACAATAGTATCAACCAACTTGACCTAAAAGGCATGCAGCAATCAGTTCAATCAACAACAGCACAGTACACTTCTTTTAAAATAAACATGGGACATTCTCCACAATAGACCACATTCTAGACTGTAAAACAAGTCTTCAAGTGCTTACCAAAATTATAATAACTTGTTCAACTCTCTACTCCACTGTCTCCCACTAAAGATTATAAGATTCAAGAGGATGAAGACTTATTCACTACTATGTCTCTATCCCAATTCGGTGCCTAGAGCATAATGAGAACCCCAATAAATATTTTTAGGAGAATGAATGAATATATTTATTTTGGTGAACCACTAATATGTTGTTAACTATCATGTGTATCATTAGTTATTAGAAAATACCATGTATTAGTCTATCTTCCATGGCTATAATAAAATACTTGAAGCTGGATAACTCATAAAGAAAGCAGGCTTATTTATCTTACAGTTTTGGAGCATTATGGTGCTGGCTCTTGTGTGAGCCCCTTAGTTGTATCAAAACATGGTGGGTGGCATCCATAGCAAAAGCATGTGCAATAAATAAGGAGAGATCGTATGACAAAACAGAAAGCCAGAGAGACTAAGGGAGAAGACTTGCTCTTTTATAGTAACTCTCTTAAAAGAACTGATGATAATCCCATGAGAACCACATTTATTCCTTCTGAGGGAAACTCCTAATGACCTAAAGTCCTCCTACTAGGTTCCACCGCATAAAGGTCCCACCATCTCTTAATGTTGCTGCACTAGAGACCAAGCTTCCAACATATACACCTTTGGGGGACACACTGAAATCATATCTAAACCATACATAGCACTTCTTTTAGAATAAGTTTGTCTCTAAGGCACAGTTATCATTTTAGATTCAGGTCTGCTAATGTTCCCTAGAAGTCTCTGCCAGCCTGTTTTTATTATCTCCTCAGTTTTGAGGTGGGAAGAAAATCAAACAGAATTAGCATTAGTAGTCATTTGGGAGGGGAAATATGTTGTAAAGAACATAGTAAATCAGTCAAGGGCGAGGCAGAAAACATCACAAATAGGATCATCTGTTGGGTTTTACCAGTGATTACTATAGCATCTGGCATACCGTGGGTTGCAGTGTGGTTTAAAAAAAAAAAAAAAGTGGCTTATGGTTTGTTTTCTTGACTTTGATTCTGTCAATCATTAAATGAGAGTTATTTTTGTTCTCTCCCAAGAGGACAGACTAATAGCTCTCAGACACTAAAACTCTATATTTTTCTTTCTCAAGAGGAGCATTAAATAAGTGTGTTTATAAAAATATAAACATCAACTCAGAATCTACTGACAAAAACAATCCCTCAACACAGACACTTGCTGTTAAAAGTATAAGTTTATTGAGAGAATAACTAGACTGGGGAGAAAATGCAACACAGGCTTCAAGTTTTTCTGACTGAAGAGAAGGATCTATAATTTGGAAAGATGATTTCTTCATAGTGGGGAGAGAAAGGGAGAAAGGGGGATGTGCATTATGCTGTTCAGAGGGGCTGAGGTGGCAGGACTGCAGGGGCATATCTTCTAGTACTTGGGAAGACTGAGTTATACTTCCTGCTGTGTGGAAATTCTGTGAATGAGACCTAGTTATCTGTGTTTAAGAGCCATTTAGACAATTCTTAAGCACATTCAAGTTTAAAGAGCCCTGGCCAATAGGATGATCCCCATTAGGATTTTTAAAAATTGTTTGTATATACATACAAATATACATCATATATGATAAAAAATCATTCATATATACACAAACACACATGCACACATATATGCAAAATTACTTGACTAACATGGACCCTAAGTGTTCATAGCTACATCTAGATGAAGAACTTAGATTTTCTTTCCTTCTCCTCACCTCTCCTCTTCTGTCTCCTTCACTTTCCTCCCCTCCCCTCTCTTCTTCTTTCTTATCAATTTTATCTTTCAAAAGTATTTTCAGGGCTGGGGCTGTAGCTCGGTGGTAGAGCGCCTGCCTCGCATGTGTGAGGCACTGGGTTCGATCCTCAGCACTACATAAAAATAAATAAATAAAGATATCGTGTCCATCTACAACTGAAAAAAAAAATAAAAATTTAAAAATATTTCCAAAAGAAAGTGATGTGATCAGGTCTCCACTTTTCTGAAACTCCCCTCTGCCATATTGGCTGGCTTCCCTCAGCTCACAAGAAGGCTGCAACAGCACGAATGCCACATACAGCCGTGACAATACCTAGAGTCCATGTCATTAAGTGTGTCTTCTGTAAGCGAAAGATCTACTCCTTGAAGCTCCTCAGAAGCCTTCCTTGGTGTGTTATTGGGCACAATGGCAACACACTGCCACGCTCTGGCTGATCAGAAAAGGCTGTAGAACCAACATGACTGACTTGAAAATGAGCCACGTTTACCCCCAAAAACATCCTTTGGTGTACTTGGCTAATGGAAGAAAGGAATTTGAACAAAACCCAGGTAGAAGGAAGAATCAGGGACACAGACAGTAGCTGCCACATAGGTTTGTGCCGCTCTCCACAGAGCTCCTGTTGAGGATTTTGCTTTTTGGCAGTTCCACTTACTCTACTATTCTCCCAATATTTATTATAACTTATTATATCGTAAGGTTTGATTATAACAAAATACAGCGTTTACATCATCATGACTGGGTGAATACTATTTTCTAAGCTAAGTTGTAAGTTATGGTTTCATTTTCTTTCTTTCACAGTTGCCTGGATATTTGTTTTAACTTGTTTTGTTCTTTATGACTGCTTTCTTCCACCACCCTGCTAGACAACAGTATATTTTGTTTCATGCACTCAAACACCTCAAGCAATCTATCAGGGTTTTGTTGTTGTTGTTTTCCTGGAGGAGCTCTCCCTCCCACCGTCCTTTTATCCTTCTACTATAATCTGGGCTGGTCACTGCCTAACCCTGGGATACAACTGCTTTCTAAAAGGAGACATCCTCCTCCTCCTGTGCTGGGTCTCCAGTTTCTGAATCTCCTGTACTGTGTTTCTTGGCTATTTCCTTATTTTTCTGAAGCACACTCACTCTTATATTCTTGCACATTTAAATTATTGAGTTCATGAATACCTAAAATATCATTATGTTGCTTTTTTGATGTGGAAATAATTTATACTTTATAGAAGAGTTGTAAGAATAGAAATAGCAATCAGGAGTGGTAATGCACACCTGTAATCCCAGTGGCTTGGAAGGCTGAGGCCGGAGGATCACAAGTTCAAAGCCAGCCTCAGCAAAAGTGAGGTGCTAAGGAACTCAGTGAGACCCTCTCTCTCTAAATAAAATACAAAACAGAGCTGGGGATGTGGCCCAGTGGTTGAGTGCCCCTGAGTTCAATCTCTGGTACCCCCCAAAAAATAAAAGAATACACATAGCATATGACCTGATTTGCTTGTTAACATTTTGATCCATCTTAACATCTGCTTCTTCTTCCTCTCTCTTTCTCACTCTCTCAGATATGAACAGATGATAGTCATAGACTTTTTTCTAAAATATTTAAGAGTTACTTGCATCATCATGGCCCTTTATAAGTACTTCAGTGTATATATTTTCGTAGAATATTCATTTTTAGTTAAAATGCTTATTTTATAGCCGGGCGCAGTGGCGCATGCCTGTAATCCCAGCACTTTGGGAGGCTGAGACAGGAGGATAATGAGTTCAAAGCCAGCCTCAGCATGGCGAGGCACTTAGCAACTCAGTGAGACCCTGTCTCTAAATAAAATACAAAAAAGGTCTGGGGATGTGACCCAGTGGTCGAGTGCCCCTGAGTTCAATCCCTGGTACCACCAAAAAAAAAAAAAAAAAAAATGCTTATTTTATACTTGTACATTTTAAAGATAAACTTATGTGAATTAAACATTTGAAAAAAGGTGATATATATACAGAATAGAGCACTATCAAAATGCTAAATTTGACAGAATGTTCTAAAATCTCTCATATGGCCAATGAACCCCTCACCAGCATTTGTTAACATCTACTATATACCAAGTGCAACCCTAGGAGGTAGAGACTTCAAGTTTAATAGCTGAACAGTCAAAAGATAACATAGGTTTGACCAAACATTATTAGAACATAGCAGAAGAAATTATTTGCATGAAGCAAAATATGAAACTCTTACAGACATGATAGGATGTGATTCAGGCCATGGATTTAATTTAGAACAAAGGAGTTTGCTAGATGGAAAAGCAAAGGGAAAAAAAAATCCAGAAAAAGTGGACCGTATAAACCAAACACAAAAGTAAGAAAGTGTAGATCAGGGGCAACTTGCCCACAGTCTCATTCTCAAATGTTCACAAGAGAATCTAGGCAGTGAAGAATTAACTTGTTAAATTTCAAATAATACAGTAGTTATTTAAAGAATGATAAATGCAAAACTAGTTGAATATTCCTTATCCAAAATGCTCAGGACCAGAAGTTTTGGATTTCAGATTTTGAAATATTTCCATACACTGGATGTGCAATCTTTCCAGGCATGGTGGTGCACCCATGTAATCCCAGCTACTCAGGAGGCTGAACAGGAGGATCACACACTTGAGGCCAGCCTAAGCAACTTAGGGAGACCATGTCTCAAAACTCAAAATAAGAAGTGGGGAGTAAGGAGGCACACGCCTGTAATCCCAGCACATGGGAGGCTGAGGCAGAAGGATCGCGAGTTCAAAGCCAGCCTCAGCAGTGGCAAGGCACTTAGCAACTCAGAGACCCTATCTCTAATAAAATACAAAAAAGGGCTGGGGATGTGGCCCAGTGGTGGAGTGCCCCTGAGTTCAATCCCCGGTACCAGAAGAAAAAAAAAAAAAAAAAGGAGGGAGTGGTGCTGGAATGTGACTCAGTGGTAGAATGTAGAACGCTCCTGGGTTCAATCCCCAGTACTAGGGGTGGGGGGAGACAGTATCTTGGGGGTGGGAGCAAAGTCTAAACACAAAACTCATTTGTGTTTCACATACACAGCCTGAAGATGATTTTATATAATATTTTCAGTGTGCCTACAATTTAACTGAGACCTGTCACATGAGTTCAGCTATGGACTTTTTCACTTGTGTCATATTGGTGCTCAAAACATTTTGGATTTTGTAGTACCTGTGTGTGTTTTCATTTAACTTGTGGACAAAAACTTAAGACAGGTGCAAAAAATAAATCCTCTTTTGCAACCCAGAACTCATTGTTCAGTATGAGTTTTGATACATACAAGCAGGAATATTATACTTAATACAGTTTAAAATGATGGGGTACTGATAGCCCAAAAAGGTTTGTTTTTAAGACTAAAGAGTTGAACATTTTTTAGAAGTTTGGATTTTGGAACATTTTGGACTTAGGATATTTATTTTTTAAATACTTGAGTGTGTGTGTTTTCATAGAACTATTTTTTTTTTTAGAACCAACTATTCTTACATAATCGTCATTCAGTTTTCAACTTTAGTAAATTTAACATTGATTCAATGCTTTTATCTATTGTCTAGAGTCTGATATTGTAAAGAAGCCCCAAAATATTCTTAATAGCAGTTTATTTTTCCTTTGGTAAAAGATCCAGTCAGATCAAGCATTGCCTTTAGTTGTCATGTCTCTTTAGTCATCCTTAATCTGGAATATTAAGTCTTTATCTTTTTTGACATTTATGGTTTTATGAATACAGAAACTATTTTTTTTGTGTGTGTGTGTGGTACTGGGGATTGAACTCAGGGGCACTTGACCACTGGGCCACATCCCCAGCCCTTTTTTGTATTTTTTTTAGAGACAGGGTCTCACTGAGTTGCTAAGTGCCTCGACATTGTTGAGGCTGGCTTTGAACTCTTGATCCTCCTGCCTCAGCCTCCCAAAGTGCTGGGATTACAGGCGTGCGCCACCACGCCTGGCTCAGAAACTATTTTTGAAATAGAATATGCTCCATTTTAGGTTAACTGGGTGCATCCTTGTGGTTAGATTCAGATAGTTCGTCTCTGGCTAGACTACTCAGAAGTGATGTGCCTTCCTCATGCTATCCCACAGGGAAGGAACAATTTCCATCTGCCCCTCATTGATGGTGTGAATTTTAGTCAATCAGTCAAGGTTTGACTAGATAGATTTCTAGATAGTTACTGTGCTTTCTCTTGCAACAACAACAACAAAAAAAATATTTCCATGGGTAGATACTTAAGGCAATGTAAATATTCCGCCCTTTGTTCAATTTCTGCCTAGATTGAATATCTATCTGATTCTCACCTGTACAGATCTTCATTAAATAGTTGCAAAATGATGATTCTACAATTCTAGCAGTTCTAGAACATTTATCGCTGAGCACATGGCATCAATAGAATAGTCTGGGGATGAAATTCTAGGTTGAAAGTCGTTTTCTTCAGAATTCTGAAGGCACTGCTCCAGTCTCTCTCTGCATCCCACATGGCTGTTGAGAAGTCTGGTACTTTTCTGATTCCAGTTCCCTGATGTGTGACCTGTTCCCTCTCCCTTCCACCCTCCCAAGAAATTCGTGGTATATTTTCTTGCTCTTGGTACCCTGGCACTGTGTAATGATGTGCTGGAATCAGAAATATTTTGTCCTTTTTTCCTGGAGGACTTCCTCTGGTTTTCATCATCCTACTCCAATTGGAAATGGTTATTGTTTAGGACAAGTACACAGCTGTCTTTCTGTTCCTTCACTGTAAATATTGGCTGCTCCATTTCCTGGACACCAAATCTTTTTTTTTTTTTGGTACATGCCTTCATCTTGCTGAACCATATCCTCTAGTACTGTATCTCCAGCATAATGTTACTAGAAAAAAAAAAAAAAAAAAAGGAAAAACAGTTGCAGCTGGATGTGATGGCACACATCTGTAGTCTGAGCTTCTCAGGAGGCAGAGGTGGGAGGGTTATTTAAGATCAGGAGTTCAAACCCAGCCTGGGCAACATAAAAACCCCATCTTGAACAAACAAGTTGCTAAATGATACGTAAGGAGTAATACAGAATCATCCTACATGATTGTTCATGACATAATCATCTCTAGTATCCCTGGTTTAATAGCATCTATTAACTTGTTTAAATGTACAAAGCAATATTATATAACTTATAAACTAACTCTGGAAAAATAATAGAGGCTAACAGGGAAGAGAACAAAGGGGATCTTTACGTTATGGGATACACTTCATTTTTTTATTTTTAACAATTTATAAACTTTACAAATCACGAATGCATCATTCATGTATGTACAAGGTATTCATCAAAGTATTTAAGAGTTTCAAAATTGAAATATTGTGTTCAATAATAAGAGACTGACTGATTACGTGAAGAACAAAAATCCCTACAACGTAATACTATGTAATACTCTCCAGCTATTAAACATAGCAGAGATGACGCCTGCTGCCTGGGACATGTACATGATATTTTACAAACTGAAAAAAAGGGAATTTATGATAGGATAATTCAGGCTTGTGTGCCTGTGTACGTAACTATATTAGTGTGTGCATGGGTATGTTTGCCAGAGTGTTAAAGTGATGAAGTCAGGCATAGATATTTTTTTAGGTAAGTCTTTTGCTCTCGGCATGTATTCCTTTTATAATTAGAAAACTATTTTGATTTAAATTTAAAAGTCACTTTACATAATTAAAAGGTTAAAAATGGATAATCTATGCAAATTATGTACTATCTCTTCTAAGTTGTTTGTAAAACAATTAAGTACCTTGTTTATGGAAAATGAGAAAACCAAGGAGTACAAGAAAATTGCCCTGTCTCCAAACACAGCAGCTGTAAAGAGAAACTCCCTTCTCAGAAACAGGCACAATTTGGCTTCAGATTTCTGCTACCTCTACATTTAATACTCATTTACACTCTTACAATTTCATGGACATCACTCCTTCCATAATTAACCAATTTGCTGGTAGTCACTTAAGAACAAACTGCAGGGCTGGGGCTGTAGCTCAGTGGCAAGAGCACTTGCCTAGAATTTGTGAGGCACTGGGTTCGATCCTTAGCACTGCATAAAAATAAACACATAAAATAAAGGTGTTACTTTATAGTCCTCCTGGGTAGCACAGCCTGCTCCCTGAATAATGTAAGTTCTTTGGGCCTACCTGTTCTCTGTGTACAATGGAATGAGAACCCCAGTCTCTGCTGAGCAGGCAAGGGACTGCCACTAAGCGTCATCTAAGCCCAGTCCTCAGTGATTAAGACAGATAACACTGAAAGACAATATATATGTATAGTTCCCAGTGCTGGGGATGGAACCCAGGGCCTCTCATATGCTAGGCGAGCTTTTACAACTGTAAAAGAAAAATTTTTAAAAAAAGAACAAATTACAACTAAACTGCTAAATCACCTGCAAAATAACAGCAACAACAACAACAACAACAACAAACTTGCTTATTTAGGGCTGGGGTTGTGGCTCAGCGGTAGAGCGCTCGCCTAGCACGTGCGCGACCTGGGTTTGATCCTCAGCACCACATAAAAATAAATGCATTGTGTACAACTAAAGCAAATAAATAAATATTTTTTTAAAAAAAACTTGCTTATTTAAATCATTACTTGATACACTGAAAACTCCTACTATCCTTGAGACTGGTAACATCACAGCTGAGAGTGGGCAACAAAATACTCCAGCTCTGTTCCCAACCACTGAAAACACAAATAAGGTTATTTACTATCTCTGAAGTCTCATAATTTTTATATAAACCTGAAATTTTTATATCAGAAAAAACCTTGCAATGCTCTGTGCTGAAATATCAAGTGGGAAAGGACACCAACAAAGTCTATATTTTCATTATTAAAATCCCAGGTGTTAGCCAGGCACAGTAGAACACACCTTTAATCCTAGCAACTAGGGAGGCTAAGGCAGGAGGATCACAAGTTTGAGGCCAGCCTCAGCAATTTAGTGAGGCCCTAAGCAACCTAGGGAGATCCTGTGTCAAAATAAAAGGTGAAAAGGGCTGCGGCTGTAGCTCAGTGGGAAAACACCCCTGCGTTCAATTTCTAGTGAAAAAAAAAAAAAATGCAAGGTGTCCTATGGAAGTAGCAAAATGGAATTGATAGAAACTTTTGGGCCAATTGAAATTTCCTGTAACACCATAAGTACCTTGCAACTAGTAAGTAGACAGTAGAAATAATAAAACATTGATTATTGACTCATTTTAGAGGAAGATGAGCCATCTTCCAATTAGGCTTCATTTAACAAAATTGCCAAAATGTCTCCTTTAGGCAATCTATTTAGTCGTCTGGCTTTTAAAATGATACAATTTTATGCAATTTTTAAAATTCATGTATTTATTTTTGCATTGCTGGGGATTAAACCCAGAGCCTTGTACTTGCTATGCTAGGCAAGTGCTATACCACTGAACTCCCCCACCCCTACAATATGATTTTTATATTAAAGCAAGTTTTATAACTTCTTTCTGGACAGCCACAAAGTAAATTATTAATACTAATCTATTTTGTAGGCACATTAAGAGACCACACTTTGTAGTACTTAGAGAGTAATTTTAGAAACAAATGACCTGTTTTCAGACAAGAAATAGGTGGCAGATATGGGTGCTGGACAATTGGCAGATTGCTCTTGGGACTAACTTCCTGGGATTTGGGAGAGGATGAGAGAAAGTGCCAGGAGAACAAAGGAGGTCAGAGAGAGACACACGAAGACCTCGTATATTTTTTTGCCTGGGCCACTAATACTTGATCCCGCTAAACTTTCTTGGTAACTTTACACAAAATGTATACTTCTAAATAATACACTGCTATAGATTTTTAAAATTTCTTACAAATCATATTACAGTGTATGCAGTTTTTGCAACTTGAACTTTTTTTTTTTAAATGGGGGTTCTGGTATTTGCTATTTTGCTTTTATTTTATTTTTTGTTCGGTTTTCCATGGTTGTAATTTGTGACATCTGGGAGCACAAATGTTTTTCAGAATTTCCTAGCTATTCTTTGCCCTTTGCCCTTCTACATAAACTTTAGAATCAGTCTGTCCAGTCACACACACATACACACCACTTTGGAATTTTGACACTGCTTTAAATTTCCTAAATTCATTTGACAAAAATTCAAATCTCAGTGTTGTCCTTCCCTACCCATGAGTGCATCCTCATTTAGAGTCATTTTTAATGCCTGTAATGGACATTTTTTATAGCTGCCCCAAACATTTTGAGAATCCCTTCCCATTTTAAGATTTCTCTACACTATAATTCTCACTTTCTCAGGCAGAATCCAAAAACTGTATTTCCCAGAATCCCCTGCTACTTAGATGTGCACAGATAACCAATTTCCACTGAGCAGGTACATTCTTGCAGAAGATGAAAGTAAAAATCCTAAGATCCTACAGTCTACCAAATTGATTGTGAGGCTATTTTCTTTTTCTCCAGGATATGCAGCAAAACTCATGGGCCAGCCTCTGTCTTCTGTGGAAGCGGCAGCCCAACAACAGGCCCTGGCATCTGCTAGGTTTCCACGGGAACTTTTTGGTACTGTGCTTGGTGGATTTTCCTGTAGCATCCCATCTTACTCCTTGTTTAAAAATTCTATGAGCTATCCAGGAATGCTGGTGCATGCCTATAATCCCAGTGGCTCAGGAAGCTGAGGCAGGAGGATTGCAAGTTCAAAGCCAGCCTCAGCAACTTCATGAGGCACTAAGCAACTTGGCGAGACCTTGCTGCTAAGTAAAACAAAAGGGCTCAGGATGTGGCTCAGTGGTTTGCCCCCGGGTTCAATCCCTGATACAAAGAAAGAAAGAAAAGGAGCGGGGGAAGGGGGAGGAAGGAGGAAAGAAAGAAAGAAATTAATTCTGTGAGCTAACAGTATGTAGCAAATCCCCCTCTGCTTAAAGTGGACTCTGTTGTCCACAACTGAACACTAACTTCCACAGAAGTGGGTTACTAAATGTCATAGAACCCTTAAAAATGGCGGAACTGCTTATTGGAAGTGACTAAGAACATGGTGGTGTAGGATTACATATGGCCAGTGAAAAGTAGGTAGGGCAGAGAAGGTGGCCCCAGCTCTTCTGGGCTCAAACTGGCTGCCTGTGTCTTCTCATTCCGGCAGTAGGCTGAAGACACAGCCACCCTCTGGAGCTCGCTGTTCTTCAGCAAAGAAAGACACCCAAACATCAAGGTAATGCCAAGACTGTAGAAATGAAAGTTTAAGAGAAAAAGGTATAAAGTTAGTAGTCTAGGAAACTGGCATTCTGTAGGCTCCAGAAACGTAGTGACCGAGAGGAAGCATCGAGGGCCTACTTGAGGTTACTGGTCATGATTCACAATGAGACAATTCAGCATGGCAGTGTGGTTTTTCCGAATCACTTTTGGTAGCGAACTTGCAGGACCAGAGAAGGCAAAGAACTGTACTTAGTCAGAGCTGGGGTTCTGTCAATCAAATGTGACAAAGCAAAAGAAGGGCAAGGGCAAGACTACACAGGAATTGTTGTAAGGTTCAACCTTGGAATTAAAGCTGGATGAAGAAAGAATGGGCAAGACAGAGGTAAAGGACAAGTCTGAGGGAAGTGAAAGACAGTGAGAAATAGGAAATAATAAAAGTTGAAGGACTGTCAGCATCAGAATCCTAAAGGATTAAACTGGAAAGAAAGGTGATGGAGCAAGATATTTAAAGTGCTGAGATCATAGAGTGGGTGACGTTTTGGGTGATAACAAGGCCCAGGATATGATGAAAAGAGTGAGTGGTGGAGGTAAAACAGAAACAGAAATTAAATGAGTGATTATCAGAAGGATTATCCATTGGGCTGGGGATATAGCTCAGTTGGTAGAGCGCTTCCCTCGCATGCACAACACCCTGGGTTCAATCCCCAGCACCACAAAAAATAAATAAAAACAGAAATGTTATCCATTGAAATCAACAAGAATTAAGATAAGAATATTTTGAGATATTATGTACCTTGACTATATGCAATTTTTACTCATTAACTATTCCTCAATAAAGAGAAGGGGAAAATAATGGGGGAAAAAAAAGAAAGAAAGAAAGAATGACAGTTGGCCAGGAACGAAAATTGCCAAGAAATGAGGGGGTGTGATTCAGAGACTAGGGAGTACAGCTAGATGATCTGAGGATTCAAAGCTGGAGGATCTTAGGGAAGGAGAGGGGTAAAGAATGGTCTGGAATTAGCAAAGGGAACTGAAGAGAATCCAGATCTGGTGTTAGTATGTGTAAGGAATACAACCACCATTTCAGAGCTGGGTAGGAAAGCAATGTCCTCAAAGTTTTTTGTTGTTGTTGTTTTGGTACCAGGGATTGAACTCAGGGGCACTCAATCACTGAGTCACATCCCCAGCCCTTTTTTGTATTTTATTAGAGACAGGGTCTCAATGAATTGCTAAGTGCCTCACCATTGCTGAGGCTGGCTTTGAACTCGCGATCCTCCTGCCTCAGCCTCCCAAGTGCTGGGATTACAGGCATGCGCCACCACACCCGGCTCAAAGTTCTTATTAGAGGAAGAAGGTAAAGACAATGTTCAGGGCTGAGGAGGATACAGGGAATTTTGCTAATAATGAATGCCAATTGTAGAGAGTAGAATGAAAGGTTTTCAGAAGTTAGAGAGAGGTACCAGATGACAGAGAGGGGAAGGTACAGAGATAATAGATTCAACTTGCAGGAGTTCAGGACTACCTTGAGATGACCAATATAAGCACAAAGGACACGATGACATGATAATGGTGGACAGACAGATGGGAGGACAATTAGAGGGTCTGGAGTCTCCCTCTTTATTTCTACCAATGGAGGCCTAGAGTCCTGAGGAAGGATAACCCTTCTCTGGGTATTAAAACTTTAACAAGTACAAATAAAGGCCTGAAGGACCCCACCCCCAGCTCTGGGGATCTGGTTGAATTACTTAATACCTTCTTCCTTTGCAACCTCTCCATTTCCTACTCTTTAGTGCCTGTTTAAACTGTTAGAGCACATTTGATGGACATCTTTTTGCTTTTTCACCTCCTTTTGTCAAATACCTTCTGGGTGACTTTTCTTTTCCTGTGCTTATACTGAGTGTCTCATTTCTGAAATGGACTTTTGTTCAAAAGTTCCTTTTTTTCCTCTGAATTCTTTTTTATAGCATGCTATTATCTCATGGATGTGAATATCTCCTCTAATATTTTCTTCTTACATAGGATGTTTCCTTTAAGTGGGCTTTCTTGCCCACCCTCTTCCCCCACCTCTTGCTTATTTCAGCCTTTCATACTCTTGGCTATTTGTTTGTATCTAAGAAAGGAACATTAAGGGGCTGGGGCTGTACTCAGTGGTAGAGTGCTTGCCTCGCAGGTGTGAGGCCCTGGGTTCAATCCTCAGCACCATATAAAAATAAATAATAAAGATATTGTGTCCATCTACAACTAAAAAAAATATTTAAAAAAAAAGGAACAGGGCTGGGGTTGTGGCTCAGCGGTAGAGCGCTCGCCTAGCACATGCGCAGCCCGGGTTCGATCCTCAGCACCACGTAAAAAACAAATGCATTGTGTACAACTAAAACAAATAAATAAATAAATAAATAAAGGAACATTAAAAGACTGTCTGGAAGCTATCTGTGCATGGTTATAACTTCTCTGTAGAGCCATTTCATTGGGGAATTTGAGATGTCAGTTCATTGGTCTTTTCTTTTGACCTGACCAAAGTTTGGTTTTCAGCTTAGAAGGTGCTAAAGTCTAGCTGGCAGCATTTTGAATAGAAATCAGGGTAGAAAGTTGGAGGGTAACAGAGAAGGACCAACACTGAGTGTGGTGCCAGACCTCCAAACTTCCTGTTTAATGCTCCTAAGAATGAAAGGATGGAGGAGGTGACCAGACAATCCAAGTAGTTTCTAAAGACTTTAAGTTAGTTTTCCTGTTCTTAGTCCCACTTGCATCCCTGCTTCCAAAGGTACCTGAATCCTCAATTCTTAAACCCTTTGGGAATTCTGCCATATAGGATGGCTACTCCACTTTGCCAATGTCTTAGGATTAACCTTTCCGGGGTCTGCTAAAAGTTAGCACTCTTTGGTTTTCTTGCTTTCAAAGTGCTATCATCATCAGTTTCGTTGTCCTTGTGAGTTCGTAATTCCTTTAAATTTTTTACCTCTTAACTGTTTCAGTGGCATGCCAGGAAGGTGTGGATGCTAACATACATGTTCAATTAACTACAACTTTCCCTCATGTATCTTACTTCTGCTAAATTTAGTTTAGGGTTTGGAGTTTGTTTTTGTTCTGAGTTAATTTTATTGTTTCCCACCACTAAGCACCTAAAGTGTAGGCTTTCAAACTTATTTTCTAAAAAATACATGTAAGATTCAATACTGCTCTGAGTATCACCTCTTGTCATATCCCACAGACTCTGATATGTCCTATTCTTATTGTTGTTCAATCTAAATCATCTCTAGCATCTACTCTTTTAATCCAAAAGCTATTTTGAAGTGTATTAGTGCTACAAGAAAAAATCTTTTCCTCTTTACTTCAGCCAATAAGCAAATAAGTAGCAAGAGAGAGCCAAAGTCAACCCTGACAAGCTTTCCCACAGTGGAGACTTGAGAACTCTTCATATTCTCTGAAATGTGGAAACTAGAGAGAAAATAGGTAGAAAAGAAAGGCGTGTCTCATGAAAACAGAAGGAAGACCAGTAGAGGAGAGGAAGGAGATCCAGGGGAGGGAGTGAGGACAGGAAAAGGAAACTACTGGGGAATGAACTTGACCAAATTATGTTATATGCATGAATGAATATATAACAATGAATCTAACATGCATAATTACAATGCACCCATAAAAATTTTAGATTTACCATGCATGTATGATTTTGTCAGATGAACCTAACTAATATGTGTAACGCTGAAGCTCTAATAAAATAAAATAAAATGTTTGTTAAAAAAGATTCAATTTAATAAATAAAACTCATGGCCATGGCAGCAGGGGCTTTTCATAGTTACATAAGATTTCTTTGCTCCTCTTCCCAACAGGACATGTTTCACTAGCTGTTCTCTATTCTAAACTGATACCACATGAACTAATTTTAGAGGTCTCCCTAAAGATCCACTTGGAACTAAGGCAGTCCCTCCCAAATCTCTTATGAATGGATGCCTCCACATAGCCCACAGGCATTTTCTATTTAAAGTCTCTCTCAAGGCATGGTTCACACTAAAGATCTGGCCAATACCACATGTACCCAAAATCAGAATTTCAGGGAGTTAGGCCAGAAAATTACTTTTTTTTTTTTTTTTTTTCTCCCAAGCACACAGGTAATTGTTTTCAAACAAATAATAAAGTTTAAGCACAATCATGTAAATACCTTTCTATTACTTTCTATGGAGAAATGTGTAGACAGCAAACAACACTAAAGGAAAAAAATGTATGGCCTTTCCATCCATGTTCAGGACTTATGTTTGCATTAATGCTAATAAATGTATAACTCAAGTTCTTTTCCCATATTCTACTTCCCACAGCCTTTTGCATAGCTGTAAAGGAGCCTCCTCAAGGTTCAACCAACAAGATCAACTAAGCTTGGGTGTGGTGGTGTATACCTGTAATCCCAACAGCTCAGGAGGCTGAGGCAGGAGGATTCCAAGTTCCAGGCCAGCCTCGACAAATTAGCAAGGCCTTAAGCAACTTAGCAAGATGCTATCTCAAAATAAAAAAATGAATTAAAAAAAAAAAAAAAAAAGGCTGGGGATGTGGCTCAGTGGTAAAGTGCTCCTGGGTTCAATTCCCAGTACTGGGGTGGGGGGGGGGGAATCAACTCAAAATTCCTCTTCATTAGCCTACCACAGAAGCCTAGTCATTGATCTACTATGCAGCCCTCTTTATTCAAAAAAAAAAACAATTGTGGAAGCTTACTCAGATTTAACCCAAGTTAGATTCATATAAGCAACTCTATTTCTTTGATAATTCATCAAATTCATACTTACAATTCATTCAAAACCTGGAGAAAAGAAAATGGAGAAATCAGTGCTTGCAAAGAGAAAACCAGAATTCTCACCAGGAAAAATTTACACAACAGACACAACATGGATAAAAGCCTTTGTGTATACTTATTTATTTATTTTGGTGTGTATATGTGTATATTTATTTAGGAAACAACAGTTAAAAAGAATCATCTACAAATCAAGAGCAAAACTAAAGGGGAAGCTGGTAGCAATGGCACATGCCTATGATCCCAGCAGCTCAGGAAGCTGAGGCAGGAGAATCACAAGATAGAAGCCAGCCTCAGCAAGTCAACAAGGCCCTAAGCAACTCAGTGAGACCCTGTTTTAAAATAAAAAATTTTTAAAAAGGACCGGAGATATGGCTCAGTGGTAAAGTATCTCTGGGTTCAAGTCCCAGTTCTAAAAAAAAAAAAAAAAAACTAAAGGGGAAAAATCCTCCTTTACATGTAAAGAAATGATTGTGCATGACTGCTATCAATACATAATTTTATTATTTCATATTAACTTTTGCATAGAGTATCGGATCCTCAATAATCCACAACAAAGGCAACACAATTTCAAAAGTATTAATATCTACCTAGTGCATTAATATCTACCTATTTGGCCCGTAAATAATCTGCATTGACTTCCAAAGTCCATGAATGGAAACTTATTCCAATTCTCTACTTCCCCAGGTCTTTCATGCCTCCTCCTATTTCTCTGAGGTTGCTTCTCTCTAATCACATCAGCCTAATACGGGGATGTCCTCTTTCCCGAACTTCCTTAACATACCTAAGTAACCTCTCAGTTCTTCTAACACTGGCAACCCCACGATGCAGTCACAGTCACTGTTGTTCAAGTCTGAAAGGGACCAATGCATATGTTCAGTATTTCCATTTTCTACCCAGAAAAGAATATATTATATGAACACAGTCTTTAAATGTATACAGATTACAATGGAGTTTATGTGGAAACAGTTGTAACCCATGTAATGTAAAGGAAAAAAATACAAATGAAATCAAATTAAGGAGGAGATCTGTTGATCATAAGAGCCATAGGAATACCAAGATAAAGCTCATTAGGGCCGGGAGTGGTGGTGCATGCCTGTAATCCCAGCAGTTTCAGAGGCTGAGACAGGAGGACTTTAAGTTCAAAGCCAACCTCAGCAAAAAGTGAGGTGCTAAGCAACTCAGTGAGACCCTGTCTCTAATAAAATACAAAAAAGGGCTGGGGATGTGGCCCAGTGGTCGAGTGCCGCTGAGTTCAATCCCCGGTACCAAAAAAAAAAAAAAAGCTCATGAGGGGTGAGAAGGGGTCAGAATAATTGGGGTGGGCTTCACAGAGGGAGTAAAACTCTGGAAAACATGGACTATTTGGGCAGATGAAGAAGGTATTCCAGATGTAGGCAGCAGCATGAACAAAGGCCCAGAGGTAGGAATGAGCACAGCATGTGGAAAGGTAAGTGAAGGCACAGCCACAGCGGGAGCAGAGCATGACCCCTGGACAGGAACTGGTACTAAGGCTGGAGAGGGGCACTGGGGTTTGCTCAGGCTAGGCCCAAGAGCCTTGACGGGCTTCTTCTCCACTGGGTGCAACTTCTGATGTTGAACAAAACTTCCGTACCATTTGAAAGCTTTTCCACACACTTTACATTCATAAGGCTTCTCCCCGGTGTGAACTCTCTGATGCTGAATGGAGGCTATTTTCTGAGTGAAGGCTTTGCCACACTCCTTACACTGGTAGGGTTTCTCCCCAGTATGAATTCTCTGATGGACAATAAAAAGTGACCTACACCCAAAAGCTTTCCAGCATTCCTTACATTTATAGAGCTTCTCCCCAGTGTGCAACCTCTGGTGCTGAAGGAAGGCTGCGCTCCGGCGGAAGGCCTTGCCACACTCCTTGCACTCATAGGGCTTCTCTCCAGTGTGAATCCTCTGATGCTGCGTCAAAGCTGTGTTGGAGCTCAGGCCTTTGCCACACTCCTTACATTCATAGGGCCCCTCTCCAATGTGGTTTTTTTCTCATGGACAATACAGTCATAGCTAGACTTGAAAGCTTTGCCACATTCCTTACATTTGAAGGGCTTTTCTCCAGTGTGACTCATCTGATGCCGAAGAAGCTTTGAGTTGTATCTAAAGATTTTCCCACATTCTTTACATTCATAGAACTTCATTCCACCTCGAAGTATCAGATTTGGATTTAGACTGAAAGTCTGCCTCAGTGCCTTGCTTTTAAAATCAAAATGCTGAGTAACGTTTCTGGGCTCTTCTCTCTTGGGCATTCTGTGTAGCTCTGTCTCTTCAGAGGCTTCCTGCTTTATAAGTGGCTCTTCACTCTTGATCCAGGATTTACCACCTGTCCAGACAAAACACAGGTGTTACTAGTTACTGAACCAAAAGGAAAATGGTCAGGTGATGCCAATTTCCTCTTGAAGAATGATCTTTAGAAAAATACCCTTGAAATGGCTACAAGCACCCACAAAGGAGAATGAGAGACACAAAAATAAACATTGACATACAAGTGGAGAAATGGAGATGCTAAAAACAAACCAGGAAAGACAACCAGGAAATGCCCCCCATGAGGAAGGCTGGAAAATGAAAGAAGGCAAGGAAAATAAGAAGGAAAAACTCAGGAATGGGCAGGAAAGAAAGCAACAGGGAAAAAAGGAAAAACAAAAAAGAAAAAGAGAGATAAGAAGGATTGGCAGGAAATTAAACAACAACAACAACAAAAACTATGACAGAACAGAGACCCAGGAGAAAAAAAAAAAAAAAAAAAGATGAAAGAATGGGAAGAACAGAGAAGCTGTTCAGCAGGTCTCACAGGCTGAGAAAAACAATGGATCCCAGCCAGGTGCAGTGGCGCAGCCTATAATCCCGGCACTTGGGAGGCTGAGGCAGGAGGATAGCGTATTCAAAGCCAGCCTCAGCAATGTCGAGTCACTTAGCAACTCAGTGAGACCCTGTCTCTAATAAAAATACACAAAAGGGCTGGGGATGTGGCCTAGTGGTCAAGTGCCCCTGAGTTCAATCCCTGGTACCAAAAAAAAAAAAAAAAAAAAAAAGTGGATCCCATGCCCCACCTATAACCCAGGAAACCACCTCAAATTCTAAGTAATACCCTAATAATCTTTAAAATATTATATATAATATTCTGGGTGTGATAAAAGAAAATTATTTCAGAAAGGCAGCTGGAATAGAAGTTGGACTAGAGAGCTATGGACCACTGTGGCATCACTGCTAAAGGAACCACATACATAAACTCCTAGAGTGCATGACAAGCAAGACTGGGAATTCTCCTCCAAAAGAAAGCAAACCTGGGTAATCAAAACCTCCCAAGAAGCCGGGCGCGGTGGCGCACGCCTGTAATCCCAGCACTTTGGGAGGCTGAGGCAGGAGGATCGCGAGTTCAAAGCTAGCCTCAGCAATGTCGAGGCACTTAGCAACTCAGTGAGACCCTGTCTCTAATAAAATACAAAAAAAAGGGCTGGGGATGTGACCCAGTGGTCGAGTGCCCCTGAGTTCAATCCCCGGTACCCACCAAAAAAAAAAAAAAAAAAACCTTCCAAGACTGCGGGCTGGGGTTGTGGCTCAGTGGTACAGCACTTGCCTAGCACATGTGAGGCACTGGGTTTGATCTTCAGCACCACATAAAAATAAACAAAGTATTTTGTCTGTCTACAACTAAAATATATTTAAAACAACAACAACAACAAAAAAAAAAAACTTCTAAGACTGGTAAACCATCTCAGAGGAACTGTAGGTATTCTGGGTGTGTGTGTGTATGTTGGGGCTATGCTAGGGAAATATTCCTGGCCAAATATTCCAGTCCTGTCTTTGACAAATACAATATAGACCTAAAGATTGTAGGAAATGGAACTTTTAGATGATTCAGATACCAAAAAGACAAAGCCATTCTTGTTATTGCTGAAGGCCTAAAAATAAAATTCGTAGCTCTAATACAAATCAGTTTGGCCCACAGAATCACATTTTCCTTAAAGTTGGCTGAGACTTCACTTCCTTGCAATAAAAAATACCATTAAAAAAATCAAGAATTCCCACTGCTAAGTGAGATAAGCAGTAGTTTTGGAGCTACTGGATCATAGCTTTACTGCTTGGGAAAACAGCCACATAAGTGAGCAGACATTGTGGGGCCGTGCATTCCTAGGGGCCGGTCTTTCCAGGTTCAGGGTCAGAACTCAGTGAGGACAGAAAGGCACAGTGTATGACCTTATCAATGACTAGGAGCTTTGTTCCCTGCAGCAGAAGAAACATTTCTCACATAGTAAACCAGGAAGGCAAGGAAAAAAAACATTGCAACTAGGTTCTCTTACTCACCAGGACTAACTGTGCGCAAAACCTCTGTGTCCCAGGGATCCGCACCCCATGGAGCTTCCCCTCTCTCCAGCTGGGAGATGAGAACAGGTTTGTGGAATGGAAATGCTACTTTAGAAACAAAGGAAGAAGGAAAGCTGAGAGGAGACATCCAGCACCTTTCTTGAGACCTCTTCAGTCTACCTTCCATTGGGCTTACTAGGGAGGGAAATGAAACCACCCAGAAGGCCAAGTGAGCTACAGAAGGGTTCCGAGGAGGGGGTCCAACTGTACTCTACAATGAACCAGGGGGATATGATTCTCCTCAGGAAGAAATTTTTCCATCTAGTCCTGACTTAGAAGAAAGAAAACTCCCTCTGGAAGTGTATATGTACTGCTTTCCTGGGAGACTTCTTCACAGAGGAAGAACCAACTTCCCTAAAACTGCAAGGATGGAGGAACAAAGCACTCACCTGGGCGAGAAACCAGGAAGGGCCTTTGCCCTCAGGACCTAGAACTACACCCTTCCCTGGAGTGTAAGGAAGTTCAGTTTCAAAACCAAGGGAATCAGGGATTTCCCCACCCAGCATTCTCTGGAGGATAGTGATAGCAGAAGCCCCTCTGGAGTCACCAGGCCTAAGGGATGCTAGAATCTCCATAGCATCTGAGGCAATAACAGATTCTCACAAAGGGCCCCTGGTAAACATCTTACCCAGGGAAGCCACATTCACATAATTCTCCAGCATCACCTCCCTGTACAAAGCCTTCTGCGCAGGCTCCAGGCTGGCCCACTGATTCTGGGTGAAGTACACGGCCACATCTTCAAAAGTCACTGGCTCCTGAAACAACAGGTTCCTGCTTAAGCTCTGAGTAAAGGGAAGAAGGGGGTAGTCTAAGCTGCAGGGAAGCAAAAGCCCTGCCTCAGTTCACCACCCTGAGCCCCAGAGAAGGTTTGCTTAGGAAGGAAAGCACCTAGCATCCCAGCCAGGAGTTGGCTCTCAGCCAGGGTTCTCACTTTCAAATGGGGAGCACCAGCAATGTCCCATCTATACAACTCTGCAGCCCCAAACTGCTATTCCAATCGCATAGCTGGCCTCCAGCACTCTCTCCCTGGTAACCAGATCAACTCCTGTGTTCCTGGCTTTACAGATCTGTTCCTCTTACACTTCCCTCTTCACGTACTCCATAACCCATCACTGATTTTTCTATACACTATTCACTAAACACAGCTGCCACTCACCTTGTCTCTACCCATCCAAAGCACATATACAGCCCCATCGCTTATATCTTATACCTTGCCTCTTTTCAGCCTTCCCCAAGATCATTTATTGTGTACACAGCAGCCACTACTTAGAAATGTTCTGTATTTTCTACCTTGTCAGAAAAGCTTATCAGAAAGCTCGCTTTATTGAAAGAAACCTTGCACCTCGCCTTTTCTGGCTGTCTTCTCTGAACCACCTATCTTCAGAGACAAGTTGGAAGTACCCTGTCCCTGGACACAGATCCATCTCCCAGTCTTCTGAGCTCCACCCCACCTACCAAGGCTGTCCTCCTCACTGAATATGCCTGTCTCTGCCTTCCCTGAGGCCATCTCCATCTTCCCAAGAGTGGAGAGAACTAATGTTTGTTGATTAGCCCCTGTGCATCTGAGGTGAGTGACTTTAGACCTTGTATTTCACTTGATTCTTACAACATGTACGTTGTAAGGAATTAATATTCCCATTTTTCAAATGATGAAACTAAAGTGCAGAAAGGTTACTTTAGCCAAGATCATACAGCCAGGAAGTAGTAGAGTTCCAACTTCAACCCAGATCTGTCAAATATCAAAATGGGCTCTTTCTGCACACCAGGCTATCTCCCACACTAGGCTCACAAACTTCTCTAAAAACATGGCTAACCCCTGAACTTCATCAAAACCTGGTGCTGCCTCCCCTTTGGAGAACAGCTTCTTAAACGCCCCAACTCCTCAAACCATCACTCAATTCATATTTACCATATATCCTCCTGGCCACATGGGCCCTTCCTCCCAATCTGGATTAAAGGTCAATTATTTCAAAACTGCACATAACATACGGGGAGCCAGAGCCTCTGAACCCTTCCATGAGGCCCCATGCAGTCCCAGATAATTGCAATCTGACTCTGAGAGTCTCTAAAGAAGCCTGTGCCCTGGAGTCTGCATGGGGGAATAGGAAGAAAGGAAAACTACTAGAACTGCTCTTGGAGGAAGTAGAGAAAAAACACACCAAGGATAAATTATGGCAATTCAAATTGCTCACAGCAGCTCTATTGACTCTACACGTAGGTCCTTATGAGAGGGTCCTTTCAAAACAAGAGCCATGGAAGAACTCAGTTCTAAAGGAGACACTGAATGAAAAAGAACAAACTCAGACACTCCTCAAAGGGAAGCTCGCCTTTTAACTGGGCAATGATGAGGTCCAGAGGGCTCCCAAAATAGTATGCGTTAGAAAACTTGCAGGATAGTCTGACGCACGCTAGAACCATCGTAGAGGAAAAGGGAAGGGGTTTATTGAATTCCCAAAGAAACACGGGGGGGGGGGGGGGGGGGGGGGGGGGGGGGGGGGGGGGGGGATGGGGATGAACCGCGCGGACGAATGGGGCCAGCGGGAGCAGAGCGGGAACAGAGAGCAGCAGGAACAGAGAGCGATTTTAGTCCAGGGCTGGCTTTAAATAGAGTAGGGGCCATAAAACCCCCTTGGAGTGAGTCCTTGCCCTATAGGCTATCAGAGGTGGGGGGGGGGTAGTGGACAGGGCATTTGCTGGTCAGGTTTTCTGGTCACGCTGAGGATCTTGGGAGGTGTAGTTTTTAACAAAGCACCTGGGGAGGTGTGGCCTCCTGCCTGGGAGGCGCGGCCTCCTGCCTGGAATCCAACAGTATGTGCCAAAAATCCAAAAAGCAGACTCAATCAAGTTGTCCTGTGAGTTATCATCACTTAAGTAGGCATCAAAAAGCTTCTAAGGCCGGGTGCGGTGGCGCATGCCTGTAATCCCAGCACTTGGGAGGCTGAGGCAGGAGGATCTCGAGTTCAAAGCCAGCCTCAGCAATGGTGAGGCACTTAGCAACTCAATGAGACCCTGTCTCTAATAAAACACACAAAACAGGGCTGGGGATGTGGCCCAGTGGTCGAGTGCCCTGAGTTCAATCCCTGGTACCAAAAAAAAAAAAAAAAAAAAAAAAAAAAAAAAAAGCTTCTAAGGATGACACACACAGGCTTGCAGGTAAAACCAAATTTCACCTTCACTTATAGTGAGGCAAACCTTACTCCCAAACATCTCCAAAGCTTCTTGCACAACTTTTTCCTTCCAGCCTAATGCTACCAATCTCTTCCTCTCCCAATTGTCCTTCCCACCTGCCATCAAATATCTCCAAGTTTCATGAGTTCTAAAAATATATTTAACATTAAAGGGAAAATGTACCGTCTTAAGACAGTTGGGTTTGGGATGTCTTTTTTCCCTGTTACGTATTTTGAAGGTCCCTCTGGACTTCACCTTGTTATTCTCCACAGTATTTTTCATCATCTGACATATTACATTGTTAGCTGTTTATCTGCCCCAGCAGAATGTAAGTCCCTGAGGCAGGGATTCGGTTTTTGTTCTGTTCATGATTGGCTTATTAGCATACACTATAGGGTCTGTAATATACTGGATGTTTAATAACATTTGCTGAAAGAAGTAATTTCAAAATTGGTTTGGCCATAGATGAAAACTTTTTTTCAACTTGTGAGGAGGGTGGAAAAACTATTATGAACATCACTGTAACAATGAAATGTCACAACATATCTATTAAAGCTGAGGGCTGAATATTTACCATGAACTGAGGTCCTATTTCCTACAATAGAGGCAAAAGAGCATAAATATAGAAAAGTAATGAACTTGAATATCTTTGCTTGAAGATAAAATAACTATCTGTCTCAAAGTATCTAAAGACCCAAGAGAATAAACTGAAACACTCAAAACGGACAAAAAGTTCATTATACAGGATAAGCAAACTGAAATTATTAGTTTTCATAAATATCACTGATACTGCCAGTTATCAGTGAGTTCTGCTCCCTCACATGTTGAAGTATAACATTAGAGAAGCACACCAAGGCAAGCATATAAAGCAAAGTTTACTTAAAAAGGCGTAACAGAGACCTCTCCCAGGAGGGAGAAGAGGGCCATAGCTGCTATCCTGGTATTCCAAGAAGCTAGGGTGCTTTGCCTTTTTATATGTCCTAGGCTTCCTTTGTTCTCCTGCTCTCTTCCCTTTATCTCTCTCCTTCCTTACTAGGCCCAGGAGATGCTGGTTGGGATGGCCAAAAGGTGAGAAGCAGATGGAGCAACGCAGAACACATTAATTAACAACTTTATAACTCCCTGTAGGGAGGGGCAATTCCTGGGACAGGTTACCCTAGCAACAGATTGGAGCTGGGGCAGGTTCTAGATAAGGGTGGAGAAAGGGCTCTGAAGGAATTAACATTTCAATTCCTCCATTCTCTGGATCCAGCCCTTGCCTATCTGCCTGTCTAATTCTGGCTTCATCATCATAAACAATTGGAAAATATAATGGGAGAAAATAAAATGCCTTTCATATAAAAATAACTAAGAACAGACCTAACAGAAATTTTCATGCAAGATTAAGATGAAGAAAATTAAATGTTCACTTACATGAAGAACTGAGTAAATTGGAATATAGAATTTCTGAAGGGAATCAAACTGTTTAAAAAAAATAGGTCAGGGGCTGGGATTGTGGCTCAGCGGTAGAGCGCTCGCCTAGCATGTGGGCAACCCGGGTTTAATCCTCAGCACCACATACAAATAAAATGCATTGAATAAAATGCATTGTGTACAACTAAAAGCAAATAAATAAAAATATTTAAAAAAAAAAAAAAGGTCAGTTATTTCCAAACTCACCTATGAATTCAACAAAACTCACTTTCCCATCCCTCCCAAAATAATAATAATAATAATAATAATAATGATGATGATGATGATGATATTTGTGTAGGGGTGGGAGATTACTTAAAGACTTCTGAAAAAAATATGTGTAAAATACTAGCCAACAATATTTTAGGGAAAAAATCTGAAAGAAAGAAGAGGAGGAACTAAACCATATTTTAAGAGGACAATACATTAAATGGGCATAGCAATACGTGCCTGTGCCTGTAATCCTAGCTATTTGGGAGCCTAAAGTGAGAGCTTAAGAGTTTGAGCCAGCATGAGCAACACAGCAAACCCCAGGTCAAAAAAATAAGGTATAATATGACAAGAAAATGAGAAGATGAACCACAGACAAAAAGAAAATATTTGGCCGAGCGCAGTGGCACAATCCCAGCATCTTGGGAGGCTGAGGCAGAAGGATAGCAAGTTCTAAACCAGCCTCAGCAAAAGCAAGGCACTAAGCAAACCAGTAAGACTATGTCTCTAAATAAAATATAAAATAGGGCTGGGGATGTGGCTCAGTGGTTGAGTGCCCCTGAGTTCAATCCCGGGTACCCCTCTCCCCAAAAAAGAATCGAATATTTGCAAAATATGTATCTGGTAAACCAGACATCGTGGTACAAGCCTGTAATCCCAGGAACCTGGGAGGATGAAACAGGAGAATTTCAAGTTTGAGGCCAGCCTCAGCAACTTAGCAAGACCCTGTCTCCAAATAAAAAGGGCTGGGTGAAGCCAGAATTAGTCAGGCAGATAGTCAAGGAAGGGTAAAATCCAGAGAATGGTGGAACTGAAATGTTAATTCCTTCAGAGACCTTCCTCCACCCTTATCGAGAACCTACTCCAGCTCCAATCTGCTAAGGTAACCTGTCCCAAAGATTGTCACTCCCTACAGGGAGTTGTTAAATTATACTTCCTTCCTGCTCAGATCACTCTTGCCCAGCCCCTCCAACCCACCTGTTTCCCACCTTTTGGCCATCCCACCAAGCATTTCCTGGGCCTAGTCACATACACAGGAAGGAAGAGAAAGATAAGGGGAAGAGGGCAGGAGAACAAAGGAAGCCTAGAACATAAAAAGGCAGAATGCCTCACTTCTTAGGATACTAGGATACCAGCTATGGCCCACTTCTCCCTCCTGGGAGATGCTGGGTGGGATGGCCAAAAGGTGAGAAGCAGATGGGAGAAGTCTCTGTTACCTTTTTAAATAAACCCTACTTTATAAGCTTGCCTCGGTGTGCTTCTCTAATGTTCAAATTTCAACATGTGAGGGAGCAGAACTCGGCACTGATAACCGATTGTGGTCATGTAGCTCAGCAGTAAAGCATCCCTGGTTCAATCCTCAGGACCAAAAAAAAAAAAGAGAGAGAGAGAGAGAGAGGTATCTGATAAAGCACTGTTATTAAAAAAAAAAAAAAAAAAGAAATTCTTATGAACAATCCCCAATTATAATATAGGCAAAAGACCTGAAAAGGTACTTCAACAAAGAAAATGTACAGATGGCAAATAGTCATATGAAAAGATGCTCAACATTGTATGCTATTATGGTATTATGGAACTATAAATTAAAACAAAAAATACCATTACACACTTACCAGAATGGCCAAAATTCAAAACATAGATAATAACAAATGCTGGCAAGAATGTGGAATAACAGGAACTCTCATTCATTGCTTATGGGAATACAAAATGGCACACACACTTTGGAAGACAGTTTGGCAATTTATTATAAAACTATGCTTACCGTATGCTAACAATCATGTTCCTTGGTATTTTATCAAAGGAGCTGAAAACGTTATGTCTGCACAAAAACCTGCACATGGACATTTAAAGCAGCTTTTATTCATCACTGCCCACTTGGAAGCACCCAAGATGTCCTTTAATAGGTGAATGAATAAACAAACTGAACTGTGGCACAGATAGTGGAATATTATCCAGTACTAAAAAGAAATAGCTATCATGCCATGAAAAGTCCTGGAGGAAACTTAAATGCACATTACTAAGTGAAGAAAACCAATCTGAAAAAGCTATATACATATGGCTCCAACTCTGACATTCTAGATTAGACAAAACTATTGACAAAGTAAAAAGATCAATCAATTGTTGTCAGAGGTTAAGGTGAAGAGGGGGATAAACAGGAGGTGCACAGAAGATTTTTAGGGCAGTGAATCTATCCTGTATGATACCATAATAATAGGTACATATCATTATTCACTTGTCCAAACCCATAGAATCTACAACACCAAGACTGACCTCTAATGTAAACTCTGGCCTTTAGGGGATAATGATGTGCCAACACAGATTCATCCCATGTAACAAATGTACCTCTCTGGTGCAAGATGTACATAACATGGTAGCCAATGTTTTATGTGATGGTAGGAAGCATATGGGAACTCTGTGCTTTCTGCCCAATTTTGCTGTGAACCTAAAACTTCAACAAAATATCAGGACTATTTTCAAAATAAATAAATAAAAGAACATTACTTAATCTCTTACCTGAACTTCAATATCCTCTTAATAGACTCACACAGCAAATTCACCACTAAGGACTGGAATATTTTTTTAATATATAATTCTAACCATGTCACCTCCCCCTGCTTAAAATTCTTCTGTGGATTCCTCACTATGATTCACAATACCTGTCCCTACTTCTCCAACAGCATACTGAACCACTGTCTCTGGCCTCTTCCTGTTTCTGGAGTATACCCAGCTTTTTCTCCCACATCAGGGCCTTTGCATCTAGCATTTAGAAAATGCATACTGAAAGAACAATATTGGTCTTTATGGGATACATCCACAATTTGTTGGATGTATCAATTCAATTCTTCAGTGAAGAATTTCTCTGATTTCAGCAGGTAACTTTCATTGGTAGAACGTGATCTGGACTTCCATTTTTGCTTGGAGAATGTTCGGGTTCTCTTTCTTCTACTTTAAAGCTACACATTAAAGTTCACCACTCTACACACAAAACACTTACTTCCCCTCCACATATTTTACATGTGCCATATCCCTGGTGACAAAATCAAAGAGGAAACCATAGCCTAGCAAAATGAGGCCCTCTTCATCCTTGCCTGGTTACCGGATAGCTAGAGTGAGTAAAAAGACTGAAAGGAAACAGCTCACCTGAGGCAGAGCTGTTTGGGTCATGGCTGATGTCCCCTAGCTTCATGTACTGTCTTCTGGGCTGGGAAAGCAGAATCCTTAGGAGTTAAAGAGAAGAAGAGTCATGAGTTCTATGAACCCTGTCCTAAGCACCCACACCCACCTGTAGCCCTTACAGGAAATATACACCCTCTCACTGGAGAAACCCTCCGGCTGTTCTCACGCTGATTACCCCATTTCCTTAGGCACTGCTCTGCTCAGCTGGACAATCCTCCAGCTGCCTGCTCAGTCCAAAGAGCACTCTCGAGTCCATTCACCTGCAGTGGATTGAGGGATCTAAGAAGAACCCTATCCCTACAGTGTTGGGTCTCTACAAACGTGGTTTTACAGACTGCTTACAGGGACCTTGGCAATGACCAGGGTGTCTGGAGAGGAAGAGCGGGCGTGGCCGAACGCGGATGAAGGGGAAATACTCGAGTCCCAGGGACGGATGCTGACCCGAGACCCAACAGAGATTTTAACACCCCACCCAGGGAAGGAGGAAACCCCAAATATCAGAAACGTAAGTACCGGACGCGGGAGGCTGTCGGGACAAGATCTTTGGGGCAGAAATGAGGGTCACGCCTCGGTGGGGGCAGCCGGGGGCTGGGCGCCTGCTCTAGAAGGTCGCGCGGCTACCTCGGGCGGCTTCTGCGAGGCCCGGACGCTCGAGCGCCGGGTGAGGGAGGGGCAGGCAGCCATTGGGACCGAGTTCAGGGGAGGAGACAGACGAGCCGCCAGAGGCAGCGAGGAAGCTGGCAACCCGCAGACCCGGCCGGTGGAACTTGCTAACAGCCACGCTCTTCCTCTGCGAACCTGTCGAAACTGGAAACTAAATCCCCATCCGGAAGCAAGCGCGCGCCCAGGGGCCCTCTAGGCCGCCCGGAGGCCGCGCGTCTCGGTGGTCTTCGCTGCCCGACCCACGTGACTCGGCGCCTAGCGCAGGACTCCCGGTTGCCTCGGCTGACTGCTGACCTGTGGCTGATCGCACATCCTGTGTATTGGTCTGTCTCAGACTGCAGCCTTTGACAAAAGTGACACCCACCTAACCGACTGCCTCTCAGCTGTCGGCTCACTTTACTGCGTGTGTCTCCCGAAGCCCAGGCTCTGCCGGTGTGGGGACAGTGTCACCTGTTATGTCATCTCCAGGAGGCCCAAGCCAGGAATCCTGCTGGAGAACACGGTTGGCAAGGAAAACCACGGTTCCAACCACCCTTTTAGTCCTCGTCCTTCCTAGGACCTAGACGAGTGTGGAACCTTTTAGGTCTAACAACCAGAATAACCGCGACTGTTTCCAGACATCCTGTATATACAGGGCATGACCTTATTAAATGTTTTTGTCCTGTACTGGCATGGGTAGGGTACCCAAAATGTCCGGTATTTATATTTTCCCAATAACTACAAAAACTCATTAGTGCTATAATATACAAAAAAGGGCTGGGGATGTGGCCCAGTGGTCAAGTGCCCCTGAGTTCAATCCCCAGTACAAAAAAAAAAAAAAAAAAAAAAAATTAACACAGTCCAGGAAGAACAGTGAGGACACTGACAAAGAGAATGAATGTAGGGAAAACAGGGAGAGGTATAGTGAGCTTAATGTGGATAGCCCTGAACAGGTGTCTTGTGAGTATATAGTTTCTTTTTTTTCTTTTTTTTCCTGTGGTACCAGGGATTGAACTCAGGGCACTCGACCACTGGGTCACATCCCCAGACCTTTTTTGTATTTTATTTAGAGACAGGGTCTCACTGAGTTGCTAAGTGCCACACCATTGCTGAGGCTGGCTTTGAACTTGCGATCCTCCTGCCTCAGCCTCCCAAAGTGCGGGGATTACAGGCGTGCACCACCACGCCCGGCTAGTATATAGTTTCTGATGCAGAATGAATCTTCCACACCAGCTAAAGGTTTTCCCACACACCTTACACTCATAAGTTTTCTCACCAGTGTGAACTCACTCGTCCTATACCAGGGTGATTTTCTGATTGAATGCTTTTCCACACTTCTTACAGTCAAAGGGCTTCTCTCCAATGTGAATTCGCTGATGCTGCATCAAGGCTGTGTTGGAGCTTAATCTTTTCCCACACTCTGTACATTCATAGGGTTTCTCTTCAGTGTGCATTCACTGATGGACAGTGAAGCTTGAGCTACAACTGAAGGTTGTGCCACATTCACATTACACTCGTAGAACTTCTCCCCAGTATGGAACCTCTCGTGCTGAAGGAAGACAGAGCTGCTACCAAAGGCCTTGCAGCACTCCTTACATTCATAGGGCTGTTTCTGAACTTAAGCCTTTCCCACATTCTTTACAGTTGAATGGTTTCTTTCCAGTGTGAATTATCTGATGCCGAATAAGTAATGAATTATATCTGAAGTCTTTTCCACATTCTTTGCATTCAAAAGATTTTTCACCAGTGTGACATCTCTGATGTTGGTGGAAGTCTGACATTTGAAATATCTGTCACATTTTTCACATTCATAAGATATCTGATCACTAGGAAGTGTCTGATTTATTGTGAGTTGTTTGCTGACACTAACACTTTTTCTGAACTTCTTACACTTCTCTTTGCTCTTGGCAGCATGGTTGTCATAATGCCTGGTTGACCCATCTGTGAAATTTTTCCTTTTTGACCTAACTATCCAGTGTCCTGCCAGCTGCTCTTGGCTGCTCCCAAAACCAAGATGCTGAAAAACATTCCCTGGAGTCCTCCTTAAACCACTCTCTGGGGCTTTGTTTTCTTGGAAATGCATTCCTTTGTGACTAATTCTTCCTTCTTACTTCTGGTCTCACTCCCTGATACAACAAAAAGAAAATCAAGGATCAGCCCCTGATATCACAAAACAAAACACTCCTGGCCTGATGAGGAAACAGGCTTAAGTGGTTCTAATCTGCTCCATGTATATGTGTATTTTCCAACATGCACACAAAATGGTGACCTAAGATCACCCCAAAGTGACATGAAGACTCTGAGGGAGAGAGGCAGGCATGTCTGGGAGGCACTCACACAAAGCCTGGAGAACAGCAAAAGCTGGTAACTAAGTCAGAAAGACCAAGAAAAAGTGAATGGGTGCTGGGCACCTTGGTGCATGCCTATAATCCCAGCAATTTGGGAGGCTAAGACAGGAAGATCGTGAATTCAAAGCCAGCCTCAGCAAAAAGTGAGGCGCTAAGCAATTCAGTGAGACCCTGTCTCTAATGAAATAAAAATGGGGCTGGGGATGTGGTTCAGTGGTTGAGTGCCCCTGAGTTCAATCCCTGGTACCAAAGAAAGAAATAGAATGGGTGGATAAAGGGGTAGACATAGAGAACTGACGAACAGAGACCCCAGGTGAGACAAAGACCACTGGGATTGGAGAAAGGTTGGATAGAGCAGCTCAAGCACTACAAAGAGTCTCACAGGCTGAAATTCCTTAAGAGCTGCTTTGATTAAAAAGAAACTATCCATGTCATAATCTTTGAAAAGAGAACTGATCTTTAGCATGAAGTTGGCTCAAGTGAAGCAGCAAGCTCCTATACTGAGACTGAGGGGACTGTGCATGGCAAACACAATGGCATCCAGAAAGAAAGAAGAAATCTTGGAGACTTGCTTCTAAAATAAGAAAAGCACTGGAAATGCTCCAAATACCCTCCAAGGACGGACATAAATCCCAGGTGAACCAAGTAATGACTCATTTTTGCTCCTAAAAGGTGGTATAGGATATACTTACAGTTCAACACGAAATCTGAAATCCTAAACTAACATACTTAAAAAGGAAGATTGTAGGCTCTTTACCCCCAGTATTGAGGCCTTTTGCAGACTAATATAATCTTCACCAATGGGACAGGGCAAAACCTTACATGTCCACAAGCAATTGTTGAGTAATATTTTCTGCAGATAACCTGAAATCTTGGCATCATATGTAGAAAAGTACAACTTTAACACAAGTCTAGGTTTGCTTCAGTAAAGAGTGTTTCTCTGTAAAGTCTCTGAAGAGCACAAGAAATTTAATGAGCAGAGGAAGAGTGAGGCAGAATTTTAAAAGGCAAGAAAATAGTACACTATGTTTTTATGCCTATCACTTTCAAAATGAGGAGACAGACTTAGTGGCACATGCCTGTAGTCCTAGCTATATGAGAGGTGGAGGCAGGAGGATCATTTGAGCCCATATTTCAAGACCAGACTGGGTAACAGAGTGAGATTCCACCTTAAAAAAAAAAAAAAAAAAAAAAAAAAAAAAGGAAGAATCCATTCACTTTTAATTTTACAACTTTTGTTTCAAAAGTTTATCTGCTAAAAAGAAATTTTTTAAAGTATCCATGGGAAAAAAGATAAAACAATAATGGTAGGAAACTGGGCTGGGAGTATCTTGCTCTTGGGAGAGCACTTGCCTAGCATGCCTGAAGCCTTGAGTTTGATCCCCAGGACTGGTGGGGGGCAGAGGTGTGTGTAGAAGGATACTAGTTTCTTCTGAGGCTGGGAAAGGGACATATTGGAATACACTGTGCTGGTGTTTGTAAATGTTTGAAAAAACCTATAATAAAAAAAGAATTGTTTTTCATTTGTTAAGTCAGTATCTGGGAATTCACAATTCAGTTTTCCATAGAAATTCTGTACTCTACGATACATAGATGGCCAGACAGGCAGTCAGAAGTCTGTTTTCCCCATAAGGTAGCTGGCATCATTATCTTTTCGAAAATAAATTGGCGGAAAAATAAACCATTTCCATGCAACAACAAAGAAAAGAGCTATCAGTTTTAGTGCTGCTCAGTCAGTCTCCCGTGGCAGGTCAGGAGGAGAAGAGGTAAAGACAAACATGCAAAGAAAGCCTGCAGTCATGCTATTTCAGGTGACTACCTTGACATGGGTGACTACCTTGAACTCAGAGGACCACAAGTAATGATTCCACAGGAAGGAAACAGCCTTCAAGAGAATACTTATTATACACTGAAATGAGAAAACTAGAAAGCAGACAAGGCAAAAAGAAAGCACGTGGTAGGCTCTCATGCTTACCTGGATACACACCTGTGAGGGCCTCCCTGTCCCCAGGTTCCCTGGGATAGAGGCCCCATGGCAATTTCCCTTGCTCCCAGTGAGAGACCAGAACAGATTTGGTGAATGGAAATACTGCCCAAGGAGAAAGAAACATAAACAAAAAGGTAAGGGGAATCATGAAGCATATTTCTACCAGCCTTCTTTCTCTCTCTCTCTCTCTCTCTCTCTCTCTCTCTCTCTCTCTCTCCCCACCTCCCGCCACTTCCTCCCTCACTCCCTCTTTTTTTCTCTCCCTCTCACCAGGTAGGCAATAGAAAGTGAAGTCAGGAAGAAACTTAACAGCCTATGCACTCTTAGAGAACAGAAAATTCCTATACAGGACAGAATCCCAGAATAATCCCACACTCACATGAAAGAGTCATAAACCATGACAGACACAGGCACAAAGGGTTCTATGGAGCTCCTCATTTCCCTGCATGATTAGGTATAGTCCCTCCCTGGGTTGGAAGGACATGTGATTTCAAAACCTGAGAACATAGGGCTGTCCTCCTGGGGAGCTCAGCCATCAGAGCAACTGTCCCTGAAGCCTCACACAGTTCTAAGAAAGCAATAGTATTCTTAAAGATTGAGGAAGACAACAGCTAGGAGAAGAGGCATCTTACCCAAGGAAACCACGTTTGCATAATTTTCCTGCATCACCTCCCTGTACAGGGCCCTCTGTGCAGAGGCCAGGCTGGCCCACTCATTTTGGGTGAAGTAAACAGCCACATCCTCAAAGGTCACTGGCTCCTGAAACAACAGGTTCTTGCTTAAGCCCTCTGTGAGGGCAGAGGACAGCTTATGTTGCAAGGCAGAATCTAGTGGTATGGCAAAGGACATCTAGCCAGAAGCTTGTCCTCAGTCAGCGTTGCTCTTTGCAACAGGAAAGCTCAAGAGTCACTGCATCTCTTTATGGTCATCCCCAGCAAACAGCTCTGCCTTCATCTGCTGGCCCCTGTATCAACTCCACTATGCCTTCGTCTGTGTGCCCATCTGTCCCTCTGGCTTTATTCCCCTGTGTGGATTTTGTGTGCACATACGAAGGGGACATCTGAATATTGAAGAAACAACTGCATATCGATGTTTACTGCAGCCCTTTTCACAATACCAAAAAATGGACTCAACCTAAGTGTTTATCAACTGATGAATTAATAAAGAAAATACAGTACATATATACAATGGGATACCATTTGACCATAAAAAGGGATGAAGTCCTTTCAGTTGTGACAACATAGGTGGAACTAAAGAGGATTATGCTAAGTGAAGTAAGCACAGAAAGACAAACACCACATGATCTCACTCATGTTTGGAATCTAAAAAAGTTGATCTCATAGAGTTTTAAAGTATATAGCAATTACCAGAGGCTGGGGAGGAAGGAAGAGGGTAGGATAGGGAAAGGTTGTTAAATGGGTACTAAGTTATAGTTAAGTAGGAAAAATAAGTTCTGGTGTTCTAGTGCATAATAGGATGACTACAGATAACTATTATGTGCTCTATATTTCAAAAAAGCTAAAAGAAAGGATTTTTTAATGTTTTTTCCACAAAGACATGATAAATAGTTGAGGAAACTGGTAGACTTACCCTGATTTGAACATACACCATGTACATATGCATTGAAGCATCAGGTGGTACCCCATAAATATGTATAATTTGTATGTGTCAATTAAAAATATATTTAAAAATATAAAATATTTTGTCAAAATCTAACCCCCACCCATTTCTGATAAAATTCTCACCAAACTAAGACTAGAAGGAAACATCCTCAACCTCATAAAGGGCATTAAAAAAAACAAAAAAGAACAAATCAAAACACCTACAATGAACATCATTAATGATGAAAGACTGAAGGCCTTCATCCTATGGTCATGAATAACATAAGGATATTTGCTTTCACCACTTCCACTCAACATTGAAATGAATGTTCTAGCCAGTGCAACGAGGCAAGAAAAATAAATAAAAGGCTTCCAGACTGGAAAGAAGGAAGTTAAACTGTCTGTACTCATAGATGACCTGTCTGTGTAGAAAACTCACTGGACCCTCCAAAAACAGTTACCGATATTGCTTTGTCCAAGGAAAGACTTCTCCAGTCTGAGGACAGGGTGAAAGGGGTCTTCTTTGTAGGCAGTGATGAAGATTTCTGCTTTTCAGGAGAATTTTTTTGGCTGGCTCCAGTTGCTAAATTTACCCCACTCGATCTCCTGCTTACTAGTTTTCTTCACCTAGTCATGTCTTTCTTTGGGCATTCTCACCTGTCTACCCCGTCACAGTAAATGACGCACAATGGACAATTTAGGATCTGGATGCAGAGCTGATACCTGCTCCCTCTGGTCATCAAAAGGATAAAAGAGCGGGGCTGGGATTGTGGCTCAGCGGTAGAGTGCTCGCCTAGCACGTGGGCGACCCGGGTTTGATCCTCAGCACCACGTACAAATAAAATGTATCGTGTACAACTTAAGCAAATAAATAAAAATATTTAACAAAAAAAAAAAAAAAAAAGATAAAAGAGCAGGAAAGTGGGGCTGCATAGGCTAAGAGGATGCTTGCTCACCTGGCACCAAGTGGCCTGGGACATGGCTGGCCTCCCTGCTTCATACACTTCTTTGGGTTTTGGAGAAGTGATACTGAAGAGAAATAAGGAGGCACGGGTGAGACTTCTGCTGCCTTGCACCGAGAATGCCCTGTATAGGACACGTGTCCCCGTTATGTCCCGCCACCCCTTCACCCCAAAGACAAGGGTTGGAGAATAAGAGAGTGCATGACCGGCACCAGCAATCAGTTACCCAGACCGAAAAACGAGCTTTGCTCTGCTAGGGCCACGCGCCCAGCTCCGGCCCAGAGAGCGTGGGAACTGCACCTACCAGGAGAGCTGCAGCATTCCACTGGAAGTAGTTTCACTGCTCCCTCCTGTCCAGGAGCCTGGGAAGTGGCGAGTCTCCAAGGAGAACTCCTACCTGAGCCTCCATCACCATTGTCTACCACCCCCAGGGACAGACTGGCGGGCCCAGGCTGGGGTACAGGCAACGAACCCCGCTACCAGCAGCTCCTCCTGGGGATGCTGTCAGGACAGCTCCGGCAGGCAGAAAGTTGTCTGGAATATTAGCAAGGGTTCTCTGTGATAGATGGGCTACCCTGCCACCCCCCCCCCCGAGTTTTCCACATCCTGAGAGAAGCCTTGTTTCATTCTCGGCAGGATGTGATGTTTCTTCCCCGGGCAGGATGTTTCTTTTCCCCCGAGCAAGAGCCGATAGGCTTAAAGTTCCCCCTGTTCTATGGGCAAAGAGCCAATGGCGTTGGGGTTGCTTTGGTGCACCTCCCATCAGAAATCCCTATATAGGGCCCTCTTCGAGACACACAGACTCAGAACAGACACACGGACGCACTCATCAGCTTGTTGCTGCTGAGAGGAGGAAGCCACTCAGACACATCAGCTCGACCCTGTGGAGAGGAGGAAACTACTGCAACAGCTCCAGACCCATCGCCTCCAGCTGACAGCAGCTACCCCAGCCGGCAGCTCCAGACCCATCGCCTTCAGCCCAACGGCCGCTCCCAACTGACAGCTCCAGCCTCCAGCCAGACAGCAGCTGCTTTAGCTGATAGCTCCAGAGATCCTAGCCGGTGTGACCAAGCACCCACCTTCTGTTCAGAGCTTGCACACTCCCCTCTCTCCCTGACTCCCCTCTCCCACCAGAGCTTGCACACTCCCTTTTCCCTGACTCCCCTTTGACCTTCAACCAGAGCACCTCTTCTCTGGTTTTGCTACCAGCCACGAAGGCTGTTGAATAAATCTCTTGGCTGCATGGCTGTCCCCGGTGTGATGTTTTGCCCTTCACTCTGGAGTTTGCCACTCTGGCTTCCGTTACAGGTACTAGGGGACCATTGCTCCACATGTGCCACATTGCTTGGGTTCTGGGGCTGCGATGCACCCAGAATAATAAGACCAATCTCAGCAATTTGGAGAAACCTGCAGCAACTTAACAAGACACTGTCTTAAATGTTTAAAAATAAAATAAAAAGGACTGGGGAGGTAGCTCAATGGGGTTCAATCTTTAGTACTTCTCCCGTCCCCAAAAAAGGCTGAATATGTATTCATCGAGAACATTTACTAGCTAGGTCCAGAAACCTAGCTGCACCACTTACTAGCTGTGTGACCCGCAACCAGTCTCTCTGCCTGTTCAATGGGTATGGATCACCAGCCTAAAAGGACTGTTGAGGATTAAGTCATTAATGAGTTAATGGATTGGCAAAGTAATTACAGGAATGCCCAGCACATAATAGGTGTTCATGAGTTTGTTTTTAAATTGTATTCTTTGTTTTTGATAATAAAAAATAGGTGCTGCTGGGGCTCCAGTATGTGTTGTGGTTAACAGAAAAAGCTATTAACCTTTGGCCTTAGAATCCTTTCCCACCCTACATCAGATGTGTGTCCAGGCTAAACCTTGGTTAATGGCCCAGTAGCCTGTGAATACTGGGGCCTTTGTATTAGATTAAACTTTTCCTAAATGTGATGAATACTCTCCAGGTACCTTCTGCCACTCTGCACTCTCCATCCTCAAAGACTTGTCAGGGCACCCCACTACATAGCTAGACCTGTCAATGGGACAATCCCTCCTTACGTATTTGCAATCCCAGCCAATTTCTCCTTCCTGATCCAAGAAGCTCTTCTTGGAGGTTGCCAGAGTGGAAGACTTTGGTTTACTTCAACAGTCCATTACTTCTGAGAAAAGCTTCAGAGATATGGATTACTCACCAAGCACTGCTGTGTAGGAAAACTATCCTCCCTCCTTTCCAAGAACAGGAAGACTAACATCTGGACATCTGGATATACTGCTCTATTATCAAGGGTCTCACTACTTGGAGCTTTGTACTCCTTCCATAGGAACTAGACTTGTGTTCCAGCTACAACACAAGTCGTGCTGTGGAGAGTATATTAGGCATCTACCAATGCTTAACTAATCACTATGTACTTCATGGCTGAAAACACCAATAAACATTTTTATCTTTCACAGTTTCTGTGGAATGAGATTTCAGGAAGGGCTTGGTTGGGTGCTACTGGCTAAAGGTGTCTCCTGAGTTTGCAATCAGATGTTGCTAGGGCTTAAGTCATCTGAGGGTTTGACACTAGAGTATCAGCCTTCAAGGTAGTTCATTCATATGACTGACAAATTACTGGCAGGAAGTCTTAGTTCTTTCCCATGTGAGTGTTTTTACATCATGATATCTGGCTTCCCTGAAAAGTGAGCTATCCAAGAACCAAGACTGAAGCTACAATATCTTTGATAATTTAGTTTTGAAAGTCACACAGCAAGCCAGGCGCGGTGGTGCATGCCTGTAATTCCAGCACGTGGGAGGCTGAGGCAGGAGGATCTCAAGTTCAAAGCCAGCCTCAGCAATGGCAAGGCACTTAGCAACTCAGTGAGACCCTATATCTCTAAATAAAATACAAAAAAGGACTGGGGATGTGGCCCAGTGGTCAAGTGCCCCTGATTTCAATCCCTGGTACCAAAAAAAAAAAAAAGAAAAGAAAAGAAAAGAAAGTCACACACCATCATTTCCTCTATACATTATCACCAGAGACTACTCATGATTCAGTATGGGATAAGATACACAAGGACTTAAATTCCAGGATACAAGGACCATTGAGGGAGAGGGGATGGTAGAGGCTATCTAACTCAGAGACTACCTGTCACAGAAATAGTCCATTTTATAAAATCTATAATATATTTTCATTGTAAATTTATCGAAAGCAACTGCCTTGGGTTAGATTTACAGAAATAACATAAAAACACATATTTGTAATACTGAACCTTCTCTAATCCATCAAAAAAAAAAAAAAAAAAAAAAAAACCTTTAGCAGATCAGTTTTGAATAGTCTCAAAAAATTAAATATAAGCCTACTTTATGACCTATCCAATGCACTCCTGGTATTCACCCCAAAGAGATGAAAGCATATATCCTTACAAAGACTTGCACAGATATCTTCATAGTAACTTTAGTTGTAATAGCCCCAAACTGGAAACAACCTAAATGGTTATCAATAGGTAAAACAAATGGATAAACAAATTAGATAAACAAACTATGGTCTAGTCATACAGTGGAATACTATTCAGCCAAAATAAGGAATGAACTATTGATAAACAATAACAGGGTGAATCTCAAAAATAATTATACTGTGTGAAAGAAACCAAACTAAAAACAACAACAACAAAAATAGTACATACAGAATTATTGCATTTGTATAAAATCCTAGAAAAGGAAAACAAATCTATTGTGAAAAAAAAAGTTAGGTGGTTTCCTGGGACACAGGGGGAACAGGATGGGAGGGAATGATTATAAAAGGGCATGAGGAAACTTTGGGGGTATGAAAATGTTCCTTATCTTGGTTGTGATTATTTGACAGGTGTACAGCTGTCCTTTGATATGCACATGGAGATGGTTTCAGGACTACCCACTCCCCCAGTATAACAAGACCCTTATAGAAAATAGTATTGTATTTGCATTATAACCTAGGCACATCCTCCCATATACTTTACATCATCTCTAGATTAATTAAAATACCTAATACATTAAAACTAAATAGTTATTATACTGTATTGTTTTTACTTTTGTTGTTTTTATGGTTTTATTGCTATTTTCATTGTTTTTTCCCTAAATATTTTCAATCTGACATTGATTGAATCTGCAGATGCAGAATCTATGGATACAGAGGGCTAACAGTATTGGTCTGGAGATTTCTTTTTTTAAATCTTATTCAAATAATTTCTTTTATGAGCCGGGTGCAGTGGCGCACACCTGTAATCCCAGCACTTGGGAGGCTGAGGCAGGAGGATCGCGAGTTCAAAGCCAGCCTCAGCAATGGCGAGGCACTTAGCAACTCAGTGAGACCCTGTCTCTAATAAAATACAAAAAAGGACTGGAGATGTGGCTCAGTGGTCAAGTGCCCCTGAGTTCAATCCCCGGAACCAAAAAAATAAAATAAAATAAAAATAATTTCTTTTAAATGAATAAAGTTAATGACCATCTCTGTTACAATAGTGACTTCCTCAAAAAGTTTATTTTAGATCAACATTTAGAAACATTACTTTTCCTTACAGAAACAATAAATGATAAAGATATGAACATTTCCAGGCTAGCTCACAGAAGCCTATCTTCCTCTAATTGTAAGTGAAATCCATCCAAAAGTGGCTTAGAAAATTAAATTCTCCCATTAAGTAAAAAAAAAAAAAAAAAAATGGGAGGAAGGCTCTCTGCAACTCTGAAACTCTCTGTTTAAAAGTAACCATTTTCTGGTGCAACCGCTATGGAAAGCAGTCTGGAGATTTCTTGAAAAACTGGGAATGGAACCACCCTATGACCCAGCTATCTCACTCCTGGGTCTATTCCCAAAGGACTTAAAAACAGCATATTACAGTGACACAGCCACTTCAATGTTTATAGCAGTACAATTCACAATAGGTGGGTTGTGGAACCAACCTAGATGTCCCTCAGTAGATGAGTGGATAAAGAAAATGTGGTATATATACAAAATGGAATTTTACTCAGCAATAAAAGAGAATAAAATAATGGCATTTGCAGGTAAATGGATGAAGTTGGAGAATATAATGCTAAGTGAAATTAGTCAATCTCAAAAATCTAAATACCGAATGTTTTCTCTGATATAAGGAGGCTAGTTCACAGTGTTGTTAGACGGGGGTACATAGGAGGATTAGAGGAACACTAGAAAGGTCAAAGGGAAGGGAGGGGCAGGGAGGGAGCAAGGGGTGGGGAGAAAGAAAATTGGTGGTTGAATGAGATGGATATCATTATCCTAAATGCATGATTGAAGATCTGAATGGTACTTATATACTTTGTATACAAATAGTTGTATGTAAAATATGCTATATATGTCCATTATGAATTGTAATACATACTACTATTATAAATAAAAAAAGAAAAAAAAAGTAACCATTTTCACAGGGCATGGTGGCACATGCCTGTAATCCCAGCACTTGGGAGGCTGAGGCAGGAAGATTGCGAGTTCAAAGCCAGCCTCAGTAATGGCAAGGCACTTAGCAACTCAGTGCGATCCTGTCTCTAATAAAAATACAAAAAAAGGGCTTGGGATATGGTCCAGTGGTCGAGTGCCCCTGAGTTCAATCCCCAGAACCAAAAATAAATAAATAAATAAAAGTAACCATTTTCATCCCCAACACAGGCCACATGAAAGAAGAAAATCTTTTGCATATAAATTATTACAATGAAGGAAGAGGCAAAGCAGGAAAAGTTCTCAGGTTCTTTTTCTCACCTGTACAGATACCTCTTAGGGCTTCTCTGCCAAGCAGGGTGTTGGAGTCCAGGCAGAAGCTGCGCCTCCAGGAAGAAGGCCACACCTCCCCAGGTGCTTTGTGACCAGCAGGTTCCCTGGCCACTACCTCCTGACCTCTGGTAGCCTATAAGGCAAGGACTCACTCCAGGGGGGCTCTCTGACCCCCCACTCTATTTAAGCCACCCCCGGACTGAAATCACTCTCTGTTCGTGCTTGTTCCTGTCCTTGTCCTCCCTTCTCTTTCCCTTGTCCTTTTGTCCCCTACCACGCCATGTGGTACCCCAAATAAAACCATCCCTTTCTACCATGGCGTTCCGGAGTAACTTCTTGTCCTAATAAATTCTAACATTTTGGCGCCCACGCGGGGCACGTCAGAATTCAGAGGACAATAAGCTACCTCCGTGGACAACCCTTTACACCCATCCCCCAACCGCCGTTGACCTTCCATCGCCAACAACCCTGGTACCGGGGATTGAACTCAGGGGCACTTGACCACTGGGCCACATCCCCCCCTTTTTTTGTATTTTATTAGAGACAGGGCCGAGTTGCTAAGTGCCTTCCATTGCTGAGGCTGGCTTTGAACTCGCGATCCTCCTGCCTCGCCTCCCAAAAATTGGGTAAGCCCCTTCCATTTTAAGAGCTCTAAACCCGAGGGGCCACACACGGTGGAAGCTGACCGTTGAACGTCCGGCAGCCCCACCCGCTGGCTCACGAGGGGAGGATCGCACCCCACCTAAACCTTCAAGGTTGAAAGTGGACCTCATAGAGCTCTCTCCACCTCCCTTTCCAGTTAAATTTCCGATTACCCGGTCAGTTTAGGTCCCGGCTGCACGTCTGCGGCCTACCCCCCCCCACACACACACACACTTCTGCCGCCAAAGCCGCGGCTACAACACTTTCCCAGCCTGGTCCCGATGCTAGCCTCCTCAGATCTTCTTAGCCTAGCGTCCCTACACGCGCAGGCCAGACCCCCACTCCGCGGCTCACAATATGGGCACGCTTCTCTCGTCAGTACCCCAAACCGAAACCGAAACCCCTTCGTCCCTTCTAGAAGAATTAAGACAGCCTATATCAATTGAGTGTAACTTAATTACTTTATTTTCTACCCTGATGGTAATTTTACTCTTCAGCTTAGCAGTCAGTCGCTATTGGTCATGGCTCTTTTCATCCCACTCGCGCCCAACTGACTGCCCGCTACAGCTTCTCCTAGATAATTTGATCAATCTAGGCCTGAGTTCTGAAATAAAACCACAAAAATTAGTTACACTATGCACTCGCGATTGGCCAAAATATCCTTTGACAGATCGATGGCCTTGCATGGGTTCAGTGGACCCAGATGCTTTACAACAGCTGTTTGATTTCTGCCGGCAATCGAGACGGTGGGAGGAGTTACCTTACGCTGACGCGTTTCTGCTCCTCAGTCGAAACCCCTCCCTCAATGCTCGCGCCGGCAATGCTTCAGCCCTCCTCCCATGCCGACCCAAGGAGCCATCCCCAGATGACCCGGACTTCGACCCAGGGTTAGAGATTCGGCCGCCTCCTTACCACCAACCTAAAAACCCCATTACACCCTCCGCGCCGCCTCTCATAGATCCACCATCTTCTTCCGCCCCGACCCTCTCCATCCGAGACCCTACTCCGCCCTCGGCTCCGCCCCTCATAGATCCGCCATCTTCTTCCGCCCCGACCATGCCTTTAGACCCTCCTCTTCCGTCTCCTCCTCCTACGTCATCCCCTGCGACGGATTCACCCCCTCCCCTCGCGAATTCCGCGCCGACTATACTTCCTGATTCCTCCGCCGCTCCTGCAACTTTTCCCAGTGCAGTTTCAGAGCCAATTCCAAACCCACAGGCTATCACGCCGTCTAATCCCAACTTCAGTCCCCGTATCACCCGTTCAAAAAAACAGACAGAACAGATGACACAGACCATAGCGCCTTTGCGGGAGGTAGCAGGGGCAGAGGGAGTAATTAAAGTTCATGTCCCGTTTTCAATGACAGACTTATCGCAGGTTGAAAAACGGCTGGGTTCTTATACGACAGATCCCACAACATACTTAAAGGAATTCCAATGGGTCACTCAAACATATGACCTTACATTTAATGATGCATATGTCATTTTAGCAAATACCTTACTCCCAGAAGAACGCAGACGAGTCTGGGAACAGGCACGAGGCTATGCAGATGAGAATAATAGAACTAATCCAGACTTTCCCATTGGTCCCGAAGTAGTGCCCGAGGGAAAACCGAATTGGGACTATAATTCGTCAAGGGGCATAACCTTAAGGGACCAGTTTATCACGTGCATAGTTGCGGGCCTTAGGCGAGCAGCTCAAAAACCTGTCAATTTTGATAAGCTACGGGAAATTTTTCAAAAAAGGGAAGAAACTCCCTCTGAGTTTCTTGATCGGCTCACGAAAACCCTCCAACGTTTTACAAATTTAGATCCAGAATCTCAAGGAGGGCGTCAAGTCCTTATGACTTATTTCATATCCCAGAGTTACCCCGACATAAGGGCTAAGTTAAAGAAGCTAGAACAGGGGCCTGCAACTCCTCAGACTGAGATTTTGGCTACAGCCTTTAAGGCATTTCATAATAGAGAAGAAGAGATGGAACGTCGCAAGTTTCAGAAGCATGACCTTCAAATGCTGGCTCAGGCCCTTCGGAGCTCTGATGCTCAGGCCTCGAGAACAGGGGCTCATAAGTCCATACAAGGGGAACCCCCAGGGCCTTGCTACAGGTGCGGGAAGGAAGGACATTGGGCAAGAGCCTGCCCTAATCCCAGGGTCCCTAAACGTCCATGCCCTAAATGTTCCGAGATGGGACACTGGGGTGTTGACTGCCCCAATCCCCGCAGGGGGGCTGGACCAGACACAAACCCCAACTTGCTGGCACTGGCTACAGAGGACTGACGGGGCCCAGGGACTCCTTTCCCGACCATTGACATCGCCATACAAGAGCCCAGGGTTACCCTCCTTGTTGATGGCCGCCCCATAAACTTCCTGCTAGACACAGGAGCCACTTCCTCAGTCTTGAAGGAGTTCTGGGGCCCCACTACTATAGCACCATCCCCTATTGTCGGGGTAGAGGGAAATGCTATTTGCCCCCGCAAGACTCCTATGCTGTCTTGCTGGCTTCATCACCACCTATTCACCCATCAATTCTTAGTAATACCTCAATGTCCTGTGCCTCTACTGGGCCGAGACATAATGGCCAAATTTGAGGCCTCAATTACATTCTCTAATCTGCCTAGTTTAGCCGTGCTCCCTAATTCGTCTCACTCCATCTCCACCTCTGTCTTTCTCCTTACAGTGTTAGAGGCCACTAATGCCTCTGAGGAAACCTCCCAACCCCCTACCGATACAAATCCCCAGCCCTCGACTGATACAGACACCTCCCAGTACCCTGCCCCTACTGACCTGGTAGACCCTAAAGTCTGGGATACTCAGACTCCCTCCCTTGCTCAGTGCGACCCCATAAGAATACTCCTTAAAGATCCTCGGTGTTTCCCTAACAGAGCCCAATATCCACTTCCAGCCACCAGCCTTAGAGGTCTCCAACCCATTATTTCAGACCTTTTGCGAAAACGTTTCCTCAGACCCACCCATTCCCCTTACAATACTCCTATTTTGGCAATTCAGAAGCCCAATGGCACATATCGGTTGGTCCAAGATCTTCGTCTCATCAACGAGGCTGTCAGGCCTATACACCCCGTAGTCCCAAATCCTTATACTATTCTTTCCCTAATTCCTTCTACATCTACCTATTTTTCAGTTATTGACCTTAAAGATGCGTTTTTCACGGTCCCTTTAGCCCAGGAGTCACAAGACCTCTTCGCCTTCACCTGGACTGACCCTGACACGCAACGGTCTCAACAACTGACTTGGACAGTCCTTCCTCAAGGTTTTCGAGACAGCCCTCACATCTTTGGACAGACACTGGCTGCTGACCTCAAAGACCTTAAATTCTCTGACTCCACTCTCCTACAGTACGTAGATGATCTTCTCCTTTGCAGCCCCTCCTTTTTCACAGCTCGTGAAGACTCTTTCACTCTTTTAAACTTTCTCTCCTCTCGTGGGTATCGTGTTTCCCCATCTAAAGTGCAACTTGCTCAGACCCAGGTAATTTACCTAGGAGTTCAGATTTCCCATCAGTCAAAGGCCATTACTATAGACAGAAAGGCTCTCATCAAAGAGCTCCCGTGTCCCAAGACTAAGGAAGAGATTCTTTCCTTCCTAGGCCTAGCGGGATATTTTCGTGCCTGGATACCCAATTTTTCTCTTTATGCAAAGCCCCTATATGAGGCAGCTAAAGAGATAGAGGAAAAGTTCCTCCCCAAAAACATTCAGGCTGAGTTTAAACATCTACAGCGGGCACTGTCACAGGCCCCAGCCCTTCATCTCCCAGACCTTCTCCAGCCATTCACCCTTTATGTCCATGAAAAGAAGGGCTTAGCTCTCGGTGTTCTAGGACAATTCAAGGGCCCCACCTTTGCCCCAGTTGCCTATCTCTCTAAACAACTTGACCCCACTGTTCGCGGATGGGCCCCCTGTCTACGGGCTCTGGCTGCTACTTACCTACTCCTACAGGAATCAAAAAAGCTGACCTTTGGTGCTCATATCACTATTGCCTCTCCTCACCATTTAAAAGATTTACTAACCTATAAGAGCCTTCAAACTCTCCCACCCTGTCGTGTTCTCTCTCTCCTTGTTTCCTTTCTAAACGACTCTTCAATCTCTTTCCAACCCTGTTCCTCTTTACACCCAGCTTCCCTCCTCCCAGTCTCCTCAAAACCCCCAGAGCATGATTGTATAGAGATGCTTGAGGCCCTAATCCCTCACCCCTCACACATCCAAGAGGGACCACTTCCTGACTCTTCCCTAATTTGGTTCACAGATGGCAGCTCTTTCTTTAAGGATGGGCAACGTTTTGCCGGTTACGCTGTAGTCTCCCTATCAGAGGTCATTGAGGCAGCCCCCCTCCCTTCCAACACTACGAATCAACAGGCTGAACTAACAGCTGTTAGTCGTGCCTTTGAATTAGCAGCTGACCAAAACCTCACCCTTTACACAGACTCAAAATATGTTTACCATATTTTGCTTTCCCATTCAGCAATTTGGAAGGAACGAGGGCTCCTGACCACAAAAGGGTCTACAGTTACTAATTCTAAATTAATATCAAAACTTTTACAAGCCTCTCTTCTGCCCAAATTAATAGGAATTTCCCATTGTCCTTCACACCAAAGTGGAGACTCTCCCATAGTTCAGGGAAACACGAAGGCTGATAGGGAAGCAAGGAAAGCAGCACTATCTTCTCCTTCTCTCCTAGCTCCAGTCCAATCCACTACTCAAACCTCCACGTCTCCTTCAGTACAGTCAATCCTCTCCTATCTCCATTCTCTATTCCATCCTAACCCCCAGGCCCTCAAAACTTTTGCTACCTCTTTCCTCACCCTGACTCCAGAGGACACACAGTTTTCTCCATCAACTCACCTCCACGTGCACAGCATGTCAGCGCACTAACCCATATACCCCCCTTAAACCAGGAACATTTCCTTCTCACCAAGCTCGAGGTCAACTTCCAGGAGCCGATTGGCAGATAGACTTCACCAACATGCCAACTGTCCGGAGACATAAATATCTCCTGGTCTTGGTAGACACCTTCTCTGGATGGGTGGAGGCCTTCCCTACTTCCAACAAAAGGGCCTCCACAGTAGCTTCTATTCTAGTCTCAGAAATTCTTCCTCGCTTTGGGTTGCCCATGTCCATCCAGTCTGACAACGGGCCTGAATTTGTCTCTTCTGTTACCCAAAGTGTTTCTACTTCTCTCAACATTCCTTGGCGCTTTCACATCCCATATCACCCCAAGTCTTCAGGAAAGGTAGAGAGGACCAACAGAACTCTTAAAAATATTCTGATTAAACTCTCCCTAGAACTTCGCTTAGACTGGGTCAAATTACTTCCCCTTGCGCTCTTCAGGCTTCGAGTCCTCCCAAAGAAACCTTCCTTATTATCCCCTTTTGAGGTTATGTTTGGGCGACCAGTTCTTCCACCTGGAGTTTCCCCAACTCAGGGACCCTTACCCAAAGATCTCTCTTCTCCTCTCTTATCCTTCATCAGACATCAGATATGGACATGCCAAGATTTCATTCTACCTGACCCAGGTAGACTCACTGCTTCATTCCCATTAACACCCGGTTCTTGGGTATATTTCTCCCCTCCACAAGACACAAAATCGGTCTCCCTTGTCCCAAAGTGGACAGGCCCCTTCCAGGTTGTGCTGTGCACACCCACAGCTGCTAAGCTTCGTGAAACCTCAGGAAATTTAACTTCTTGGATTCATATTTCCAGACTAAAACCAGCTGCTCAACCAACTGAAGATCCACAAAAAGAAGACAAACAACTACCTCAATATACTTGCTCTTCCAGTCCCACTGATCCCTTAAAAATTCGTTTCTCTCGTGTCCCCAATACCAACTCAAAATAATCTTCTCTGTTTTTCTTGTTTTAAACCTCTAACCAGTTTTTTCTCAGGGACAATCAACTGTTAAAAAAATCAACGGATGACTTTCCAACCAGAGAGCCCTGCTGAGTCCTGCCCTTATGCTGCCACCTGATGCTCATTGTGATGTGTTTCGCACTCTCCATTGGCCTCTTCACCGTAAGTCCCACCTGGTGGAACACAGGCCTATGGAAAATAATCCATCTCACCTTCTTTCCCTTTGTTGCTTCCATAATAGTGTTACCTGCAAACTCGCAAGACCCACAATTTCTACATGCTCTCCGGCTGACTTCCTCAGTGACTTTCTGCAGAAGCCTGGTTTGACACCCTCACCGACATATGGCTTCAAAGAAACTTCATCCATCCCATACCTGGACAGATTCATCTTTTCCACGCCTATCTCCTGGAAATTTTTTCCACCCTCCAGCTGGACCTGCCTGCCCACATCTCCCCCCTCAAAACTACCCCACGTCGCCCCACTTCAGCTCTGAAGCAGCCAGATTGAAACACGACGCCCCGCTTCCTAAGAAATCAAAAAGGGGGGAATGTTGGAGTCCAGGCAGAAGCTGCGCCTCCAGGAAGAAGGCCACACCTCCCCAGGTGCTTTGTGACCAGCAGGTTCCCTGGCCACTACCTCCTGACCTCTGGTAGCCTATAAGGCAAGGACTCACTCCAGGGGGGCTCTCTGACCCCCCACTCTATTTAAGCCACCCCCGGACTGAAATCACTCTCTGTTCGTGCTTGTTCCTGTCCTTGTCCTCCCTTCCCTTTCCCTTGTCCTTTTGTCCCCTACCACGCCATGTGGTACCCCAAATAAAACCATCCCTTTCTACCATGGCGTTCCGGAGTAACTTCTTGTCCTAATAAATTCTAACACAGGGCCCAGTGGCCTTCACAGTATTCCCCCTCATGCCAGCAGGGTATCAGGACTGGTTTAGGGAATGGAATGCTGTTTAAAGAGAAAGAAGAACAGGAAAGTATGAGGAGCCACAGTGGATTCTGGAACTCTTTTCAGTTCATACTCTGCTTTTAGGAAATGGAAGCTAGAACACACAGGAGAACAAGTGAAGTGGGCCCAAAGGGAAGGAGCCCAATTATCTCAGGAAGAAATGAAACACATATGGCCCTATCTGAGTTTGAGCTGAAACAGTGGAAGTATCCTAACCACATCGTAGGGGACCAATACCTCAAGAAAACAGGGATGGTCTAGAAAAACAGGCCTCCATTAGGTGATCAGAAAACTTCTCACTTCCCATTCTTCCCAGAGCAGAGCCTCTATTAGGGAACTTGGGACATCTGTTTTAATATTATAAGAGACCCCAGGCCTCTCCCAAACAGCAGTGCCTGAGGCTGGTGAATTGGAGAACTCAGCCCATAGAGTTATAAAAACTGAGACTATGAGAAATATTTCAGCCTATAAGAGGAAAGAAGCCAGAAAGTTCCAAAGCACAGAGGCTGAGTCCTACAGGAAAGAGAGCCGTACTCAGAGAAATTACAGCCCTATAAATCTCCAACACAACATCTCTGTATAGGGCCTTGTGAGTAGGCACCTGGCTGGCCCATTACTTTCGGGTTAAATACAGGGTCATACACTCAAAGGTTACTGGCTCCTGGAACAAAATGTTCCCCTTCAAATTCTGAATGAGGGGACAGGAGTGTGGACACAAGCTGCAGATAATTAGATAGCCAGATTAAAATCAACATAGCAAATTAAATTTCCATTGGGAAATGAAAAGACATAGAGTATGTGTGTACACAGACACACACACACACACACACACACACACACACCTTCACTAAAGAACAACAAAAGGGAATAATTTATAAGAGAGAACATGTTCACAAATGAGAAGTATTATTTCTAAAAAATTATTGCTCAAATTAATCTATAAATCAGGGCAATCCAAATGGAAATAATTTTTTGTTCTAAAGCTCAAAAGGATCTGAATTTTGGAATACATATGTGTATAGAAAAATAGACGAAAAGGCTTACTAAGAATATTGGGGGAGAAAAAGGGAATTTTCTCTGCCCAGATATCAACAGTGTGGTAAAAATTTCCTAGCTGGACTCCTACAATTACCTCCTACTAGTCACATTCACTTTTCACTCTAGACCCCCAACAGCTTTTCTACACATCTCAGTGATCTTATAGAAAAGAAAAAAAAAAAAAATTCATTGGCCACCACTGCTCTTAGGATGAAATCAAAACTTATTATTATTTTTTTTTAATATACTGGGGATTGAACTCAGGGGCACTCAACCACTGAGCCACATCCCCAGCGCCCCCCCCCCCCCCTTTTTTTTTGTATTTTATTAGAGACAGGGTATCACTGAGTTGCTAAGTGCCTCGCCATTGCTGAAGCTGGCTTTGAACTCTCGATCCTCCTGCCTCAGCCTCCAAAAAAAAAGGTTGGGGGGGGGGCAAGTGCTGGGATTACAGGCGTGCGCCACTGCGCCCAGCTTCTAAACTCTTTCTTATGACCTTTAAGTTCCCACATGATCTGGCCCCTGAATTTCTCTACAGCTTCAGCCAGCCTTAGCTCTCTCCCTGGGCTCTGTATAATCCAGCCATGCTGGATTCCTTTCTCCACTTCATCTTCAAACAAGTCAAACTCTTTACTACCAAGGACTTTCTGTTTGTTCTTCCACCAACCTGGAATTCTCTCCCCTGTCTTTAGATCACAGTGCAGATGTCACCTGGTCACTAAGACCTTCCAACAGGATGAGGAAGGCCTTGCCCAGTTGTACACAAGTCACACAAGAACTGGTCTGTGCCTGCTCTTTCTTTCATCTCATCTCTATCGGCCCTGCCTGGTTCCTTTCGCTTTTTTTTTTTTTTTTTTTTTTTTTTTAATATTTTTTAGTTGGAGATGGACACAATACATTTATTTATTTATCTTTATGTGGTGCTGAGGATCGAACCCAGGGCCTCACACATACTAGGTGAGTGCTCTACCACTGAGCCACAAACCCAGCCCCTCCTTTCACTTTTGAAGTACTTGCCTTCTTTCTGTTGCTTAAAAACTCACAACATTGTAAGACCGTTCACACTTCTATCCTTGCTGTTCTCTTCCTGATTCACTCCCTCACCTCATTCTACTTACATATCACCTCCTCAGAGTGGCCCTTCTTTCAGTCTATGCACTGTCATCACTCTTCATTCCCTTACAAACCTTTCCCTGTTAGCATGTATCAGTCCCTGGCTGTATATTATGCATCGCTGGTGTTTTGTTGGTGTCCCCATTAGAATTTAAAGCTCCTTGAAGACACTGTCTTGGTTATTATTAGTGTAAAGTAGGAATGCCATAAATACCTGTTAAATGAAAGAATCTAGCTGGGCACGGTGGCGCATGCCTGTGATCCCAGCACTTTGGAGGCTGAGGCAGGAGGATCATGAGTTCAAAGCCAGCCTCAGCAATGGTGAGGCACTTAGCAACTCAGTGAGACCCTGTCTCTAATAAAATACATAAAAGTGCTGGGGACGTGGCCCAGTGGTCAAGTGCCCCTGAGTTCAATCCCCGGTACCAAAATAAATACATAAATAAATAAACAAATAAATCTGCAAAGAACTTAATAATCTAAATGATTCTTATTACTATTTCCCATGATATTCACAAAACTTATGGCATGGCACCCTGAGGTTGCTCAGAATATATCTGCTGAAAGAACACACTCCCAGGTTTATGCTAATCTACATGCACAATTTACAGGGCAAATGTATTCCACTACAATGTATTTTCCTGTCTGTTTCAGGCTTCATCTATAGATAGTAATGTTAATTTCCAGTTCCCAGAAAATGTTACTGTCATGTGCTTGCACCTCACCAATTAAGTGGACCTTCTCAAAAACAGGTGCTCAGGCTAGGGTTGTGGCTCAGTGGTACAGTGCTTGCCTAGCATGTGTGAGGCAGTGGGTTCAATTCTAAAAAAAACAAAAAACAAAAAAAAAACTGGTGCTCTCTCTAACCATAGCTATCTCCCAGTCTTGATGCTCTCACATTGCCTTATACTACTTTCTCCAAAAATCATACATTTTTATGTGCAGAGACACATATATAGACTTGCCATAGCTGCACTGCCAAGGGGAAGCCAGGTGGTACCCAGAGTCCTGTACTGACTTCTCTGAGAGCTGATACAAGACAGACTGTTAAGACCAGCGCATCTGTCCAGAGCACCTTTGACTTTCCCTGGCTTCCTGCACTGCTATCTGATCTTGGAAAAGGAAGTGCCTCTGGATCTAAGTGAAGAACTAAGCCACGAATGAAACTGATCTTTTCTTGCAGACCACATCTCCCCCAACCCCCTTATAACCATGCCCGTAACTGGTTTGCTGAGAATGATTGTCCTCCCACACCAGGGCCTCCCGGCCCAGTTTCACCAGCAACTAATAACTGCTCCATCACTGGAAAACAGTTTCTGAATTTCTTCACGCTGAGAATCAACTTCCTCATGTTGAAGACAGAGGCCAAGAAAATTAAGACTGACATATTCTCTGGTTAAGCACAGCCTAGCTGCATATGTTCATCTTCTGGCTTTTGTTTCTATAAATTGTAATGTCTTCTGTGGGACCCGTAGAAGCGACCTAGCTGCTTCTCAGCCCAGTTTGATCAAATTACATGAAGTTCATTTTTCTTTTTCTTATCGTTTGCTTCTTATGAGCGGCTGCCTCATCCTGCCATCCTGAAATCCAGGCATGGTCCCTGGGGGGAGGCTGCGAGTCGTAACTGTACTGCGCTCTCTACGCACTGCCAAGGCACGGAGCTTCTCAAAACGCGCCACTGCACCTCGCTGTCCACAACTGAGCCCCAGCTAGAGAGAATCTTGACCTCAGAGGGGCGACTTGGGTTGGTGCAGCAAGTCGTTTGTACTGAATGCGTCTCCACCACCACGAGAAGACGCCTCCACAAAGTGGGTAGACGGCAGCTGGACCAATACGAGCTTTAGGACAAAATGCTCAAAATGCTGCTGGGTGCAAATTAGGCTAAAGGCTCAGGTGGTCCAGGTGCTAACGCTGGCCGCAGACTTGGGAGCTCCGGGAAGCAGAAGACGCCGCGACCGTGAGACGATGGAAAAGAAGGCGACCACTCAGGTCGTAAAGCCAGTCCCGTCTCCCGAGGGAGAGTATTTGCCCCTCCACCGGCCACAAGCCGGAAGTCGCGGGGGGGGGGGGGCGGGGGGCGTTCTCTCTAGGAAGCATGGAGCCTCCCCTCTCTGTGGTACATTGGCTCAGGACCCACCGTGACCCGCTCACAGAGCTGGGTTTTCCTAGTGTCGTCAATATTGGAAGTTTTTTGTTTGTTTTGGTACCGGGGATTGAACTCAGGGGCACTCGACCACTGGGCCACATTCCCAGCCCTTTTTGTTATTTTATTAGAGGCAGTGCCTCGCCATTGCTGAGGCTGGCTTTGAACTCGCGATCCTCCTGCCTCAGCCTCCCAAGTGCTGGGATTACAGGTGTGCATCACCGCGCCCGGCAATATTGTAAGTGTTTTTTTTTTTTTTTTTTTTTTTTTTGTTATTATTTGTTTTGGGGTGGTGCGGGGAATGAAACCCAGAGGCGCTTTACCACAGCGCTACATCTCCAGTCATTTTTATTTTTGGAGCCTGGGCTAGCCTCTAACTAGGGATCCTCTTGCCTGTCACCTGAGGCGCTGGGATTTACAGTCTTGCACCACCACGCTGGCGTTATTAAAGATTCTCTCTTGCTTAGCAGTGTAGCCCTACCTGGCCAGACCTCAGAGGCTGACCACAGATGGGGCCGCAGCAGGGCCCTGGAGGACACAGATGTTTCTAGGTTTTGCCTGCACTCCAGGCTTCTCCGCGTGCAACTGGGATGGAAAAGCCAGACTTCTTGGCTTCCACGGCATGGCATCCATCATATAGGGAAATCGCTTTTTGTAAATCTTAATTCCTCACCCGTTCAGAAGCTGGACTGGTAAATATGAATGTAACGGCATCTAGCCTGTGCTGTTACTACTTGTTCTAACCCCAGAGGACTTGTTAACACTGCTAGTTTTGATATACTGACTGCCAGCCTTCTCCTAGGGAAAGACTACAAACCTGGGAATTAGTCTGATTTTTTTTTTCTTTTTGGTACTGAGGGTTGAACCCAGGAGCACTTAACCACTGTGCCACATCCCCAGCCCTCTTTATTATTATTATTATTATTAGTAGTAGTAGTAGTATTTAGTTGTATATGAACACAATACCTTTATTTTATTTATTTTTATGTGGTGCTGAGGATCAGACCCAGTCCCTCACACATATAAGGCAAGCACTCTAGTACTACGCCACAACTTTAGCCCTATTACTATTTTTGATGTGGGGTCTCATTAGGTTGCTTATAGTCTCATTAAATTGCTGAGGCTGGCTTCAAACCCGCAATCCTGCCTGAGCCTCCCAAACCAATGGGATTACAGGCGTACACCACCATACCCAGCATTAGTCCAATTTCAAATTGTAAACACTGGGGATTACCAGCCAAACACATTGCAATTTAGAGAACTGAACCGTTACAGTAGGAGCGCAGGGAGTGTAGCTCTAGGTGCCCTAATCTCCTTTGTTACAGTATGGAGCGCAGGTGGGTGGATGAAAGGAGAAATCATGTAGCCACATTGTTTTAGTTATTATCTTCATGCTGAAGTGGCTGTGAAATATATAAGGAAAGGAGGTGCTACTGTAGAGCCAAATCTGAGTTCAGCTTAGGTCCCAAAGAGAAAGACCCCAGAACTATTACTGACCTTCACTCAACCATGGCCAGAGGGCTTGGGCATTTAAGAGGATTCCTGCATGTATCCGGTCAGGGTAAAGCAAGAGGAGCCAGGCATGGGGAATGATCCCCCCAGCCCAGAGAAAATCCGAGGCTGAAGCCTTCACCCCAAGACATGCCAAAGATCACTGGAGCACAGGAACAGAGAAAGCAGAGAGGGAAGGAAGGCCCAGAAGTGAGAAAAGAGCAGAGACTGAGATTAAGCCCCGAGTGTGCTGCTGGTTATTCCTGGTTGCTTGGACTTTCCAGTTTCCAGACCTCCCTGGTTTTGTGTTTTGAGCACTGGAGATTAAAACCAGGAGCACTTTATCACTGAGCTACATCTCCAGTCGTTTTTGAGATAGAACAGGTTCTAAGTTGCTGGGGTCTAGCTAAGTTGCTGAGGCTGGTCTTTAACTTTGTGATCCTCTTGTCTCAGCCTCCTGATTCTAGGGGATCACAGGCATGTACCACCATACCTGGCTCCTTCTTGATTCTTACCCTGGAGTGCCAGGATACATGCAGGAATCCTTACAATAGGTTAAATGTATTTAAGTTAATTCAAGGAGATGTCTGCTGTTAAAGAGTCCTAAATAATATACTTAGCTAAGTCACTGATAAAGGCAAAAGTCTCGAAAATAAACTCAGGTAATAAGACACCTATATACCTTGCCCAAAGACAGTGGGACGGTCTTTATGCAAATCTCAAACTAGCGAGTAGAGGGGGTAGGAACTGTTTTCACTTAACTTCTAACACCAAATGTGTGGGTATACAATTCTCCAACTCTCTGGACACCAGGTGGTGTCCCAACAATTCAATTCTGGCACAAACTACCCAGAATTAGTGTCAGATCCTACAGGTCAAGGGCTCAGTTCACAAGACTCCTCCCAGTAAAGATGCCAACTCCACATCCCAGGCCATCTGTACTTTCAATTGACCAGCTTTAACTCATAGGTTCTCACAACCCACTCCTCAGGTTTGATAATTTGTTACACTGACTCACAAAACTCACAGGAAGGCATTTTACTTGCTATTATTGGTTTATTAAAGAGAAAACAACTCAGGATTAGTCAAATATAATAGACACACAGGGCAAGGCATGTGAGAAGGAGCACAGAACTGTCACGCTCTTTCTAGGTGCACCACCTTCCCAGCACCTCAATGTATCTACCAACCTGAAAACTCTCCCAACTAACTCCCTTGTTTAGGGATTTTATGAGGGCTTCATTATGTAGGCACAACTGATTAAATCACGACCAACTTATCTCCAGCCCTTCTCCCTTCCTATAGGTTGGCACTGAGGCTAAAACTTTCAACCAGATATTCACACATTGATCTTTCTGGTAACCAGCCCCCAACCTTAAGCTAGCTAGGGGCCCTCAACCACCAGTCATTCTAATAGCATACAAAAAGGACACTTATTACTCGGGAGATTCCAAGGGTCTTGGATGCCCTACTGTTAGGAACTGGAGGACTAAGACCAAATACAAGACACTTATCACACTGGAAATTACAAAGGTTTTAGGAGTTCTATACCACGAACTCAGACTCCTATATATAGTCTATACATGTACACACACACACAGAGATAACTAGATATCTGTATAGACGTATTTCTCATGGTATCATAATATCACAGGGGGAAGGGAGTTGGTATGTTTAAATATAATCATTTTACTTTCAGAGAAATAGAAACTCCTTAAGGAACAATGTTGTTGGAAATTAAGTGATACATGAGTTCATTTTTAGATGCTTGTCCCCACTATGAGTGTAACAGAGCCCCTATGACATTAAGAAAACCCCAAATGATTTTTTTTCCTTCCATTCCTGGTAAAAGCTATGTTTTCATCTTAGTTTCCTCATGCTAAGAATGGAAACTGAGAAGTTACCTGCTGGCCAGGGCAGGTACCAAGGAAACTGGAATTGTAATATATTTCTCTGGCTAGGACAACCTAGTCTTGTGTGTGTGTGTGTGTGTGTGTGTGTGTGTGTGTGAGAGAGAGAGAGAGAGAGAGAGAGAGTTTGCGTGCATGTACACATGTGTACCCACATGCATGTATTTCCTGCCTTTGGTCCCACTGTACCCCTTTTTCTCATAAAAGATTTTTACATCCCTGAGCCCTCCCAAAGATAAAAGATTTGAGACAGAAAAAGTCTCTACTTTCTTTAAGGCCAACTTTGAATAAACCTGTTTTCTTCCACCAACTTCTGTCTCCTAAGTTTTGGTTGAGCAGCAAGCAGCAGAACCTTTGATTATAGTAACAAGAGTTACTCATGGCCCTTGTCAAAAACCACCTGAGTACATATTAGGTGCCAGACAACCTGGAAACACCCAAACCTGCAATATAAAGAATGGCACATCATTCATCTATCTTCAGTAGTAGTGTAAGTGCTATGGAGGTTGTACAATAACATTGTGAGGGGTGGGGGACAATTCTAAGTTTCTGTTGAATGAAGGAAAAAATAGCTGAAAAATAAAAGTTGCTAATCAGAAATCCATAAATGTCTTGGCCATAGGATTGGAGAAGATCCATTTATAGACAACCTATAAACACTCAACAGAAACCATACTTGAAATTTTGATCTTTTCCCAAGCTAGCAATATGCAGTCTGATGCTCTCTCTCAATGCTAGACCTTGGCAGCAAGCTGCAGCTCCTCCTCTATCACAAGGGCCAACAACCAATAATCCACAGGGTACTATATTCAATAACTCACATGAGATATTCAACTTTATTATAAAATAGGCTTTGTGTTAGATGATTTTGCCCAATATAGGCTAATGTAAGTGTTCTGGAGCACATTCAAGTTCAACTAGGCTGTACTATGATGTTTAGCAGATCAGGTATGTTCAATGCATTTCTGACTTACAGTATTTTCAACTTAAAGTGGGCTTATTGGAGGTGATCTTATTTTAAGTCAAGGAACATCTATTTTCCCTACAGTCCTTGCTTTCTTCTAATATTATAATCTGCTATCCTCCAAACCATACTTAGAAGTCCCTCCTACCTGAAGACTGACTAGCTGAGAAATCTCTTGCCCCCACCTTCCTTGCTTGCTATAATCCTCCTAGAAGCCCTATGGCCCTTGCTGTTTAATAATGCTTTGGAGATTAGGTAAAAAAATTTGCATATGCATACATGTCCAAAATATGTCAAAGAAACCAGTCGCATTCCTACTTTTTGTTATATTCCTACATTTAAAAAAATTTGTTTAGTTATAGATGGACACAATGCCTTTATTTATTTTTTATGTGGTGCTGAGGATCGAACCCAGTGCCTCACACATGCTAGGCAAGTGCTCTACCACTGAGCTACAACCCCAGCCCATATTCCTACATTCTGACCACTTTTCTTGGCAGTGATTCCAAGCACTTTTGTATTCCAGAAGCTCCACCAACAGCCTGGAAAATGAATTTAGTTTTTGCTTTTCTCCTCCTAAATTCTAAGTATTACACATATGTTGTGAAGGAATGAAAATAAAGAAAAGTCCCCAACATCTTACCAACCATTTAAACTTCTCCCTGATTTGATCACCAGCACTGAAAAAAAGAAATAAAGTTAAAAGTTAATAAATAAATAAATAAATAAATAAAATTTTCCCTGAGCCTAGGGAACTTTTTGGGATGATAGTTATTTTCTATATCTTAGTTACAAAACCATATTCACGTGTCAAAACTCACCAAATTATACACAGTACTGGGGTGGCATTTACTGTATAAAAATGCATCTCAATAAACCTAATCAAAGCCAAAACCAAACCAACAGGTAACAGGTACCCTCCCTTACGGATATAATTTTTGTAGTATCAACAAAATACTATACATATCACCTTCTTAATACTGTATTCCCGCTTAATTTTCCTTTTTTTTTTTTTTTTTTTTTTGGTACCGGGGATTGAACTCAGGGGCACTCAACCAGGGGGCCACATCCCTAGCCCTTTTTTGTATTTTATTAGAGACAGGGTCTCACTGAGTTGCTAAGTGCCTCGCCATTGCTGAGGCTGGCTTTGAACTTGCGATCCTCCTGCCTCAGCCTCCCAAGTGCTGGGATTACAGGTGTGCACCACCTCTCCCGGCTACTGTATCCCTGCTTAATTTTTAAAAGAAGTACCTTTCCATGTGCTACAACTGTCCTGAAGCAGTGATTCTAAAAAAGGTCAGGGCCTCTGGCCACTAGATGGAAAATATAGCCAAACCAGTGAGATCATAACATCTGGAAAGATCAGCACACTTAAAATACTTCTCCGTGTTTCCATAGTAGTTCATTACAAAATTCATTTAAAATTACCACCAATCACAAACTGATCTAACAGGGGAATCTGAAGTAGGTGACTGTATATTAACTGATCAGGAATGGGCTCCCTCTAGAGGCCAGAGCTGTAAACAGCCCTGGCTGGGTTTCTTTCCTAGCCTCTGGTGTTCCACTTCAGGTTATCATTTAGAGATCACTACTCTCAGGTAACCTCCCCTAAATTGCCTAAGCCCAAGTCACTTTTTGTGCCTACATATTTGAGTGGGCACTGAAATTAAACAAAGATATGGTCAGGAATAGGAAAGGAACTCATGCAGAAAAATCAAATTCCCTCCCAATCGAGTTTCAAGACTTAATTATACATTATTACTCTCATCCCTTCAAGTTCTTTCCCTGATTATTTTCTTGGTCTATTGCATAGTTACACAGGACACTTCTAATGGTCACTACCAAGGCTCAGATTCTCCTCACAGTGATCTTTGCCGCTGGCCCACCAAATGTCCCTCCCTAAATCCTTAAGGCAATCACTGGATACTTTCTCTGATTACTTCCTCCAGTGGGTTTTACCGTTGCCCCTATATTTGTAACTACAGTGGCCCAACTCACATATTCCCTGAAGCCCAAAATGTTCTGCAAACTCTTCCAACTCCAGTAGTCCCAGGGGCAGAGTGATTAAAGAGGCCAAAACTGGACACTATAAATTTCAAGGACAAATACTGCCATTTCCTACCCAGGGGTTAAAAGAGAATAATCAAACACAGTCCTTAAGTGTGATTACTTAAAATAGAATTGGGGGGCTGGGGTTGTGGCTCAGCGGCAGAGTGCTCGCCTCGTACGTGCGCTGCCCGGGTTCGATCCTCATGCACCACATAAACATAAATGCATTGCATTGTGTACAACTAAAGTAAATAAATAAATATTAAAAAAAAAAAAAAAAAAAAAAAAAAAAAAATAGAATTGGGAAAACAATAATGTCTTCCACAAGATCACAAGCGTATAGATAAAGGCATGGCCAGCGATCCAGTAGAAACCCCGATAACTCAAGGTGCAGCAGGAATGGAGAACATGAGAAGCTCACGGGGAGTGAGCCAAGGGATTCAGGCTTTGAGAGGATGACTTTTTAGGAGAAGCAAGATCCTGAAAGGAGTGTGCTACTTGGGCAGGTGAAGAGCTGGCCATTTCAGATGAGGGGAGTGGCGAGAGAGGTGCAGAGGAGGGCCCAGGCTGGGATGGGGCAGAGCATGCCTGCTGGGGAGAAGAAGGGGAGAGGCCTGAAGGACTCTGGGGCTCTTCCGTGGATGGCCCTGGATCTTGAGCAGGTTTCTTCCTGGTATGCAACTTCCGATGCTGAAGAAAACTTGCGCTCCACTTGAAGGCCTTCCCACACTCCTTACACTCATAAGGCTTCTCCCCAGTGTGGACTCGCTGATGCTGAACCAAGGTGACCTTCTGATTGAAAGCCTTCGAACACTCCTGGCACTTGTAAGGTCTCTCCCCAGTGTGGATTCTCTGATGCACTATGAAGCGGGAGCTGCAAGTGAAAGTTTTCCAACATTCGTTGCATTTGTACAGTTTCTCCCCAGTGTGGAACCTCTGGTGCTGCAGGTACACTGACCTGCGGCGGAAGGCCTTGCCACACTCTGTACATTCATAAGGCTTCTCCCCAGTGTGGATTCTCTGGTGCTGGATCAGGACTGAATTAGAACTGAAACCTTTCCCACACTCCTTACATTCATAGGGCTTCTCCCCCGTGTGGACTCGCTCATGGATGACGCAGTCATAGCTACCTCTGAAGGCTTTCCCACATTCCTTACACTTAAAAGGCTTATCCCCAGTGTGGATTCTCTGATGCCGGATCAATTTTGAGTTGTAGCTGAATGTCTTCCCACAGTCCCCACACTCATAGGGCTTCTCTCCACCATGGAGTTTCTGATGCTGAAGAAGGTGGGAATTTTGACTGAAAGCATGTCCACATTCCTCACATGCATATGGTTTCTCCCCGGTGTGGATTTTCATATGCCGTGACAGTTTTGAGTTGTACCTGAAGGCTTTCCCGCATTCTTTGCATTTGTAGGACTTCTCATCAGTGTGAGTTTTCTGGTGCTGGTGAGGGTCTGAGTCTGGGTTAAAGTATTTGCTGCACTCATCACACTTTTGAAGCACCTGTTTCCTAGGAGGGCCCTGCTTTGTACCAACACTCTTGCTTCCTTGCAATTTCCTGGCTGTCTCCTTCCTTTTGACTGTGGAAGACTTATGATCCTGGACTGTCAAATCTATGGGATCTCCTTTCTCTGAGTTTGTTTTCTTCCCTGTGTCACATGGCTGTGGCTTCTCTAACCTGTCCTGGAGAACCTCCATCAGTAGCCCCTCCTCTACGGGTCCGTGGGACTCTGATTCTGTAGTCACGTTCAGCTTTGGAGTTGGTTCCTCATCCTCAGTCTTGGTCTTACCATCTACCATAATAAAAAGAAAACATAAGAATCCTTTCTTGTTTATGCTAGAAAAGGAAAAGGATTAAGCTGCATCTGCTTGCCCTGGGGACATGTATTCTTAGAGAGAGAGACAGAGATTTGATGGTGCCCCAAAGGAAAAGCCCTAGAGGTGGGGAAGATAGTAATGCCCTAAGGACAACAATAATGGGATGGAAGGCAAAAGCTAAGGATGGAGACAAATGGATAAAGAAATACTAGAATGGGATGCAAAGTCACAGGAAAGGAAAGCAATAAAGAAAAGCAAGGTATAGAAAAGGACCTCTAAACTGGAGAAGAGAGCTGGGTACGCAGTTCCAGCACCACACAGTATACAGAGGGCTGGGAGAGCCTATCTACAACAGCAGATCCCAAGGCCAGTCAAGGCATGAAATCTGTGCAAGTATTTTAAAATATTCTGTCTTTGTGTGTGCATGTGGTTCTGGGGATCAAACCCAGGGCCTAGCACATGCTAAGAATACACTCTATCACTGAACAATATCTCCAACCCTCTACCTTTTTTTTTTCTTCTTCTTCATTTTGGTACTAGGGATTGAACTCAGGGGCACTTAACCACTGAGCTTCATCCCCAGCCCTTTTTATTTTTTATTTTGAGACAAAGTCTCACTAAGTTGCTTAGGGCCTCCTTAAGTTGCTGAGCCTGGCCTCAAACTTGTGATTCTCCTGCCTCAGCCTCTTGAGTTGTTGGGATTACAGGCATGTGCCACCACGCCTAATCCTCAATCATTTTTAAAGAGAGATTCTCCATCACAAGCCTGAATGGAGAGGAAAAGAAACAATGTGTAACACTACTGGTTATGAAGAATTCATTAGACAATCACTATTTAAAACCCATGTGTCCTCTGGGAGACAGACCTCTGAGAGGAAATAATAGGCCTGGCCAAGAACTCAGCACAGACTGCAGACAGCAACCTGGCCGGGGGTGGAGGCTCACCTCTCACTGCAGCACTACAACACAGAAGCCATTTTGCCTTTACAAGCACCAAAATCTAAGGCAGCTTAGTGTTTCTAGACCCCAGGTCACCAATTCATATCTCAGATCCTAATGCAGTACAGACATGCTCGTATACACACACTTGAAACAGGGTCAAAAGTTTCACCAAACAAAATCCTTAATAAGAATGATGCATACGGTCAGGCGCGGTGGTGCACGCCTGTAATCCCAGCACTTGGGAGGCTGAGGCAGGAGGATCGCGAGTTCAAAGCCAGCCTCAGCCATGGTGAGGCACTTAGCAACTCAGTGAGACCCTGTCTCTAATAAAATACAAAAAAGGGCTGGGGGTGTGGCCCAGTGGTCGTGTGCCCCTGAGTTCAATCCCTGGTACCAAAAAAAAAAAAAAAAAAGAATGATGCATATGGATTCCACCCCCAGCACCATGACCAAAAAAAAAAAAAAAAAGACGCCTTCACAACAGATTTTATACTATTTTGGTCTAATTTATTTATATCTTTTTTTGGGAGGGGGTACTGGGGATTGAACCCAGGGGCACTTAACCACTGAGTCATATCCAAGGCCCCTTTTCTTTTTTCTTTTGAGACAGGGTCTCAGTAAATTGCTTAAGGTCTTGCTAAATGCTGAGACTGGCCTCAAACTTGCACTCCCCTTGCCTCAGCATCCTGAGTTAGCCTATTTGTTTGTTTGTTTTGGGTTGTTTGTTTGTTTGTTTTGGTACCAGGGATTGAACCTAGGAGCACTTAACCACTAAGCCACATCTCCAGCTCTTTTTCTTAATTTTTATTTTGAGACAGGGTCTTGTTAACTTGTTTAGGGCCCTGTTAAGTTGCTACGGCTGGCCCTGAACTTATGGTCCTCCGGCCTCAATCTCCCAAACTGCTGGGATTACAGGTGTGCACTACCATGCCTGCCCTAATCTAACTTTTAAACACTGATTACAACTCATTGATGACCACAAAGTAGTTCCTATGTTCCCTGGACCTGTAGCACCTGGGAACTTGTGAGACTAGGTGCCCTGCCCTAGTCTACTGAATTAGAATCTCTGGAGGTGATGTTAACAATCTGTGTTTTAACAGCCCTCCAAATAATCCTAATGCACATCAGCATTTGAAACATACTGATAAGGTCACTAAAAAGGCACAATAAAACTTTTAAGAGCCGGGCGCGGTGGCGCACGCCTGTAATCCCAGCACTTTGGGAGGCTGAGGCAGGAGGATCGCGAGTTCAAAGCCAGCCTCAGCAATGGCGAGGCACTTAGCAACTCAGTGAGACCCTGTCTCTAAATAAAATACAAAAAAGGGCTGGGGATGTGGCCCAGTGGTCGAGTGCCCCTGAGTTCAATTTACCACAAAAAAAAAAAAAAAAAAAAAAAAAAACTTTTAAGAGTTTAACACTAAAAAAAAAAAAAAAAAAAAAAAGAGTTTAACACTGTATTGTCAAGTGGCCATTAATCCCTTAAATGGCTATTTAAATTTAATTAAAATGGAATAAAATTGAAAACTGTTCCTCAGTTACACTAGCCATACTTCAAGTGTTCATGGGGCTAACAGCTCCCATATTGGACAGGATAGATATATAACATTTCCATCACTGTAGACGGTTCTACTGGACAATGCTGATGTAAGCTTTTGGTGGCTATGGAAAAGGGAAACACTGATAACCATGCGAAGGCTGCCAGGAAAGGTTCACCCTCAAGATGACCTCAAGTCAACTCAGGTGTTAAGACAGAAGTGGGGAAATGAAAAGCAGCACTCAGTGTACAGAGGCTCAGAAAGGCACAAAGGATTGAGAATATAAGAACAGGGCAACTAGCCAGGCGCAGTGGCGCACACCTGTAATCCCAGCAGCTCAGGAGGCTGAGACAGGAGGATCGAGAGTTCAAAACCAATCTCAGCAAAAGCAAGTTGCTAAACAACTCAGTGAGACCCTGTCTCTAAATAAAATACAAAATAGGGCTGGGGATGTGGCTCAATGGTTGAGTGCCTCTGAGTTCAATCCCCAGCAACCCCCCCCCAAAAAAAATTCTTTTTAAAGAGAAGTAGCTGGGTACAGTGGCACATGCCTATAAGCCCAGCTACTCAGTAAGATGGGGCAGGAGGATCCCAAGCTTGAGGACATCCTGAGCAATGTAGGGAGACCCTGTCTCAAAGTTAAAAAATAAAAAAGGGCTAGGGATACAGTTCAGTGGTAGAGTGCGACGGGGTTCAATCCCAACTACTGCCAAAAAAGAGAGAAAGAGACAGACAGACAGACAGACAAGAGGCAAAGCTGGAAAGGAAGATGGTCAGTTCTCCTGCTCACCTGTGCACATGCCTCCAAGGGCCTCTCCCCCAACAGGTATCCATGGATCTGGGACCCATGGGGCTTCCCCTCTCTCCAGCTGGAATATCAGATCTGGTTTAGGGAATGGTAATGCTGCTAAAGGAGAAAGAAGAGGAACAGGAAGCCGAGAGAGTCACCACCAGCCTCCCTCAGTCTACCCTCTGCTTTGCCAGATAACCAAAGGGGCAGATGCCCCAGGAGACCAAGTGAGGTTCATGAGAAGAGAATCTGGGGATCTGGGGAAGGGCTCAAAGCTTGTTCTGGCCTCTGAGAGAACAGGAAGTACCCACAGTCACTGGAGGTGTATACCTGGGGTCCTAGGAGACTCACACACAGTAGATGGGCCGGGGTCTCCTCCAGGGAACGGGGGAAGACTGGAGGAATGAAGGTGGGGCACCAGGAACCTTCTCAGTTCTCTCTGCGCCCAGAGCAAACCCCTCACAGTACAGTCCCCACCAGGAACCAGCCAACAGGGAAGTCCTGTTAAAAACCAAAGTGAATCCAGATCTTTCTCCATTCAGCTACTTCTTAAACTGGGAATTGGGGAGCTCAGCTCATGGGGCATTAATCCTGGTGATATTAAAGATCCCAGATCTGCTAAGGGAGAATCTAAGAGCCCCAAAGGCAGAAGCTAAGATTCAGAGGAAGGAGGACTTACCCAAAGAAGTTATGTTTGCATAATTTTCCAGCATCACCTCCTGGTACAAAGCCCTCTGCACAGGCTCCAGGCTGGCCCACTGATTCTGGGTGAAGTACACAGCCACATCCTCAAAGGTCACTGGCTCCTAAAACAACAGGTTAGGTTCCTGCTCACGTCCTGTATGAGCACAGAAGGTGGGGCCTGAATCCCAGGGAAGGGGTGAATCTACTGCAATCCATGGTTCTCAGCCCCATGAAAGGTTTACAATGATGAGAGACACGCAGCACTCTAAGCAGAGGCAGCCCTCACCCAGAGTTCCCACTTTTCGTGTGCACATCTCTGAGGGCCCAATATTGTCATCCCAAGCACACAGCCCAGCACCTGCCGTTCTCTGCCTGGTGATCACATCAACCCATCTCTGCTTCTATAAGCCAGATATATCTTTCTGGCATTTTTTTCTAAATTGACCACAGTAGGTATCTGTCTTTCACCCTGTGTTTATCCACCCTAAAGCACCCACCAGGGATCTTCACTCAGCTGCTCTTGTCTTCTTCCTCCACAGCTTCTACTACGGATGAAGGAGTGAGTCCATGGGGATAGAGTTCCTTTCATTCAACTCTTTCTCCCTCTTTCTACCATCTTGCCTTACCAGAAAGCTGGTTCTCCCTTGAAGACAATGTGCAGTGTCGCCTCCTCTCCTAACACACTTGACCCGGGGGACAGGATGGCAGTGTCCCAATCGTTGTTCACAGATCAGCCCCTGACCACCTAAGCTCTGTCCAACCTACTGTACTCTTCACCAGATCTATCTCCCTTTGCCTCTGCAAAACCATCTCCAACTTCTCAAGGAAGAAGGAAACTATCACAGGGTTAGGGGTCAGTGTTAGTTATATTTTACCTCAATCTTTTCAATTTACAACAATCTATGAAGGAAGAATTATTATTCCCAAGGGAATCGGCAATATTAAGCACTCTGAGATGGATCAAAGGGAGTCCTCTTCATCTGAGTACTTATTACAAGGCTATATAAGAAAATAAAAATTTTTTAAATGAACTGACCACTTACATATAAATTATCTACTACACCATTCCAGTCATCATCATGTCAACAATCTTCTCTTCCCTGGGCATGGTGGTGCACACCTGTATCCCAAGGACTCAACAGGCTGAGGCAGGAGGATCACAAGTTTGAGACCAACTTCAGCAACTCAGTGAGGCCCTGAGCAATTTAGTGAGACCCTGTCTCAAAGAATTAAATGGGCTGGGGATGTGGGTCAGTGGTAAAGTATCCCTGGGTTCAATCCCTAGTAACAACAACAACAAAAAAGCTACCTTTTATTTGCGTAGTAGTCTCTTCCAAGTAAAAGAAATACAACTGGAGAAGAACTAGATTTGTAGTACTTATTGTGAAAATTGGTCCTAACAAAAAACATCAATGATGGTGAATCTCACAGGAAAGTTTAACAAAGAGTAGGATATTGGCATGATCTTAAATATCTCCCTATAAACTCTTTGTTGCAAGGGAAAAATCATAACTATATGTGAAGAAATCATCTATAGCCTCTTGAACAGGAAGTGTTAATGTAACTAGTATGAGTAAAAAACTGAATTTTTAATTTTAATTGACTTTAATTTAAAATAGGCACATGAAGCTAGGGGCAACCTTATTATTCAGGGCAGAATAGACACTTCACTACCCCAAATGTTAATAATGTGTCTAACCTTCTTCAGTCAAAAGCTGGAAGCAGACAAGTACAGTGACACTCACCTATAATCCCAGAGGCTAGAGAGACTGAGGCAGGAGAATTGCAAGTTCAAGACCAGCCTCAGTAACTTAGTGAGGCCCTAAGCAACTTAGTGAAACCCTGTCTCAAAATAAGAAATAAAAAGGTCTAGGGATGTAGTTCAGTGATAAAGTCCCCCAGGTTAAACCTCCAGTACCCACCCACCCCCGCCAAAAAAAAAGAAAGGAGAGAGAGAGAGAGAGAGAGGAAAGAAAAAAGCTGGAAACATAAAACACATATCTCACCTTCTTTCCCCATATTATGCTCTAACCCTCCACATCTCTGTAATTATCCATGCACTCTTTGGTTTCTTGTTTTCTGAAACACTAAGCTTCTCAACATCCTGCTATATGCATCTGTGATCATGCTGCTTCTGTCCTCTGCCAGCACTTACTCTCTTCATTAGGTAGTGAGGCTGTGATTCCCGTGTGTGGGAAACAGGTTACAGAGGCAGCACAGTATAGTAGCAAACTGCACAGACTTGAGAGCCTTGTCTCAACACAGGGACAATTTTGCCCTCCTCCCCCAGGAGAAAGGTGGCAATGGCTGGAGATATCTTTAGTCATCACAGCTGCAGTGTGATGGTGCTGGTGGTGCTACTGGCACCTAGTGGACAGTAGCCAAGGATGCTGCTGAATTATGCACAGGAAATCCCCCAAAACAAAGAATTATTTGTAGATAAAATGTAAATAACGCCAAGGTTTAAAAATCCCTGCTAGATATCTGAGGTTCAAATCCCATCCCTGATTCTGGATGGAATACTAAACCCCTGTGCTTCAGCTCCATCATTTTAAAACTAGAATAGTAACAGTACCTATTTTACAGGGCTTTGGTAGGACAGAATGGATTAATATGTATAAAGTATTAAAAATTCACCTAGCACATGATGTCATATAAATCTCAGTACTTACTACAACCACAGATGAAACTGGGGAAAGCTTCTAAAAGATTCCAGAATCTTCTAGAAAGATATTCCTCACAAAGACTACAGCAAAGACTGACAGGTATATTAACTTTCTTCTTTAGTAATAGAATCCTAATTTTACCTGAGGTTGCACCCAACCCAGGCAACTAAGTGAGATCAATGAAACCCAAATGTAAATACTATCAGAGACTTCTTGGAAGGTCCTAGAAGGATGCAAACTCATCTGAAATGTTCACTTTTTTTTTTTTTTTTTTTGGTCTCTATATCTAGCTAGAATACCCATGTGATTGCTGGAGATCAAGCAGCAATTCTGGGCGATAAGGTGGCCTATAGCCTGAGAACCAGTGCTAGGATGGTAGTGCAAAATGAAACAGCCTGTGTGCATAATTGCATAGTTGCCCTGGACTGACTCTCCCAAACTTGTTCTTCATAGAAGAAAAGACTATCTTGTTTAAGCATTGTTGCTCTGAGTTTTCTTAGTGGAAACGAATCCTGAGAGACTAGGCAAGCAAGGCACCAGGAAAGAACAGACTGCCCCTACAAATGTTTTCCTGACTTGCAAGAACTAATTTTGGTTGAAGTGCTCAAACAGATGTGGTTGGACCAGTGCTCGCAAAAGAAGCCACCAATGCTTGCTTTTAAGTCTCTGGGGATAGAGTTTTCTTATTTCATGATATACTTAGCTTTCTCAGTATATGACACAGGACAATGAAGAAAAACTCAGTAAACTCATCCTCTACCGTCAAGATTGACGGGAGGGGGACTACTGCTCGCTGTGCTACCTGAATCTGTGCCAATAAGGGCTATGGGATCTCACAGAGGTTAAGCTATCATCTTTGCACTGAGCTGCTTCAGCTACAAACTCAGCACTCACCCAGGATACATACCCACAAAAACCAAACCTTCCATGCAGGGTAAACTCTCCTTGAGGAAGTACACATCCTCTGGGTATTGTGATGAAGACTAGTATTCCTCACATTTTAACCTGCCCCTTAGTTCTCTGGATGTTGTAAAAAAATGGTTTCTAATTCAGCAGATCTGGCCTGAAATTCACCCTTTCCCAACAAGCTTCCTGGTGATGTCAGAACTCTCGTCCATGGACCACACTTTTGAGTTTTCATGCATGTAGATTTTCACTTTCTAGGAGAATTTCTTGGCTGGGCTTCCTTCTTTCCCAGCCAACATATTCTCTCATCAATTCCCTAGCATACTCCTTTGCCACACTCTGATGGAAGCAAAGCTAAGCACAAGACTGACCAAGTGAGGCTGCTGGGGCTTCCCTGACCTTTCCTACCTCCTCTGAGTATGCTAGATGAAAGCTCAGCTCACCTGGCACCACACTGTCTGGAGCATGGTGGATAACCCCTGGCTTCATGCACTGCCTTCTAGTCTTGGAAAAGCAAGAACCTGCAGAGCTAAGAAGAAGAAAAAAAAACACAATGAGTATGAGCTGTCTTATTTCCCACACTTGCTCTGTCTCCTCCTGGAAACATACATCCTTAGGACATGTATGCTCTCCACTGATTCCTGAGGTGCTGCAAACGCCCCCCTTTATACATTCTCCTATAAATGTGTCTGGAGATGCTGGAAATTCCTAGAATGAATGTCTGTGCAGCAAGGGTTAAGAACTGCAGTAGGTAACAACAAATCCCACCATTATGCATAATTATATTGCTCCAATAAAAAAATATGGAGAAACAAAAAGAACTGCAGTGGTTTCGTGGCTTCTAAGAAAACCTGTGGCCCCACCATGAATGCATTGCTAAGTATTTCGTAAGGAACACCTGTAGGAATCATGGCAAAGACTCGAAAAGAGCCATTGGAGAGAAGGGATCCCTGAATCAACCATGGTTTGCAGGGAAAAATTCAAGTGGCATCTAGCCGCAGGTGAAATGGGTAGGACGCTCACCGTCCCATTGGAGAGGGTGACCACAGACCTAACCGCGATCAGAACGCTCCACTCGGGGGGCAGGGGACCCCAGATGTCTGTCGCGGGCGCCCACCCAGCGTACCTCGAGCCAGAGGACAAGTTCTTGGGGCAGGAAGGTCGGTCGCGCCTCGACAACTGGGGCTGGCCGGGGCTCGGTCGGCCTCCTGGGCCTCTCGCGGGGCGTCTGCGAGACCCAAACAAGCAACCTTCAGGACCGGCACCCGGTTGCGCAACCAGATCAGCTCACCGCAAGCTCCCGCAGAGCGCCGAATCCGCCAAGACGGAAGCGCGACCCGCAGCAGCCCTGGCGCCGCTCTAGGAAGATGGAGGCCGTCCTCTCTCCATGGTTCGCCCAAGCCAGGCTCCGGGCCCCTGTGCTCACGACCGTTTTTCATCAGTCATGTGTCCGGCTTTCCATCAATCATGCCTTAGCACCCCAAGCAGATGATAAATTCCTCAGTGTATAAAACAAATGCCTCTGGCTCTAGAGCTTGCTAGCAGTAATTTACCTGCTAATGAATTGATAGCCCCTATCTCCCATTCATGGCTGATTGACCTGAGTGACCTACTATCATGGAGTCTGGGGTCTGACTGCGGTGAAACCATAACTCCACTGTTTATGAACAGAATGGACTTGCTCAAGTTGCTTCTCAACTTGGAATGGTAATAGTTTCAAATTTATAAATTCAGCAGATTAACTGAGTTCATTCATCCAACATACTTAGACTCTGTAATAACTAAATCAAAACAAGTGCTAGATATTTTGTTGCTGACATCATTATTACTCCTGAGTATCAGTGTCACTCTCCTGTAATACATTCCCATTACTTTTCCAGCCTGAATATAACAATGATCATGGCACTGGTGCCTATTGGCCAGGCACTGTGAAGACAATTCTGTGTCTATGGCCCACCATTTATTTCTACTTTAGCTAGCCCACAGGGTTAGCCTAAAATCTCAATGTCCACACTAATATCATCATCTTTTCTCAACTTCTGCAGGGAGTGTCATGCATCCTACCAGCCAAGTTACTTGTCTGGGAGTAATCACTGGCTCATTCCTCTACTCTTCTCTCACCCAGATTACTGACAGTCTCCTACTTTTTCATGGTCTCCCGTCTAGGCCCCTCCGACCTTTCCTTCCCACATTGCAATCAGGGTGATTTTAGATGCATGACACTTCTGTTTCTTAAAACCTTTCTGAAGTATCTGGGCTTTCAAATATTATTACTAAGCCTAGATCCAAGAAAAATCATCATTCAAGTCTTTTCTAAAGTCCTAGGAGATGGTCTTCTGGATCTGCATGTTTACTCCTGTCAGTACATTGCTGATGTTGCCCCTTTCGTTTCTCAGTGGTCTGTGAGCTCCTTTAGAAGAACTTCTTTTGTAGGCACTCCACCTGCTTCGTGTGAAAAGTAACTGAGATGTATGTTTAAAATGGCTGGAGCAGAGTTCCTGACTCTGCATTTTCTAATAGTGCCTAAGCCAAAGTAAAAGAAAGGAAGGGTGCTGGTAGATTTTCTTCAAAGCACGACTAAATAATTATTAACAAAATGAAAGCAAACATGACAATGTGAATAACTGGAAAAAATAACAGAATTAAAGGAAAACATTAAAAGAGAGAGATTCATATTGGAAAACAGTCTAACCTACAAAAAGTTCTAATGATAATTAACTCGATGAATCTGACTTTTTTTTGGTACCGGTATTGAACTCAAGGGCACTCAACCACCACTGAGCCACATCTCCAGCCCTTTTTTGTATTTTATTTAGAGACAGGGTATCACTGAGTTGCTTATCCTCACTGTTGCTGATGCTGGCTTTGAACTCTCAATCCTCCTGCCTCAGCCTCCCCAGCTGCTGGGATTACAGACCTGCGCCACCACGCCCGGCTAACATCATATTTTAAAATATGTAAAGCAAAAAGCTATTTGAAATATAAGAAACTGATAAATCTGTATTTGTACAGACATTTTTAACACAACTCCTTAAAATTAAATATGCAAAAATATAATACAAAGAATTTAAGTAATTATGATAACTATCTGAATAACTATTAACAGAAATTACTATAACCAGCAAGAAGATAATACACATTTTGTTTTGTTATTGTTTGGTGGTACTGGGGATTGAACCCAAGGTTTTATATGTGCCAGGCAAGCACTTTACCACTGAGTTACATCCCCAACCCATTACACACATTCTCTTTAAACTTAAATGTGCCATGTAGGCAACTAAGAAAATTTCAAATTTCAAGAAACAAATGTTGCCAGGCATGGTGGCACAAGCCTGTAATCCCAGTGGTTTGGGAGAGGTAGAAGGATGGCAGTTTCAAAGTCAACTCAGCAATTTAACAAGGTCACTGAACAAGTTAACAAGACCCTGTGTCAAAATAAAAAATAAAAAGAGCTGGGGATGTGGCTCAGTAGTTAAGTGCCTCTGGGTTCAATACTTGGTATCAAAGAAAAAAAAAAATCAAATGTTGAGTTGGGGGCGTGGCTTAGTGGTAGAGCACTTGCTTAGCACATGTGAGACCATGAGTTCAATCCTTAGCACCACACACACACTTTTTGTTGTTGTTGTTGTTTTGGGCACTGGGTGTTAAATCCAGGGAAGCTTCACAACTGAGCTACATCCCTAGTTCTTTTAAAATTTTTACTTTTGAGACAGGGTCTTGCTAAATTGCTGAAGCTATTTTCAAACTTGCAATCCTCCTACCTCACTCAGCCTCCTGAGTCACTGGGATTACAAGCATGCATTACCACACCCAGTACAAAAAGTATTAAAAAGCAAATATCATGGCAGTCATACTCTGACTTATGTATTTAGAATAAAACTTAAAAGCAGGGTGCTGTGGTGCAATCCCAGTTACTTGGGAGGCTGAGAGAGGAGGATTACATGTTTGAAGTCAGGCTGGGCAATTTAGTGAAACTGTCTCAAAATAAAAATTACAAACCGGCCGTGGTAGCACATGCCTGTTATCCCAGCAGCTAGGGAAGCTGAGGCAGGAGGATTCAGAGTTCAAAGTCACCCAGCAAGGCGCTAGGCAACTCAGTGAGACCCTGTCTCTAAATAAAATACAAATAGGGCTGGGGATGTGGCTCAGTGGTTGAGTGCCCTTTGGTTCAATCCCCAGTACTAAAAAAATAGTAATAACAATAATAAAAATTACAAAGAGGCTGGAAGGCTCAGTAGTAAAACATCACTAGGTCCACTCCCAGTATGAAAACACCACATACACTGTTCAGTACTACTAACTACACTGATTGGTAGTGTGCCCCAAATAAATGCAATTTTGTGTAGGAGGTGGGTGGAAGGATATTTCCTTCACTTAAATACTGTTTAAACAGAAAAAGCAATTAGCTTTTTTTTCCCCCAGTACTGGAGATTAAAGCCAGGGTCACCTTACCACTGAGCCTTTTTTTATTTTTTAAATTTTGAGACAGGCCCTTCACTAAATTGCCCAGGTTATCCTCAAACTTCCAATCATTCTGCCTTATCTTCCCCAAGCAGCTGGGATTATAGGTGTATGCCACCATACCCAGGTGGCAACATTCTAAATGTTTACCAATAGAAGTCAAATGAACATCCATAATAAACATTATGAATACTCTGTATTTTTTAAAAAGTTACATAGTATACATAGCATAAAATTTGCTTAAAACATATTTACTATGAAGGAGGTAAAAAGAATTAGGTGCATGAATAGCAGATTTGACCATTAATTTTGATGTTGTCAACTGAGCTAAGGGATGCTCAGATCATTGGTAAAAGATTTTTGAGTGTCTGAGGTTTTTTTTGAAAGGGATTTGCATTTGAATCAGCAGACTTTATAATGATCACCCAGGTCACCCTCCTCAATGTAGGTAGGTTTTATCAAATCTGTTGAGGGCCTGAATAGAACAAAATTTGCTTGAGTGAAATATCCATCTTCTCCTGTGCTCAGATTCAGTGATCCTGGTTCTTGAACCTTCAGAAATGGACTGGGACTTACACCAATGGTCTTTGGATTGGGACTGATTTGCACCAACTTCTTGGTTCTCTATTCAAATACCTTTAAATTTTTCATAACTTTTATCACATTGGTTGATTCTCTGGAGGTTTAATAGGTGCCAACCAGATAAGATTGCCAGAATGCTTTTTTTAAAAAGAAACAAGTTACAGAATATATGCAGCATAAAATTTGCTTAAAACAGGAATCATGTGTGACTATTTTTTGTACTTATATGAGAAATACATAGAAAAATATCTGCAAGGGTGTACATAATGGTCTCCTTTACACAGGGTTCTGGAATTGGAAATAGAGATCAGGGGCCCTTTAAACTGTTTTATTATGGTGTGAATGTATTTAAAATTCAGCTATGCTGGGCATGGTGGCACATACCTTTATTCCCAGTGGTTCGGGAGGCTAAGGCAATAGGAACCCAAGTTCAAAGCAAGCCTCAGCAAGTTAGTGAGGCCCTAAGCAACTCAGTGAGACCCTGTCTCACAATAAAATATAAAAAGGGGATGGGGATGTGGCTCAGAGGTTAAGCTCCCTTGGGTTCAATCCCCAGTACCAAAATTAATTAAATTCAGCTATTTGGTAGATACAAATGTAGCCTTTAATTTAGGTACTAAACAGTACCTAAATACTGTTTTTACCTAACAAATGAGAGGAAAAAAATAACATGAATTAGAGGACATTCCAACTACCTGGATATCTGAGGCAATTGAAGCAGAGGCTCCCTGAAAACCAGTATCCAACTTTCTAAATTTTGTCCATAAAGCTATTTTAGGGCAACATACTTCAACCTGTTAATTGAGTACCCTTTGTGTGAAGACCTGTTACAGATATTGAGGATACATACTAATTTTCAGAAGCATTTCATATGATCCTTACCGCAATATCAGGGAAGTATTGGGTTCTCTGGTTTTTGGATGAGTTTCACTAGATTTTAAATCTGGATGACTCTGAAACAGCACTTTTTTTTTTTTTTTTTTTTTTTTTTTGGTAAGACTGGGGATTGAACCTAGGGGTGTTCTACCATCAACCGGTATCACCAGTCCTTGTATTTTAAATTGGTAGCTCACTAAATTGCTCAGGCAGGCCTAGGATTACACAATCCCACTCAGCCTCAGTATCTTCTTCATGTCACATTCCCTTTATGATGGTAAGAGAATAAGAGCAGTCTCTGTAAATGCTTACTTTTTCTCAATCTACCTCCCCATTTCTAATTCAATCCAAATTATACTGTTACACTAATCTTACTAACAATCTCACTAGCCACCAAATCTATCATTTGGCACACCTATTTTTATTTAGTCCTTTTCAGCTGTCTTATGCATCCATCAGTCACCTCCTTTAAGTCCTTTGGATTTGTATTTCCAATTGTTCCATACTGCACATCTAGTTACAGCTTGGATTGCTCCTACCCTGAAGCTTTCTCATCCTGACAACCTCATAGGCTGGACCCAAAACATTGCAGACAGAAACGCTCTCCCATTTCCTCCACATGTAATTACTAACTTCTGTCCTGCAAATGTATATCCTCATCTCCCTTTCTGAGTGTGTGACCAAGTTATTGCAAAAGAAATCAGGAGACCAAAGTGGGAAGTTGGAAGTAGACCTAGAGATCATCTAAACCCTTCTTTTAACTCCTCATGCAGAGAACATCTTTCCTCTAAAGCTAATGCCTGGTTCTCTGGACTCCATTCCATACTTTGGGCACTGAGCTTCTCTTTTCATTAGCTCCTTTTCCTGATGCACCCAAAGATACTCATCAAACTTTTTAACAGATTTTTCAACTTCTCTGTTTCTCCTTCACTTACTTTCCCCCTTACCTTGGCCATCTCAACCAAAAAATGCCACCCCTGGTTTCCATGTCATCATGCTAGTTTCCTCTCAACTTTTTCATCTCAATTGTTGTTTATCACTCCTGGGCAATATGACCACTTACACATCCACGAGCCCCACAAGTCTGAGACCTATCCTAACCAGCATATCTCTAAGAAGCTTCTCAATAGGCTATACAACCATTACCAACTAATCACTCCAAAGCATAGGAAATAAGGATTTGGGGACAAGGGGTTTGCCCAAGTTACACAGCTCTTAAGAGGCAGGGGATGCTTGAGCACAGGAGGTCAAGACCAGCTAGGGCAAAATAGACCGTATCTCCAAAAAAGGGGGACAGAACTAGAATCCGAGTATTAAGTTGCCTCCAAATAAATGAACCCACCATATCATTTGCACATTTGTCTTTTTTTTTTTTTTTTTTTTTGGTACCGGGGATTGAACTCAGGGGCACTCAACCACTGAGCCACATCCCCACCCCTTTTTTGTATTTTATTAGAGACAGGGTCTCACTGAGTTGCTAAGTGCCTCGCCATTGCTGAGGCTGGCTTTGAACTTATGATCCTCCTGCCTCAGCCTCCCAAGTGCTGGGATTACAGGCGCGCGCCACAGTGCCCGGCTTTATTTTCTTATATAGTATATTTTTATAAGAAAACTTTAGTCTCTGTGCATCAGGAGACTGGAACTCTACCCATGTGGGAAATGTATTTACATAAGGAAATAAAGTCACTAATTATCATGATTTGCAATGACAGCAGTCATTTATGGTTGTGTATATCCAAACCTGGGCAATTTAAGGAACTGAGCCTCTGAGGTTGTTTATCAACCTGCCTCTACACCTCAGCAACAAGTTTAAAATCCAAGGACTTTTAACAGATTTGCCAACATGTCAAAAGAACCTTTATTCCTTTTTTAATAGCCTCTTATGCTTTCTTGCCAGATGCCTTTGGAGCAGGTGCTTTCTGGGCTGGAGCCTTCTGACTCTTCTGAGCTTTCGGAGGTGGTGCTGTCTTCTGGCCTGAGGCTTTCTGGGCAGGAGCCTTTTGGGCTGGAGCCTTCTTGCCTGTTGCAGTCACCTTTTTTGCTGGAATTTTAGCTTTAGCAGCAGCAGCAGCTGCTGCTGCAGCTGCAACCGCAGCCTTAGCAACAGGTGCTTTTTTGGGAGAAGCTTTCAGAATAGCTGCCCTCTGAAGCTTCTTAACTTCATTCTTGATTATTCTGTTCCTCTGAAAAGTATCAATATAAGAAAACTTTTATTGTATATGCACACATAAAACTGATGCATGCTAGTTTTTAAAAAGGGCATTAAGTGGCCCATTCTCCACAACTAAATCCAAATAAAGAAAACAATTTCTTAAGGATACCATGAAATAAGTAAAGCCTTATATAAAAATATATTTAAAAACTTACCATTTTCTTTGCCTTCATTACTTTATAACGATCAAAATCAGTCATCTTGGCTTTCTATTAAAAAAAGAAATAAAATATTATCTCACTTCAAACCCCCCAAGAGACAAAGTCAGAATTCAAACGACCCAAAGTCATTACCCTTTCTCTGGCTTCAATCTTCTTGGCCCATCTTGTGGCTGCCCATTTTGTGTTGATATCCGCCTTCTGCCAGGCTTGTCGAACATACTTCTGGCGGGCACTACAAATCGCCAAAACCACAGATTAAGCAATTGGCCTTCTCTGCTACTGGGGATCACACCCAGGGTCTTGCACAGGTGAAGCAAACATTGAGTCACATCCTAAGGCCCTCTCTTGAGATAGGGTTTCACTAAGTTGCCCTGACTGGCCTTGAAATTTGCAATACTCCTGCCTCAGTCTCCCTAGAACCTGGGATTACAGGTATGTGCCACTGTGCCCAGCAAGTAACAAAAGTTTTTAGGTCACAATAATGAATAGCCTTTTCCTTTGGGAAGGATCCCATTACACTTTTCACTAGAGTTATACCCAATATACATACCATTTGGCACACAAGGTGTTTTACCTACTGAATGGTGTTCACACAGCCAAGCTATAAACTGAAGCATAATTTTTATCAAAACTGTAATCTAAGCCGGGTGCAGTGGCACAACCCTATAATCCCAGCACTTGGGAGGCTGAGGCAGGAGGATCACAAGTTCAAAGCCAGCCTCAGCAATGGCAAGGCACTTAGCAACTCAGTGAGACCCTGTCTCTAATAAAATACAAAACAAACAAAAAAAAACTGTAATCTAATCCATTTTACTAGACTTAAAAATCACCACTGACCACATGTCACTTAAACTAGTGGACATGTAGAAAGCAAGTTCCTTTTTAATGAATGAAGTTAATGAATGAAATAAAGAGCTCCTTAGGCCTGTTTTTACTTCATACAACAACTTGTGACCAAAAATTAATCCAGTATGTATCACTCAGGGATCAAAGAATTACATGAGTATCCAGAGAAAACCTAAAGTCACCAGAAACTCCTCTACTGTTGTTATCCTCCATAAGCATCTTAAAGATTTACCCCAACCATTCTTCAAATAATGTTAATAATGTGTAGTCACAGTAGCAACAGAATGGATCTACTCGTTCCAGACTGTGTAAGTGGCAAGTTTAAACAAAAAACAGTACTCAAACATCCTAAATGCACACACCAGCCAAAAGTATTCAGCATATAGCAGTTTCTGTTCTAGTATGGTTTTTTATTTCAGGCAGTGGTGGCAGATGTTAGAAGATGACCCAAATACAGAATACAAACATCTTCTGGAACACTATACAGGTATCCAAAATTATACAACTTAAACCTCCAAAGCTAAATACTTACTAAAAGACACATTAAAAGTTCAACTAAATGAGAACAGTATTGAAAGAGACAACAGCAGCATTTTTATTTTAAGGCTAAAAGTGATCATGAGTTCAACACCAAAATAAAAGAGAAGAAGGCCAAGTGACCATTGACCATTTGAAAGTAAATAATGCCTATTTACTTTATAATATAAATCCTTCTTCTGGAACAATTATAAACCTTCTGTATTATTGTACTCTGAACAGGAAGACAACAAAGTGGCAAGATTTTAAAAATTAAACTTTTACTAGTATAAACAAAGCAAGGAGAGGGGGTTGTGATGATTGGTGGATAGTTACCTGTGAGGGAACTTGAGGATGAAGTCAGTGAGCTGCATACATTTGAAAGGCATGGCCTGTCTCCTTACCTGAGTGCAAGGTCCATCAACCAAAGCCTAGAATAGAAAGATCAGGGATTTCAGTGTAAAACATAACAGCAACTTAAATGAACAAGTATTCTGTAAAATTACTTGTCTGTTCAGAACCATTCAACCCACATTATTAAAAAATTAAAATACTGACAATAGTGCATACAAACTGCTTTCTGTGTGCCTGAATCTGTTCTAAACTCCTTTTACACGTAACAACTAATTTAAACATAGCCAGTGTTTCATTCTAGAATTGGCTAAAAGTTCTGGCACATTTAAATTGCTGAGGCAATACTCTTTAACAGCTAACTCAAGTCTGCGCTCGAAACCCTTACCCATACTGTTTCCTGAATGGTAAAATAACACTACCACCCAAAGCGCTCCCATCAGGTCACTTAAACAATTACCAATATCATCTATAGTGTATATCATTCACTGCCACGTTAAAAGTTACGATAACGTTTTACACATACCCTGTTCTGATCAATAACATCTACAATTGCAACCAGCTTTCCAGCATGAGGCCCAAAGGAGACGTAGGCCACCCGGCCAACCTCCACAAAACGCCTGAAAACCTGAAAGGCGGGGGGAGAGGAGGGAGAGAAAACACAGTAAAAATTTTAAGGTTTGCTGTAAGGTCCCAAAGCCTGTAGGCAACATGGCTAATTCCGAGAACAACGACTAAGTGGATGGAACACGCCCAAGTGCATGGAGAAGAAGACCTGGATGAACGAAATTCTCAGAGGTGGCGCTGGGGGAAAGCCGGCTTCCGGGTCCCACGGCCCTGCACGGCCCAGTCCAAAAGCACCCAGCCCAACTTGGCCCCAGAGGCTGGGGAGGCTACGGCGGCCTCAGCCATCCTGCTTTGGGTGGCGGCACGCACGCGTGGCCCACGGCGCACCAGGGGTGCCGGGCCCTCAGCGCGATCGCCGGCCGCGTGCCCAGAACTGGCCGAATTCCGCCCAGGGACCCTCAATAAAAGCTCCCCGGGACACGCGGGGTTCCATTCTGGGGTTCAGAATTCCCTCCGAGGAAGAGGTCACGCAGCATGGCCGCCAGTCCCGGAGCCAGAAGCGGCAACACTCACCATGTTGGTCGCGTAGGGCGAAAAAGAAGGCAGCCCGGCCGCTCTTGCGCATGTGTAGAAGAGTGCCCGCCCCCGACGTAAAGAGACGCCGACGTGAGCAGCGACTGATTGGGACCTGCGTGCGTGCGCATGCTCGCTGGAAAACGTGGCTGCTCCGGCTGATTGCCGGTTGATTTTTCGCGGGCTTGTGGGATGAAATTGAATTGGGTGATTTGGATGGGCAAATTGCAGGAAGTTCATCCTTTCTTAGCCCTTTAGGGTGAAGAAGAATGCCAAAGCTACGTTTTCCATCAAAACTATCCGCAGCCTATTTTTAAAAACATGCTCTTCCAATTTTCATTACTTTCCGGATTTTTTGTCCAAACTTTGATGTTACTCATAGTTTAATACTAGGCCTTTATTTTCTCCTCACATTCTCTCCGTACGTGATCACAGTAGTTTTGTTAACTTTTTATTTTAAAATAGTTCAGGAGAAATGTTACAAAACTAGAAGTAATCTCCATAAACCTCTCTAGATTTCTAGATTCCACAAATGTTATTGTTTTAGGTTTGCTTTCTCATTCTATCATTTTATTCTGAACCGTTTGAGAGAAAATTGCAGACAAGATATTCCTTTATCTCTGCACGCTTAAATGCCTATTTCCTAACAACAGTCATTCTCTTATATTGTAAGTACAATTTTCAAAATCAGGAAACTAATACAGTACTATTAATACACAATCCTTATTCACATATTTTCAGTAGTCCCACTTATATCCTTTGGAGCAAATGAAGAAAGAAAGAAAAGAAAAAAATCCTAGCCCCTGATCTAATAGAGGGATTACAAGTTGCATTTAGTTGCCAGATCTCTTCTGCTTTAAAAAATCTGTAACCAGGTGGGTGCAGTGGCCCATGCCTGCAATCCCGGAGGTTCTGGAGGCTGAGTCAGGAGGATCACAAGTTCAAAGCCAGACTCATCAAGTTAGGTGAGAAGCAGTTTAGTGGGACACTGTCTCAAAATAAGAAGGGTTGGGATGTGGCTCAGTGGTTAAGCTCCCCTGGGTTCAATATCTGGTGCCCAAGATAAAGAAATAATATCTGTAACCACCCATGTCTGTGGCGCCCAATTCAGGAGGTCTGCAAGTTTAAGGCCAGCCTCAGCAACTTAGGGAGACCCTGTCTCATAAAAGCACTGAGGATGCCTGGGTTCCAATCTCTGATACCAAATTAATAAAATCTATAACAGTTACTAAGCCTTTCTTAGTCTTTCATGATAATGAGGTGGAAGAATTTTTAGGCAACTTGGGCCCCTTCAAGGTCAGGTTTCTGTGTAGCAGGACTAAAAGACTACAGACAACAAAAAGGCAGGCCTCACCATGGTCAGGCTGATTCCTGGGCAAGCCTACAAACTGGTAGTGAGATACCTGTTGCCTAGTAGCCAGACCCCCTCCAAAAAAGGCATAGTAATCTGATTGGACCAAATGGTGTGTGAAGAGCTTGTGCATACTGAGTTTCTTACCCAGGGTTGGGTTGGTTGCTAACTTTCTCAACCCCATGATTCATATAAACCCCTAGACAACAGACACACCTTGGCAACCATCTCTTGGGACCCCTCCCCATTTAGGAGCTCTGTTTTCTTCTTTCTATCACTCTAATACATCCTATTACTTTGCTCTCACCCTATGTTAATAAATTTCATTCTTCAAACACAAACTCCACAATCTCACCCCAAAACACCCTCCTAGTTTTTCTCTACAGACCTGGTCATGCTGCCTCTTCCTATCTCACTATACCTACAGTGCCCACCCCCCCCCCCCCCGCATTCCTCCCCCCTTCGCATGTCTTTTCATACAATTGAGTTCCTCCTTTCCTAGAATGTGTTCCCCTATTTCTCTTAAGAACCGCAACGCAGCCGGGAGTGCTAGCACACTCCTGAAATCCCAGAGATTCAGGAGGCTGAGGCAGGAGAATTACAAGTTCAAGCCTAGCCTCATTAACTTAAGGAGGCCCTAAGCAACTTGGTGAGACCCTGTCTCAAAATAAAAAATGAAAAGTGTTGGGGATGTGGCTCAGGTCTTAAGTGCCCCTGGCGTTTTAATCAAAACAAAACTGCAAGTAGGGCTTGGTGGCCCACGCCCGTAATTCCAGAAACTCTGTAATCCCAGAAACTCGGGAGGCTGAGGCAGGAGGATCCTTAGTTCAATGCCAGCCTCAGCAATTTAGCGAGGCCCTAAACTACGTAGCAAGACCCTGTCTTTAAACAAAATATAAAATAAGGGCTGGGATGTGGCTCAGTGGTTAAGCGCCCCTGGATTTAATCCCCAGTACCAAAAACAAACAAAACTGCAGCACATCCTTGAAGAACCATTTCAAGACCCCTTTCTAAGCAGCATTAGGCTGCTTTGGATTTCTTCCAGGCTGTGTGTGCATGTGTGCGTGTGTGTGTGTCTGGGATTGAATTCAGGGCCTGGAACATGTTGGACAAACCCTCTACTACTGAGCTACATCCCCAGTCCGTTTTATTTTTTTAAGAAAGGTCTAAGTTGCGCAGGTTGGCCTCAAACTTGCGATCCTCCTGAGTCACTGGTATTAAAGTGTGCACCGCGCTGAGCTAAAAACTCCATTTTAATGGCACGGTGATTTTATCCAAGCAAGCCTTGTCTATCCACCAGGAAACAGCCGGCGTGCAGCAATGAATGAGATAATTTAGCAGCTACAGACGTCAGAAACCAGAGGACCAGACCCAGTACACACAGAATTCTGGTTGGCTGGCTACGTGCATACGGAAAACCCTCCTCTTTCGCCCAATCACCGAGAGGAAGGGCAATTGAGGTTGACGCCAGGAACCACAATGGCGTTCTGCGCCCGCTCTTAGCTCATTGGACCGCTAACTACCTGCAGGGCCCCGCCCTTTCCGATACATTTAACTGGTTCTTCCAATCAGCAAGGAGGAAGGGCAATTCGAGGGCAAAGCCAGGAGCCAAGATGGATCCTGTACCAGCTCTCTACTTCAATCAGCCTTTACCTGTGGAGCCACGCCCCGGCTGAAAGACCAATCACCAAGAGGCGAGGCGTGGTACACCATATGGGGCAGCCTGAAGGCACCCTCAGTTTAGGTAGATTTAGGAGTTCTCACCCCCCATTTTTTTTTTTTTTTTTTTTTTTTCTTAAACAGAAGCTGTCTTGGAAGCTCTCTCCCGGCCCCCTTGCCGAGTCCCCGCTATTGCTCGTTGCAAGAGATACGGATGCGCGGGGCAGGGCGGGCCCCGTTCTTCGGGTTCCCCTAGTGGGGCCTCCAGGGAGGGGTATCGCTGATCCATGCCGGAAGGGAGTCGCGGGGGAGGGTAGCAGACGCCCAGTTCCCTGCTATGTCGCGGGTTCTCTGCTGTACGTAGCCAGGGCTGCCTACCTGTAACCAGACGGACCCTGGTATTTCTCTCAGCTCCAGCTCAGTGGATGTGTTTCATGTTTTTCTCAGTCACTGGAGATGGAGACCTGTTTGTCCGAAGTCCCAAAGAGAAAGAAATCTAAGCCTCTTTAAGAAGTGAACCAAAAGCTACTCAGAACCTCGACTAACTTTTTTATTAATTTTGTTTCCGGTGCTGAGGAATTGAACCCAGGGCCTCCTGCAAGTCAGGCAAGTACTCCTACCACTGAGCTACAACCCCAGCCTTTTTCAGATTCTATTTTAGAGAAAAGGTCTCAAAGTTGCCCAGACTGCTCAGCCGCTATACACACACTGCACACTGTTTTATGTGTTTTTTTTTTTTTTTTTTTTTTTTTTTTTTAACTGGGGAGTGAATCCAAGGGCGCTCAACCACTGAGCCACATCCCCAGTCCTTGTTTTGTATTTTATTTAAAGACCGTGTCTCACTGATTTGCTTAGGGCCTCCCTAGATTGCTGAGGCTGGCTTTGAACTCCCGATTCTCCTGCCTCAGCCTCCCGAGCTGCTGGGAGGCGTGCCGCCACCAACCCCCGCTATATATATGTTTTTTTTAAAAGTTTTTGTTTAGTTGTTGATGGACGTTTATTTTATTCATTTATTTACATGCGGTGTTGAGAATCGAACCCAGTGCCTCACACATGCTAGGCAAGTGCTCTACCACTAAACTACAATCTCAGCCCCTATATATATGTTGTTGTTGTTGTTTTAATATTTATTTATTTGCTTTAGTTGTACACAATGCGTTTATTTTTACGTGGTGCTGAGGATCGAACCCGGGCCGTGCACGCGCTAGGCAAGCGCTCTACCACTGAGCCACAATCCCAGCCCATATGTTTTTTGTTTTTTTTTGTTTTTTTGGTACTGGGGATTGAACTCAGGGGCCCTTGGCCACTGGGCCACATCCCCAGCCCTTTTTTTTTTTTTTTTTTTTTTTAAATTAGAGACAGGGTCTCACTGAGTTGCTAAGTGCCTCGCCATTGCTGAGGCTGGCTTTGAACTCGCAATCCTCCTGTCTCAGCCTCCCAAGTGCTGGGATTACAGGCGTGCACCACCACGCCCGGCCCCATATGTTTTTAATTAACACATATTAACTAAATATTTATGTCACAATGTGACATTTTAATACGTGTATATAGTGTGTAAAGATCAGGTAAAGGAACTTTGTGTGTTGTGGCATACTTATAATCCCAGCTACTCTGGAGACTGAGGCAGGAGAATTGCAAGTTCCAGGCCAGCCTGGTCAATTTAGCTAGACTCTAAAATAAAATAAAATTGAAATAAAGGGCTGGGGATATAGCTCACTGGTGGAGTACTTGCCTAGCATGCTGAATGCCCTGGGTTCAATCTCCAGTACTGCAATCAATTAATCAATCAATCAATCAGGATAATTGGTATATCTGCTACCTCAAACATTTATCATTTCTTTGTGTTGGGAACATTCAAAATCCTCTCTACTAGCGATTTTGAAATACACAAATAATTGCCCCACTTATCCAACTGTACTATTATAGAACATGAGAAGTTATATTCCTCCTATCCAGCCTCACCCCTGTATCCTGTTAACTATCTTCTCTCTATCCCCCTTCCTCTCCCATACCTTTCCCAGGCTTTCTTTTTTGTGTGTGTTTTTATTTTTTGGTATCAGGGATTGAAGCCAGAAACACTTACCCACTGAATCATATCCCCAGCCCTATTTATTTATTTATTTGTTTGTTTGTTTGGATACAGGGTCTCACTAAGTTGCTTAGGGCTTTGCTAAATTGCTGAGGTTAGCCTCCAACTTGCAATCCTTCTACCTCAGCTTCCCAAGTCACTGGGATTACAGGCATGCTCCACCCAGCCCAGCTCCAGGATGACTTTTTTTTTTTTTTTTTTTTAATAACCTTTCTGAAGTGTAAGCCAACCCCAATGGGACCAAATAGGCATGACTATCCAACATGATAGTTAGGTACATTTGTATTTAGCAGTGAAATAGTTTTGTGTTATATCTGTTTTCAAAATTTGTAGTCCAGGGTGCTGGGGTTGTGACTCAGAGGTAGAGCACTCGCCTACCATGCATGAGGCACTGGGTTCAATCCTCAGTACCACATAAAATAAAATAAAGATATTGTGTCCACCTGTAACTAAAAAATAAATATAAAAAATTGTAGTCCAGGAACCCTAAAGTTGAGGAAGACAGTATCCAAACCCAATCAACCCAGCACTACTAGGAACAAACTTGTAGTGAACAAAAATCAGGTCTATTGATTCATCATAGTGAATAAAGTTGCAACAGAGACACTGTGGAGCATTTAATAAAAGGAAGGAAAATATACAGAATTAGAGGGCTATGGGGAAGTGTGAAGTTTAACTAGAATTTAAATGAAATGATATTTTGATAATCTCAAAAATAGACTGTGAAAGGGGTCAACATCAGCCTTAGACTGTTTCTGAAAATGTTCAGAAAACTCTTTTTCAAGGCTTGGCACCTGACTTGTAAGTTGAAGCTGCTTTTCTGTGTTAAAGTCACTTAGTTCCTTTGAGCAAGAATGGAATGTTTTATTCTTACTGACAAAGTTTCAAACAGCAAGTTTCTGAAAGCCTTTGATTTTAAAAAAAAACAGTTTCCCTGTAGGTAAGAAAGCCATACTCAAGAAATGGGTTATTATGACACTAAACATGTAGCATGTCCTTGGCAGAAATATTGTTTCTTGTTAACTTCACAGCTGTCTTTGTTTGTATTTCTTTTTCCTGCCTATGAATAGCCATGTAGGTCTTACTTTTTCAAACTGGGATATTTTTTACTTACTCTACAGAAATGTTGATTCTATAAGCAAGAGATATTCTGAGGGTTCCATCAATAAGGAAACTCTGGATCTTTCCTGTTGCAAAACAGGAAGTAAACTCATAAACCACAGGTGATGACACAGTTTGGGACAAGAAAGATATCCATAATTAGAAGGACATTGGCTTACTAAATCCCAGAAACCTTAGTGAGCTGCAAGTGAAGCTCATTCTAGCAACCTGGTGATTATCTCCTTCCAAACTCCAGTTCCCAAAGAACCTGATGGAATCTAGAATGGATGAGGACTCTTGGGATGCAGCACCCAGTTCTTTCATTCAGTAATACAAGTTTGTCTAATATTCCAGATGCCTGGATGGTGTGTGTGTGTGTGTGCAAGGAGGACATTTAGGTTTCTGTGCCTTTGAAAGATTGTCCAGTGTCAAGAAAATATTTGAGAATCATAGCAGATTGCTATTGTTTGGGTTTTGAATGTCCTCCAAAGATATATGTGTTAAAAGCTTGATCCCTAGCCTGGCGCTATTAGGTGATGGTAGAGTAGAAGTCAGACCTAATGGACAGTTTTAGGTCATTGGAGGTGTGCCTTTCAAAGGGGTGTTAGCCCCACATTCACTTGCTTTCTTTCTTTGCTTTCTGGCCACCATAAGGTGAGTAGCTTGCTCTACCAATGCACTCCCACTATGAGGTTCTTCCTCACCACAGGCCCCAAAGCAGCAGGGGCTACCAACTGCAGACTGAAACCCCTGAAACTGTGAGCAAAAAGTAAATATTGCCTTTTTTTATGTTGATTATCTTAAGTATTTTGTTACCGTAACAGAAAGCTAACAGATCTTAGGGATATGAGAAGGCTGCAGCAAAGAAAGAGACTTTTGAGGCATTTGAACATAAGAAGCTGTTGACACAAAGAAGTTTCATGCCTTAAAAAAGATAATTAAAATCCTTACTCTCTGTGAAAGACATAATATATGAATTCTCCCAGAACTGAGCCCAGTGTTGGAAAAGAATATTTCTGTAGTCTATAAGCAGATGAACAAATGCAGAATGAACTTATCAAGCTAATAGGCTTCCAAAATCAGGACAAGTTCTAGGAGCAGGCAGAAGCAGCCCAATTCTTTAGTTTTATCATAGATGAAAGCACTAGAATCTCCTCCAAAGAAAGTATCTCCCTCTCTTGGTACGTTATGTTCACCAGAGTGAAGAGGTAAGATGGAGCTTTGTAAAGACCTGGTTGATTTTTAGAGACCCTTGACATGACAGAGAATATCCTAACAGAATTCTGCAGAGAAGAGCAGTATGGGGATTACCAAAGGTTTAACAGAGGGTAATTACACGAAGGGTCAGCTGACAGGGATTTGTGATATCTTTCTTAAGCCCTTTCATTTGGCCTCTAAGATGTCGGAGATGGACCCACACATGTTCCTGTACAGTGGAACCAGTTACCAAACTTCGAGGCCCTGTGGAAAAAGTCATGGTACTACTAAAGAGATCCTCAGAACTTTTTACCAATTCAGCTGGAGTTTCTAAATGAGTAGGTGATCCTGAGAGGAGGAGGAAGAGAGAAACACCAGAAAAAATGCCAGGTGGAGCAGTCTCTCAGTATCTGAACTTGTCCAAGTCCAAGTCTGCAATTATCCTCAATATTTTGGAGAAACAGGTACACACAGAAGTGCTGAAAAGGCTTTTATATTCCATAACCAAGTCTGAATTGATAGTGATGATGGTGTGTGTACATTTTTTCATGTACCAAGTCCTTGCATCAGGACAGATAGCAGTTTGATAGTGACCTCATTCACTTGTCTAATGAGACCAGCTTTGTCATACAGACAAAGATGTTTGTGACCAAGACTTTGTGTCCTTATACAATGAAGTAAAGCGTGGGAATACAGGAATTTCTCCTGATTCCTTGTGTTGCTTGACCAAGAAGTTCACAGTGTTTTCATAGTGAACCACAAAAATGCCCTTGTTCGTTGTCTTTCTGAACTATGTCATTTCCAAACCACAGGAGCAGCTGTTCAAATGCTATAATTCATCGCTCGGTACTTTATCCCAAACAATGTTGCATTGGTTGAAGTGTGATGAACCTGAGAAGCACTGTATGAGGCATTCAAAGGAGATGTTTTCTACTTGGACAGGTGTAAAGCAGATCTGCCAAAGTGAATGGTTGAGTGGATGGGTGTCCCAGATGACAACAGCCAGATATTCTTTCTGCCTTGCAACATTTTAACCTCATCTTCTATTCCAGCATGAATTCAGGCTTCTCCGTCCTGGCTCTAAACCTGTCCATGGCCACTGTGTCTACATTCCACCTGGCACAGGGGGTGGTAGAGAGAGTCATAATCTAACAGAGGCGCTCTGATGAGAGCAAGGACTTGATGAGTCTAACCCTGACCTGTGTTCCTCAGGTCATCAAAGTCAATGTGCATCAGGTCTTAGAAGACTTTGAACTGGTGACACTAGCTGGGACACTTTGAATTTCTAATCTTATATACTGGCACTGGGCACTTGTCCTGGGGCCAATGTATCTGCTAAGCATGTTTTTGAATTCTGCTGTCTGTTTTATATAATTGTCCTAAAAAAACTAGCTAGTATAAATGAAACTTGTAATACCTATATTCTTTTAGGGGAAGTGGATCCTGTGAACCTTTAATGCAGTAAGATTGAAAGACAGTAGAATAAGAGGCAGGCAGTGATCAGCTTAATGCATTTAAAATCCAATCACTGTGGTTTAGTAAAGAAAGGAGATATATGTGGAGCTCTTAGATGCAAGTGGCCTTTTAAGTTTTCTTTACTTTCTATTATTAGAACATAAAGCTTTGCAGAGAAATCTTAGGTAGAAACCCAAGTGTTCTTTGTAAAAAGGGAAAATATTTAGTATTGAGCCATCAATTCAGTTAAGGATCCTTTTATAAAACCTGAGACAGGGGAGAATGGGGAAAAAGAGGACCTTTAGAGAGAAGGGAAGACACAGGGAAAAAAAATGAAAGATATGTCCGTGGAGTGAGCAAACAAATCCAGTCATTGCTTTGATTCTCTGGCAGACAGGCAGAGAGTTTTGCTAGAAGAAATACTGTCTGTTGAGTCATCCTTGTGTGATGTTGGCCAGACTACTTCTCTCCTTTAATCTCCTTTCCTTGTGAAATGGGGTTTAAAAGTTCTCTGTGTTTTCCTCAAGATTGTTGGAAGGGTAAACTCAGAGGGGTGATGTGAAAAATAACTTTACAAATACTTTTTGATGTGTAAATAATTTGTAGTTTACTACTCTGGTGCTGAGATGTTTGTAATAAGACCTTTTTAATTGATGAATTTGTTTAGCTAATTTATGTATATGTAACTATCAAAACTCTAATTTGTTGGACACTTTTTGTATGTGTGCAAAAAACCTGTGTTAGGAAGGCTGTATAATTAAAAAGATAGCCCCTGCCCTCAAAGAACTCTAGCATGAGATTGCTCTTCTGACAGGTGAGACATGCCTTCTGACAGCTCAGTGCTACAACCTAGGTCAAATTCACTTGTATTATGGTTTGGATGTAGAATGTTTCCCCAAAAGCTCATGTGCAAGGCAATGTAGGAATATTCAGAGGTGAAGCAATTGGGTGGTGAGGGCTGTTACCTCATTAGTGGGTTAGTCCCACTAATGGACTGATTAGTCCCACTAGTAGATGGATTAATAATTTGAATGGATGCCTGGGTGGTAACTGTAGGCAAGGTATGGTGTGGTTGGAGGCATGGCTTTGGGAACTACATCTGTCCCTGGCCCCTTCTCCCCCTCCCCATCCTCCTTCCTGGCTGCCATGAACTGACAGCTTTCCTCCACCATATGCTTCAGTCATGATATTCTGCCTCACTTCTGGCCCAGAGCAACGGAGTCTGCTGATTATGGACTGAACCTCTGAAACCATAAGCCCCAAATAAACTTTTCCTCCTCTAAGTTATTCTTGTCAGATATTTTGGTCACAGTGATGAAAAAGCTGACTGACACAACTTGACAAGGGCTGGGCTCTACAGCTTGGTGGCCTTTCCCTCACGAGAGTTGGGCCTGATTTGCTCTTGCCTCAGTGCTTATTTGAGCCTGCGTGCTTTTCCTCAAGTGGCCTGGCAGAGCTGAGAAAGAGTGGGGCAGGAGGTCCCTTTATCATGACTGTGTTGAACTGATTGGTATTCATTATTCCCTTGTAGAATGAGTTCACCTTAGAAATGTTGTGCTGTCTGAGATTCAAGGGGATTTTAGGGAGAGGGGTGGAGAGTTGATTTGGATCCCAGGGCAAGACTCTTGGGCTCCCAGAGTCTTGCTAGAAGCTTGTTGGGAAGGTTAGATGACTGGTAGAGACTCTTCCCAAATGAACTCTTTGATTTTTCTGTGTGCCATTATCCAGGTAACCTAATTTCCCGTGATTCCAGGACAAATCATTATAACATGCTTATCTCTTTTTCAGGGACAAGCACATAGAAAAAAAAGGATGGAAAATAATACCTTATGTTTGGGAGGATTTTGAACTGTCCAAGCTAGGGGTAGAAAGGATAAGTAAAGTGTCCATAGGCCATTAAAACTCCCATGAACCTTGAACAGATCACTGAAGGCTTCAGAGCCATGAGGATTTCCCCAGTTTTCCACTAGGCCTCAAATCTGAAGGACCTCCTCACCAACTCTGCCATCCCTAGGCTTTGCCCACAAGGCTTCCATGCATAATGACTGCTGCGGTTAGCATGAAAGCTGAAGGTAACTCCCAAGTGGCTTACTCTTATGTTGATCTTTCCAGATTGCCCACTTGGGTCCCTGCTGCTGCTGAGACTTGGGAGCAAACAGCTGGGCTCAGTATAAATATGTACAGCTCTCACTTGGGAAGTGGATGTGAGTATCTGAAAAATAGTGAAGGTGTCTAAATGTGAGCAGCAATGGCATTGAGGAGTAGGAATGTCTGGTGTGTGTGTGTGTGTGTGTAAAGTAGGAGTGTCTGGGGTTTGGGGGTAGGGTGGAGGGGCATGGTGTCTATGTAGGAGGGACACAGATATGGGTGGCCTTGAGAGTTATGGATATCTGGGACAGCATGGTGGGTGACTGTGTATGCATGAGCAGACTCACAGATACACAGATATATCTGTGGGTAAGTGTGTGGGTAAGCCCATGGTGTTATCCATGTCTTTTCATGGGGACATGTTAAAAGACATGGAGTTAGCCTTATTTTTCCCCCCTCCTCAGCACAAGGACAGATACCTGAAGTTGGCTCTTTCTAATGATTACAGCCTCCAGGAATAATGGCTTATTATTTAACCATGATCCTAAAAATTTGCCCCCACCCCCAAAGTAGAAGAAATGTGCTTTGGTCTGTATGTGTTTTGCATCCATGGGCTGTGAGAATTGGACCCAGGAGATCATCAAGCAAAATCAAGACTATTGACATTTTTCATAACATAAATAATAGGTTGAGTAATTTATGATAGAACTAGGAATCCAGGATGGGGCCATTGATAGATGCCAAGTGCATAAAACTGGGCCTGGAGTAGAATAGGTCCTCCATAAATATTTTCCGAGTAGAAAAATGAATATACAAAGCTTTGCAATATAGTAAATGTCCACCAGAAAAGGTCTGCTTAAATAAACTAGCCAACATAACTACTAAAAAGCAATAGGCAAATCACCTAACTAGCTATACTGATAGAGGATACTTTCCAGGATAGGAATGGAAAGTTTCGTGTGTGTTGGATTCTTAACAGCACTAGAAATAGAACCTTGCTTCAAAGAGCTTTCTGAGAGATCTTACTTGGTCTGCTAAATAGATGAAAAGCTCCTGCATCACCATGGAAACACCTCTCCCCCAAAAGAAGGATATTAGAACAAGAACATGCTGGGTAATGCTGGGTAGTGAGATGGTGGTAAACAAGGATGCAGGATGAGTGACAAAGGCACTTGTGGGAGAGATGCTGGTGCAGTGCCACTGGGAAGAAATGAATAGATTCATTTACTCATGTATTAATTCATTCAGCAAATACTGAATGCCTATTGTGTCAGGAGCTATTCAAGGCACTTAAGACACAGAAGTGAACAAAAATAGGCAAAAGTTCCACCTCATGGAGCTTTCATTCTACTATGTGAACATAGACAATAAACAAATATATAGAGTGTCATACGGTAATGAAAGCTACCGAGAAAAATAAAGCACAAGGGAGGGTAGGGCAGGTGACAGTGGAATTGCTGTAAGAGGCAGCAGTGGCTATTTGAAATAGGGTTGGAAGGAACGGCCTTGAGGAGAAGGTGACACTTGATTAAAGACCTCCAGGAGGTGAGAGAGCAAACCATGGATGTCTGGGGGAAGAGAGTTCCAGGCAGAGGGAGGAGTTAAGTTCCCTCTTAGCATGTGTGAGGAGGACTAAGGAGACCTGCCAGGATGGAATGGGCTGGGTAAGGGCCAGATGGTGTGAAATGAGGGAGCTGTGCATCTGGAACCTTGGAAGACCCTGAAAAGACCAGCTTTTATTCTGAGTGAGATGGGAGCCAAGGGAAGCTTTTAGCAGAGGGGTGACACGATCTGACTTGTGTTTTAGAGAGTAGGGTAAGAATAGACTATGGAAGGAAGACTGCACCTGCAGACAAGTTAGATGGAGGAGTAAATGAGTTAACGTTAATTAGAGATAGTGGCAACCTGTAAAACAGATAGTTTGGGGCCTAAAAATTGGATTTTGGTGCACTTCTGTACCAGCAGTGATGCTGTCTCAGAAGTCACTAGTGTGTTATTAAGCCAAAATTATTTGTCTTTGTGCAATGCTGGGAATCAAACCCAGGCCTTGAGCATGCCAGACAAGCACTCTACCACTGAACTATAATACCAACCCCTTGTAAGCCAAATTTTGTGAACCCAAGTTGTACCACATATGTACCATGGGAAGCTGTATTAGGCTTTCAGTTCCTCTTGGCATAGCTCCTGGAATAAAAGCAATATGAAGAATATCAACACATATATAAGTAGAATAATATAACATGCTCCCATGAACACATTTCTGCTCATTCATTACTCTTTTGTTTTATTTTATAGCAAATCTGAGATATTTCACCATAAATACTTCAGTGTGAGCCAGGCGCAGTGGTGCATGCCTGTAATCCCAGCACTTGCGAGGCTGAGGCAGGAGGATCGCAAGTTCAAAGCCAGCCTCAGCAATGGCGAGGCACTTAGCAACTCAGTGAGACCCTGTCTCTAAATAAAATACAAAAAAGGTTTGGGGATGTGGCTCAGTGGTTGAGTGCCCCTGAGTTCAATCTACAGAGTAGAGGTAATACTATTATCCCCATTTTACAGATAAGGAAACAGGTGAGGGATTTAAATGACTTGTGCTTTGTCATGTGACTCCATAGTAGTGGCTGATTCAGCCATGCTCTTTTTTTTTCTTTCTTTCCCTTCTTCTTCTTCTTCTTCTTCTTCTTCTTCTTCTTCTTCTTCTTCTTCTTCTTCTTCTTCTTCTTTTTCTTCTTCTTCATCCTCTTCCTTCTTCTTCCTCTTCTTTCTTCCTCTTTTCTTCCTCTTCTTTCTTCCTCTTCTTCTTCCTCTTCTTCTTCTTCCTCTTCTTCCTCTTCTTCATCATCTTCTTCTTTCTCTTCTTCCTCTTCTTCTTCCTCTCCTTCTCCTTCTCCTTCTCCTTCTCCTTCTTCTTCTTCGGGATTGAACTCAGGGGCATTCAACCACTGAGCCACATCCCCAGCCCTTTTTGTATTTTATTAGAGACAGGGTCTCACTGAGTTGCTCAGGGTCTTGCTTTTGTTCAGGCTGGCTTTAAACTAGAGATCCTCCTGCCTCAGCCTATGGAGCCCCTGGGATTACAGGCATGCAACACCACACCTGGCTCAGCCATGCTCTTAACTCTGCAGAATTCATTGAGCATTGAGGGTATAAAGTTGTTAGATGGATTCAATTAGGTTGAGGAAATTAGAAGCAATTTTTTTTTCCAGTGATGGGGATTGAACCCAGGGCCTTGCACATGCTATGCAAGTGATCTATTCTGAGCTTCATCCCCAGCCCTAGCAGCAATCTTAGTTAAGGAATAAAATTGCTTTTACTAAAACATAAGATTTCAAAGATGTTATGATAAATGTTAAAAATGGGGACCTTGAAAGATGGCTCCTGGATTTGTGATGCATTTAGTTGTCAAATAGCCATCTCAAGCTTCATAAGCACCCACACAGCTCTGATCCTTAGTATCCCAGCCCTTCAAACTTTACTGTTTGGTTTTCCCCATCTGAGTTGACAGCAACTCCATCCATCCAGTTGTTCAGGCCACACACTCTGGAGTCACCCTCGATCTTTCTCTTTCTTATCCCACAACTGGCCAGAAAGAAAATCTTGTTGGCTATATCTTTACAATTTACGCAGATTTAGACTATTCCTCCATTACTACAAAACTTGTACAAGTCCCCATGATCCCTTGTTTGGATGACTGCAGTGCCTGTATGGTAGGCACTTCTAAAAGGAACCCAATTGATTCCTGCCTTCTGGTATTCATATCTATGTATGATCCCCACCCCTGTAGAGAGCACCAGATCTAGTGACTGCCTTCTAATGCATAGACTACAACAACAGCCATGGGATATACTTTAGGGATTAGATTATAACAGACTGACACTCTCTTTGTCTCTGTCTCTCTCCCTTTCACTCCCTCCCTCTAACCTTCTTGCATTGTCTCACACATGAGCTTTTTTTTTTTTTTTTTTTTTTGGTACTGGGGATTGAACTCAGCGGCACTCGACCACTGGGCCACATCCCCAGCCCTTTTTTTGTATTTTATTAGAGACAGGGTCTCACTGAGTTGCTAAGTGCCTCGCCATTGCTGAGGCTGGCTTTGAACTCACGATCCTCCTGCCTCAGCCTCCCAAAGTGCTGGGATTACAGGCGTGCGCCACCGCGCCCAGCTCACACATGAGCTTTTGGGGGATGCCTTACATATAAACCATAACACTCCATGTCTCCATCATCCCAGCCTCAAGGACCATCAAATCATGGGCCAGTCCTACCTCATCTACATCCTCCCTTCAATGTTTTTTTTTTAAATATTTATTTATTTGCTTTAGTTGTATACAATGCGTTTATTTTTACATGGTGCTGAGGATGGAACCTGGGCCGCGCACGTGCTAGGTGAGCACTCTACCACTGAGCCACAACCCCAGCCCCTCCCTTCAATGTTATTTATCATTAATTCACAAATGTGATGACCAATTTTGTATGTCAACTTGGTTAGGCTACAGTCCCCAGTTACTTGTTAGTCTAAGAATAGCTGTGAAGGTATATTTTGGGTGTGGTTAAAGCACATAATCAGTTGTTTGTCTGTTTTTCAGGACTGGGGGATGAACCCACAGGCACTGTACCACTAGCTCTTTTAATTTTTTTACTTTGAGACAGTTTCCCAGGCTGACCTCAAACTTATGATCCTCCTGTCTCAGCCTCCCGAGTAGCTGGGATTACAGGTGTGTACAACCATACCCAGCATCAGTTGATTTTTAAATAAAGGAAATTATCCCAATAATCTGGGTCAGCCTGATTGAATCAGTTAAAAGATCTTAATGCCTCAGAAAAAATAAATTCTGCCTGTGGCCAGCAGCTTCAGCTCATGTCTAAAGGTTCCTGCTGCCTTTCCTGATGGCCTGTCTTACACACTTGCCTAGCCAGCCCCACAATTGTGTAAGCCAATTCCTTACAATAAATCTCTTAATATGTATCTCCTACTGGTTCTATTGCTCTGGTGGAACCTTGACTGGAGACACCAGAAATATCATTTCAGGGGCTGGGGTTGTAGCTCAGTGCCTGATAGCACTTATGAGGCACTGGGTTCAATCCTTAGCACCAAATACAAAAAACAAAACAAATAAAACAAAGGCATGCTGTCCGTCTACAACTACAAAATAAAAAATTAAAAAAATATATCATTTCTGTTGAAAAACATTCAACAAGATTCTCAACAGTAAGGATTCTAGGGGGAAAATTCACAAAACCAGTATCTCACCTCAACAAAGATTAACAGTTATTCCTTAGTAACATTAAATAATCAGATTTTCAACTGTCTGATTATTTTATAGTATTACAAATATTTTTTGAACTAGTGATTTTTTTTTTTCCAGTATTTTAAATTGGAGGGCTGTTGGGGGAAACTCAATCATGGGAAGATTTTCTGCAGGGCTCCAGCAGAGGGCCTTCAAATCTCATGTGTTTCAAGAGGACAGATGTTTGTCTCATTTCAGTTACAACCTCAGTCATGTAGCTCAGTGTTTGACACATAGTAGACTTTTGGTGAATGTATGATGAGCAAACAAAGTAATAAATAGATGGGTGAAAGAAATACTTTTCTAAACTTGTATTTATTAGCTACTGTCTGTGCCAGGCAATGGCTATATGCTATATTTTATCTTTCCAACTATCCCAGGAGGTAGGTATTATTCCCTTTTCATCTGTGAGGAAATTAAGGCTCAAAGAGATTGAAAAACATTATGAAGGTCATAGAGGTATGATGTGGCCAACCCTTGAGCTAACCTAGATCTGTAACTTTATTTTTATAGGGTCTTACAGGACATACAGGAAGTGCATAACTGATTGAAAAAAAGGAATGCATATAACCCCTACCTAGCTATAGAATTGCACTGTCACCCCAGAAGCCCTATTGTTATAGACTGAATATGTCCTCCAAATTCAGATGTTGAAGCCCTAACCTGCAACGTAATGGTATTTGGAGGTGGGGCCTTCAGGAGATAATTATGGGTAGATGAGGTCATGAGGGTGGAGCCCTGTGATGGGATTAGTGCTCTTGTAAGAAGAGATCAGAGAGCTCCCTTCCACCCCAGAGTTCAGAAGAAAGGCTTTGAAAGGAAGAGAGCTCTGTCAGGGAACTGAATTGACTGGACTTCCAGTCTTGATCTTGGACTTGATCTTGGACTTCTCAGCCTCCAGAATTGTAAGAAAAGTAATTTCTCTTAAGTCACTAATTTCATGATATTTTATTATGACAGTCCAAGCAAATTAAGACACCCATTTGTCCCTTTCCAAACAAACTCATCTTCCCCAAAATATAAGAATAATAATCTCCTTGCTTTTCTCTACAATTTACCTTCCCTGCGTGTTTAGTTTTGTCTGTTTTGAACATGATGTAAATGGAATTAAATGACATATTTTTTGCAACTTGATTTTTACCCTCAACATTATGTTTGTAAGTTCCATCCATATGGAGCATGTATTTGGAGTTCTTTTCATTTCATCAGTATATGATATTTTTGCCATATAGATACATCACTGTTTACTCATTCATGTTATGGGATGAGCACCTCAGTTGCTGCTCAAAATGATTTGCAGGTGTATATACTGGCATGTCTCTGAGGTATATACCTTGGACTGGAATTTCTGGTCGTTTGGTATGTTTATCTTCAACCTTATTAAGCAATACCATAGTTTTCCAGAGTGCATTAATTTACATTCCTACCAGCAGTGTAGGAGAGTTCCAGTTATTCTACAAACCTCTTTTTTTAAGTCCTGGGATTTTTTTTTTTTTTTTTTTTTTTTTTTTTTTGGGGGGGGTTACCAGGGATTGAACTCAGGGGCCAGCCCTTTTTGGTATTTTATTAGAGACAGGGTCTCACTGAGTTGCTAAGTGCCTCGCCATTGCTGAGGGTAGCTTTGAACTTGGATCCTCCTGCCTCAGCCTCCCAAGTGCTGGGATTACAGGTGTGCACCACCGTGCCCGGCAAGTCCTGGGAATTTAAGTCAGGGTCTCCTACATGCTGAGCACATACTTCTACCTCCGAGTTACAACCCTAGCCCCCAACTTTTTTAAAATTTCCAATTATTATTATTTTTTGATTTATTTTATTCTAATTTGTTATACATGTTTGCAGAGTGCAATTCATTTCATATTACATATAAAGAGCACAATTTTTCAAGTTGCTGGTTTTACATAAAATATTTTTACCACAATCGTGTCTTCATATATGTACTTAGGGTAATGATGTCTAACTCATTCTACCATTATTCCTATCCCCTTTTCCCCTCCCATCCCTCCCCCCTCTTTGTTCTATTTTAATTTTTGCAAAACTAAAAGGTATGTTGTTATCTCATTGTAGTTTTAATTTGCATCACCCAATCTATTAATGATATTGACCACCTCTTCACATGTTTGCTTGACACTTTGATTTCTCCTTTGCAAACCATCTTTTCAATCCTTTTGTCCATTGAGACTCATTAGATTGTTGGCCTTTTTTTTCACTGATACATGGGAGTCCTTCATGTAATTTGGAAACTAGTCCTTTATCAGTAGTATATGTTACAAATGCCTTCTTTCACCCCATGGCTTGTGTTTTTACTCTTTTTATGGTGTTGCTGGACAAGCTGAGTTCTTAATTTGAATGTGATCAAGTGTAACAGGTGTTCTCTCTTGACTACGCTCATTGTGTAGTGTTTAAGAAGCCCTAAAACCTTTCTCCTACCTTCTTTTATTTATTTATTGTGGTGCTGGGGATTGAACCCAAGGCCTGTGCATGTGAGGCAAGCACTCTACCAACTGAGCTATATCCCCAGCCTTCTCCTACCTTCTTTTTGAAAAAGCTCATTGTGTAGTGTTTAAGAAGCCCTAAAACCTTTCTCCTACCTTCTTTTATTTATTTATTGTGGTGCTGGGGATTGAACCCAAGGCCTGTGCATGTGAGGCAAGCACTCTACCAACTGAGCTATATCCCCAGCCTTCTCCTACCTTCTTTTTGAAAAACCTTTTTTTTTTTTTTTTTTTTTTTTTTGGTACCAGGGATTCAATTCAGGGGCACTCGACCACTGGGCCACATCCCCAGACCTTTTTTGTATTTTATTTAGGGACAGGGTCTCACTGAGTTGCTAAGTGCCTCGCCATTGCTAAGGCTGGCTTTGAACTCGCGATCCTCCTGCCTCAGCCTCCCAAAGTGCTGGGATTACAGGCGTGCGCCACCGCGCCTGGCTTTGAAAAACTTTTTAGGTTTGTCTTTCATGCTAAGGTCTTTAACCTGCCTGGGAATATTTTTTTTGCAAATGGAGTGAGGAAGGAGATGAATTTCCTCCATATAGATATCCAGTTGTTCCACGTATTTTCACACCCCTCTGACATGACACCTCTGTCACACGCCACACCTCTGTCACATATGACTTATTGAACGACAAAATCTAAAACTAAATTCCTAGCTGCCACAGGAGAAAGGAAATGTGATGTGATGGGTTTTAGACTCACTGGGCCAGAAGCTGAACCCACAGTCCCCAGCTCCAAAGACGCTTATTAGCTACTCTACGTCGGCATGAGATTTTACCACCAAACCCAGGCTTTTCTTACGTGCCTGTTGTAAGTAGACACAATTTGTGATACCTCGTTGCCTTTACCTTCACCACATATTTCAGATGTAAGAACTTGCTCTGGTTGGAGCACTTGGGCTTGGGGTTCCATATTTGTATTCATTTTCTGTGACTAGATAACGAATTATCACAACCTCAGTAAATGAAAACAATACCCATTTTTTACTGCCCAGTTCTGTAGGTTAGACATTGGGGTGAGCTCAAATGGGCTCTCTGCTAAAAGCATGCAAGGCTGAGATTAAGGTAACGCCTGGACTGGACTCGGCTCCATCCAGGTTGTTGGCAGAATGGCGTTACAGCTGTGGGACAGCAGTTCCTGTATTCTCGCTGGCTGTCAGGCAGGGATGGCCCTTGGTTTCTAGAGGCTGTGCTCAGGCCTTTTCACATGGTCCCCTCCAGTCTCAAGTGGGCAACAGCATGTGGAATCCCTCTAATGCTTTTGAATCTGACTTCTTTTGGAGAAAATTCTCTGTCTTCAAAGAGCTCATGTGATGAAATGAGGCCTACGTGGATCAGCTTTCCATTTTGAGATCAACTGATTATAATTACATTTGCAAAGGCCTTTTGCCATGTAACCACCTAATCATGTAATCCCAGGAGAAGCACATTACGTATGAGGTGCTAGAGAGGGCGAAGGTGCTGGAGACTATTTTAGGATTCTGCTCACCATGGTAACTGATACCTGATACAGACTGCAGATATGACTATGGTGCATCTGATAAGAATTCCTGGATGTGTCAAAAAAAACCAGAAATACTTCATTAGCTTATTCCAAGTTCCTAAATAGATTAGAAATATTGGCTAGAACTTACCTCCATGCAGTCTTGGCTCTCTGTCTTACAAAAGACATGTTTTTCTTTCTCTTGCTAACTGTTGGTGATTTGGATGCTATGTTCATTTGATATCTCTATAGTTTCTTTCCCATCCCTCAATCATTTATGGAAACAACTCCAGTCAACAAATAAGGGTAAATACTACATTCATAGCACCTATTCACATCCAAACCCACACTTGGCAAGGTGTTAGGCCCATCGTGTTTCTTAGATGTCTTTTGAATAAATGAGTGAGTGATGAATGACAGGCTTTGTCCTTAGTAGCCTATTGTCTATTTTGGAAAAAAGCTATATGTATACACACAAGAAGATAAATAAGAATTTCTGTTGCTAGTTTTGAGAAAGTGGTCCAGGAGATATATCCTTGTGTGTACGCGTATATACGTGTATGTGTGTGTGTGTGTGTGTGTGTACATGCACATGCATGTGTGCAAGGAAAGCTTTATGGAAGACAGCACTGGAACTGGACATTGAGAAATATGCATTATTTGAGCAGGTGGAAGGATGACCCACAGTCTATGTAGGGAAGGACATGGGAGCAAAGGTAGTTTGAAAGGCAGCTCTTGTGGCAGGGTGTGGAGGTTTAGAATGTCAAATTAACGTACAGAAATGTATGACTCAGTTATCTCAAGGAGTCAGAGTTTCATCATAGTGAAAGCATTTTGAACTCTGTGGAATAAGGGTGATTTTTAAAAACACATGATTTAAAAAAAATTCCCTCCATTTCTTAATTTCAAAAAATTTTTCTCATAAAAACTACCTTGCGTCCTTAGAAGAAAGAGCATCATGTTCAAGTTAACAAATGCACACATTGCAAGTCAAAATAAGAGATCTTTATTCCATCTTTCATCTAACAAAAGACAATCTGGAATAATGGTGATTTTTAGTTTGTAACTACTATACTTGCTGAAGTTCTTCTTATCTCATGTTGGAGGCAAATATTCCTGCAGCTTTTGTTTCTTTCCCCAAGTCGAGACCTGTGGCTACTTTGCAGAGAGGCCTAAGACCTAGGAAAGAACTGGGAAGCAAATCATAGAACAGGATGCCTACTGTGGTATCAAGATGCCTATGGGAATGGTGGGAAAAATACAGAGAACATGCTAATAATGGAAAGGCAGCCTGAAGCAAAAGCCTAGCGAAGGCAATAAACTCTGGAATGCAATAACCTCACTAGGAGTAAATGAATTCTAGAAAAGGGCAGAGCAACACGATGGTGAGATGTGCAGGAGAATACTCACGCAGGTTGCAACCGAGGAACCAGAGCCCTGAGTGGGAGCTCCATTTGGGAATGGCTGCAGTGTTTTGGGGCACTTCTGTGTGTCTCTGTGTTCTGGACTCTACCTGCACAACAGAAGCCTGGCTATGGCCACTATCTTTGGGAGTCTTCTCTCCCAGATGCTATATTCTACCAATGTGAAGGATTTCGATGCTTATGAGATTGCTAAAAGAAAGTCTTGGTTAAGGGCCAATGGGAAAAAGTCACAAGGTAAGATATATGACTGGATTAAATGCCTAGTGGATGTCTTGCCACGAGGAATACTGAGGGAAGGAGAATGGAAGCTGAGCCCTGAGGTCAATTCTTCTACATAAAACTGTTATATTCTCAAATTCTTCTTCCTCTGGGGGATGGTCTGTCTCTCTTCTGTTTCCCAATAGATCAGCAAATGGATGGAAGCGTGCCCGGAGGAGCAATATGCACAGAAGAGTTGAGGGATTTCCCAAGAGGCATTTTGGCAGAAATCGGTATCCAAGCAGCACGTGAGCTAGGTGTTTGACTTTAGTAGTATTTCCGGAAAGTGGCCACTTCACTTGAGCTGCAGGGTGCTGCCCAGGCTGGTTCTAGGGAACCCTGGGGCTCCAGGAGCTGCTTTGAAGGCTCACTCAGAATCCACTGCATGGTCAAAGACACGCTCAGAGCGCCTCTTTGTCCTGGACGTTGAACATAGGTACAAAAGAAACGCTAGGCACAGCAAGGCTGTGGCTGTGAAGAAGGCAAGGATGCCCACAAAGACAGTTGGCTGTATGGGCAGGCGGATCAGGGGGCTCTCTGCTGGGATCTGGTTGGTCAGGCTGAGCATGTAACCGAGGGACCAGCCGATGCTGCTGTTCCCGACCTGTGGAGTAGAAGAGATGACTCAGTTCTCAGGGAAAGCTTAAGGCTGGGATCCTATACGAGGGCACACCACTGTATACCCTGCAAGGGCCCCACAGGGAGGAGGTCAAAGGGCTAGCCCATGTTCAGACAGCACACAGTACCACAAAGAATTGGGGGTCCCACTTTCAGCACTGCAGAGAAAACAGAAGAATGAATTCTCACAGCCTAAGAAAAGGACAGTTAATAATAGTGAAAGCATTCCTACTACCCAGGGGTGTTCGTGACTAAAGAAAGAAGACAGTGAGCAGTTTGCTGGACTGAAGGCCAGGTTCTAGGCACAGAAGATGAGTCGAAATGGGAAGCAAACTTTGTCAACTTCTTCTGGTAATTCCATTCATTTTTGTTTTACACATTGTGTGTGTGTGTGTGTGTGTGTGTGTGTGTGTGTGTGTGTGTGTGATGGGGTTGAACTCAGGGGCACTCGACCACTGGGCCACATCCCCAGCCCTATTCTGTATTTTATTTAAAGACAGTGTCTCACTGATTTGCTAAGTGCCTCGCATTGCTGAGGCTGGCTTTGAACTCATGATCCTCCTGCCTCAGCCTCCTGAGCCGCTGGGATTACAGGCGTGCACCACGCCGCCATGGCCGTACGTTGGCTTTACACAATTTTAAGCTGTTTTATTAGGCACATACATGTTGTGAATTTGCACTATTCAAAATGAACGAAGCTATTTTTCATTGAGGATAACCCCATCTGAAAATGAGGCTCTTTATCTTCAAGAGCATTTTGTCGTATATTAAATAACAACATCAACTTTCTTTTGGGTAGCATTTGCTTGATGATTGAAAACAAAATTTAAACTCTCAATTTTTCCATATGCTTAAAGCATAATGGCTTCTCTTATAAATCATCTACTGATTTTTAAAAATCTAACCTGACAATGTCTGTCTTTCAACTGGTAGGTTTAGTCCACTGATGATATATTGATATTATTGATATTATTTGGACTTCTTTCTAATATCTTTAACAATTTCTATTAATGCTATTTTTTTTTTTTTTTTTTGGTACCAGGGATTGAACTCAGGGGCACTTGACCACTGGGCCACATCCCCAGCCCTTTTTTGTATTTTATTTAGAGACAGGGTCTCACTGAGTTGCTAAGTGCCTCGCCATTGCTGAGGCTGGCTTTGAACTCACGATCCTCCTGCCTCAGCCTCCCAAAGTGCTGGGATTACAGGCGTGCGCCACCGCGCCCGGCCTATTAATGCTATTTTACCATATTATTTCCCTCTCTTTTCTTGCCTTAAAAATGATATCTGTATGTTTCCTTGACACAACAAGAATTTTAGAGGCTGGGGTTGTGGCTCAGAAGTAGAGCGCTCGCCTAGCACGTGCACGGCCGGGTTCGATCCTCAGCATCACGTAAAAATAGAGGCATTGTGTACAACTAAAACAAATAAATAAATATTTAAAAAAAGAATTTTAGGCTGCTCTTATGTCCCTGTATACTGTCATCTGCTATCATACCTCTATCAGGTTAGATATTTTCTATACTTGGGTTGTATGGATGGACTTTTCTCTTTCACTTTAGTGTTAGTTTTATTTTTTAAATGTCATTTATTTTTACTTTCTGTATTTTTGTAACATCTCCTGGGTTTATTTCTCTTCTTAGTTAGTTGCCGTTTCCAAAAATATATATATTTTCAATTTAAGTCCTTGTGTGGCAAATCTTCCAAAGTCTTTTTTTTTTTTTTTTTTTTTTTTTTTTTTTTTTTTTGTGTGGCGGGGATTGAACTCAGGGGCACTCGACCACTGGGTCACATCCCCAGACCTTTTTTGTATTTTATTTAGAGACAGGGTCTCACTGAGTTGCTAATGCCATTGCTGAGGCTGGCTTTGAATCGCGATCCTCCTGCCTCAGCCTCCCAAAGTGCTGGGATTACAGGCTGCGCCACCGCGCCCGGCTTTCCAAAGTCTTTTTATACCCTCATATTTAAATACTAGCTTGGCTGCACATGCAATTCTTAAGGAGAAAGAATTTTAAACCTAGCATGTTTTCTCAATTCAAACTGATATTCAATAGAAAGCCATTCTCCATTCTTATAATGTACTTTACTGTAGGTAATTAGATTTGTTCAGAAGCAAAGCTTAAAAAGTAATGCCACAAACAGTACTTGACTCCAGACATCTCTGTGTTTTATAGATGACTCAATTTTACTTATGTGAAAACAGACAGCCACAGGCCTAATGCAGGATATTGATTGGTTTAATCTGATTATCACCAAAGCTGATACTGAACAGACTGACTACGGACATCCTTCAGGCTTCACATCAGCCATTCCTGAAATGAGAAAGCCTGTCCAGAATTGGGGAAGCCAATGATGGCTAAATATATCCCAAGACTGAGTCCTGCCTGAAAACAAGGTGTGGTGGTGACAGCTGCCTTTCCATTTTCTAAACATTTTGGTCACTTGACACTCATTCCTGTCTGTCTGTCCATCTATCTGTCTACGAATAACACTGAGCCAGGATCCTCTCCATCCCCGAAGTCTTTGACCGTTAAATACCTTAGGATCATTTAAAGAGAAAATTCTTATTTCATGCTTAATGTGCTACTGCAAATCCCTCATGCTCTAAAGCCTGGATCTTAATCTGACATCTGTAAAATGAAGAACAATTAGTTATTATCCTCTTGAAAATTAAGTTATATTTAGAACTTCTTTTCAGGATGAAAAGGCTCAGATCTTTAACATATTTAGTTATCGTTCAACAAACATTTCCCAAGCGCCTACCAGGATCTAGCCCTGGTGCTGAAGGCTGGGAATATAAAGACAGTGAGACCTTGGCCCGTGCCTTCCAGTCCTTTCCTTATATGGAACAGTCTCCTGTAAGCAACTCCTTTATGGTCTCCATTGTCTCTTCTCCCATGAAGGTCACAAGTGAACAGTCTGATCAGCTTGAACCCAACCAGTTTAAATCACCAATACCCTTTTAATGTCTACATTTCTTCCACAAATGCTACAAACCTCTCTTTTGGGAGGAAGAAGAGAAAACAACTTATGTCTTGACTTACTTCTTTTTCAAAACGTATTCGGGGCCAAGTCTCCTCTGTGAATTTGTATCCATTTACAAGCAAGTGGTAGATGTAGTGGGCTGAGAAGCAGTAGGAGCGGGCATACACCTCATCAAATCTGGGGAGCAGGAACGGGAGCTGAAAAGGAGGTTTAAAACATCTGAAAGGAGGAGTGGGCAGGTGTACTTTACAATGCACATTTAGAATGCCTAAGGTTAATCGTCATATTTTTAAAACCTTATCACCCAGAATTCTCTAATAAAAATGACTATATTAAATAATGATGCAATTATATAATATAATGATTAAACTATATCCATACAATGTCACATAATAATAATCTCTAAGTCCACTGAGTGCTTATGAACACTGTCCTAATCATTAAGCGTGTGGTTAGAAAATTAATCCACAACACGGGTGTGAAGTAGGTTCCCTTATTACCCAGATTTTATAGATGTGGACGGAGAAGAGCACAAGGTCTAAATTCAAGATAAACACACACATGCACACAAAGGGAATATGCCCTACCGCTATACTTCTCATACTGACATTGTTCCTTTTTTTTTTTTTTTTTTCCCCTGACACCAGGGATTGAACCCAGGGGTGCCTTACCACTGAGTTACATCCCCAACCCCTTTTATTTTTAATTTTGGGTCAGGATCTTGCTAAGTTGCTTGGGGCCTCTCTAAGTTGCAAAGGCTGACTTTGAACTTGTGATCCTCCTGCCTCAGCCTCCCAAGCTGTTGGAATTACAGGTGGGCACCATCATACCTGGCTGTTCCTTTCTTTTAAATACTGACCTCACTCCAATCCTGGGAGCAGAAATTCCATGTACTTGAGTTGAAGGAGTCCAGGGAAAAACTCCCAGAAAGATTTAAAGCACTGGCTGTATAGTAGAATCCTGCAAATGCCTGGAAGAAGTAGAGTAGGAAATGAGTTCCCAGAATGGAACATGGCATGGAGGCTTCAGGGCGGAAAAGAAGAAAGGGGTTACCAGGTCAGCTGGAGAGAAATGGAAAGGGGAGAGAGAAATATTCAACAGGTACAGACAGAGATCTTTCGGGGGGGGGGGGTTTGCTCTTACCACAAATGGCCCTTGAACCTTTGGCTGATAAATCCCATCGATGGAACAGCCTTCTTGATCATGGCAAGCTTTGAAGTCAAATATGGAAGCCACCTTCTCCCTACACAGTGATGGGTTCCCAGTTCCTTCGAAAGTGATGATGCTATTGGGGTCGTAACTTGCCGGCCTCTGCTTCTCAGTGCACAGGCTGTCAAATACGTGGCCCACAGTGAAGGTGGTGCTATAATTCCGGGGGTAGCAGGGGTTGGTGAGATTGGTTTCAGTGGGAGAATTCTGTAGGTACAAGAGTGAAGTGTTAGGTGGAGGAGGAAGTAATTCCTTTCGGCAAATCTTCACTATCACTACTCTCCAATGTCAAGAGAGAAAATGGAAAAAATACCACTCTGCATCAGGGTGCATTGTATCCCAGCTTGTCAAGAAAGCCCCGTAGGGGTGGGAAAGGGTGCATGTGAAGTTATCCTGTATCAGGCACAATGCTGGGCTCTCTCTCACACTGTCTGATGCAGCCCTATGATAGGCCCATTAGGCAGGTCACTCCATTTTGGTGTGAAAATAGGTATCTTTAATTTTTCATTTTTGAAAGAGAATCTCTCTCTACCTAGTTGAATAATCTAAAAGGTACAAATAAGCATATTATGAGAATGAAGGCTCCTTGACACCTGCTTCTAGCCACTACAGCCTTCTTACATGCATATGCAAATGTATTTTGTTTTATTTCCTTTTTTAGAAAAACACAAATGAGCCAGGCGTGGTGGCGCACGCCTATAATCCCAGCACTTGGGAGGCTGAGGCAGGAGGATCATGAGTTCAAAGCCAGCCTCAGCAACGGCGAGGCACTTAGCAACTCAGTGAGACCCTGTCTCTAATAAAATACCAAAAAAAGGGCTGGGGATGTGGCCCAGTGGTCGAGTGCCCCTGAGTTCAATCGAGTGCCCCTGGTACCGGTAAAAAAGAAAAAATAAAACGCAAATGATAACACCTTGAATGCACTTCTTCTTTGAGATCTTTCCATTCACTGTATATGTGTATATGGCCTCTCTCTTTTTTTTTTTTTTTTTACATTTATTTGTTTGTTTTTATTTGTACACAATGCCCTTATTTTTACGTGGTGCTGAGGATTGCACCCGGGCCATGCACATGCTAGGCCAGTGCTCTACTGCGAAGCCACAACCCCATCCCCTAAATGGCTTCTTTTTAGCAACTGTTAGGAACACCTTCTAGACAAACATGGGGCTGGTTTCCAATCATTTTGCCAACACACACCCACACACATCTCTTTGTTCCATATAAATCTCTGATCTATTTGTGATCTGTTTTATATAAAAACCGAGGCAGGGCTAGGCATGGTGGCACACACCTGCAATCCCAGTGGCTCGGGAGGCTGAGGCAGGAGGATAGTGAGTTCAAAGTCAGCCTCAGCAAAAGCCAGGTGCTAAGCAACTCAGTGAGACCCTGTCTCTAAATAAAATACAAAACAGGGCTGGGGATGTGGCTTAGTCATTGAGTGCCCCTGAGTTCAATCCTCAGTACAAAAAACAAACAAACAAACAAGAAAACCCAAAAAGCAAAAAACAAAAACAAAAAGAAACTGAGGCAGGGACCTGGCTTTACTTTTTCTAGATGACTATCCAAACTTATCTATGGGTGTAAAGTGTGTGTGTGTGTTGTTGTTTTTTTTATCTTATGAAAAATTCTTAACTGGGTTTAGTTCTATTTCTAGACTCTCTTTTATAAGGAATTGAATTTGAGCTCTATTCAATTTCAGAGCCATTAAGGTGTACTACTTTTCCCACAGTAAAATCTGACTTACAACATTCAGCCCAACCCTTGCATTTTACTGATGGGGAAATTGAGGTACACAACAAAATAATGCAATTGTTTAACAAAAGTCAGTAACAGGATTCTGTATAGAATTCTATAGTTCAACACTCATCCAGTCTCACTCACATGAGTGATTCCCAGAAAGATCTTCACATGTCTGCAAAGGAGGTAATTAGATCCCTTTCTGCTCCAATGGTGTGAAAAAAAAATTTGTGATTTTTCACAAATTGTTATAGCCAATTTGGAATAAAGCATACCTGGGTCACCTTATGGCTGAAATATTTGTTAAAAAAAAAAAAAATCAAGTCAATCAACTGGGTGTTTGGTATCAACTTTAGAATCTGACTGATAGTTTTTAAATGATTTAAATAGTAAATCATTTATGGCTTGGCACATAGAAGAAGCTCAGTAAATACTAGTTATCATTTATCTTTTGTCCTTTAATTATTTGTTATGGCATTAAGCCAATGTGACAATTTAGGCATTCAACAGTTAACAATCTTCACCATACCTTCTGTTAGCAGACACTGCCATGGTCAACCAATGGGTTTGAGAGAAAAGCTTCACTAGAAAACCACAACATAATTTGAACTTAATGTAAAACCAGTTAAAATTGAAAAAAAAAAAAAAAACCCAGAGACAATAAAAAATATGAAAAAAAGTGATAAAAATTATTCTTAGTAGTAACAGAAAGTATTAAAAGGGAGCGGGGTAAGAGAGTAGAAGAGGTGGCTGCCTGATACATGCGTGTATGGAGATATCACAGTGAATCTCACTAATTTGTACAATTAAAATGTGTTAATTGTTAAGTAAAAATTTTTTTAAAATATGCAATAAAAATGAAGTATTAAACACATAAACTACATTTAACAAAGGTACAGAAATGAAGAAAACTATAAATTTTATTGAAGGCTGGGCTCAGTGGTGCACACTTGTAATCCCAGCTGATTACTGCAATTAGGAGGCTGAGGCAGGAGGATCACAAGTTTGAGGCCTGTTTTAGCAACATACCAAGATCCTGTCTCAAAATAAAAAAAGGAAAAGGGGTTTGGGGAATTGCTCAGTGGTAGAGCATGCCTGGGTTCAATCCCCAATACTACATACATGCACAGAAAATATTATTGAAGGATACAAACCAAGCACTAAATAAATGAAAAGATATTAATAATTCTGGATAGAAATTCTTAATATCATTAATAATTTTTACCAAACTAATAATTTTTGAACTTTTCTAGTATGTGGTTTTTAGTTGTAGGTGGACACAATACCTTTATTTTATTTTTATGTAGTGCTGAGGATCAAATCCAGTGCCTCATGATGCTAGGCAGGCTCTGTACCACTGAGCCACAACCCCAGCCCAAACTAACATATAATTTTACCAAATATAATTGCCAAAACAATTGCCATCATTGTCTCAATGAATAATTTCTTTCTTTCTTTTCTTTTTTTTTGTGGTACCGGGGATTGAACTCAGGGGCACTTGACCACTGGACCACATCCCCAGCCCTTTTTTGTATTTTATTAGAGACAGGGTCTCACTGAGTTAAGTGCCTCGCCATTGCTGAGGCTGGCTTTGAACTCGCGATCCTCCTGCCTCAGCCTCCCAAAGTGCTGGGATTACAGGCGTGCGCCACCGCATTTCTTTTTATTACTATTTAAAATGATTCTGAAGTTCAAAAGAAACAGACTGCACTGATGTTGGGTTTATATTAGTGGCAGCCTTCCAGTTGATATCCCAGGTAGCCTTCTGTGCCCTGGGGCCTCACCATAAGAAGAACAAGACCAACATGATGGAATTTAGTTTAGAGAGTCCCGCCTGTTAAAGGATATCCAGATGCCTAATATAAGACTCATCTGAAAGGAGACTGAACCTTCATGAGCTCTGCTTCCTCTCTTTCCAGCAAGTATTTCTCTTGTGACCACTATTATTATTTTGTCTGCACCCAGGGGAGTCTCAAAATTCTCAGGCTTACTTAGCTACTGGCTTAAAACAGTCTGCGACCATAAAGGGATCCCAGGTCTTGAATCATTTATAAAGCATCTGGAACTCTGGATCTTCCCTGGACTCCTTACTCAAATTCACTGGAAGTGGTCAACAAAACACAGTGAGAATTTAGACACAGAAGAGTCGATTAGAAAATGCTGTTATTTCCAAACACCTTCCAACTAGAATGAGAAGGACAGACACTAGAAATCCAGGCAGACTCCCTTTGGCTCAGACCCTCAAGGAAACACCTGCCATCCCCCAGCTCAGGTACCTGCAGGAGCATTGCCAGAAACCTCTTCTCAGCCTCATTGCGGCCATAGCACTGGAAGCTGTGCGTGTACAGCGTGTATGTGTAGCCATACAGGGACACCTGCACGATGTCACTGGTGTTCAGCCCCATCTTCTCTTCTGCCACGAAGGATATCTGGGTGGAGGCACCGCCCAAATCCAGGGCGCCTGTGGTTTCCACTCCATGTGGATGCACCCACATGTGCCACAAGTTCTTCTGCACAGTGGGAAAAGGAAGTGAGAAGACAGGCCAAAGGCACCATCTCTACTTGCCCAGGGATTTCCGCCCAAGACCCAACTCCTCTCGCTAAGAAGGGAACATTCAGGACTACGTCTCTCCTTTTATTTCAGGAGTGGTGAATTCAAATGCTTCCAGGAGCTTGGCAGGTAAACGAGTTAAGTAGATTAGGTGTATGGAATGGGGACTGATGGGGATTGGGACAAGCGAGTGAGTCCCCAGGCTGAGCTCTGTTCCTGCTGGTTGTTACCGTGCAGGGAGGGGAGTCCACTGTGACCAGTTCCTCCAGTGGCAGGTGTGAGGATCTCAATGTGTGGAGTTTTTTAATGTGAAATTTCCCAAATATTAACCACAGCAATCAATTTAAAAAGTTTAAAAATACATGCAAGGGGGGGACAAAATGGGACTTGAACAGGAGATGATCTGAGTGCTCTCATTCTGTATCCTCTGCATCATGCGCAATGTTCCTTTGCACCCAAGGAGCAGGAAGTGTAAGGACTGGACTGTAAAGAGGCCTGGGGACACAGAGTGAGGACTCCCTCTCTCTCTGGGGATTCAGGGGAGCAGATTAACTGAGGGCACTGCAAATTCCAGATGGCCGTGGAGCCTTGAAAAGGTCCATAGAGCAGTAGCTGGATTAAATTTAAATCCCTTTCCCCAGTTTCTAACAAGCTAGCAAAGTGACAATATTCCCCCTCCTGCATGCATTTGGTCCTATTTATGATCCATGGTCCCTCCCACCCAGCTCTATGTAAACGCCTTTTTTTGAGCTACAGTGTTTCCCTAGTGCACACACAACAGGAATACTCCATTGACAGGAATACTCCATTGGCGCGTACTTCTGCTTAAACTATCTCCCGCAAGGGACAAGATAAACAGCAAGATTAAAAACCATGCATTTGTTTCCACACACCTCCAGGAAATTTCCCATTATATAGTTGGCTGTAATCCATCCATATACCCCTTCCTCTTGCCCAGAAATGATTTGAGCACCCCTAAAATCAAAAGGCTGGGACTTGAAGTAGCTTTGGATGCTTGCAAGGACTTCATTAGCTGCTGTTTCATTTTGCAACCTATGCGAGGCACAGAACACAAAAGGCTGAGTGCCTAGACGACACAGTCAAGTAGTCTCCCTCAAGTGATAAGGGAAACCCCCACAACCCCCGGCTGGCATTTTTCCAGATGTGTGCAATACACAAGCAACCTCTTTTGCAAGTTGAGGCCTACCAAGGCAACTGTGAAGGCAGTTACCTCTCAAACTGCCAAGCAGGAAAAGAGTTTTCCATGAAAGTACAATCTGTTTTCCCAACCCCATCTGCTCCTGTTTCATTTTCTAGCAATCAGCTAATCAAAAGAGCCAGCCAGTCAGGCATGGTGGGTCACACTTGTAATCCCAGCTATTTGGGAGGCTGAAGCAGGAAGATCTCAAATTTGAGGCCAGCCTGGGAAATTTAGTGAGACCCTGTCTAAAAATAAAAAAAATAAACTGGGGATGTAGCTCAGTGGTAGAGAATCCCTGGATTCAATCCCCAGTATTACACACACACACACACACACACACACACACACGAGAGAGAGAGAGAGAGAGAGAGAGAGAGAGAGAGAGAGAGAGAGAGAGAGAGAGAGAGAAACTAGGGAAGGCATAAGGGATTGTGTAAGTAATCTCTTGGGAGGGCACCATATAAAGAAGCCCTCGTACAACCAAAAGGATGAGCTTAGGAGGCGGGGTGGGGCGAGAAGATGGTTGAATTTTCAGCTGTGCCTGCTTCACCCTTTTGGAGGGCTTCATTGTGAGGGGATGTGAGGGTCATTACAGCTGTCACTGGACTAAAAACCATCAGTATTCTGACCCACAGAGGAGAGGCAACATGGCATTATTATATTTCCCATGACACTGTATTATTATAGCACTTGTCTGTTGCCATTTGCCCTACAAAAGAAAGCTCACTTGGGAGATTATTTTCCCCTTCATCAGTGGTTTAAGAAAACCAGGGCTGGGCGCGGTGGCACACGCTTGTAATCCCAGCACTTAGGAGGCTGAGGCAGGAGGATCGCGAGTTCAAAGCCAGCCTCAGCAATGGCGAGGCACTTAGCAACTCCGTGAGACCCTGTCTCTAATAAAATACAAAAAAGGGTTGGGGATGTGGCCCAGTGGTCGAGTACCCCTGAGTTCAATCCCAGGTACAAAAACAACAACAACAACAACAACAACAACAACAACAACAACAAAACCCCAGGGGCACTGGCTTACTCTGGGCTCAGGAAGAAGAAAAACTGATGGTTCAAGCCACAAGCAAGAATAATGGAACTCCAAGGAGAAGACCCAATCCAACTTTGAGCATGCTGTAGTTTCTCTTTATGATGATGTTAAAGCACCTCTCTCTGTTCCTATTTTCTTCATGCCCAGACATGCATAATTTTCTATGACTGAGATCATGGACAAAGAGCTTTTGGAGCTGAATGAGTCTTGTCTACTGGTGATCAAGATCAAGCCTCACTTTCAACACTTGGAGCAGCCTCTGTTGTGAATGGATTTATGTTTGATGTTTCTTTTTATTGCAAGGTTAAGGAAATAATCTGTCAAAGATGAGAGAGAGAGAGAGAGAGAGAGAGAGAGAGAGAGAGAGAGAGAGAAAGAGAGAAGGAGGGAGGGGAAGAGGAGGGAGGGAGGGGAAGGAGACATTCCAAAACCATGCCACTGGGGCTAAAAGTCATAGCTGCAAATTTAGCATGAACTGATGGAATGAAATGGGATGTCTGTTTCATAACAAGTCCAAAAGGCTTTGACTGATGTGAGAGGCAGACATCACATTGTTTTAAAGTAGGTTTCAGGGACATTTTGTGCATGGGAAGAAGCTACACAGCTAGGGGTCCCACTTATCACATATCTTGGTGGCTGTTCACAGTGTCAAAACACTTCTGTTTTCTAAAGCAGATGTCAATCATCTCTCTTTTTCCAGAGTTCTTGGTAAAATCACAGAGGGAGAGGGAATCAATTTTAGAACCGTTTCTTTCTGCGTATTCAAATAAGACTAAAATAAATGTTTCCCAATTGTTATAGCCTAGATTTATGGCAGAATATGGGCTTCTTTCTCTCAAGTTTGTTCCCAGAAATAAAAATATGTTCTTGGCAAGATTCAACACATTCTTGGCTATTTTGGTCATGGGAGCTCCTTTGCTCCACTCAGTCTTTACCTCAGCAAGCGCATCCCAGCCGTGGCTCCCAGGTAAATGCGGGTGGATCCGTGGAGGTGCCCTGGGACCTGCCCCTTGACTTTGAGCATGCACTCCTCAAAGGCTTCGGGAGCATCTTGGGGGTTATTCCCATAGCTGGAGATACCAGAACCTGAAGAGTAAGCACTCAGTGTCGGTCAGCATTCCCCAGAACTGACAGCTTTTAAATTAAAACAACAACAATAACAAAAAAAAAATCAGCCTTGGAAATTACTGGGTTTGGGTGAGGGGTTGAAAAGAGGGAGACGTGCTAAGTCATATGTGGTCATGGTGATCAGTCTACTCTCAATCTCTGCAGGGAATAAATCAAAAGGGGGAAAAATGTTTTCATAATGGAAATTTAAAATATAGATAAAAGAAGAGAGACTGGTGTAATGAAGTCCATGCATCAAGCTCCCAGTTTGAACAACCTTTTTTTTTTTTTTTTTTTTTTTTTTTAAGGGCCTTGCTAAGTTGCTGAGGTTGGCTTTGAATTTGCCATCCTCCTGCCTCAGCCTCCAGAGCTGCCGGGATTACCGGTGTGCGCCACCATGCCTGGCTTGAATAATGATTCTTATTTCATCTGTATTCTCTCCCATTATTTCCTCACAAAGCAAAGTACACATATCATTTCATTCCAGTATCTTGGTACGTATCACTAAAATCTAAGAATTCTATTAAAGAAGCATGGAGTTTCATGATTATACCTATAAAAATTAGAAATCATTTTAAAATTTTGTTTCATTTTTTGATTGATACATAAAATTTGTACATATTTATTAATTTTTTTTCCTGTTATTAGGTTTGAACCACCAGCCCTTTTTTTAAATTTTGAGGCAGGCTCTTGCTAAGTTGCCCAGGCTAGCCTCAAACTTGCCATCCTCTTGCCTCAGCCTCCTGAGTCACTGAGATTACAGGTATGTACCACTGTGCCTGGCAAAATTTGTGCATGTTTATGACATACAATTTAATATTTGGATTTAAGCATATGCATTTGGCAATGATTAAATCAGGGTAATTAGCATACCTATCATCTTAAACTTTTATCATTTCTCCATGGTGAGTACATTCAAAATCTTCTCTTCAACTATTTCGAGATACAGAACGTTATTTTTAACTATATTCACTTACCATGCCATAGAATACCAAAACTTCTCCTTCTTATTAACTAACGCATTGAGCAATCTCTCCACATCTTCCCTCCCCTCTTCTCTTTCCAGCCTCTGTGAACTTTCAACCTCTATGAGATTAACTCTTTAGAGTCTACATGTGAGTTAGATCATGCAGGGTTTGTCTTTCAGTGCCTGACTTATTTCACTCAACATAATGAACTTTAGGTCCATCCATTTTTAGCAAATGAAAGGATTTCATTCTTTTTTTAGGACAGAATAGTATTCCATTATGTATACAGAACACATTTAAATTATCCATTACTCCGATAATGAATGTTTAGGTTGATTCCACATACTGTGAACATAGCTATGGTTCACATTGCCTCCATGGTCCTTCTTCTCATCCTGTTTCTTTCTTCCTTCCTTTGTTCTCCCTCCTTCTCTCCATCTCTGCTTTTGTCTCTCTTATTTGAATGAGTCAGGATCTCAATAAATTCCCTATGTTGTTATATTAAATCTCATTATTGGTTCAATCCTTCCTATCTATTTTACTTGTCATCATTAGAAAATGTACTCACTCTTTTTGTTCAGGATTGCTTTGGCTATTCTGGATCCTTTATTTTATCATATGAATTTCCCTATGAATTTAGGATTGTTTTTATTAGTTCTGCGAAGAATTGGTATTTGGATGAGAATTGCATTGAAGCTGTAAATTGCTTTTGGTAATATGGCCATTTAAACAATATTAATTCTGTCTATCCATAAACATGAAGGTCTTTCCACTTTCTACTGTCTTCTTCAATTTCTTTCTTCAGTGTCCTGTAATTTTCATTGTAGATGTCTTTCACATCCTTGGTCAGATTTATTCCTAGATATTTTGTTACTTTTTGAAGCCATTGTGAATGAAACTGTTTTCCTGATGTTTTTTCTCAGTGGATTCATTCCATTGTACAGAAAAGCTATTGATTTTTGTAAGTTGATTTTGTATCTGGCTACTTTGCTAAATTTGTTTATTAGCTCTAGAAGTCTTCTGGTGAAGCTGTTAGGGTAGGATATATCATTTACAAACAGGGATAATTTGACTTCTTCTTTGCTATTTGTTTCCCCTTTATTTCTTTCTCTTGCCTAAATTGCTCTGGCTAAAATTTCAAATACTATATGGAATAGGAGTGGTGAGAGTGGACATCCTTGTCTTATTCCTGATTCAAGAGGAAATACTTTTAGTTTTCCCCATCCAGAATGATGTTGGCTTTGCAAATGCTGGAGGCATTACAATACCTAATTACAAATTATACTACAGAGCAATAATAACGACAGATTGGTGCTTGCATAAAGACAGATAATGTTGACCAGTGGCACAGAACAGAAGACACAGAGAACAAACCCACACAGCTACAGTCATCTGATTTCTTGAAAAATGTACCAAAAACATACAGTAGAGAAAATCAGCCTTTTTGACAAGTGGTGCCGGAAAAATCGCATATCCATAAGTAGAAGAATGAAACTCGATCCCTATCTCTCCCTGTACAAAAGCAAACCCAAAATGGAGATAAGACCTGAGTATAAGACCAGGTCTTTGGTGTTAGGAGAAAAAATAGTGAAAACACTTCGAAATACACTACCTCAATAGGACCCCTACATCTCAGGAAATCAGAGAAAGAATCAACAAATGGATGGCATCAAATTAAGAAGCTTCTGCAGCTGACAGTAATTCCCTATGATTTGGAAGACTGAATCAGAAGGATCATAAGTTTGAGACCAGCCTGGGCAACTTAGCAAGACTCTGTCTCAAAATAAAAATTAAAATGAAAAGGGCTGGGGATGTAGCTGTAGTACAGTGCCCCCTGAATTTAATCCCTGGTATAAATAAATAAATAAGCAAACAAGCAAGCAAATGAATAAATGCATGCTTTTGCATGGCATAGCAAAGGAAATAACAGAGTAAAGAGAGAACCTACCAGAATGGGGGAAAATCTCAGGGGCTGGGATTGTGGCTCAGTGGTAGAGTGCTTGCCTAGCATGTATGAGGCTCTGGGTTCAATTCTCAGCACTGCATATAAATAAATGAATAAAATAAGGGTATACACACACACACACACACATAATTAAAAAGAAAACAATGGGGAGAATCTTTTCCAGCTATTCTTTGGACACAGTTTTAATATCCAGAGTATATAAAGAACTCAAACAACTAAAAAAATTTTTAAAAATATTTATTTATTTGCTTTAGCTGAACACAATGCGTTTTATTTGTTCATGGTGCTGAGGATCGAATCCGGGCCATGCATGTGCTAGGGGAGCGCTCTACTGCTGAGCCACAACCCCAGCCCATCAAAAAAAATTTTTTTTTTTTTTTTGGTGCCGGGGATTGAACTCAGGGGCACTCGACCACTGGGCCACATCCCCAGCCCTTTTTTGTATTTTATTAGAGACAGGGTCTCACTGAGTTGCTAAGTGCCTCGCCATTGCTGAGGCTGGCTTTGAACTCGCGATCCTCCTGCCTCGGCCTCCCAAGTGCTGGGATTACAGGTGTGCGCCACCGCGCCCGGCCTCATCAAAAATTTTTAAAAAAGCAAATAACTCAATCAGTAAATGGGAAAATGAGCTGAACAGACACTTATCAAAAGAAATACAAATGGTCAACAATTAGATGAAAAAAATGTTCACTTCTTTAGTCACCAGGGAAATGAAAACCAAAACTACACTGAAATTTCAACTCACTTCAGTTAGAATGGCAAAGCATCAAAATACAAATAGCAATAAATGCCGGGGAGGATGGCAGGTACAAGGAACTCTTATACATTGTTGGTGGAAATGTAAATTAATACAGCCACTATGGAGATCAGTATGGAGGTTCCTCAAAAAGCTAAAAATAGAACTACCACATAATCCAGCTCTATGACTCCTGGTATTTATCCAAAAGAACTAACGTCAACATGCATTCATGTCTAGAAACACATGCATAACCCATGTTTATTAAAGCACAATTCACAACAGCCAAATTATGAAATCAGCCTAGGTGTCTGTCAACAGAATTATGTCCCTTGCAGGAAAATGGATGGAACCGAAGAATATAATTCTGATTGAACTAAATCAGACTCAAAGATAAAGTCTGAGTTTAACCAAGTCCAAGTTTAAGAAAGGAAGAATGTGTATTTTCTCTCATACATGGAAACTAGAGGAGAAAAATAGGCAAAAACGGGACATAATGAAAGCAGAAGGGAGATCACTAGGGTAGAGGAAGGTGATCTGGTGAAAGGGGGAAGGAAGAGTGGGGGGAGATCTTGGAGAATGAAATTGATCAAATTATATTTTTATACACCACAATGAAACCAACTATTTTGTATACTTAATATGTGCCAGTAAAATTTTTCCTTGCAATTACAGTTGTCCTGCAGTTTCCCACAGTCTAGAACTTGCTGGTTGCACCCCCACAGTTCATTTAATGTATTTGGCCCCTTATTTCTTGTACACTGTTAATTAAATGTAGAGGCATGATCAAATTTAGGTTTGAATGTTTGTGGAAAGAACACTGTAGGAGTGAGCATTTCCCTCAGGAGGCACAAGGTAGTGTCTGGTTGTCTCTCTGCGCCGTCATCAGTCATCAATGATCACAGCTGAGATTCACTATTCTACTAGGGGTGGCAACATGGTATATTTTAATTCTTAATTTTGGTCTTCAATTATTACCTAAAATATTTCTATAAGAGAAAAGCCTCCTCATCATTAACCATTTGGTTTATTCTATGGTACAGTTTATTCAGGGAAGGTAGGATATGTGCTTAATTATCAGCTTTAAGTTACATCTCCATCATCCCTCTAATTTAATCAATGAGGGATTTTTTTTTTAATCTTTAGGAACATATGAATTTAAAGAAATTTGAAGCCAGGCGCGGTGGCGCACGCCTGGAATCCCAGCACTTGGGAGGCTGAGGCAGGAGGATCGGGAGTTCAAAGCCAGCCTCAGCAATGGTGAGGCACTTAGCAACTCAGACCCTGTCTCTAATACAATTCAAAAAAGGGCTGGGATGTGGTCGAGTGCCCCTGAGTTCAATCTCCGGTACCAAAAAAAAAAAAAAAAAAAAAAAAAAAAAAAAAAAATTGGTGGTTTTCAATTCATTATGTTATTCTTTTTGATGGCCTCATCTTTGGCTAGTGGGGGGTCCTCTTTAATTTGGACTCTGAGAGCTTTTGAAATGACAGATGACTTTGAGAGCTTCTTTGCTTTCTGATACAACAGGGTGGATCAGATGACCTTGAACATTTCCTGCCCCAGATCTGGGATCAGCCATTTCTCCAAGAAGCCCTGGTTCCCTGAACCAATAAATGGTATTTAGTATCCAAAATTTGAGAGTTTTGGTTCACTGCAAACTATGAACCACACCTAGAAAAAACCTACTTCCAACTAAATTCAAAACTACAAAATTTTACTTAGTCTCTTTAATTTTACATTTCTAGCTTCTTTTTAAAAAATATTTTTAGTTGTAGACAGACACAATACCTTTATTTTGTTTATTTAGTTTTATGTGGTGCTGGGAATCGAACCCAGGACCTCACATATGCTAGGCAAGGGCTCTGCCACTGAGCTACAACCTCAGCCCTAACATTTTCAGTTTCTTTATCCTGTGCTAAACATTAAGAAACTCCAACATAACTCGTTTGCTTTATTTCATAATCTGCACACCAACAGTCTTTGTATAATGGTGCCAGCATTCCTAACAACTGTGAAGATTATTAAAAACAGTTTCTGATTTTTTAAAAGTTCCTTTTGTTCTTAGGGATCACACTAGGGATATACAGTCTAATCACTATGTTTAATCATTTTAAAATATTCTTTCTGTATTGTTACACCAACAACTTGATAGAAACTTAGGCTAGTTCATTACATTTTGATTTTGATTTTAAGAATGGATTTAATGGGGCTGGGGTTGTGGCTCAGTGGTAGAGCATTCACCTAGCATATGTGAGGCACTGGGTTCAATCCTCAGCACCACATTAAAAAAAAAATAAACAAAATAAAGGTATTTTCGTATACTAATAGTGATATGTAAAAAGGTGCTCATTATGTGTATTACGAATTGTAAAGCATGCTACTGTTATATATACAACAACATTGAATAAAATAAAAAAAATACAAAATAAAGGTGTTGTGTCCATCTACAACTAAAAAGAAATTCTAAAACAAAAATTTGTTTTTATAGTTATTAAAATATTTACATAGTTCTAAAACCAAATCTGCAAAACTAGATTTAGTCAGAGGCATCTAGCTCCTCTTCTTATAAGTAGTTTCTTTTTGTAAGTTTATCTAATATTTGTTTAATATAAGCAAACACATATGTATTTTGTAACACTGTACCTTTTAGTTGTATGGTAGCTTACTACATACATCTTTCTCTACTTGTCTCTTTTGCATTTAACTTTTCCTAGTGAGTCTTCCATACCAGCATGTATATGTTGCTCATTCCTTTTAAATAATTGCATTGGCTGCCGTTGTGTGAATGTAACTTAGTTTGTTCTACCAGGCCAGGGTCTGAGTTTAAGTAAGTCCAAGTTTAAGAAAGAAAAAATGCAGGATAGACCAGGACAATGGAGAGAATATTGCCCTTTCGAACCTTCCTTGTTCTTTTGGGAATTGATAGACCCATTATTCTCTTCCAATGCCCTTTCTCAATTGTTTCCACTACACAAACCATTTTATCTGGTTATGAATTTATTTATTTATTTATTGTTGGGTGAAAAAAATCCAGAAATTTGTTTTTACCCTCTAGTAGGAATAGACATTAGTTTCATGTATGCTAATTCCTATCACTTATCTCTAAATATAACAATTATACTTATTCTTAAGCTTCACCCCTTTTAAAATGCTCTTTATCGGTGCATTATAATTATACATAAGAGTGGGATTCATGGTGACAGTCTTACATGCACACAACATAATTTGGTCAGTTTAATCCCTCCATTACTTTCCCTCTCCTTCCCCGCCTCCCTCCCCACTCTACTCCCTTCTATTTTCATGAGATGCACCCTTTATTTTCCTTTTTTTCTCTCTAGCTTCCACATATAAGGGAAAAACATACGATCCTTGACTTTCTGAGTCTGGCTTATTTCACTTAATAAAATGGTCTCAAGTTCCATCCATTTTCCCGCAAATGCCATACTCTGTATGAGTGACTAAAACTTCATTATGTAGATATATGACATTTTTTTTCATCCATTTATCTGTTGATGGGCACCTAGGCTGGTTTCTATAATTTGGTGATTGTACCACAAACCATTTTTTAAAAAAATCCTGAGAACTCTAATTACAAGTTTTACTTGGATGTCTCCATTAAAATGTACAGACATATAGATTTCATCCACAGTGCTAGAGAAGCAAGGGCAGGCTTTTCCAGCTTTGGTCAAGGTAAGAACCTTCTGCTTCCCCTCCCAGGGCACTGGCCACCTACCATGGACAAATGACAGCAAAACAAATTGTGGGTTGATGAGCAACAAAGCGTGGTCTCAGGAGTTTGGCATAGAAGGAGCTGGTAGAGCTCTCTTAACAACATTAATAAATACATAAATGTTGCATATATATGGATATGTATGTATAATTTTAATATATAAGATATACTTTAAAAGCAGAAATTTTGTCCCTTCTGGAGGGTAGGAGTATGGATGACTTTCCTTCCATTTTATTTACCTATATTTGCTGATTTTCATGCAATGAAATGTGTTATTTTGTAATTAGAAAATTACATTTAAAAAGACACACAACTCTCTCAGTAGTATAAAATGTGAGATCAGTTTCTCAGTATTAACATATGAGTCAGGCAAATTCTTATGAGATTAGTTAGCAGTGTTTTTAAAATTCTCCTTCCAAAATGTCGACAAAACTAACACAAACAACAAAACTATTCAGGATGTCATCAGTCAGTGCTCATGTTACTTTGTTTTTTTTCTATGAAACTAGTAAAATGCATCCTCATAGACTGATCACTCTTCTTTAACAGCCAATTTTATTTTCATCTACATTCTTCTTTTTTATTTTCATTCTTACTAGACTATAAAGAAGACCCCAGACATTATATCAATTAGTCTGAAAATACTTTAGTATGTTTCTAAAGTTAAGGAATTTTTCTTTTCACTTTTTGGTACTGGGGACTGAACTGAGAGGCACTTTACCACTGTGCTAGATCCCTAGGGCCCCCCCCTTTTTTAGTTGTTAATGGACCTTTATTTTATTTATTTATATGTGGTGCTGAGAATGGAATCCAGTGTTTTACACATGCTAGGCAAGCACTCTACCACTGAGCCAGAACCCCAGCACCCCAGCCCTTTTTATTTTATTTTAAGGCAGGGTCTTGCTAAGTTGCTGAGGCTGGCCTCAAATTTGGATCATCTCACCTTAGTCTCCCTAGTTGCTGGGATTACAGGCACGTGCCACTGCTCCCAGCTGACATAAGGAATCTTAACGTAGCCATAATTCTTACAAAGTAACCACATTGCTAGGGACAGTAATCCCGGAGGCTCAGGAGGCTGAGGCAGGAGGATCATAAGTTCAAAGTCAGCCTCAGGAACTTAGTGAGGCCCTGAGCAACTTAGTGAGAACCTCTCTCAAAGAAAAAAAAAAAAAACAAAAAAAAAAAAAAAAAAAAAAGGAGGCAGAACTACAGACACCAGCACAAGGACCACCAGTCTAGACAGTGCGCAATGAACTCGGTAACCAAAGACTGAGGACTGATACCCACCAGGGACCCCCAGAGACAGTCTGGAGGGCCTAGAAATCTGGTAATCACTTCTGGGTGAGTAAATATTCACAAACCTCTTCAGACTGGCCAGGGCAGGGGAGTCCTGGGAAATTTGCAACTGAGAAACCAGAAAACCTAAATTATCCTCGGAGAAGCCACACGTCCTGGAGAACGTAACACTTGCCAAACTTCAGCTCTTTAATTTAAGCTTCGGTTTGTGGCCCTCTGGTCACTGAGAGTACATATGGATCCCTGAGGCTACTGTGATCAAAGACAACAAGATCCATTTCTGGATGTGCTGTGGGTTCCATGACCATGTCCCTTCCCTAAATCATGTATGGCATCCAGGGTGGGCCAAGGACCCCTTCTCCATGGAAGTCCTACCTCTCCCTACAGTTAGAGGGCCACCAGGAAGGAATTACTCGGCTGAATGGCTCTCTCAGGTTTAAAGACAGAAATTCTGTTACTGTAGGACAGAACAACTGTACCCAAGAGGATCCGCCAGGAGCTCTGGAGTATGGAACTCCATGAATAAAACAGCTAACACTTATTGAGTGCTTGCTGAATGCCAGGCATTTGCTTTCTCCTTTATATATATTGTGCAATTTAATCTTCAACTCATTCTATGGTAGTAGGTATTGTCCGCATTATTTTTTCTCATCTCAGAAATGAGAAGGTCAAGGCTCAGAGAGGTTAAGCAACATTCCAGAGCTCATGCAGTAGGGACGAGGAGAAGTCTCCATCATGGTCCTTCACTATCCTCTCTTTTCTAAAGGAACAACATGATGCCCTCTCATGCTTGGAGGTGAAGAAATGGCTCAGAAGTTAGCTGAACTAAGTGGACACTGGATCACTGGCTGAGATCAGAGTAAGGAAACTGCTTGCCTGTGTTTCTGGAAAACATCATAAGCAACACTCAGAAAACATCCAAGAACCCCAAAATGGACCATGGAGATGTCCCTTCAAACAAAGACTTAATGTCCCAGCTTTCAGCTCCTTCAGAGTTTGCCTCAGCTGCAGAAAGCTGTCTCACTCAACATCTTGTTCTTCCCAGGGCCCCAAACACCCAGTTACAGCTATTCCCAGCATTTCAACCCACTGCAGGATAACTGATCAGCTGGAGCTTTCTCAGACATGCACTGAAGTTTGACTTCTTTCATCTAATCCTTTTGCCCCCTTCCTGCCACCAGAACACTTTTAGTTATTAGGATCTCCATAAAGTACCTTACGTCCCAAACTTTTTCTCGACCTCTGCTTCTGGGAAACCTAACCTGCAATATCTGTGCACCAGGAGAGGCGAGCTCCTGGCCATCCTCCTGGGAGGACAGACAATCAGAACCTACCCTGATTATCCAAATATGATCCTTCGTCTCCCGAAGGGAAAGGTGAATGATCTCCAAGAAGTTAAAGTATTTGAGCACCTCACTGAAAGAAATGATGGAGGCTGGGGCTGGGAGGACAGGCCTGGTGTCTCTAACCTGTAGCCTTGAACCGAGGGTGTACTTGTAGCCTATTCAGGACTCACTAGCTGGGAAACTCAAGGCCAACTCAAAGATCATAATGCTTTAGAGGGAAAGAGAGTGGCTTTTTAAAAAAAGGCATGCGCGGGCTGGGGTTGTGGCTCAGCGGTAGAGCGCTCGCCTAGCACATGCGTGGCCCGGGTTCAATCCTCAGCACCACGTAAAAATAAACACATTGTGTACAACTAAAGCAAATAAATAAATATTTTTAAAAAAGGCATGCACACACATACTGACTGGGCTTGATTGTGTGGACTAAAGACTTAATTGTAAAAGGAAAAAATAACAAAACTTTGATAGAAGAATATCTTTATAACCTTATGATAGGGAAGGAGTTCTCAAAATGTACAAAAAGGCAAAGAACAGAGGAGAAGACTGATCACTATACTGACATAAAAATTAAGAACTTCCATCTGGGAGCAGTGGCGCATACCTGTAATCCCAGCACTTGGGAGGCTGAGGCAGGAGGATCACGAGTTCAAAGCCAGCCTCAGCAATGGTGGGGTGCTTAGCAACTCAGTGAGACCCTGTCTCTAATAAAATACAAAAAGAGGGCTGGGGATGTGGCTCAGTGGTTGAGTGCCCCTGAGTTCAATCCCTGGTACAAAAAAAAAAAAAAAAAAAAAAAAAAAATTAAGAACTTCTATTTATCAAAACAGGTGAAGAAGAAACTAAAAAAGACAAACTATGGTCTATAAGAAGATATTAGCAACAATCTATAAAAATATTAACAAAGCATTCATATTCAGAAGGTCTTAAAAATTCTGATTAATAAGTAAGAAAAGTCAAGCAATTCAGCAGAAAAATAACCGAATGACATGCACAGGCATTTCACAGAAAACAGGAAAGGTCATAAATAAATGAAAAGAAACACAACCTTATTAGCAACCATGGAAATATAAATGTCCATCAACAGGGAAAAATGGATAAGCCAAAGGCTATTAGTATCACCATTCATGAACCTTAACATTGAGTTTATACATTAACCCAATGTTAGTGAATAAAGCAAATTATAGGAAAATGTTTAATTATGTGCATACACATTTTATTTTCTTCCCCCAACAAACAGTAAAAACTAAGTACCTAAGACAAAACTATAAAAAGAAGAAGAAGGATGATTTCACATCTTAGCTATTGTGAATAGTGCTGCAATAACCGTGGAAGTGCTGGGCGCGGTGGCACATACCTGTAATCCCAGCACTTGGGAGGCTGAGGCAGGAGGATCACGAGTTCAAAGCCAGCCTCAGCAATGGTGGGGCACTTAGCAACTCAGTGAGACCCTGTCTCTAATAAAATACAAAAAAGAGCTGGGGATGTGGCCCAATGGTTGAGTACCCTTGCGTTCAATCCCTGGTACCAAATAAATAAATAAATAAATAACCATGGGAGTGCAGCTATATCATTTTTGTTGTTGTTGTTGTTGTTGTTGATGGACCTTTATTTTATTTATTTATATGTGGTGCTGAGAATTGAACCCAGTGCCTCACACATGCTAAGCAAGCACTCTACCACTGAGCCACAAACCCAGCCCTCTATCTTTTTTTAATAATATTTATTTAGTTGTAGATGAACACACAGTATCTTTATTTATTTTTATGTGGTGCTGGGGATCAAACCCAGTGCTTCACACATGTGAGGCAAGCACTTTACCACTGAACTACAGCCTCAGCCCCTGCAGTTATCTCTTTGATATAATGATTTCATTTCCTTTGGTTACATCCAGAAGTCAAAAAGCCAGATCATATGGATAGATCTATTTTTAGTTTTTTTGAGGACCCTCAATACTGTTCTCCATGATGATTGTACTGATTCATATTCTTACCAATAGTGGAGAAGAATTGCTTTTTCTCTTACGTCCCCATCAGCGGATGAATGGATAAAGAAAACAAGGTGTGTGTGTGTGTGTGTGTGTGTGTGTGTGTGTGTGCATGCGCACACACAATGGAGTATTACTCAGTCATAAATGGAATGGAATTTATCATTTTGCAACAAAATGGATAGAACTGGATGGAGTTCATTATGTAAGATAAACACATCAGATACAGAAAAACAAATAACCTCATGTTCTCTCACATGGCGGAGCTAAAAGCATAGATCTGAATATAGAACAATGATTACTAGAGGCTGGGAAGGATGGTGAAGGGAAGAAAGTAAGAGGCTGAATAATAGGCACCAAAACACAGTTAGAAACAGGAATAAATTCTAGTGTTCTGCAGCATAGTGGGATGACTGTAGTTCATAATGAACTGTTCTATATTTTATGAATAACTAGATGAGAGAAGTTTGAATCACACTCAAAACATAAAACAATGATAAGGAGATGGAAACATTAATTACCCTAATTTGATCAGGACAAGTACTGAAATACAGGTACACATGTATTGAAATATCACACTGTGCCCCAGAAATATGTACAATTATTATCAAAACTAAGAAATATTTAGGGAAACAGAAATGCCAACTACCCTGATTTAATCATTATACATTGTGTACATATATCAAGTTATTACACTGTACCCCATAAATCATTATACATTGTGTACATGTATCAAGTTATTACACTGTACCTCATAAATAGGTACAATTAAAATAAAAATAAAAAGAAGAAAGAGCCAGGCATGGTGGTATGAGCTTGTAATTCCAGCAGCTCAGGAGGCTGAGGCAGGAGGTCAGCCTCAGCAACTTGGCAAGGACCTAAGCAACCAAATGAGACTTTGTCTCAAAATAAAAACAATAAAAGGGCTGGGAATGTAGTTCAGTCATGAAAGAGGAGGAGGAGGAGGAGGAGGAGGAGGGGAAGGAGGAAGGAGAGGAGGAGAAGGAAGAAAAGGGAGGATAAAGAAAGAAGAATAAGTGAACAGTTAACATAAAATTCAGGACATATTGTATTGTAGAGGAGGCAGGGATTTAAATGGAAGGTAATTAAAGTTGCTGACCATGTTCTATTTCAGAAGATGGCAGCCTGTGTTCCCCACCTCAGATAACTGAGACAGTTTTTATATTTTTATTTTTCAATGGTGAGGAGAAAATGAAAAGAGAACAAAGTTTTGTGACATGTGAGAATTAGAGAATTACATGAAATTCAAAATCTCATTGTCCATAAATAAAGCTTTACTGGAATAGAGTCATCTCTGCTCATGAATCATCTATGCCCCTCCAAACCCACTTCTTCCCATACCCAGATACCACCTCCCCCTGTTCAGAAAATTTACCATGTATTTTTTAATGTTTCAGCGTGTCTTATGAGCACAAGTGCTGGCTTCCCTTGTTCTGAACTATCTTCTCAGCAAACAAATTAGAACAGAAAGGCAGTGTTTCCTTCCAGAACAAAGGGCAGGCAGGCTTGCCACCCATTATAAATGGTTCAGGTTCCCTATCCTTAGGGTTTCTGTTCTGTGACACAACCCACTATCTGGCTCTCTTTATGTTTTCCAGTGAAAACTGGGAGTTGGAGAACCACAGCAAGAAAATGCTGACACTCTGGCCAGTGCTATTACTGTAACAAGCTATCTTTTGTTTCTGAGCCAGGAGTCTTGTGTCTTTTACCAGCAACTTTACGGTGGGGTTAAAGTCTCCGACTATTCACAGTCCTTGACAACTCCCCATGTTTATGGATGAAAGAAACCAAGGCCCAGAGAAGAAAAGAGATAGGATTCAGGTGATCTCACAGACGAGCAGCAGCTTGGACCCAGGAACTTGTATTTTTTTCCGATTCTCACTCCAGGGCTCACGGCCTGACTCAACCTTGATGCTCTCTGGGCCTCCTGGCCACACTTAAGTCCTTACCTTTCACATTACATTTGAAGGTTTGACTGACCACTCCAGTATTATTCTCCTTCTCTGCTGGCCACTGATACACGTAGACAGTGGTTCTGGAAGACCCGGCGTCCAGCACAATTCCATACTGAATAAAAAAGGAAGTGAGAGTCAGACTAGGTTGGGCCTCATGGAGGAGTCATTTCCCAGTGGGCCACTGAGAACCCGGAATACCTGAATCCACATTGCTTCACATAGGTAGGGGCTGACCAAAACGAGACAATGATTGTCTCCAAGCCATCTTTGGCTCCTTGGACTGTGGAAAGGAGAAGAGGTAAGGTCAGAGATGTTCTAGGGCATGGTTCTCAATCTTGGCCATGGTGAGAGTCCCCTAGGGAGCCTTAAACTCCAGTGATCAGGTGGGCAGCCGGAAGAAGACAAACTTGGGTATGGAGGCATGCTGAATCAGATGGATTCTTGATTAATGCTGAGTACGGTGCCCAACCTCTCTGGTTTCCCTCATCTTTAGATGATTTACTTCCAGAAATAAATAGGAAACCATATGCCCAATGCTTAGCGGCTGCTCAATAAAACAGGATCTTATCATATATAGAAAAGCCAGGCAAGTAAAATAAATAAAATCACAAAGCAAAAAAAAAAAAAAAAAAAAAAGAAAAGAAAAAGAAAAGAAAATATGCTACTCAAATCTACAAATCTAATTTATTGTATTAATCTGTTACATTCTTTTTCTAAAGGTCTTCTGTGCACATGGCTTCATATATACATATGTGTTTAGATGTATGTTTTAAAATCCACACAGGATCATACTCTAGTTTTTTTTTCCCCAATGTTCTTAACAGTATTTCATGAACATTTCTTCCTGCCAGTAAAAATAGGCTAATATCAACATTTCAATATATTCATCACATACTCTGTGAGACATGGAACAATTTACTTAATGAATTCCCCAATTCCCCAATTCTAGACAACTTTCTCTTATTACAAATGCTTGCTTCATGTGAACTGGACCGAATTCTTTAAAAGTTGCTCCAACTTCTGAATCATAGCTTCTCCATTGTATTGCACTAGGAAATCCTGTGTACATTGGTATTTGAACTGGGGCAGCCTCTTAATCTCATCCTCTCAGTCTGATGAATGTTGATAGGGATCCTGACATGACATCCCTTGTGGAGAACAAGGATAGCATTGTTCATCATCGTCCCAGGTGGAGATTTGATGGTGAGAATAAAGTGCACACGGTCAGAACTGAAGGCAGGAACAGAACCAGACCTCAGTGTCTCGGCCTCCTCCCTTTCCTCCTTCCTGCTGCCCACCTGATCACTACCCCTCCCACAGCACCTGTCATGCCCGCTGATGACCCCATAAAAGACACCCCAAATCTTTATTCCAACGGTTCATATGAATGCATGTTTTCTCTGTGTAAGAAGCTGGGAGCTTCTGGGAAAAGAGCAAAAAGAAGGAAGAGTGTTTATTTTTGTTTTCATTCCCTCTGAGGTTCAGCTTTCAGGAGACGTGGAACAGCCAGTGACTGCTCAGTGCTGCTCCTCCAGCACTTGTTGATATGCAGATGGGGCCAGCCTCAAAGTCCAATTCTATTTCTTTCTTTCTTTCTTTTCTTTTTGGACCTGGGGTTGAACTCAGGGGCACTCGACCACTGGGCCACGTCCCCAGCCCTTTTTTTGTATTTTATTAGAGACAGGGTCTCACTGAGTTGCTAAGTGCCTCGCCATTGCTGAGGCTGGCTTTGAACTCGCGATTCTCCTGCCTCAGCCTCGCAAGTGCTGGGATTACAGGCGTGTGCCACTGCGCCCCGGCTCCAACTCTATTTCTAACACTGATCTATCCCCCACTGATATTTCTAAAAGTGGAAAAATTAGTCTTTAACCAGTCTTCAGAGCAAATTTGCCTAAATCAGTGGAAGTCATGTGGATCCACCAGAGGAGAGGAGATGGGAATGAATTTTTATTTATTTATTTTCAGTTCAGCTAGTCAGGTGATTGAATGCTTGGATGGAAAATAACAAGTAACCCTTTAATGTGGTATCAGAAAAAGGCGTGGCTTGCACGTGGATTCAGACACACTCAGTGGGTTAACTGAAAGGAAAGTCTTCCATTTTGCATTACCTGGTCCAAACACTTAAAAAAAAAAAAAAAAAAAAGACTATGTAATTGTCTGTCAAAAGCAAAAGCAAAGTTCATAAGGTTAGCTCTCCTAGATGTGCTTATTATCATTACTGCAATGATAAAAATAATAATAGTAGGGCTGGGGATATAGCTTAGTTGGTAGAGTGCTTGCCTCGCATGCATAAAGCCCTGTGTTCAAACAGCAGAAGCACCAATAATAATAATAATAATAATAATAATAATAATAAATCAATAAAAATAATAACAATAATAGTAATCAACACTATTGAGCACTTACTATATATGAGGAATTTTGCAAAGGGCTTTAATAAGTGCTATTGCCTTCATAAGGCAGGTGTAATCATCTTCCTTATTTGACATATGGGGACAGACCTTGGATCAATCTGTATCAATGGGTTGCCTCCTTTACTGGGTTCCCAGGAAACCAAGTTTAATGGGGTGACTGTTCAGGCATAGGTGCCTGATAAGGCACTGAAGTCTTCCTTTGTTTGGATAGAAAGTTTCCTGAAAGCATGCTCTTAGGTAAGGGTTGTGCCAAACTGGTTGGAGGAGAGGTGGACCAGGGGCTTTCTCGGAAGAAACCAATTATCCAATGTTTGTTCTTCAAGATGTAGATCACAGTGGGCCCCAAGGCATCAGAAGTCCAGGCTGCTGAGCAAGGCTCGATAAGGGTTAAAAGGGACCGATTTCTACACAGCCTGGTCCAGTGGCTGTCTTTGGGGAATACTGGTGGTACATGGGAGTGTGACCTACAGCCTGTAATCTTGTACCCAATGTGGAGAATTAACACGAACTGAGCAGGTCACATGAGAAAAGTCCCTGAAACCTCAAGAATGTGTAGGACCCGTCTTCAACAGTGACATCATGTGGCTGCAAGAGGCAAAGGCACTGGAGAGTCCTCATCAAGAAGCCCCAAGATTCTTAGACAGTTGTGATTGAGGGCGGGGAGAGGGCGAAGCCTTCAAGAGGAAGCCATTGGACTTAATGATAACCAAGCAGGTGGGGGCCTGACTAAAAATAACAGCGATGGCATCATGTTTACTCTTCAATCTTGTGGAGCAGGTCAGACCAGGAAGCCAACAGACTGGGGACAGTTCTGACCCTTGATGGAGTTTTGATTGCTTTGCTCTTCAATTCTCTTCAACCAAGGTCAAGCAAGTCAAGGCTGGATTTAACAGCCAGACCACGTGCCCCTTCACAAGGGTCCCTCCCAGGCTGTGGGAGAGCTGCCCCTCATGCCAACTGTCAGTTACACAGAAAGGCAAAATAGGGTTCATGGCACAAAAACACAAATGTGACAATTAAAAAGCCCCCATATTCATTTAATGTCACCTTCATAGTACTCTTCCCTCCCCCTCCCCCACCAAGCACACACTGCAAAACCCAAGGAGACCAAAGTCTCTGTCCCCTGAGAAAACCTGCATATGGAACATGATCGGCCAAGGTTGCTGTTCTGCTTCTGGTTCAACTGCCCAGAACATCTGTTTTTTTCTCACATTGAATCCACCCACTTAAGCAGAATGCACCTTATGAGCCGATCTTCCCAAATTATACAGCTTCTTGTCTCCTGTAATGGGAGCTAAGGCCTGAGAGCAAGATTCTGAAGACATTTAAAATTCCCTTTTAACTGTCAATTAATTGGTGGAGGGTGTGTCCAGTCCCTTCAAATCCTTGCTTAAGGCCACTATTCTGTTCTCTTCTTCTATGTCAGCTCTGCTATTTTTCAGCCTTTGTCCTTTCTCTGTTTTTTCATCTGAAAGCTGGGGATAATCATCTTATTATTTACATGGACGTGTTGTTGACCTTTTCTTGCCCACATATCCTCAGATCTTGCTGAGGTGCCTAATCATCCATCATGTGCCTTCCCGAAGGCTTTCTCTAGCGGCCTCGGCCTACCTGAGCACATAGTATGCCAGAAATACCAGAGTAATGTCCCTGGGAGCAGCTTGTCATCCAATGACTGATGAAGGTGGTGCATAATTTGTTGGTGCATATTGCGGGACAGCCAGGGGTGAGGCGCTTGCCTCTATGCCCCAACATACGGGACAACCCTGAGGTGAATGATGCACAGGCTCCCTATGATACTGCTAGGACTGAGCCTCAGTTGCCCGCATGAAGGAGCCCTAATTAGGAAAAAAAAAGGGCTGTTGCAGCTAGCTGGAAGCCACTAAAGCTGTTCCCACCTGATGAAGGAGCCCTAATTAGGAATGTATGTGACGCTGATATGTATGTGACGCACCTGTAGGCACCCGAAAAGCTGAAGGTATATAACCGGGTGAAAGCGGTCCGAGAGAGGAGAACGGAGAATTCAGTCAGCCGGGCAGTCACTCGGTCGGTCAGAAGAATCAGAGCGGCCAGAACGTAGGCAGAGCGGTTACAGAAGAGAAACCAGATAGAAGACAGAAGAGAAACCAGATAGAAGAAGTAATGACTGGTCAGAGTTAGGCCGAGGCTCCTGAGGAAGACAGAAGACAGAAGAAAGAAGAAGGAAGAAAGAAGAGAGAAGAAAGAAGCTCTAATCTTACTCTAAGCTAAGCTCTATCTTTCTATCTTTCTAACTAAGACTCTAAGCTAAGAAGAAGCTCTATCTTTCTTTCTCTCTAAGACTCTAAGAAGACAAGAAGAAAGTAGAAAAGCTCGCTTTAATCTTTCTCTCTAAAAATCTTTCTTTCCCTCTCTAAGCTCTAAGAAAGTAGAAGTAAAAGTAGTAAAAGCTTAACTCTGCCTCCGAGAGATTTCCTCCCGGTTTTCGGTACCAGGTAGCTTACACCCGCAGTGCTAACCTACCGCATCACTGGGCCCTATTGGCTGCCACACATCCTACCTCACTTTCCAGTTCCCCTTCCTACACTTCCTGGGATCATCCCCAGGTGATCTCCTTGCACTTGCATCTTGACTAGGGGAACCCCACCTAGGAGAGTAGCATGAATCATGTGTGGCCCTTTCCTCCAACAGAGCCCTCAACAATGTCCAGTTTATAGTCACATGCAGCCTAATGACAGGGCTCCCCCTGAGAAGTGCATTGTTTGGCAATTTCATCACAGTGGGGACACCATGCAGTGTACTTAGCAAATCTAGATAGATAGATAGCCTACTACATACCTAGGCTATGTGGTGTAGCCTATTGCTTCTAGGCTGCAAGCCTGTATACGAGGTCACCATACTGAATACCATAAGCCCTTGCAACACAACAGTAAGCATTTGCACATCTAAGCATAGAAAAGACACAGAAAAAATATGGGATCAAAGATAAAAAACAGTTCACCTATATAGAGCACTTACCTCAAATGGAGTTTGCTCTGGGTAAGTCAGAGCGTGGGGAGTGAATGTAAAGGCTTAGAACATTACCACTACTTTAGGCTTCATCAACACTGGACACTACATTAAGTTTACAAAAAAGTTTTCTTTTTCCAATCATAAATGAATCTAAGATTACTGTAAAATATTTACTTTGTAAACTTTAAAAATTTTAAAGCATTTTCATTCTTTTTCTTTTTATTTTTTTTATTTGCTTTTTAATATTTATTTATTTGCTTTAGTTGTACACAATGCAATTCATTTATGTTTATGTGGTGCTGGGGATCAAACCCGGGCCATGCACGTGCTAGGCGAGCGCTCTACCACTGAGCCACAACCCCAGCCCACATTCTTTTTAAATAATACTTTAAAGCACAAACACATTGCACAGCTGAATAAAAACAGTTTCTTATGTCCTCATTCTACGAGCTTTCTCCCCCTTCTTTTCTTCTCCTATATTACTTTTTAAGTGTTTTTGTTTAAAAAACTAAGACACAGCCGGGCACAGTGGCACATGCCTGTAATCCCAGCACTTGGGAGGCTGAGGCAGGAGGATCACGAGTTCAAAGCCAGCCTCAGCAATGGCGAGGCACTTAGTGACTCAGTGAGACCCTGTCTCTAATAAAATACAAAAAAGGGCTGGGGATGTGGCCCAGTGGTTGAGTGCCCCTGAGTTCAATCCCTGGCACCAAAAAAAAAAAAAAAGAAAGAAAGAAAAACTAAGACACAAACACACACATTAGCTTAGGCCTATACATGGCCGGGATCATCAGTATCACTGTCCCCCACCTCCATGTCTTGTCCCACTGGAAGGTCTTCCAGGACAACAACACACATGAAGCTGTCACCTCCTATAGTAACAATACCTCTTTCTGTAATCCACTTTGAAAGGCTTGGCTAAAGCTACTTTATATAGTTAACTTTCTTTTCTTTTTTAATAATAAGAGGAGTACCCTCTAAGAATAAAAAATGTAGTACAGAAAACTCATAAACAGTAATACAGGCATTAATTATCCTTACCTAGTATCACACACCATGCAAAATTGTATAGGCTATGCTTTTATGTGACTGGCAGTGCAGTGGGTTTGTTGACACCAGCGTCACCACAAACATGACTAATGTACTGCACTGTGACATTCTAATGGTTACAGTGTTACTAAGTGGTAGAAATTTTTCATGTCTATCACAATCTCATGGGACCAGCATTGTATACATGGTCTGGTATTGACCAAAACTTCAGGTGGTGCATGACTATACTTTTCACTATTCAATTTACTTTTCAATTTTTCCTGAATTATGAACAGAGGACTTATCTCGCATATCCCAGAACAAGTGGAAGCCATCAGCTGGCAACTCCTTTAAACAACCCATCCTTAACATTTATAGGATCAGAGTCAAAATTTTATAAATGGAGGTGTCTGCCCTGCCTCCTCTTCCTCAAACCTGTCCTCTTCCCACCCATAGCAAATCCACAGAGGAAAGAGCTTCATGTACCTGTGTGTGGATAGTTCCGACCCACTGTGTTTGCTGTCTATATCCCCTGCCAGCACCTGCCTCTTGGTCACCTCTTAGACTACCCTCAGGAGGAGAGAGAGATAAACCCAGAGTGCAGCTACAGCTGGTTCTCTTGAAATGTTGGGCCCAGAGCAGGGGCCCCAGTTATTGGAGTGTCAGGGTGGTCCTAGCCTTCGTTTCCCTCCCCTAATTCAGTAAACCTTCCTGTATTTGTACCCTTCCTCTCCATCCTCCCTCTTGTTCAGAGGAGGATGTGTGCCCCCATGAAAGGCCTATCCATCCCCCTGAGGTCTTCATTCAGAACTCAGGATCGGGGGAAGTGGAGATACATGAAGAGGCCTTGGGAACAGAAGGGGCCAGGTTTCAGTTCCAGTCCTGCCATTCACTGGCCACACCTAGGTTTCCTCATTTGCAAAATGGGAGATGGTGTCATTGTCTACTTCTATAGTTATAACAAGGGCTAAATGAGATAAATCAGGAGGAAATACTCACCAAACCGAGCAGTAGGACATGAAATATTATATAGATATTACTCTTAGTTGCAGTCTCAATTTTATATACTTTATAGGAGGAGGCAAAGCCAGGAGCTTAGGAAAACAACTTCTCAAGACCTCAGCTAATGTGTTGGGGGCAACAAGAGAATCTGTTTTCCTTTCATGATTGGGCACTTGAATAGGTTTATTTTTCTTCTTCTTTTACTCATTTAATTCACGAGGGATGAGATTCTTAAGTAAAACATCCCATCAAAGAACCAACTGCCATGATCTAAGGAGATTTTAGTCTAATTCTTTTGAAGTGTAGCCTCAGAATGTTAGATCAAACCTGATCATGGAGCCCCAGGCAAAATTAGTTTCTTTTAAAAATTTCTATTTCAAATATAGCCTTTGAACAATCTTGGCTAAAAACTGTATCTTTGGTTCCTACAGCCATAGCAAGACCACAAAGTCCTTGGAGTAGGTATCACCCCCCTCAATCTGTGGCCTCAACTATCACAAGCCCAGCAGGTATGGACCTTCTCCATGGGCCTTAACACCATTTTCTTCTGGCTCTAGTCAGTGGCAGGTGGAAAGTATTTCCCAGCTCATGGTTTTAGGGTGATTGATGTCACAGCCTATTTCTTTCTTTCAATTCCAATCCTTTTGCTCTTACCTTTAGTCCTGGAGAGAGGATCTCGGGGTGGCGGATCTGGATGAGTGTGATAGCCACGAGCACCACAATGCTCACAAGCAGGACCACCAAGGTGACAATGACTGGAGTTCTGGAGAGAGCCTTGAGGCCTACAATGGGAAGACCCACAAAAGACATGAGTAAAAAGTAGGAACCAGGTCTTTGTAGAATCCACAGACTGGGCCCATAATCATGTGTATGTCATTTCCTCTGCCTTTAGAGACCCATGATTTTAAGATGGAGTAGCAACTTGGCTTCAATACCCATTAATCCTTTGCTTCCAAATTGCAGACTAAAACTGTTTGCAAGAAGTGTGTGCATGGTCAAGTTTTCTAGTATTTCTCAAAATGTATCATGCATGTTACTGGTCACCCCTGAGACATTTGGGATAACATTTTTTTTAAACATAGATTTAAAACATTTGGCTATTAAAGCAAATGATATATTTTATTTTAAAATGATCTCAGGCAAAAGAAGTTAGTACTGTATGGAAATTTGTAAATGAAAACAATTTCATTTATGTGACTTTCTAAAGCAATCAGGTGACAGCAATCAAAACAATGATTGTCTGAAGGCATTCACTGGGAAGTAGCATGTGGACACTTTCCGAGGGTGATGGAAATGCTTTCAATATTAAAAAGACTATGGGGTATGCTGGTGTGTGCATTTGTCAAAACTCATCAAGCCTTTCAAAGCCCTCTGGGGAAACTTGAAAATCAAAGTAAAACAGCTTCTTAGGTACAATGTCACTTTAAAAAAAGATTCTTATAAATTGTCCTCCTTCTCCTAAAACATATACTTTCAGAAGGCAAGAATAAAATTTAGGATTTGTCCATTTCACTGCATATAAATTATATCTAATTTTTTTTAAAAAAGCAAAAGAGTCAACTAAAATGATTGACCGAGTAATAATCTTTATTGAACTATTAAGGCATAAACATTACATGGCTGAAATATAATAAACACTGGCAGAACAGAAAGATCACTGGATTCAGAGAATCCTAATATGTCTCTTACCAATTGTTTATTTAAATGTAAATTAGTTAAAATAAAATATTCATTTCCTCAATCTCCCTAGTCACATCTCGAGTATTCAATAACCACATGTGACCTTGTGACACCCATATTGGCCAGAGAAGCTCCAGAGCAGTTCCATCACTGCAGAAAGTTCTCTTGAACAGCAGTGGGGTAAATCCTGCCTTGTTCCAGGACATTTACTCTTAGGACCATCATAACCTATGTTTTACTGCTTCTTTGTTTCTAGGAGACATCTTTCATGGAAATAAACAAGGGCCTGTATATGTCGTCATAATAGAATTAGATAGAGCTCAATATCCAATTACATCACAACACTCACTACTTGGGGAGGGCAGTCATGCAGCAGGTCTCAATGACTTGGAATAGACAATTCTTTCAGCCCTGTTTCCCCTCTAGTATAAAGGCAGTCACAGATACTTCCTGATGCCAAAGGTGGTCACTCAGCATCTTAATTCTCCTACTTGCCATTGGAAGTGTAAACCGGAGGGAGAGCAATTTGTCAGTATTGACCAAATTGCAAATGAGCATACCATCTGACTCAAAATCTCACTTCTGGGAATCTATCCCACATAACTAGCTCCACGTGTATAAAATGACTTATGCGTAAGGCTTCTCACTGCAGAATCATTTGTAATAGCAACTGGAGGGAAGCCAACCTCTGTGGGCTGACCTTCAGAGCATCTGAAGGGGTTCTAGATCACTCCTCTGTCCTTCCAGAGAAGGTACAGGGCCCAGCCAGTAACCAGTTAATCCAGAGGCGAAAATCTACAACAGCTTTCAACAATTTCACGTTAGTGTCAGTAATAGAGGTTTAAGGGATCCCCCCCTCCCAACAAGACATAGTATAGATTTAATCTGCCAAGTTAAACTTGTACTTTGGAAGGCATATAACAGATCAGTCTGTGTGTGGGATGTTAAAGTATGTGCGTTAACATTTCTAAGCGTTTCGGGGAAAACCTGGAAATCAAAATAAACCAGCTCCTTAAATACAAATTTCCCTTTACAAAAAAAAAAAAAAAAAAAAAAAAAAAAAAATTCACATAAATGGCCCTTTATCTCCTAAAAATCATATTCACTTGGAAGACAGGAATACCCAGTTGAAGACATGACTAAAGAATGTCTTTCGAAGGCGGGGAGTGGGGTGAGATATGTAAGCAGTCTCCTGACCACAGCCACGGGGCTGGCCTCCTAAATCCTCTGTGCTTCAGCAGTTTTCAAGTAAAAAGCTATGATTACCTTAAGCAAATCCTTGCCCCAACAGAAAAGCTTGTTACAATGCAAAATGGACTAGGCTAGGTCTCATTCATTTAAGAAATGCAGCCTAGAGCTGTGCTGTAATTAGGGTTGGACAAACACTGTAATTGCAAGGTGCCTACCTGACCATGGGGAGGCCAGAGCCTTCTGAGCTTCCACGTGAGCAATTCTTAAAAGTGCTGCAGAGGCAGGCAGGGCAAGCTTGGAAGTGTGTATTGGAGAGAGAAAGCATTCCAAACTTGTGCCTGCAGTATTAACCCCAATACTGTATCAACCCCAATATCTCTTGAACAGCAGTGGGGTAAATCCTGCCTTATTCCAGAACAGTATCAACCCCAATACCCACTCAGGGGGTGGAGGGTGTTGTAGGCACGGTGCCAGCAACAACATTTGTATGGAAATACCGGAAAGATCTGAGTACACTACAATTCATCACAAAATTAACAATATTCTCAAGTGCAATATTTACACACAGCTGGATAAGGGAAACCACAAAGGCCAAATTAATGGATTATACAAACCGGAAAAACCATTTAAGCGAAACATGCATGTTAGTCCTTGTTTCGTGTGGCTTTGATGAAAAGCATTACTTTTCTTTACCTGAGAAACGCCAATGGCAAAACCTGGGTGAGCAACCGAGTTTCAAACCCATGAGGTTAAACAATAAGCGGCAGGGGACTTGGAGGGAAAACTGGGCTGAAGCTGGGGCACTCCTGATTTGACAAAACCATGCTTGCTGCCTACTGAGGGACACGAACCTGCTTGCTCACACGGTTGGCGGGTCACGACGGAAAACATCTTTTCTTCAAGGCTGCAGGTAAGAGAACACAGGATGACAACACGTGTATAGTCCCGGACTTCAGAAGTTCAAAAACCGTGCATACATTGAAACACAAACCCACTTCATTTCCTCCAAATCAAGACCTCTTCCAGGACAATGAGCTTAAACCCAGAAGTTTCAAGATAGACCCAAAGCTGGAACTTAATTCTAGCGTCACCCCCGCTCCCCCGCCCCCCACACGCTCCATGGAAGGCAAAAAGGGATGCCTCTGCTGAAACTTGAAACTGCAAACATTTTTTAAAAATTAAAAGTCCTTTTCTTCCCCCCTGCAGATTGTTTCACCTGTACACACCACCCAGGCAGAACAAACCTTCCTCCTATTATAAACATTCATGAGGCTGCGGCAAGGCTTCGCTTTCAAGCACAGCAAGGCAGGTGTGTGTGTGTGTGTGTGTGTGTGTGTGTGTGTGTGTGTGTCGGTGGTCCGCGAGCCCGGAGTCGCCCCTTAAAGACCGGGGAGGGGTACCTTGAGCTGCTGGCTGGAGACGGTTGCCGGAGGATGCCAGGCCCTGGCCTCCAGCGTCCCCAGATCCGGGGAGTGGGGGGTCACTCTGGACTGCGTCTCCACACAGCCGCGGGCATCTAAGCGCCCAGCGCATCTCGCGCTCGGCTGGGGCGCTGGGTTAAAGACGCGTCCGCCGCTCGCGGGCAGGGCAGGGACCACCTCCCGCCGCCCGAGGGTTTGGGGCTCGCGCCATTCGGTCCGGTCCGTCCCTCCGGCCCTCTGCGGGAATCCGATTTCGGTTCTTTCCCTCCCAGCTCTCACCCTCGCGCAGCCACCCGCTCCCTCCTCCGCGGCTCGGGTGCCAGGTCCCCTGACTTTACCTGTGCGCTGCCGGTTCAAGAAAGGCGACAGGCGCTGGAAGTATTGGCGGAGGCGCCGGGGAGGCGGGGCGAGGTGGCGCGGGGGTGGCGCAGCCTCGGCTCGGGACCGCCCCCTCAGCGGTGTCAAAGCCAAGAACCTCTTCACCTTCTCTATTCCACTCGCCGTCGCCCCAGCCTAAGGTGGAAGCGAAAGGGAGAGGGTGAGCGCCTAGTGGCTGAAAGTCTCTGCCTGCGCCAGGGGTCTACTGTCCCTCACCAAGTTCTAGCCAAATAGCACTTCACCTTCCCTCTTCTAGTTCTCTCTGCTATCACCTCAACCCAAAGTCGAAGAGGAAGGGGCCAGACCCCCAAGTCTTTACAGGGGAGGTGGAAGGGTCCTATCCATTGCTTGCTTCGCTTCCATCTTTGTCAAAGCAAAGAAGCTTTTTATCTCTCCTAGTTTCCTCCACTGTCACCCCAAATATAGGTGGAGGAAAAATAGGGCCAGGGCCAGGTAGTGACTAGGCGTTCCCGGGGCATGCATGACTGTTTGCAGTTCCCCCACCCAGGTGGAGGGCTCTGTGCTCTCTTTGGGAGCTGGAGTGGAACACCTATAATGTTGGTGATGAGGCAAGTAAGCAGGTGGGTCCCTGGGTCGCCTGAGTCTGAAGCACAAAGCAGTGCATTGAGACATTCCCTTTGGTGTTATAGCAGAACCAGCTTGACTACACCCAGGGACATTCCGAGTTGTTACTAAGCAATGTTCTTCCCTTCCCTGTTTTTAAATGAGCATCCTTAAGCCAAAATTTAGGGCTAGCTCAACCTAGAAGAGGCCAAATAGGAAAGATGGGGCCGGGGGTGGGGGGAGCAACATCAGGGCAGCAGTGATCCCAAACCTTAGGAGTGTTTCTAATGCAGTAGCAGGCAGCTCCTTGTCCCTCTGAGTGACCCCAAGGATGGTGGAATTATCCCAGGAAGAGGCCTGAGTGGTCTGTGTTGGTCCATCCTTCCTTGTGGCTCCTGGAAGTACTGGACCTATTGGCTCTCTCCTAAAGATACACTAGTTTCCTAACTTGTGCAGTTGAGACCAAGGCCTCTATGAGATAAGAAGGCCTTAAGAGAGAAGTCTCTTAGAGACCTCCTGGAGAGGAGGGCCCCAAGTGAGGGTTCTGTGCGTATGCACATGCACATGTGCCTTGTGTGAATGGGCCCTTGCTGGTGTATTGGTACAGGGTCTGCACTGGGTGTGTCAGACATTTAGTGAGTGCTGACTGCATTATGAATCTTGTTTTCTTTGAAAGCTGTGGGCCGGTGAAAGATAAGGCATATGCCAGAACTGAGGATCCCTCTGTATTTCATATTCCAGACCTGAGGTCAGTAAGATCTGCTCCAAGGGATAAATGCCAGTCCTAGCATCTCTAGTGATTGTTTTCCTGGGAAGTGGGAAAAGTGATTTCCTAGGGAGCCTGGAAATGCAGTTGGTGATAATATCCAAAAATAGCAGGGATTGGCCCATTCCAGCTTTCCTCTCTGCTTGCCTCAGGAGTGTGAGCACTAACCTCCCTTGAGAACCTTACAGTCTCCAACTCACCTTTAATTTTCCCAAACTTCTCTGGAAACTGTCTGCTCTAGGCACTGTGCTAACTTCTTTGCATCCCCCAACTAGTCCTAGTTATCCATAGGCACTTCACCATCTTCAATATCTAAGAGGACACATATAAACACACACACACACACACACACACACACACACACACTCTTCCCCATCCATCCCCACATAGAAAAACCAACACACACACATACTCCTTTAAAGCTCTTTCTGATTATAAAATAATATAGATGTGCTTCACTTGATATCAAAGCATGCTATAAAGCTATCGTACTTTTAAAAAGCCTAGTTTGGGCACAAGAATATACCAAGAGATCTAAAGGACAAAAGACACTCCGGTATCAGACTAATGGGTATGAGATTTAGTATACAGAAATTGAGAGGTTGGAAGAACATATTATCCAATAACTAGCATTGAAACCACCACTTGGGGAAAAAATCCCAATCACTCATGAAGCACAAAAAAAGATTTTAGATGGATTAAAATTTAAATATGAACAAGAATTTAATGTTCTGAGAAAACATAGAAGAGCATTTTTATGATATTTGGGAAGGAACAGTCTCTCCTAGCATGACATCAAAGCAGGAAGATAGTCAGCCAATTTGAATCCTTAAAAGTGAAAAACAAAATCACCGTCTTGAAAGATGGCCAAACAAACATAAATTGTGGGGAAATGCTTCAGAATGTGATAGCAAGGAATTTAAAACCCTAATATAGACTGAGATCCTACGAATCCACAGGAAAATAAGAATGTTTAAAATAGAAAGATGGACAAATAACATGCACTGGCCAATTAAAAAAATAAATATAAACGATGCCAATTAAAACTTCGATATCTTTGAACAGGATTTTTTTTTTTTTTTTTTAAACTGATGAATCTAGCAAAGTTTAAAAAGATGGCAGGTGCTCTGGTTGGAGAAGGTGAGTATGGGAAAGCAGGCCCTCTAGAGGATTCTGCAGAATATCTTCTCCTCTCTCCAGATACTTTGGGCTGGTTTGTGCTGCTCTCCCAGAAGTTCCTCAAGCTCAAGCCTGGGCCCCTTCTTCTTTCTTTTTTCTTTCTTTCTTTCTTTCTTTCTTTCATTCTTTCTTTCTTTATTTATTTATTTTTGTGGTACTGGGGATTGAACTCAGGGGCACTCGACCACTGGGCCACATCCCCAGCCCTTTTTGTATTTTATTAGAGACAGGGTCTCACTGAGTTGCTAAGTGCCTCGCCATTGCTGAGGCTGGCTTTGAACTTGTGATCCTCCTGCCTCAGCCTCCCAAGTGCTGGGATTATAGGCATGCACCACTGCGCCCAGCTATGGGCCCCTTTTCTTGCCTCATTCTGTCCCATCCATGTCTTCATGGCTTCAATTCCACTCACAGAAGCCTCTCAATTCATAGTTCTTGCTCAGGGTCTCCTGTCCTTGAGGACTTAATGAATTTCATTTGACTTCTTCTTGGTGTCTTACAGGCATCTCACATTTCCTCAGTCTCAAGCAGAGCTCTTTATCTTCTCCCACCCAACCATCATCAGCTCCTCAAATGTTCCTTATCTCAGTGGTACCCACACTCATCCAGGCAAGCAAGGCCACGACCTGAGGCTTTGTGTTTGATAATCTTGCCCTCATTCCTCATAATCAGCCGGTCGCAGATTAAGGCCGATTCTAGCCTCTTAATCATCTCTCCAGTACATCCTTCTATCTCCACCACCACGGTCTGAGCCAGGGTTTCTCCATCTGAGCACACTTGACATTTCAAATTGAATAATTTTTGTAATAGAAGCTGTCCTGTGGATTATAGGATGTTATTTAGTAGCATCCCTGATCTCTACCTATTTGATGCCAGTAATGTTATCCCCCCTGCCCCCAGCTTGACAAACAATTTTGAGTGCTAAAATTTCCCTGGTGAGAACCCCTGGTCTAAGCTACTGTGCGCTCTCTCCCAGATGTCTCCTCTTGCAACTAATCTCTCTGTGTTCCTTTTTTTCCCTTTCTGATCCATTTTTCTTCACTGCTGCCAGCCCTATCTCTTTATTTATTCATTGTTTTATTTTGCCTTTTGGCATAGTTGTATATTTGATGGGTGCGGTGAAATGTTCCCATATATGTACACAACGTATACATTGTGTAATGATCAAATCTGGGTAATTAGCATATTTATCACCTCAGACACGTTTTATTTCTTGTGGTTAGAACTTATAAAAATCCTGTAAAGAACATTTTTATGATACTTGGAAATGAACAGTCCCTTCTAGCATGAGATCAAAGCAGGAAGATGCTCAAACAATTTGAATCCTTAAAAATGAAAAAAAAAATCACTGTATTGAAATATTTCCAGACAAACATAAATGGTGGAGAGATGCTAGTGATTTTTGAAGTATATGATAGAATATTGCTAACTATATTAACCCAACTGTGCAATGGAACCTCAGAACTTTTATTTCTTCTAATTATAATTTTGTATCCATTGACCAATTTCTCTCCATCCTATCTTTCTCTCACCCTCCCAGCCCCTTGTAACCAATATTCTATGAGGTACTGAAAGGTGAAAAATGCAAACGCTTGTGTAAACATAAGTCTTTCCCAAAACTGTCCTCAGTTTTTTGAAAAATTACCCTTCCCTTAGCAGTCAGACTGACCCAAAACTTATTCTTGTTCCTTATTTTGTCTAGCTTGCAAAACCGGGTGGCAGATCACCCTTCCCCTAGCAGTCAGGTTGACCCAGAACTCAAAAGTAATGCTTTGTGCGTGACTTTATATGTTAACCAATCAAAAGAGCTCTGTAAAGCCCCCCTTAACTTGTATGTATTTCATTATAAAAACCCTGCTAAATCCGGGTTCGGGGCCTCTTAGCGTCACTGGTTACCGAGTGCGCGGAGGACCAAGCTCGAGCTTGCTAATAAATGACTCTTTGTTATTTACATTGACCAAGGACTCTGGTGGTCTTCTTGGGGGTCCCAAGCCGCGGGGCACAACAGTACTTCTATGAGATCAGCTTTGTTTGAAATTCCACAAATGAGTAAGGTCAGTGATATTTGTCTTTCTGTGCCTGGCTGATTAGACTTAACATACTATCTTCCAGATTCATCCATGTTGCAGAAAATGACAGGATTTCATGATTTTTTTTATGGCTGAATAGTATTCCACTGTACATAGGTACCACATTTTTCTTTACCCATTCATCAATCAAATTAGATTGTTTCCATTTCTTGCAAATAGTGCTGCAATAAACAATGGAAAGATGTCTTTTTATTATACTGCTCTCACTTCCTTTGGATAAATACCCAGTCATGGGATTGCTGGATCATATGGTAGTTCTATTTTTAATTTTCTGAGGAAACTCCGTACTGTTTTCCATAATGGCTGTTATGATTTACATTCCCACCAACGGTGTACAAAGATTCCCTTTCCTCCATATCCTTGACAGCTTTTGTTACTTTTTTTTTAATCTTTTTGATAATAGCCATTTCAACTGGGATCAGGTGGTATCTCATTGTGGTTTGGATTTGCATTTCCCTGATGATTTGTGATGTTAAGCAACTTTTCCTACAGCTGCTTCTCACCATGCCAAAACCCTCCCTGCAACCCTCTTCTCATTGTAGACCTCTTCCTCTGCCCATTTCTCATTGGATACAGAATCAATCTTCCTTATGACCTAGCAGCCCTTCAGGGGATGGTCATATCTCCCTTTACAGCCTCAAAGTCCCTTGATACTTCTCGTTTATGCCCTGAAGGCAAACCAAACTTCTTCTTTTTTTTAATATTTATTTTTATTTACTTTAGCTGTACACAATGCAATGCATTTATGTTTACGTGGTGCTGAGGATCGAACCCGGGCCGCACACGTGGGAGGTGAGCGCTCTGCTGCTGAGCCACAACCCCAGCCCAACCAAACTTTGAGTCTTTCAAATGTACCAAGCTTGCTCCCGCCACAGGACCTTTGCCCCCACCACAGGACCTTTGCCCCGATTTCCTTAGCCTGTGGTGCCTTCCCATTCATTCTCCTTTAATGAGCTCTGTGTTATATTTCTCTCACTTGAGCCATTGTCACCTCACTGACACTCCCCCATCTGGATCACACAGCCCATTGGGCCAGGTCCAGGAGTTGTGTGCTCCCTTAGCAGGTATTCCTTGCTTCCATGTGGAGTTTTAACGTGGCAGTTGTCAAGCAAGTGATACCTGTTGCCCTTCACCAGGAGCAGCAGCCCCAGGATGTCAATCCACTGAATGGTTTGCAGATGTCAAGTTGGCAAGGCAGATAGAACACAGGCAGGAACTGGATGGAAAACCCTGTACTCACACAGAGGGGACAGAGCAAGATTAGCCTCAATACTGGGTAAGGGTCCCCCATGGCCAGCAGGGCTCCCCTTCCGGTTGATGCAGGCAGGTGGTCTGCACACACCGCTCTTGTGCTATACGTAAAGGTCCTCAACCCATCCCCCAGGGGATCTGAAATATAGAAACCTGGGGATGTGCCTGAGGGCCACTGAACCACACATGTAGGCAGAACAAAGAAGTACACATCAAACCCGGAACAGGGAAAGAGATCAGGAAACAAAGAGAAATGCCTGGTGCAGGATATAAGGACTCTTTATCTTTTTTGCAAGGAAATGTTCCAGGTCTAAAGTCACTCCTATGCATCATGCAGGGGGAGAAGCTGTGTATAATGCCTGTGGCAAATAAAGTTTATCAAATCTAGTGGGACATCAATTTCCCAGAATGCTCAGGTGGCAGTGGAGATAGAGTTGAGTCCAATGAGCCTCCAACCAACCTACATGGATTGGTTTGCTTCTTGCAGTGCCTCTTTCATTTTGAGACAGCACTTTATTAAAGTCATTAGGAGAATTAGACTCAGGAGGATGGTCTCAATGAGGAATTTCAACGTCGTGGATTAAGCCAACTAATGAGGTGAAAAATCAGTCTAGGGAAACTGTGGGTGTATAGCTGAAAACCATCCCACCTGAGTATGTATCTTTTCCATCTCAGTTTTCCTCTTCCTTGAGTTGTAAATGCACACAGAAACAGGTTTTGGCAATAAAACAAATGCCACTTCTTCCTCCTGCACAAAACTGCAGGCTATTCAGTTAACCATCATCCCTCTGGTTAGAGGTTAGCAAGTCCAGTTGACCTTGGCTTGAGGAAAGTGTGAGTTGTGATGTACTAGGCCAACCATTAAAACAGGAGTATGGAACCCAGGAGACTTCAGTCCCAGTCACAAATTCAGCATTTTGTTCAGCTCACATCCAGTGCTTCTGATTCTTGTCAGGGGTTGTGCCAGGCATGGCAGAGGAAACTCCAGAGATCGGAGGTGTTCTTGTTTAATGACCTGGAGGGAGGGCTGCCTGGGACAGCTATCTAGACTATGGATCTGGGTTCTGAGGTTACAACTTCTTTGGGGTCCCATTGCTTTCTAAGGCCTGAACTTTTCTGCCTTGGTGGTCCAAGCTAGGAAAGGAAGTCACATCTTGAACCAATTAGACATATCCTATAATATTGCCTAACTGTACTGGGGATTAGGAATCGCAGGTGGGAACAGAGGAACCATATATTCTGTCAGTTCTTCTCTTGTTCTGTTGAGGTCCCACAAGAGGAGTTTCCTGCAGGTATCATTGCCTTCAGCTTTGAATCAGAGGGCCCAGTGGTGGTGCCACTGCAGCTAGACCACAGATCACCCTGGGTAGCACGTTTCAGTGGGAAGAAGGAAGAGAGAGAGAATGATTGTCCATCCTGGGAGTGGACACAGTCACAGGCACAGTCTAGTCAGGGGACTTCTTGGTCCTGCACTCTCTCTAAGCCCAGCATTTCCCACCAGGCACAGCAACACTCTGCTTCTCTTCCATTGGAGTGCAGTGTCTAGTGTCCAGATGGATTTGTAATATCTGGTAAGCCATCCCTTCTGATGGACTTTGTGTAGTGGTTACTTGATTGTTTCACTCCATGACTTCATCATCCCACTTGCCTGGGAGTGATAGGATAGGAAGATAAGTTTCCATCTTATGCTATAAGAGCATGCCCGTTGTTGTGTGGGTTGTGTAGTAGATGTGGTGCTTTGATGGATTGAAATGTGGGTTGAAATCCTGGATATCCAAACACTTTGAAGGGGTATTTTTTCTTTTCTTTTTTCTTTTTGGTTCTGGGATTGAATGCAGGGGTGCATTACCTCTGAGCTACATCCCCAGTCTTTTTTATTTTTATTTCAAGGCAGGGTCTCACTAAGTTGCTGAAGGTTTTGCTAAGTTGCCGAGATTGGCCTTTAACTTGTAATTCTTTTGCCTCAGCCTCCTGAGTTGCTAGGGTTACAGGTGTGCACTATTGCATTTGGCAGAAGAGATATTGTTCGAAAGCCAAAATAGTGGCTTCTGCAACTATATGCTGCCCTGGAATGGTCGTCCCATCTCCAGGATGTGTCTGATGTGTCCATGGTAGTGAGGCACTGCTGGAATCTAGTGTCCAGATGGATTTGTAATGCCTGGTAAGCCATTCCTTCTGATGGCCTTTGTGTAGTGGTTACTTGATTCTTCCACTCCATGACTCTATCATCCCAATTGGAACTAGCAATCCAGTGTGGTTGATTTGACACACTGGTATGGGGCAAATGCCCTGGTTGATATGACCTTCTTTTCCAGAGTACACAGCCTGGTTAGCAGCAGGTATCACAGGACTGTGCTGTGTCTTTGATTTCTGTTCCGTTTAGGGTGAGGTCTTATATATTGCATCTGAGATGGACTTCTATGCCCTACTCAGTGTAAACTCAAAGGACAATAATAGCAATTTGATGAGCACATGCTAGAGCAGCTGTGAGTTCCAGTCAAGTTCCATTTCAACGTTTTTTTTTTTTTTTTTTTGCTATGGGATCAACATAGATAATAATTTGATCTCTTTCCCAACATTCAAGTTGCTATCAGAGTCCCTGTCCTCACACAGAGGAGACCTTAATGGTCCAATCATTAATTTGTCATTGAACCATATGGTAAGTTCATTTGCAAGAGCCCACACGTGTGTAAATATATAATAGGGAATTGCTGTTAGGGTGGCCTGCACATCCATGAGTTTGGCCCACTGGGTAGAGCTTCTTTGTCTATCTTAGTCATCCCAAAGGATGGCCACAGTGGCCCCTGGACTCTATCAGCTTTGAATTTCTCAGATGCCCCAGTGAACCAAGTCATACCATCAGCTAGAACATCTTTGAATCATGGGCCTCATGTAGGTAGAGAGTGGAGCCCCCTCTGACATTGCTCCTGGCTCTTCCTTACAGAGTAATATCTTCTCTTCCACCTAGCTTGTTGTTCTGCTTTTTTTTTTTTTTTTTCTTTTTCTGAATAAGTCATTGGGGATTGGGCAACTTAAGAGGTAGGTGAGAATGAATATGCCCTGCTGTTGCTGCTTGAATCCTTGGTTGTGAATGGCATATCCCTTACTGGGGTGGTGATATTTTGGCCACAAACAGCCCCAAATATCAATACCTAAAATGTACTTAGCAGTGGGAACCATGATCATTAGTGCTTGAAATGGCCCCAAAGACCCTACCTATAAATACCTAATTACCTGCCTGCCATGGGACTAAATGTTAATCCCAAAGCCTCCCAATGGCACCATTTACTCCTATATCTAGAGGGCTACCTGGAGGGTCCTGGGATTATTGTCATTTGAACGCCAGCATCCATGAGCCCCATGAAAGTCTGAACCTCCTCTTTCTCTCCTTTTACCCCCCTGGGAGCATAGGGCTGCTGGTTCCCATTCAGAGAACTTGGCCCCACCTCTCACTGTTCTTGTTGAAGGGGGGTGAGGTCAGGATAGATGTGAGGGTGTTCATCCTCCCTACGTAATTCATCACATTCTCAGTTGGAGTCATGTTCTTCACCCTTCCTGTCAGGGTGCAGAGAAATTGTGGCAATTTGTATCTGCCCCTTTCCGACCATGTCCCGGGATTTAAAAAGGGTCATTATGTGGGACTTGAGATCTTTCCAGCCCTGTAAGCCCTCCTCTTCTTGCTCCTTAGTGGTTCCAAATAGGGCTTTACTTTTAACTTAAGAGGATCCTATAGCGTTGGTGGAGATCTGTGGGAATCCTGTCAGTTTCCATTTGTATATTCCATTTCAGTAGTAGAGCTACGTGGCTGTGTGGGTAGGTCCTATTCTTCCTTTCTCTTCTCTCCCTCACCCTCTAAGTTCCCTTTGGGACATTTGAAGTGGCTTCTTATCATCAGGTTTAGAAGTGAAATGATTATAACCTGATCAGTGGATTAGTCCACTGATACTCATTAACTGGGTGGTAACTGTAATCAGGTAGGGTGTGGCTGGAAGAAATAGATCACTGGGGGTGTGTCTTTAGGTTTTATATTTTATCCTGTTGAGAAGCGCTCTCTCTCTTCTTCCTAGTTGCCAGGTCCTGAGCTGCTTCCTCCATCATGCTATTCCGCCATGATGTTCTGCCTCACCTTGGGCCCAGGAATGTGGAATTGGTCAACTCTGGACTGAACTTGTCAAACCACAAACCAAAATCAACGTTTTCTCCTCTAAGTTGTTCTTGTCTGGTCTTTGGTCACAGCAGCAAAACTGACTAAAACAGTTGTCCAGTACAATATGGGCAAAAATGTCTTGCAGCAAAAGATTGGTGATTAGCGTCCCCAGATGATGCCTCTGAACCTGAGAATTTTTGTATGAACCTTTTCATCCAAAAGGTTTACCCACTTGGGACTCCTCTGGCTTCTGCCTGAATGTGTACTTCATTTTTTTTTTTTTTAAATTTCATTCTCAGAAAAAGACCTTATTTCAGTAATTTCATCTTTAGCAACAGCATTGGTGATGTTGCATTGGGTGGAAGCAGATGTTACCTAAAGCCCACAAGTGACCAGGTTTGGATAGAGCTCCCCACACCGGGTCCCTGACTTTCCTTGGTCATCATTTATGACACCTGATGAATTAACCAGGAAATAGAATCAACAGGATACACACACAGGTGCACACATGTGTGCACATACACACACACTTATTAATATTTATCCATTTATTACAAGATGTTTGGTTCATATGAATATGGAGACTGAAAAATCCCATGATCTACAGTCTGTAAACGCTGGAGACCCAGGAGCGTCAATGGTGTAACTTTATTCCATGTCTGAAACCCAAGAATGAGGGTCATTAAGGGTGTAAGTCTCAGTCTAGGGCAGAAGACCAGTGTACCAGCTCAGGCAGTCCACTAGAGCCGGTGAACCCTCCCTTTCTCCTCTACCTTTTTGCTGTATTCAGGCGCTTGGTGGATCAATGATGGATCCACATTGGGGAGGACCATCTGCTTAACTCACTGTACTGATTCAAATGCTACTCTTGTCTAGAAACACCCTTACAGACACACCCAGAAATAAAGTTTAACCAGCTACCTGTACAGCCCGTAGCTCAGTCAAGTTGACCTGTAAAACTAATCATCACATCTGCGATAACAGTGGGAGATGGCAGGTGGCATGGGAGGGTGTAGGCAGCCAAGATCTAGGGTATGGTCTTCCTAATTTTTCTAGGATCCACCTCTACTATCTCCGCCCTTATCCATTGTTTCAGCTTATCCTTGTCAACAGAAAGATTGTTTATATGTCCGTTCTTGCGTAGTGAGTGTGAGTCCAGTATGTCCATCAGCCTGTCACCCTCGAGAAGCTGGCATCACGCTAGGATGGCTAAATCCAAGAGCCCTTGTGCATCTACTATGCCATGGTGTAATTTGTAGACAACCCTCATCGCTGAGCCAATCTGCCAAATGAGTGTCACCTTTTGCTTACCCTCAGCAGCAGTTGTACAAGCATGTCAACACAATGCATGGTTTACAGGTATTGGGGTTGTCAAGAAAATTCACACAGGCACTGGCTGGAATAATTCACTCACACAGAAGAGAGAGCAAGATCAACTTCAGCACTGAGCATTGGCCCCCAAGGACAGCAGGTCTCACTCCTCATCCATTGCAGGGAGGAAATCTGAACGCTCCCTTCTTATGGTGAAGGACCTCCACCTGTCCCCCAGGGGACTGAAATACAGAAAGCTGGGGATGTGCCTGAGAGCCCTACCTGTGACTAAAGCAGAACTAAGAACACATCAAACCTAGCACAGGAAAAGATGCTCCAAACAAAGAAATATGCCTAGTACAGGCTGTGAGGACTCCTTATCTCTATGCAAGGAAATGTCCTAAGCCCCAAACAGGGGACAAGAATGCTTTCACAGCAGTGATTTTCTGCACACTAGATAGAAAACCCTGTGCAAGTAGAAATCATGCTGTTCTGACACCACTTTTGCATGCTCGATGCCTAGCACAGTTGCATACTTAGTAATTCTCAATAAATATGTGGTGAATGAATAGGATGCTCTTTTATAAATTGGGCATATTAACCCTTTGACTACTTCATATGATGCTTTCCTCCGGGTTTCCACTTAAGACTCATTGCTTTTACAAATGACTGCTCTCTCTCTCTCTCTCTCTCTCTCTCTCTCTCTCTCTATCCGAATGTTCATCAAAGCTTGTAGTATGTGACATGAACAGAAGATATTTAATTTATGTAATTGGAGATAGTTCGTAGCTAATTAGAATACAGAGCAGAGGGGCAGCTAGGTTATCAGAGAGAATGCTCTGTTAGTTAGGAAACCTGACTTCTAATTTCAACTCAACTAATTACCAGCTGATGTGTGACTCTGGACACATCTCTAGACTTGTAGAATCCTTAGTTCTTTTTTTTTTTTTTCTCTCTCCCTCTCTTCCCCCACCCTTGTTTCTTCTTCTTCTTCTTCTTCTTCTTTTTTTTTTTTTTTTTTTTTTGGTACTGGGGATTGAACTCAGCGGCACTAGACCACTGGGCCACATCCCCAGCCCTTTTTTGTACCGGGGATTACTCAGGGGAGACACTGGGCCACTCCCCACTGAGGGTCTTGAGTTTAAGTGCCTCGCCATTGCTGAGGCTGGCTTTGAACTCTCGATCCTCCTGCCTCAGCCTCCCAAAGTGCTGGGATTACAGGCATGCGCCACCGCGCCCGGCTCCACAGGGTCTCACGCCTCGCCCTGGCTTTGAACTCTCGATCCTCTGCCTCAGCCTTCTGGGATTCATGCGCCACCGCGCCCAGCTTCTTCTTCTTCTTCTTCTTCTTCTTCTTCTTCTTCTTCTTCTTCTTCTTCTTCTTCCTTCCTTCCTTCCTTCCTTCCTTCCTTCCTTCCTTCTTCTTCTCTTCTTTCTTCTTTCTTCTTCTTCTTCTTTCCCTTCCCCTTCCCCTCCTTCTCCTCCTCCTCCTCCTTCTCCTTCTCCTTCTTCCACTAGGAATTGAATCCAGGGGTACTCTACTGCTGAGCTACATCCATAGCCCATTTTTTTTTTTTTTTTTAATTTTGACACAGTGTCTAGATAAGTTTCCTAGGCTGGACTTGAACTTGAGATCCTCCTGCCTCTTGATTCACTGAGATTACAGGTGTGTGCCATGACACCTGGTCCTCAGTTTTTTCATCTGTGAAATGAGGCATTGGGTAGAATCAAATAGCCTGATTCTCTGCATGTGTGTGTGTGTGGGGGGGGGGCGTGGTAAAGCCAGTGTTTTATGCAAGCTAGGTGAATGTTCTACCACTAACCTATATCCTGAGCCACCCACCATTTTTGAAATCTCAAGGCTAGGGATGTTAATCATCAGTAGAACAGAAATGGCTGGAGTTTGGGGAGACAGCAGTGGTGGACAACAGTAAAGATGTAAAAGTAGAGCCTTGGGATGGAAGTTAGACTGCCAGACGTCATGAAGAGTGGAGGAAGAAGAGCAGAACAGGTGTGTGTGTGAATGTGTACCTACCGCAGACAGCTGTCATTTCTGCCCCACTCTAAAGCAGTCCTTACCCCACCATTTTAGCCAGACTTACATTCTATTGAAACTCATTACTTCATTTTTCTTGATGGGCTTTGTTGGTCCAGCAAATTTTAACAAAGCATAAGGAAACGTTTTGCTTCAAATTATAACATTTTAGTGGACAGAGAGTTGTAGATAAAGAAGGTCTTTTCCAATTGGTATTTTTAAAAAAATCCATATTATTGCAGAGTAGCAGAGTGCGCGCGCGCTCACGCACACACACACACACAGAGAGAGAGAGAGAGAGAGAGAGAGAGAGAGAGAGAGAGAGGGAGAGAGAGAGAGATATTTATTTTATGGGGGATTGGCTCATGTGGTTAAGAATCCCAGGGTCTGTGGTTAACAAATTCAAGACCCAGGAAAATCAATGATAGAGTTCTAACTTTAGTTCAAAGGTCTGAAAACCAGGACAGCTAATGGTGTAACTTTCTGTCCTAGTATGGGTTTGAAAGCAGGAACATAAGGCCCTAGAACTCTACTCGTAGACCTCAGGTTAAGAATCCTGATAGAGCCGGGCGCGGTGGCGCAGGCCTGTAATCCCAGCACTTGGGAGGCTGAGGCAGGAGGATCGCGAGTTCAAAGCCAGCCTCAGTAATGGCAAGGCACTTAGCAACTCAGTGAGACCCTGTCTCTAATAAAATACAAAAAAGGGCTGGGGATACAAAAAAGGGCTGGGGATGTGGCCGAGTGGTCAAGTGCCCCCGAGTTCAATCCCCAGTACCAAAAAAAGAAAAAAAAAAAAAAAAAAAGAATCCTGCTAGACTGATCTCTTATGGCAGACGTCAAATTGTCTGGATTTACTGATCAAAATCCTTCTATAACTTTTTCTTTTAATAATGAGCTCTTAATGTCTAATGGAATAAATTCAAATTCAACCAGGCATTCAAAGATCCTCTTCTACCAATCTATTTTTTTCTACTTTTTAAAAGCTTATATAAAAAAAGTATTGTATAGTCTGTTCTTTTTGCCACGTGTCTTTTTCCCCTCGAAAGCCCCCCTCCATTTATCCATATTGATATTTACAGATCTGTTTAAAAATAAACTGTGTAGTATTCTATTGTATAATAAAATACAGTTTAATCATGCTTTTCCCTACCTGTGGATATCTAGAATGTTCTCATTTTTTTTGCATTGCTTGAAAACATTGTTGTACTTATTGGTTTTGTTATTATTATTTTTAAGTGAATAAACAAATATGTATTTTTTTGTTTTTACTTCTCAACCTTAAATCCTAGCGCAAGTAGCTAGGCCAATATTTAATGCACTGGAATTAAATATGATCTCAATAATTGAGGTCATAGAAAATTCTGTGCTAAGCCAGCTCTACCCAAGTCACAGATTAGCACACACTAAGGCCTTTTTCTAAGAATTGGGCTCATCTATGCCAGGGTCCAGTCTGGCATGATCAGGTCCAGACAAAGCCTTTCAGTGGGACTATTTACAAACGAATACCTCACTGGTCTCCTGGTCACCAATTTTAACTGTAATCTCTTTCCAGTTTTTATCACCTGATTTGGGGAAACAAAATTCTGCACTCTTCGCTGGAATAGGTCCATTTTGCTTCACTTGACTGCCTTCAGTTTCTCTCTTTTCCACCTGATTGGATTCTGCATTCTTTTCATAGTTTTCTTATCTGGCTTTCAGCCATAGCTCTAATATCATTTGGCTAATAGTCCTCTGTTGTGCCTTTGTTTGTGATGGCAGCTCATTTTGTTTTCATTTGTACCATTTTCTCCTTTCAACTTAAAAAAAAAATGCTTGGTTCTTTTTCTAACTTCTTGCGCACAATGGATAGCTTATTAATTTTAAAAAGAGATTCCGGTCTCCTCTCCATCCCTCTCAGGCTATACTCATTACTTCAAATGACCCTTCAGCTGGGATCCACAAATTTTCGTATTTAATGCCTCTGTTTTTATTCTATTATAAATATGTGGTGATTGCCATTGGGACTTCTTTGATTATTTAAAAGTACTTAAAAAGTATTATCTTAGTTTCTGAAAATATGAGGTTTGAGAGCTAGATTTTTATAGCTTACTTGGAAGTTTTACTGCACTGTGGTTAGAAAATTTGGTGTGTATGATGTTGATCTTTGGTAGTTCTTAAGGCTTCCTGTGCCACTATGTACTGGGCTAATTTCAAAGATATTTTATTGAGCTTGTAAAGACTTGAAATTCAATTAAAATGTATTTGCATGCAGTAAAGTTCCCAGTTTTTGGTGTAGAGTTCTGAGTTTTAGCAGATGCCAAGAGTCATGCAGTCATCACCATAATCAAGATAAAGCACATTTTAATTACCCCATCCCAAAATTCCCCTGTATTTCTCATTTGTTGTCAACCCCCTTGAGCCCCCAGCCTTTGGCAATCATTGATCTCTTTTCCATGCCTTTGATTTTGTCATAGAAATGGAACCATATTGTATGTGATCTTTTGAATCTGGCTTCTTTCACTCAGCATAGGCATTTAGGATTCATCTGCATTGTAGCAAATGTCAGCAATTTTTTTTTTTTTTTTTTAACTGCTGAATAGTATTCCATTGTATGGATATACCACACTATGTCTATAAACTCACCAGCTAAAAGACATTTGGATGTTTTCCTGTAGCCCCATTTTAAATTATTGGGAGTAAAATTCCATATATGGCCATTATATGAAGCATATTGGGTTGTTCATATTTTCTACAGACTTAGAAAACTGGGTCTATCCCTTTCTGGGAGATGTGTAAGCATTCACTATGAGGATATTTGTTGTTGTCTCCTTTAGCCCTTGTGATGTTGTCTTCACATGCTGAAGTCCATGCCAGCTCTGTGTTGGTACAAGACTCTTGTATGTTCCCAGTCACTTGTTCCTTTGATCACTAAGCAGTGCTCCTCTTCACTCTCAATAACGCTTTTGGCTTTAAATTCCTTTGTGTCAGTCATGAATACTGCGACACATTCTCACGTTTCTTTTGCCTGCTGGCCTGTAAACTGTGTGGCCCCAGCTCCCTTGCCAGCTGTCTTGCCTCCGTGTCTCTTAAAATTCCATCCATCAGCTTCTGAGGTTTGTATTTGGGCCTGAAATCCCCTTGGGATACAGTAGTTTCTAGCTCATGCTTATCCCAATGGCTCTTGATTCTCTATTTGTTTATAGTATCTGGGAATGACCCTTCTTTTGTTTGACTTCAGCTATGTATTAACCATTTGTTTGCATCTTATTTTGTGTAGCGTTTCTGTGTGTTTGAAGGACAGAACCATCTGTGGCAACTCAGTCTACCAAGTTGATAGAACACCTAACTCAATTTTTTTATTCTCTTTTATCACTTATCCAGGGCAGTCTGGTGTTATGGTGATTTGTGAGTGTCTTCTTTTTCCTCCATCAGATTGCAAACTTCTTGACAGCCCCTTAGTCTCAGTTCACAGCACAGAGCAGAGTGAACACTGATTTGAACTGAGCTGGAATCCCTGGACATTTGGTTCTCACCCGCTGCGAGAGCCTCAGATAGGGAACTGTCAATGTGATTGGCTTCATGATGGAGCAGTGAACCAGTATAGCTAATGTCATGGGTCCTAACTGTGCTCTGAGGACAGGTTGTCTGCCTGTGAGTTAATGCTACATCCTGTACCTGCAAAATGACATTAAATCAATTACTTGATTCCTCTTCACTTTGGTTTCTTTGTAAATTCCTTATAAATTACCCTTTAAAAATGATTTTCCTAAGGATTATGTAATACAGAGAGTTTATAAAAAGTGGTCTTTTTGAAGATTATATATAACACATAGAATTTGGGGGATGAGTAAATGACCAAATGATGTGCTTAACTTCCAACTTAAGACATTATAAGGGCCCAATGAATATTGGCTTCAGTAATAACAATTGGAAGGTGGTTTATCGTGTGGCAAATGCACGTTTAAAGAGAACTGAAAGATGTTTTAATGATTGTAGTGAACAGCTCCATTGAGAGCTGTAGTCTCACCTGATTTCATAAAATATGAAAGTAACAACAACAATAAAACACATACTCATACTGTTATGAGGAGCTGTTTCAGAAAACACTACAAGTCCGAATTTAAAACAAATTAGAGAGCTTTATTACCTGGCCAGGGGCTGCCACCTGCAGAGACTGAAGCTCTATGGGAGAACAGCAGCCTTTCCTGGCTCTTCTTGGGAATTTAAGAATGAAAACCACAACTTTCTCAGCATCATGCAAGCAAGCCAATCACAGAAGTTAAACCAGCATTTGGTGGGTGTAGTTAGCAAGCAAGCAGATTATAGAAGCTAAAAAATGTAGGGCAACTCAGACAACCACATCTTGGGTCCGAGCAGGTGTTAGACAACCATATCCTGGGCTTAAGCAGGTGGTTAGCAGGGGTGAGAATCTACTGCAAAGTCATAGAGGTCACCAAGACCACCATCTCTTGGATCAAGTACAATTTGTGGGGTTCAAAGTATAGAAAAATAATATAAGAAAACAGCTTTCATTTCAGTTTCTCAGAAACAGCTCTTGTAACAATTTTTTTTTAATAGAAGGCAGCAAAATGGAGTCTTAGACCTATCTATGACAGTTCTTGCTTTATAATTATCTCACTTATATCTATAATCTATAACTTACACTCTAACAGATGTTATTGATTAATTCACATCACAACAATATTCCTACACACACACTTTGAGAAATACAAAAGCAAAACTTGCCAAGTAAGAATTTTTCCCCATTAACACTCCTTGTCTCACATCCATAGATGTTTCTGACTCCAGTTTTCCCAGGGTACATTTAGGATCCGTGGAGACATTTATCAAAATTTGGGTCAACACCTTTTGAGCAATTTTCAAAAATTGTTTAAACAATCAACTTTGATACCAAATCCAAAAGTTTTACAAATGAATTAACAGACTAAAGTAAAATAAGAGAGTGTGAGAAATGGATGAACTGCCCCATTGATTTGATTTCTTGTGGCTGGACAGTCATACTTTTTTTCTTTCTGAAATTAGCATGTTTCTACAGAGAAGAAAGCAAGATTTTCAAAGAAAGAAACCCTGCTTCCAACTTCTAAGGCCTAAAGATCTAGGAGTTCTACCCAGGAGGTTTGAAGCACTTGTAGATGTTCCCTGCACTGGGCATGCAAGGAGAGACCATAAAATACAGCATTGCCCCTTTAGATAAAATATTGGTTGTTTTTATTTAAATTTTCCATTTTTTAATGGTGTGGGCTTAAGGTCTATTTTAGTTTGTATTTTATTGGGCAATGAGAAGACGGGCATTTGTAAAAAGTTTGCACAAAGGATTAAGTTATATGATATCTTGTGAATCTTAAAAATGCAAAGATTGATGAGTTCCGGTATAAGTCTCCAGTCCTCTGTCCTGGCCCTTTCTGTACACACGCGCCACTTTGCCATGTCAGAGCACATGAGCCACAGTTGCAGGTTCTGACGGTATTAATACTATCAATGGATACAAAGGGGAGTGGTGTGTGTCTCTAACATGACTTAGCTCAGGAGACCTTGTGCCCTCAAGTGTAATTGCAGGGTTTCAAATCTCCACCCCTGTGGTTATCCCAGAGCATCACTGGTTGTAAGTTTTCCTGGGATATTTATGGGAGGAGTTGAAGGGGGCACGCAGATAGGGATGGAACCAAGTCCCACTGCAGCCGTGGGCTCTGCTCCTTGGAGAAATCCCCACATAAAGAGCTGATGCTGACAGGGGAGGGCTCTGAATTGAAAGGTTCTCCTTTTGGAGAAGCCTGGATGTTCATCTGGAAAGACCTCTGCTAGCCACTGGTGCTTTCATGGTGATCTTCACAGCCCAGCTGCAGACAGCACCGTTCATGTGGGCTGCAGCCCTGGAACTGTGCAGAGGGCCACCTATACAGCCAAACACAAGGGCCTGGCACTGGCCAGGTGCATAGGTTCAGGCCAGCAAGGTTCCTCTCTCCTCCCCTCTTCTTGTCTTTTTGTCTTCATAACTTCTACAGGATCAACTGTTGAACTGGAGGTCCAGGTGTCCACCTCTCTGAGTCCTTCTCCACTAGTCTTTAGATCTGTTTGAAGATTAAATTCTTCCTGCTTTGGGGAACTATGAGCCAGATGTTGAATGCTAAGGATTCTGTCTCTAATAGTAATAGTAATAGTAATAGGCCATCAAGCCTATTGTATTTAAAATACTAACAAAACACATACATGTATGTATGTATATGCTATACATTTTAGATTATAAAGCATAGAGTTTTCTTTTTTTTGTGACTAGGACTAAAGGGGGCACAGGCAGGAACAGTTGGAAGAAATACAATGAAATTGAGGCTTAGAGAGATTGGATGATTATCTGGGTTAGCTCACCCAGCTAACACCATCTTTGGCAGCTGGTATGGTAAAGGTATCTACTGGTTGTCTGATCCTATTATCTGCTCAGTGATTTCTAGTGGTGATGGGGGATGGTACAATAAGTTTATTGATGTATACCTTATATATAGTAAAATGCATAAAGTCTTAATTGCTTAGTTTGATGACTTTTGTGATGTTAAGCACTGCTTTGTTCAAGATACTGGGCATTTCCTTCACTCCAGAATGCTGTCTTGTACCCCCTCCCATAGGTAACCTCCATTCTGATGTCCATCCCCATTAGCAAGCCCTGCCTATTCTTAAATCTCCTATAAATGGGATCACATGGTATATGTTTTCAAGTGTGGCTTTTTACTCCGGGTAATGGGTGTGTACAAGTTAGTGCACGCTTCGATGCTGCAGAGTCTTGTTTGCCCTTCTTGGTGACACACTGGATACAAACTCTTAAATAAACAGCAGGCACTGTGAATGGATGTGCTGAGTCATGAATGTTCTGCACATCTCTAATTGCCAGGTTTGGGGTAAGGCAGCATCTCGAGTGACTTGGCTGCATTTATATTTGTTTCAGGGACAGAAATGAAAATCAATGCCTTGGCGAACTTTGTTTAATAACTTCCCTTCTTTAATCACATTAGATGCTTATTTGGAGACAAAATGAAATTCATTAGGGCAGCACTGTTGGGTAACTGCTTTATCCCATCTTAGAACATTGTAGCCTCATGCTTATGATGGATGAAGGTCATTGCCTGTCTCTCCCATGTCTTTATAGCACTGTTCTGGGCAGAAACACACCCAAAAGAGAATGAGAACTGTTTACTACTGGTCTTGAATTAGGCAGGAGAAGTCTTTCTTTTCTCTTCTCTCTCATTATTGTTACCATAAGTGTTGGTACAGACAGAAAAGACAAATACTGCATGTCCCACGGGCTGTTTCTCCTTCATGTCTTCATGTGTTACGATGTGACACCCACACTGGCTTTGCTGTTCACTGGCTGTGTGACTTTCTGTCCTCATTTCCTCAGCTGTGGAATGGAGCCAGGCACAGTCCCCGTGTCACTGTGTTGTTGCAAAGAGTAAATGAGCAGCTCATTTTTGTGCATTGCAAAATTACCCAAAGCAATGGTTGGCACACAATGAACTTTCAGGAAATACAATCTATTGTAATTGTGGGAACAGTACGTAGGCCTATGAGATCGTCATGCAAGTCTTTTGAGACTTGAAAAACACTTATTGGGTTTTAAATACAAAAGGAAAACTTCAAAATAAAATCATTAAATATTAAGTAATTTTGGTTGCAGGGACGTTTACTGCACCATCCCTGAGATTTCTCGAAACTTCTAGTCCTCTTGCACTTAGGCAGGGCCTGTGGCTAGTTCTGGCCATTGGGTGTGGCTGGAAGTAGCCTTCCTCACTATTAGTAGGAAGCAATCAAGAGTCAGCGTGAGACTCTCCAGCTCTCTCCTTCCCAGTTAAGGAGACCAAAGAGGTCACCTGTTCTCAATGATGCAGCCGCATTGCCTTCCGAGGTCTGGGTTCCCCAGAGATGATACGGAGAAGGGCAAATTCAAATTACACTGCGCATGTTGTGAGTTGAAAATAAGCTTGTCTTAAGCCACAAGAGGGTTTCAGGATTGTTTGTTATCTCAGCATAGTCTAGACCAACATGACTAATGTAGGTGTCTACGCAACATGCCAACCATTCAGCTACCCTCAGTTCAACCTGACTCTTCCTTACTTGGATCTCAAGGCTCCACAAAAGCAGGGGTCTGTTTTTTGTTCACTAATGTATGCAAAACTCTGAAAACAATGCTCCCAGCACAAAAGAGTTGAAAAAAACTGTTAGTGAGGCTTTTCAAAAATAAGGCCTTCACAGGTCTTAATACAGCTCAGAATCTGGGTATCTTGTACCTCCAGTTCTTTGGGGTCTATCCTAGAGTTCAAATCATGAAATGAAGGAAACAAAACCCAGAGGTGGATGAGCCACATTTCATCCTCAAGGTCTTGCTTATGTTCTTCCATTTAAAAATTCCTGCCTCTTTAGAAAGGAGGATAGCGCAAAATGAACTCCTTTAAATAATGTGATTTAAAAAATACTTCGGAGCAAAGTCAGGAGATTGGTGTGTAGCCTGCTAGACACTACTTTTAACTTAATTTTTTAAGTTTTAATGGTGAGGTATTATGTTGTTTTTAAATATAGAAACCTCAAGCTCTAAAACCATCACAGTTAGATGACATCGGTAATTATACTGACAGCCGCAGATATTAGCATGAACTCAATACCTAAAATAACTCAGACTGTGGCTAATGGGAATCAAAGAAAACAGGCAGAGACACTAAAGAAGTCAATGTATTTTGACTTTTCTTTCTTGGAGTTGATTTTTACTTTGAAGTTATGTGCCTACCTTGCTCTTCTGATAGAAGATAAAAATATGATGGGACACAGGAGAAGCACTTGTTGGCTTTAGATAGCACCTGAGGAAATTAAAAATAAATAGCACTATTATTTTAATTGTAAAAACTTATGGGATACAGTGTGATAGTTGGACACGTGTATATGATGGGTACTAATCAAGTCAGGGTAATGATTGTTTCCATCTCCTTATCATTACTTTGTGTTTGGAGCCTTCGATCTCCTCTCTTCTAGCTATTTATAAAATACATAATAGGTTATCGTGAACGATGGTCATCTCGCTGTGTAGGACACCAGAACTCATTACTTCTATCTAGCTGTGTTTGCGCACCCATTATCCTATCACCTCCCCTGCTTTCTAGCCTCTAGTAATCACTATTACACATTCTGGTCAACTTTTTAGTCTCCACATAGAGAGAAAACATGAGGCGTTTGCCTTTCTGCATCTGATTTATTTCATTTATTAGAATGTCCTCCAGTTCCAATCATTTTTTTGCTGCAAATGCTAGGATCTTATTCACCCAGCAACAGGTTTCTTGGTTGATTTCATATCTTAGCTATTATGGGTAGTGCAAAAACAAATATAGCTATAAGGCCTTCTTTTGATATGCTAATATCAATTTTTTATATACCAAGAAATGAGTGGGATAGCTGGATCATATGGTAGTTCTCTTTTTAGTTATTTGTGTGTGTGTGTGTGTGTGTGTGTGTGTGTGGCATTCAACCACTGAGACACACCCCCAGTGCATATATATGTACATATATATATATATATATAGTTTTAATTGTTAATAGACCTTTATTTTATTTATTTATATATGGTACTGAGAATTGAACCCAGTGCCTCACCAGGAAAGTGTGCTACCGCTGAGCCACGGCCACAGCCCCCGAGCTCTTTTTATTTCTCATGTTGAGATAGGGTCTTGCTAAGTTGCTGAGGGTGGCCCTGAACTTGCCTCAGTCTCCTGAGTTTCTGGGATTACAGGCATGTACCACCATACTTGGCTCTTTTTAGTTTTTTTGAGGAACCTCCATACTGTTCTCCACAGTGGCTGTACTAATTTACATTCCTTCTAATAATGTATAGGAGTTCCTTTTCTCCACATCTTTGCCAGCATGCACAATTTTTAACTCTTATAACAAAGATGGAATGATATAACCATATCAAAATGTGAAAGAGTATTTCATATTTTGTCAGCCTTGGCTGTTTTTCTTTGTTTTGCTGAACTGAAAGTACTCATCATTTACTCATTTTTTTTTTCTCTCAGGTCACTTATTGTTGCAGAATTCAGAGACAAATATAGGCCAACTGATGACCACACAGCTGCCATTCCATCTGGTCTTGGTGCTGCAATGTGTGGTGCACAGCCCAGGACTTTGCAGGCCAGTGCTGGCCTTCTCAGTGTCTGTGTAGACCCAAGCACTGAAAGAAAAAGCTGGCTCTGACAACAAGCTATAGAGCAGAACAGTCCTTGGAAGAAGACTGCTGCAGGAAATCCCCTACCTGTATAGCTTCACTGGAGCCACTGCAGAGATGGCACACTCCTACAAGTGTTCCTTCATCCAGGACACCTGCCTGGGTGACTCTGCTCTCAGTCTGGGGACCTGATCCAACAGGTGCAAAGGGTGGAACTGCACATATTCTTGTGCAAAGTCAGTGAAAAAACTGCTCCTCCTGTATGAGCTACTCATGTGGGGCTGGAAGCAAATAGCAAGATATCACCAGTGCCCAGTGGGTGCTGCCTGCCACCTGTTTCATTTCTACATCTCCCACACCTGCCACTCTGTGCAATAAAGCAGGAGTTGCTCCTACAAAGTTAGTAATTATAGCCAAAGGAGTGATTGCTCCATACAGATGTGATTGAACCTGGCCCAGGGCAACCCTAATGAGGAGGTTCTATCCTGTGACCATTGCACTGGGATTCTGTCCTATGTTACTGAGCTCTCCTGCTCACCATTGCCCCTGATGCTGCTCTGGCTTCTTGACTGAGCTGATCTGTGCCTTTGAATATCTGAATATCCCAGTCTAATTATCCCCACAATTCTCAACTCTCAGTTCCTGCTTGAAGGTGGAGCCTCTGGCAGGTAATTCCCATAAACAGACATAGAAGTTTTGCAACAAGGCAAAGTAATGGAAAGCAATCCTCTTTCTGAAGACACATTGTGTTTTAGTTCTTGTTAAAATGAAAATATCTTATGAACTCCTGAAACGTTTTCAGGTTTTGGAGGGAATTTAGAATCTCTCTCTTTTCTTTTTCCTATTAATACCTAAACTTTCTTTCTTGGTTTGGTAATGTAAGCTTAGTTTTCTTAGTTTGGTTATTTCTTCCATAAAATTACCTAACATACAATCACAGATGCCCATTTATCTTCAAAACAATGCCTTGTACTGTTTCTTCCTGGGCTTCCCCAGGTTGATATTTATTAAATGTCATCTTCCAGGAGTTTCAGCTCTTATCTCTCTTTCTTTCACCTTGATCCATGCTCATTAAATTCTTCTGATTTGGTTTCATTGTTTTCTTTGCAGAAGGGCATGCCCTCACTTAATCACTATTATTTGGGCTTAAAGAAAAATAATTTTTAAGTGAAAAATTGGAGTAAGTTGTGATGTCTAGTTAGGAAGGAAAACTGCCTTAGAATTAGAGCAATTCATGGCAATCTGGCCTACTGTGGTCTTTCTCTCCACTAAGTTATGACATGGGCTTGATGTAGGGTCATATGGGAATGTTTGGAATGTTTTATAGAAAAAGTCTTGTGTGGAGACCCTCAGATAGAAGGCCTAAGTCCAAAGAGGCTGGTCAACTCAGTTTCTTATGATCAAAACCTTTCACAGCTTCATCACAGGAGGTTATAGATGTACTTTGAGAAAGTCTCCAGAGAAATCTAGATTTGGGGAGTCATTTGTACCTTAGTGGTCACTGAAGACCTCTGTTTCAGGGTGAATGACTAATTTAAATATGAACCAATAGCCAAGGCTAAACAGAGGAATGTTGTCAACATGCACCAGAGAAGGAGAGAAAACAAAACAAAGCAAAACAAACAAACAACAACAACAACAAAAAACCCGCAGCAATAACAAAAATGAATAAAAACATTAAGGCAGAGAAAATGAAAAAATGCAAGTAGTAGAAGAAAAGATTTTTTAAAAGCCATCATTAAGCTTCTTGGACAGATTTGAAGATGCTCTGTTCATAAGCAAGAGAGAGATGCTGTGGAATAGTAATAATGAGAGCGCATGAAATACTTAAGCCTGAGAGATGAAGTGCAGAATTCAAGCAACTGAAGGATAAAGATGGAAAAGTACATTAGGGTGTGTCATAAAAAGATAGATATTAAAATGAGAGAGAAATAATAAGGAAATCAGAGGACCAGTCCAGGAAGTATAGTATCTTATAAAAAATTCCAGAAATAGGGCCAAGAAAATAGAGGGAAGAAATTTTCAAGAAATTAAAACAAGAAAATTCTCAAAATCATAGAAAAGGAATGTCCTGATTGAAAGCACTAAATTGAGTGCCCAGCACAATGGATGAAACAACAGACAATGCCATGGAGAATTTCCAAAACAAGTGATGATGGAGAGAAAATAGATAGATAATAGATAGAGAGATGATAGATGGGTAGGTAATAGGTTGCTTATGAAAGAATGGAAATTAGATTGGCATCAAACTTCTTAATAATAAGTCTAATATCAAGAAGATGGTGAAATGGTGCTTTATGATTTCCTCCTATGACCAAATAAAATGATGAGGAGGGTGATAAATAATTCCAGCATACAAACAATAGCTAGTATTTATTCACTACTTACTAACTGGTCAGGAACTAGGTTCAATTTTTTCACACTGGTTTTCTCATTTAATGCTCATAAGAAACTTATGAGAGAACTCTTACTATTATTCCTGTTTGAAGAAACAGATGCAACATTGTTAAATAATTTGTTGAAGGTCAGTTTGGAGGCAAAATGAGAGTTTCCAAAGAATTATAAAAGTACCTAGATTAGCAGTGAGATGCTAATGGTATATCTGGTATTAGGGCAGTAAAGAGAAGAAACGGACAAAAAAGGAGAGAATTTTTACAAAGATTATGACATCTGAGATATGAATTACCAATTAGAGAAAGAAAGGGATTTTTTTTTTTGTTGTTGTTAGCTGATAGTTCTGTGTTGTGGCATTTTCTATAAAGCCCTCTCCTTTTTCATGAAAGATATCATGGTGTTGAAAGAGTTAACTCAGACTTCTACTTGCTGTTTAGTTCTTTATTCACATATATGGCCACCAGGTATTGCTATTTCAATTATTTAGATCCAGACTAACTCTGTACATTTATCTTTTCTTAAAAAGAGTAACACAAACCTTTTTCTCTAAGTACTTAATTTCTAGTTAATAAGCTTTAAGAGTCTTTTTATGATTAAAAATAAATTTCTCTTACTTTTAAAGTAGATATAAATCCCTTAGAACAAAAAGTCTTCAGCCTTGCCTCCCTCTTTTCCCTGGTTTTAGGTTTTATAAACAACTGCTATAAAAGAAAAACAATAGTGCTTTGGAATCCCAGATAGAGAGAGAGTTGACTTTTATCAGACAGCCTAAACAGTGTGCAGAAAGAATGACTAAGTTAGAGATATGGTGTAAAAATTACAACATATGCAGATAGTTACGTACAGTTCTTGTAACTCTCCATCTGTACGAAGCCTCTGTATGTATGTCTGATATGTAATCAGTAGATGATTCAGCCTCTTTCCTAAGTTTTATGATGTAAAAGAATGTGTAATGCCAAGAAATGTTGCTTATATACTTGTACAAACTGAAAATAAACCAGCAGAAGATTCCACAGCCTGACTCGCGTGTCGGTGTGTTTTTTTTCCCCATCGCTGCTTCTCTGCCTTCGTACTTCGCTGAGCGCTCGCGTTGTACCCCCTGACTGGGGCTGGCCCCCAGCAGTTCTGTTTCACCCCTATGCAGTATGAGCCAGATTATAGTCTTTGACATTAATGAATGTGTCTGTTACTTTGCATCAACTATGATGTGAGGGATGTAAACAAATGCTTTTCTGCAAATCAGCAAACTTGCTAAATTGTAAATGTGATCTGGTGGTAAATTCACACTTTGAGACCCAATTACCACGAAAAACAAGAGAGTGAGTCCCAAGGAAGAAGAGTTGGGAAGTTTTGGCAGCCCCTGGAGAGGAGAACATGCCCCTTGAAGAAGCAGAATTTAACTTACCTTTTTCCAAGTAGGACTGTGGGTAACAGTCAAGGCAAAGAGTTCATGTGAGCAAAGGAAGCCGAGAGGAAGGGACCAAATCACCTTGGATAGCTGCTGCAGATGACAGCTGATAACCAGCACTGATAATATCAGGAGAGCCAGATGAGACAAAAATTTGGGGAAATTTGATGTGTTTGGACATTTTGAAAAATTAGACATGTAACAGATCTATTGAATCATTTGAAAAAAAAAAAATAGAATATTAAGTAAATAAAAATAGAGAACCCAGGTATCGTGGCACACATCTGTAATCCCAGCTACTCCCAGCTACTCAGGAAACTGAGGTAGGAGGATCACAAGTCCTAGGCCAGGCTGGGCAACTGAGTGAGACCCTGTCTCTAAAAATAAAGGGCTGGGGATGTAGCTCAGTGGTAGAGCACTTGCTTAGCACGAAAAAGTCCCTAGGTTCAATCCCCAGTACTGCAAACAAACAAGTGAAAAGCAAAAACCAGAAGAAAAGTAAAAAAAACACAGGAGGAAGAAAATTACAGAACTACTCTGCTCATCAGTGAATAATACCTACATTTGCTGTTGAACCAAACAATTTTGATACAATCACGTTGCAAAGATGAAGAAGGGAGAGCCAGTGGTCACATTATGTGAGCAAACTAAATTCTCTGATACTACAATTGGAAATCAAAAGATATTTTCTAAAATTGATAAATCTAAGAATAGCAATAAGCGTCTCCTATTTTGAAATGTAAGGCTAAGTAGGAGAAAAGGCTACAAGGGTTGAAAGAGATGCTTCTGAAGGAGAAGGTGGGGAAGGGAGGAGGAGGACAGAGACTGTTTAATACCAACGATTTTAAAATTATGTGCCTCTCTTATTTTATTGTTCAATATTTATAATAGAAAGTATTTTCATGTTTCAACATTCAATTGGTATAGTAAAAAGTCCCTGCCCCCTTCCAACAAAGACAACCAACATTTTTTTTTCTTATTTATCTTTATTCCAAAGATAATTTGCTCATTATTTTTTTTAAAAAATAAATATTAGTTTAAAAGGGGTTGAAGCAAATAGAAAATCTGGGTATCGTTCTCATGGTCTAATAAAATAAACTTAATCTCAACTCAGTGAAACAACTCTTGTGGAAGTTTAATAGAATTTCATAGGATAAACTGCACAAATTTATCGTTTCGAGGTATGTAGGGCCAACTACAAGGTTAGAGAGTGAAGTCTCCACACAAGAGGATCTTCATTTCTGACACAAGTTTGGAAGGTTCTCCAAACTAAACTCAGGTTTGATAACACACTAGAAGGACTCAGAGAATTCAGTGGAAGCTGTTACACTCTCGGGTACAGCATATTACCAGGAAAGGACATAGTTTAAGATGAACCAAAGGAAAAAAAGCAATGGGCAGAGTCCAGGAGGGTTCCAAATGTAAACTTCCATTGTCCTCTTCCCAGGGAGTCAGGTTATGTTACTCTGCCACCATCAACATGTGACATATTGCTATATTGCTAACATATTGATATATTGCTAACCAGGAAGGCATCTTACCCAAGCCTCACTGTTCAGAGTTTTTTTATTGGGACTTCATTATGTAGAAGTGATTGTCCAGTCCCTAGGTTGACACTGCATGACCTAACCCCCAACACGAGTCACATAGTGGATCTTTCTGGCATGGCCAGCCCTCCACTATATCTGTTGGGTATGGACATCCCTACCCTAAGATATGGTATGACCAGTCTTCACCCTAAATGGAGACCCTATCAGGTCAGACTTTCTCTTTGGACAAGGCCAAGTTCTTTACTACACAATCCTGCATATACAGTTATACATGCACAATAACACATAGATAAAGCTTAATAACTTCAGTGGTGTTTGTCACAGCAAGTTTCAAAACAACTTATCTCTTAGCAGACTGCTTGTTGAATTTATGATGTATTTATCTAATGTGACATTATGGGCCAGAAAACGAGAATGAGGAATCCCTTTAGGAACAATATTTTGCTAAGGAGAAGCACCAGCATTTACTACCACTGTGTTTAACTATCATTATGTAAAGAGTATAAATATGAGTATATATATATATATATATATATACATATATATATATCACATATATAAATACAAACATATTTATTTGTAAGTATATATACTACATATATATATATATATATTTACAAATGTGCTAGCAAAGGTATAAACTATGTCTGAAAGAATAACTGAGAAGCTAATATTGTTTGTCTCTTGGGAGAGTAACTGGGTCAGCTGATGATAGGCTAAGAGAAAGTCTTTTCATCTCTACCTTTTTATGTCTTTTAAATTTTGAAGAAGGGAACATATTGCCTACTATTAAATAAATTAACTTAAAATCTTAAAATAATTATAAAAAAACCTGGTTCTTTGAGATCCACATCATGACTAATTCCTCTTCCCTGTCTTGTTGGCTACAGGTCTTTAGAAGTTAACCATCATTAAGACAAGGGACTTTCCATTATTATTATTTTGTTAGGAGATGGCTTAAAATTATTGTAAAAACAGGTGTTGAATTCTATCAATTTTTTCAGCATCTAGTGAAATGATGATTTTTATCTTTAATATCTTAATGCACTGAATTGCAGCAACAGATATCTTGGTATTGAATCACCTTTCCATTTCTGGAATAAACTCATGATACATTATTCTTTTAAGCCACTGCTGGATTCAGTTTGCTGGGGTTTTATTAAGACATTTTTCATCCATATTTCTAAGTAGCAACAGCCAATCACTTTCCTCTAATTGATTGCTTTTGGTATCTGGATTTATGCCAGTTTCATAAAAGAAGTGAGGAGATGTCTATTGTTTTCTAGGCTGAAGAACAATTTATTTAAGGAAATTCTCTGGACCTGTTTAGTCAGTTAGCTCCAGGTGCCTTATTTAGGGTTGATCTTTGACTTCCCTTTCTTTTCTGCCCCCCCCCCACCCATATATTGCTCTAGAGATAACAACCAGTTTCCTGTAGATTTTCAAATTTATTGATATAAAGTTTCACACAGTTGATTTATTTTTTAAAAAAACTTTTTCATATTTGCAATGTTTTTCCTATATGTCTAATGTTGCCGTGTGTGTGTGTGTATGTGTGTGTGTGTGTGTGTACATGTAGGATTTTCCGGTGAGACTTGCCAAAATACTTTTTCTCTCTCTCCCATATATATACATGCATAGCTATTTATCTCTCTCTCTCTCTGTCTCTATCTATCTATTTATCTACACATGTATGTGAACTTTGGGGGAATTGCTGCATTCAGGAAACAGCACATACAATCAAGTTGGATAATTTGAGGAGAATTTAATAAGGGATTCTTTACAAATATGAATACAGGGTGTAGGGAAATCCAAGAAGCTAGTAATGGAAGGCTTTGTTACTCAGTTTTCTGTTACTGTTAATAAAACACTTTAAAAAAATCAACTTAAAAAGAGGAAGGCTTTATTTTGGCTCAGTTTTGGAAGTTTTAGTCCATGGTTGGTTGAGCCCACTACTTTTGGCCTGTGGTGATAAGGTACATCATGGCTGGGAGTTCCTGATGGAGCAAGCTGCTTACCTCATGGTGGCCAGGAAAGAGCCTGGCATTCCCTAATCCCCTCTGAGGCCACGCCTCCAATGACCTAATGCCTCCCCCTAGACTCCACCTTCTAAAGGTTCTACCACCTCCCAACAACGCTGCTGGGAACCAAGCCCTTAGCACGTGGGCCTTTGGGGAACATTCTAGATCCAAACGACAGTAGGGCATTATCCCTTCTACACACGAATGTGTGAGGAGAGAGAGCAGTGGCCAGAACCTGGAAGATGAAGGTGATCGATGAAGCTTCCTTGAGAAGGCTCTGATTTGGCAATGAGACACAAACAGATCCCTGCACAGAGGAGGAATCACATTCTTTGTTTGTTTGTTTGTTTTCCTGGTGCTGGGGATTGAACCTATGGCCTTGTGCATGCAAGGCAAGCACTCTACCAACTGAGCTATATCCCCAGCCCAAGGGATCACATTCTAACCTGACTTTCTTCTCTCGGCCCCTAACTGGTGTTCCCTCCAGTCAAACCCAACAGGGACCTCTGGAGAGAGTAAATAGATAAGTAGGGTGGAACAAATAAAAGACATCCAGTGCATGGTAGATTTTTAAAGATTGTGCATTTCATTTTGTTGATCTATGCTAAGATTCATTTGCTATTGTAATTTTGGCCTTTATGATTATCAATTATTTTTTTCCTGATTTGTTTTGGTTTAATTGTTCTTTTTAAAATAAATTATTGTATATTTATTTTCAACATTTTTATTTTAATAAGTTCATGTGAAACTAAATTTTTTTAAAGTACCACTAGATTACATCACAGATTTTTAAATATGATGTTTTCATTTCTAATATAATCATTCATAGTTTCCTCTTTTTTTGTTCATTGGCTGTGAATTATTTAGAAAATCATTGTTTTTTTCCCCTCCTTTATGACTCCATGATTTGAAAGTTCCAAGAGGGGCAGAACTGATATTTGGTGTTAGAAGTTAGTGTATTGTCTAACTTTGGGAAGGAAGGGGATTGGGAGGGAAAATCATGAGGACATTAATTCTGCCTATTGGCCTGAATGGCAATCACCTGGGTGTGCTCACATTGTGAGAAGTCATTGTGTTTGTATTCGTATCCTCAAGCTGCCATAATGAAATATCATAGATTGGGGTAGCTTAATGATAATTTTATTTTTTCACAAAAGTCCAAGATTAAATTGCCCACGGATTTGATTCCTGGGGATGAGAAAAAGTATATTTGTTCAACAGTTACTTGTGGAGTGCCTGCCAGGTGCCAGCCACTGTTCCCGACTTGTATGGTTCATTATGAACAAAACAAAGATGCCTGCCCTGGGGGAGAATTCATTTTATCAAGAGGCAATACCCAATACTCACAACAAATAAGCAAGTTATGAAGTCATGCTGTATGTGCTCTGGAAGGACAATTGTTTTCCAAAATGATAGAGCAGGAAATGTGGGGTGAGGAGTGTGGGGCGGGGATAAGGATTGCAATAAATATTGGAATAGACCTCATTGAAAAAATCACATGGGACATGAGAGAAGAGGAGGTGTGTGTGTGTGTGTGTGTGTGTGTGTGGTGTGTGTGCACACACACATGTGCACACATTGATGTACAATACCTGTTGGACTTTGTAGCACCTGGTAGGACTTTTGTGATTTTAACTCTTAGTGAAATGGGTTTGGGGCAGAGAAGTGTCATGACTGCACTTAGTTTTTGAAGGGATCACACTAATGCCTCTGTGAAGAATTGACTGTAGAGGAACAAGATGCAGGGAGATATTGCCATTATCTTGGTGGGAGATGATGGTGTCTTGGATAAGGATGGAAGTAGTAGAGGTGGAAAAGAGGTGGCTTTGGGATATACTTTGAAGGTAGAGCTAGTAGGATTTCTTGGTTAACTATAGAGAATCAAAGTGGGGAGTGCAGAATCAACCCAAGATGTTGGCTTGAGTGATTTTGTAGAGTTGCCATCCACTGAGATGGTGTTATCATTTGGATGTGTGGTATTCCCCAGGGCTCATGTGTGAGACAATGCAACAGCATCCAGAAGTGAAATGATTGAATTATGAGGGCCTTAACATAATCAGTGGATGAATCTGCTGATAGGGATTAACTGGGCCATAACTGTAGGCAGGTAAGGTGTGGCTGGAGGAGGTGGGTCACTGGGGGCATGCCTTTGGGGTTTATATTTTGTCTGTGTTAAGCTTCTTGATTGCCCTGTTCCGAGCTATTTTCTCCTCTCCATCCTCCTGCCCTGGTGTTCTGCCTTACCTCAGGCCCAGAGAAGTGGAGTCAGCCATCTATGGACTGAGAACTCGGAAACTGTAAGCTCCAAAAAACAAACAAACAAACAAACAAAAAAAAAAACCAAAAAACCACTTTTCCTTCTCTATATTATTCTTGTCAGGTCTTTTGGTCACAGTGCTGAAAAAAAACTGACTAAAACAGATGGAGAAGGTTGTGGATGGAGCAATTTGGGAGATAAAATCAGGAATTCAATTTCAGAAATGCTGAATTTGAGATAAGTTCAGTGGACAACTGGATCCAAGAAAATGGGATTCAAAGAAAGGTCTGGGGTGGAGATATAAATTTGTTGGTATTTAAAACCAAGAGACTAGTTGAGTTCACCAAGACAGTACACGTTGACGAAGAGTTCAGGGACTAAGCCCTGGGAGACACACCTGCTACATGTGGAACAATGACAGGAATCAGCAGAAAACTGAAAAATAGGCACCAGGGGCTGGGGCTATGGCTCAGCGGTGGAGCGCTCATCTCACATGTGTGAGGCCCTGGGTTCGACCCTCAGCGCCACATAAATAAAATAAAGGTATTGTGTCCACCTACAACTAAACAATGTATTTTTAAAAAATAGCCACCAGCGAAGTGAAAGGAAAGCTGAGAGGATGGGATTATGAATGCTGAGTACAGAAAGTGAATCAAGGATTTAGGCATTTAATGTATATAACTATTATCATTTTGGTGCTAGGGATGAAACCCAGGTCCTCACACATAAATATGCACTCTAACATTGAATTACACCCCAGCTGATATATATTATTAAAATTCAAATCCTCTATCTTCTTCTTTTTCTCTTTTGCAGTGCTTGAGATTGAACCCAGGGCCTTGTGCATGTTAGGCAAGCTTCTACCTTTTAGTTATATCGCGAGTCCCAAATCTTCTATTTTCTTATTTATTTGTGTCTACTTTTGTTAATTCTGACATTTTAAATTTTATCACAAATACTGTGGAGTTATTTATTTATCTTTGTATGTGTGTCATTTTTGTTTGATATTCTTCAAAGTTTTAACATTAGGTATATAAGCGTTCACATATAGTTTCCCAACCTACTTTAAACAATTACTTATATACCTCCTGTTTTCTTTGAGGAAGCTTAGAATAATGGAAATCAAAACAAGCAGGGATTCAGAGGAGAAGTATGCACTAAGAATCAAAATGCACTCTGCTCTCATATATACCTAATCAGAATAAATAAATAAACAAGCAAATAAATAAATAAACAATTTTTTTAAAAAAGAATTATTCCTGAGAAAAGCTATAGCTATTAAATACTGACCAAGGCAAGCTCCGCCCCCACCCAATGTCTCCAGTGCAACTTTTTTTTTTTTTTGGTACCAGGAATTAAACTCAGGGACACTGGGTCACATCCCCAGCCCTTTTTTTGTGTGTGTGTTTTATTAGAGACAGGGTCTCACTGAGTTGCTAAGTGCCTCGCCATTGCTGAGGCTGGCTTTGAACTTGCGATCCTCCTGCCTCAGCCTCCCAAGTGCTGGGATTACAGGTGTGCGCCACCGCGCCTGGCTCCAGTGCAACTTTTTGATGATAAAACAACAGAGTTGATTTTTACTGTGGTGAGAACCCCACTTCAACAGAGCTATGGCTGGATCTTTAGGAAGCAGAGACAAAGCTGGATTTTATTGAGAACCAGAAGTTCTAACGCAGGTCTTACAATGAGATGCTTGATTAAGATTGGATAAGGATTTTGACATAACCATTCGGAATTGGTGGAAGAGGCATGGTGAGGATTTTGAGATCCGGGGCGGAGGGGGTTGAAGAATCTTAAGAGTAAGCTGTCTGAGCCGGGCGCGGTGGCGCACGCCTGTAATCCCAGCACTTTGGGAGGCTGAGGCAGGAGGATCGCGAGTTCAAAGCCAGCCTCAGCAATGGCGAGGCACTTAGCAACTCAGTGAGACCCTGTCTCTAATAAAAACACAAAAAAAAGGGCTGGGGATGTGGCCCAGTGGTCAAGTGCCCCTGAGTTCAATCCCTGGTACCACAAAAAAAAAAAAAAAAAAAAAAAAAAAAAAAAAAAAAAGAGTAAGCTGTCTGTTGCTTCCTATGACATGTCTTTCAGGAGGTTCCTGTTATGAATGTTCAAGGAATCTCCTGGCATGGCAAGGTTATGCCGATGAATGCAATGGAATAGTAAAGTCATGTTAGTGTAGACAACAAGGAGTGTGTGTGTGTGTGTGTGTGTGTGTAGGAGTGATCATTCAGGTCCTCAACACAAAACCTAAAAGGGCCATTTCTCTCAGTGGGTGCATGCCTCCAGCCTCCAGCACTGACTTCAGTGTGCCTGCTGCTGACCCTGGGCTCCCAAGGCTTGCAATTCTACCCTAAGCAAGGAGTTGATTGTTCCATGTCTATTTAATGCCTATAATGTTGTGGCAGCCCATGAAGCTGTGATTCCCAATGAGAAAGTCATGTTCAAATAGAAGAAGGCATAAGACGTTGACCAACACTGCTCATTAACTATCTGCAACAAATGTCCAGATAGACATAATCTTCTGCCCATTACTGATAAACCAGATTTGCTGTTTTCAGCTCCCACTTCATGCAGTTACAAGCTTTCAGTTACGAATGATTAATGACTGTAATTGTCCTAACTTCATCAGATAGGGCTTGCATTTTTAGGAAGCAAAGATTTCCTAGTAGATGCTGCACTCTCCAGCTGCCAGGCATAATTTATGGTGTTCAGCCTCATTCCCTTAATACTTCTGACAAACCCCAGGCATTGTTGAGAAAGACTCAGCTTATAATGTGACTTTAATTTATTATTATGGTTTTATTATTATTTGGCCTAAAATGATCACTGAGGATCTAGAGATTGACTTAGAGTTTAAACTAATCTCCCTACAATGCTAGTATTGCTATTATCTTGGTATTGAACTAATTGAATAATTGAAAAACCAATAGAATAAAAACTGCTTCCAAAACATAGGTAGGCATCACACATTACATAAAGAAAACTGTAATTGATGTCATCCTTTCTCTGGTGCCCCACCCAGATTCCTTCTCTAGTCAGTGGACCCACTCCAGATGCTGGGAGTGTTGAAAGCTAATAGCTCACAGCTGCCCCTTCAGCAAATTGCCCTGGAAGCACAGGAGCCATCTGGCTTGCAATATCATGCGCCCCTCCCACCCAGGGCCGCCTACAGCCACAGAGTGGCTAACACAGAATTAAAAGACTTCTACCCCCTTTACAAGCTGGGACCAAACTTTGTGGACCAGTTCACGCTCCAGAGCCTTCCTCAGGTTAGGTTGAAGCCAACTCCAACTAAGACCACCTTTTTGCTTAGTTCCTTCTCCTGCTCCACCCCCTTTTTCCTTTCCTTTTTCTTCTAAGCATGTTTACTCTGTCAGTCCACTGTACCTAATCCTCTGCCTGGAGGCCACCTCCTGTGTCACTCCTCCCACAGGATGTTGTGTTGTGATACACAAAGAAGGGAGGGACTCTTGTTGCAGTTGTAACAACTGACTTTAAAAACAGGGCCTCACTAAATTCCCCAGGTTGGCCTTGAACTTGCGATCCTCCTGAATGGCTGGGATTACAGATGTGCACTACCACGCTAGCCCATTAGTGTATTCTTAACAGCATTTAGAAGGCTGCAGGGCACATAGTAGGTGCTGAAGAGACAGCTTAGTTCAGGCTTCTATAACAAAATACCATAAACTGGGTGGCTTATAAGCAACAGAAATTTATTTCTCACAGTTCTAAAGGCCAAAGAGTCCCAGACCAAAGCGCCAGCAGATTTGGTGTCTGGTGAGGGCCTGCTTCCTGGCTCACAGATGGTGTCCTCACATGATGGAAGGTTAGAGAAAGGTTTCTGGAGTCTCTTTTACAAGGGTACTAATCCCATTCATGAGGACGTACCCTTATGACCTAGTCACCTACCAAAGTCCCCACCTTCCAATACGATCACATTGGGGATTTTTTTTTGGGGGGGTGTGTGTGTTACTGGGTATTGAACCCAGGGGCACTTAACCACTGAGCCACATCCCCAGCCCTATTTTGTATTTTATTTAGAGACAGGGTCTCACTGAGTTGCTTAGAGCCTTGCTTTTGCTGAGGCTGGCTTTGAACTTGCGATCCTCCAGCCTCAGCCTCACAAGCTTCTAGGATTACAGGCATGCGCCACTGCACCAGGCCCACATTGGGGATTCTAACATACGAATTTATAAACCATTCAGTTTATAGCAAAAGGAATCATGATCTCAGGGCAACCTTCATTGAGTCACCTTTCTAAAGACACACAGGGTATGACCTCTTATAGTACAATCTCTTCTTGTATCCTACCCTGAAATCCTGGCTTTCATTTAGGGAAGCAGCCCTCTCCATCATTTGGTTCAATTAGGGCTGACCTTAGCCCAGTCACTGCCTGCAGTGAAGACAGTATGGAGGGTGAAAGAATGGATGATATAGTATGACCTAGATTCAGCCTTGATTAAAGACAGCTATAACTGTGAATCTTTAGTTTAATGAACCAATGAATTGTCTTTTTATGCTTAAGTTAAAACAGTCTGGAATAATGATAAACCCCTTTATTACATTGCTAAATGTCTTTCTTTCCACCTACTTCTATCCTTGTAATCACCCCATTGCAAACAGCTGGGGAGGAGAAAGGCTGGCTTATCTGAGAAACTCTGATTTTTGCTGCCAATTGAAAGATGCTCATCCAGGGGAGGCATATGATCTCAGGCATCCTACCTGATGATCTCTGTTCTGTTCTTTTCTTTTTTTCTTTCTTTCGTGGTACTGGGGATTGAACACAGGGGTGCTCTACCACTGAGGTACATCCTCATCTGTTTCTGTTGTTTTTAATTTTGAGACAAGGTCTTGCTAAGTTGCCCAGGCTGGGCTCGAACTTGCAATCCTCTCAGCTCAGCCCCCTGAGTCACTGGGACTCCAGGCATGTGCTGCAGCACCTAGCTTCATCTTTGCATCTTTGATCAGCTTCTGAAAACCTCTCATCCAGATTACAAAACTTTACTTGACCCCTGGGACCAGAAAATACTGCACAGAATCCGAAAGCAACTTTTTCTAGTGTTTACTTCAGAGAAGTTCAAGTATGAGTCATATTGAAGATGTTCAAACAGATTTGGTTTGTATAATAGATCAAGCAAAAAAAATCGGGGGCTAGGGGTGTGGCTCAGTAGTAGAGCATTTGCTTAGTTAGTTTGTGCAAAGCACTGGGTTCAATCCCCAGCATCACATCAATCAATCAATCAATCAGTTAGTCAGTCAGTCAGTCCAGCAACTGGAACTGGTCAGTGAGATTTGGCCATAAAATATTTTTATCTTAAGCCTTAATGAATGTTTTCTCCCTGAGTAAGATAGACTAGTGGAGTCTACTGTATGTGTTCCCCTGTTGGAGTAAGTCTTAAGGGGAAATAAGCAAATGAGCCATAAGTCCTAAAATTATGATGTGTCAGCCACAGCCCTACTGACCTTCCACACAGGGTCACAACTGAGCATGAAGAGTGAGGTGGCAGCAGCTCAGTTATAGTACAAGAGGGAGTAATTAAAGCTTCATCTGCCTTGCACCATCTCTGTGGCTCATTGTAATGAGGGTCCTATGTTGAGGTAAGGGTGGGAGAACAGGTTGGGTAGAGACTGTGGCCCCAATTCCTTTCTTGGCCTCTTTGCTCTAACACATAATGATCATCTTTTTTGTTGTTTAATTTATTAAACCATGTGGAAAGGCAACGGAGAGGTTTTTTTGTTTTTTATTATTTCCTTTGTTATTTATTTATTTTACTCCAGAGAAAATGAGATTTACTTTTGGAAAGGAGTTATTTTGGGGGAAGGAAATAGACTGAAAAGGGGGTCATATGTAGCCTTCATCTCTTTTTTTATTTTTTAAATTTGTTCTAATTAGTTACACATGACAGTAGAATGCATTTTGATGTATCATATATAATGGAGTATAATTTCTCATTCTTCTGGTTGTACATGATGTAAAATACCACCAATTGTATAGTTAGATATGTACATAGGGTAATAATGTCTGATTCATCCCTCAGAAAGCTTAGGATGGAACCACCATTTAACCCAGCTGTCTCACTCCTTGGTTTATACCCAAACAACTTAAAATCAGCATATTACAGTGATGCAGACACATCAATGTTTATAGTAGCTCAATTCACAATAGATAAACTATGGAACTAAACTAGGTGCCCTTCAACAGATAAAAAAAATGTGATACACACACACACAATGGAATATTACTCAGCCTTAAAGAAGAATGAAATTATGGCATTTGCAAGTAAATGGATGGAGCTAGAGAATATCATGTAATTAAATAAGCCAATACCAAAAAATCAAAGGCTGAATGTTTTCTCTGATGTGTGGATGCTAATTCATAATAAGTGGGGGTCCTGGGGAAGAACAGAGTTACTTTAGAATAGGTAGAGGGGAGTGAAGGGAGGGGAGGGGATACGGGGGTAGGAAGAACAGTAGAAAGGAGAGCTTTTGATAACCATTCCTTTGGCCCAGATTTCTCTAGCAAAATAAAAAGTGCCTTCTAGAACACTGTGGTTTGCCTTAGCTCCATTTCACTAACTTCTTTTAAAGTCTATTTTATAAACAACAACAACAACAACAACAAAACTACTTTGTGTTCACATACAGTTGTCTACTAGACTCTGGAAAGGTTTCTGTTTTCAAAGTACATGAGAGAAAATGACTCCAAGTCAGGTCAAAGGAGGTCTTCAACAGAAATCAAGGGAGTTTTAGAGGTGAGTTAGAAAGAGATGTTTATCCCTTAGTAATGGAGTCAAAGAACTTATTGTAAGGACTTGGCCAGAAAAGTGATAAGGAATGACCATATATGGGACAAGTTCTAATATACATATCTTGTTAAAAATAATCTACAAACACCTTGAATGATGATGAATGGATAAACAGACTGTGGTATGTCCATACAGTGGACTATTATTCAGCAGCAAAAGTAAGGAAGTACTGACGCATGCTACGATGTGAATGATATGCAGGACCTAGGTGCAAAAGGTTGCATGTTACGTGATTTCATTTTATATGAAATACCCAAAACAGATCAATCCACAGAAACAGAAGACAGATTGTGGTTCCAAGGACTGAAGGGAAGGAGAGGAGAAGCAACTGCTTAATGGGAATGGGGTTTCCTTTTGGGGCAAATGAAAATGCTTTGGAACCATAGAAATGATGATTGCACGATATTATGAATATATAAAATGCCTCTAAATCGTTATTTTTTAAAATGATTAATTTTATGATATGTAAATCTCACCTCAACAACAACAGATGAAAGGAAAGCGTGTTTCCATTCCTATTATCAATCCCAGTGGTAAGAACAGGCACATTTCCTAGAGTTAGCACTGCAGCTGGGGATACTACCCCAAGCTCCACCCAATCAGGGTAGTAGGAGCTTCTGCTTTGTGGCATGATCAGCCTCAGCAGCCCTGGGAGTCCTATTCTGAACGAAGGTGCCCAGTTTCCTCCAGTTGTTCCACATTGCACAACTTTCAACATGACATCTACTCATTTGTTGCTGAATTCTAGAATCATACACCTCAGAAACTGACTAACATAGGTAGAGATGATGGCTTGATCAAAAGAAATGTGAAATTGTCAGAGGATGGTGACTAAGAATAACTCACTGAATGCTTTTATACATTCTCATACACTAATGGTGGGAGTGTAAATTGACTCAGTCATTCTAGGAAGCAATTTAGCAATGTGTTTCCAAAGTTTATCAAATGATCATATCCTTTGACTTAGTTATTGCACTTCTACAAATTTGTTCTTTGGAAAGAGACAGTTAATTAGGCAAAGAATCAGCTACGTGAAAGTTCATTTCATTGTTATTTATAACAGTGAGAAATTAGAAACAAACTAAAGCCCAAGAAAGGGGAATTATGATTTATCTATGAAATGTAATACTGCTTTAGACATGTAACAGGAATCATTTATTATCTCTCATGGTTTTTGTGGTCAGGAACTCAGGAAAGACAGAATGGGGATGGGTTATATCTACCCTATAATGTCTGGGACCTTATCTGGAGAATTTAAACAGTAGCAATCATCTGAAGGGTTGTTTGCTCACACATTGTCAGATGCTAGAGTATCAGCTGGAGGCCGAAGTGGATCTGTCAGCTGGGACAGTCACATGCAGCCTCTCCATGGATTTTGGACTTCCCCACAACATGGCGGTTTAGTTCGGAGAGTGAAAAGAAAGAGAACCATGTTACCTAAATAACATAGCCATGGAAGTCACAAATCATCACCTATGTTACATTCTATTAGTTGCGAAAGTCCCCCAAAAGTCTCACTAGATTCAAAGGGGGAGGGGGACAAAGACCCCACCTTCTGCTGGAAACATGCCAGTGTGTCACACTGTAAGAGGAGCATGTGGACGGTAGGTATGCGGGTGCAGGCATCTTAGGAAAATACGGTCGAACCATAACTCATCAAATCTTAAAAGAATATCTAATGGCATGGGAACATGTCCATGACAGGTTGGTTATGAAGTTAATAAAATCAGATTACCGAAAAAAAAAAAATCCCTGTTTGAAGGAAAAAGGTATAGATGAAAATATTAACAGTTCTCTATAGGTTGTGAGATAACAGGAAATGTTTATTTTCTTCCTTGTTCTTGTCTATATTTTTTTATCATTTCCACAATAAATATGTATCCATTTTACAATTAGATAATAAAAATACTGAATAATGTTATTTTAAAAAGGAATCAAGCTGGGCATGGTGGCACACCCTGTAATTCCAGCTACTCAGAAGGCCTAGGCAGGACGATTGCCAAGTTCAAGACCAGCCTGGGAAACTTCGTGAGACCCTGTCTCAAAATAATAAATAAAAAGGACCGAGGATGAACCTCAGAGTTAGAGAGCCCTTGGGTTCAATTCCCAGTACCATGTGCGCGCGCGCACACACACACACAAAAGGAATGAGCCACTGCTTTGAAACTTCTTAGAAGAAACTTTACCTTAGGGGTTCAGGTATCCGTGGCCCCACCTTAGAGAGTTGTGTTAAAGAATAGTCCCACAGTGAGCCCTGAATCCAATCTTGGCCTTCACTTGAGGAATTTTGCTCACAGATTATCCTCTCTCAGTCTTCAACCTCTGCATCATTACTGGATCTTTACTCTGTGTTTAAAATTCTTCTTGAGTGCCCAAACTTTAAAAACTGAAATACTTCTTTGACCTCAGTAACTGTTGCTCTATCCCTGTTTTGAAAGGCCAATCTACTCTATCCTTCTCTATTTTTCACTTCCAATTCTTTTCTGAGCTCTCCACAAATATGCCTTCTGGCTTCACTAATTTAGAGCACTCTGGAAAATGTCATCAGGGGCTGCCCAAGTGACAAATCCACTCACCCACTGGGGGACTGTGAATGGGCTCTGGCCTATATGTGGGTTTCTCTCAGGCTTCATGGTGTTTTTAAATTTTTGAATTGATTCCAACATTTAAAAATTGGGAAAGCCCACATAAAAATATAGAATTTCAGCCTCTCTAAAAACTAGAAGATCTAGCAATAGCAGCCCCACCTTCTTGCATGCCAACAGCTTCTTGAGAAGAGTAGCAGCCATCACTCAGAGAGGACGCAGGCTCTCCAGGACCTCTTGGGTTCCAGTTGGTTCTGGCCTATAGATGTTTATTACCTACATATATAGATATCTGACCTGTAGCTATCTGGCCACTCATTGCCTTTGAACTGTGAATATTTGAATTTGAGATTCTCATTTTTAGTAAAGCCAACTTGTAAATGTCATCACTACAGAAGTTGAATCTAAATTCATGAATTGGTGTGAGTTCCACTAAAAAGCAGATGGTGAGACTATAATTTGGGTGCAAGTAGTTTATTTGAAAGGTGATCCCAAAATGCCTCATAAGAGAGGAAGGAGGTGACTCAGACAAGGACAAAGGTAGATAAAGAGTGAATTAGTAAGCAGTTGGTCAGGGTGGGCTAGAGGCACTCCATTCTGCTTGGGATTTTCTGAGCTACTAAGAAGGATCAAGAGTTGATGAAACTGGGGTGCTTATCCACCAGCTGCTTTCTCTCATGAGATTCCCTAATTGCCCAGGGCATTAGCTCCTGGCACTTCTAGACAATACTACTTGCCTATACCATGCTCCCATAGCCAGAGGAGGTCGTCAGAGGGGTGCAGGTGTGTAGGGTAGGATGCAGAAGGCATGTGCAGAGGTGATCTCCAGGTGCACAATGGGCAGGGCCCTGGCAGTGTCTGCAGAAAATGATGTCATCTCATTTCCTCCTAGCACCTGGCATCAAGTTAGCCCTTCATACATGTGAGTGGCTGGAAGCTCTTGTTTTTCTCAAACTCATCCTGGTGAATTCCCATGGGAAATGAGATGAATTTAAGTAGCTAATTGCATAATCCAATTTGTTCAGATCTGTGCATGTGTTTGGGGGAGAAGGTGACTGAAAACATCCGTCCTCTGCCTGAAGGCAGTTCCTGGCTTCTCTTGGGAGTGCTAGTTGCTCCCTGAGTGAAGCATTGGTTTTAATAGTCAGGAAAAATCTATTTTTACTTGGTGTTGCCTCTGGGTGTTCTGCAAGGCCCTGGCCTGCGCCCAGGTTGCTGTGGCACCAGTTCCTATCAGCACGTACCTCCAGGGACAAAGCATGAGTGAATTAAAGTTTAATTAAAGGTGAAACTCCAATGTGGATGTAGTCTGTCGCCTCCTGGCTAAGGCAGGTGAGGGCTTTTAAATGGCAGCACAAGGACCTCGCTGATGTCATACCTGCCAGCTGGGTCTGCACGTGATGGTCAGTTCCTTTGGGCAGTTTTATGGGACACCTTTGTTTTTCCATCACAAAAGGAGAAAATGTTGAGGAATATGGTAGTAGATACAAAGAAGTGTGGATGTAGTAGTTACAAAGACATGGCTTCTCTTAGCTTTAATAGATTGGAAGCAGAGTGGCTTCTCTGAGGTTTAATAGTCAGATGGGATGGCATGGCTTCTGGGCTGCTTCTCCTATGCCCCTAAAGCATCTGTCTTTAACAGACCAGCAGCAAAGGGTTTGGGGAGACAGACCTGATTTCACGGTTGGCCCTCCCTACTACGGATGTGAGCAAGCAGTAGAGGGGAGATGGTCAGTTCCTGCAGCTTCTGTCCCCTGCCAGGGGCACATTTATTTCTGCATCTTTGGCCCTCCAAAGCCAGTTCATCCAGAGAAGAACCAGGCTGGGGAAACTGGCATGACTACCCAAATCACTGAATATGGAGGTCAGTGGAGCCCAGCATCCTCTCTCCTGACCCACAATTTTCTCCTCATCTCCTCCTCCCTTTTCCCCAATAAGACCCCAACAAGAATTCTATGGGAGGCCTTTCATGTAGGGAGACATTCTCTTCCAATTCATTTTGATCCCAGAAACAATAAATATGCGCTTCACCCCCACACACCTAACCCCCATTTGCTGGAAAAATAATTAGGGCACAGAGAAGCCCATTTAAAACTGAGACCAGTCAGCTGGCTTTTACATTCACTGCCAAGCTGACTTATCAGCAGTCACTCAGAAAAGATCTAGGTTCAGGCAAAGCTTAACACATAGCTCTATTTTGGGAGGTTCAGGAAACTCATCAGTCTGTTAACACAAGGGAGATAGTGCAGCTCTGAAATTTTGGGAGGTGTCAGGAAACTCCTTGAGGCAGGTCTCCACCTGTGGAATGGGGGAAATGCCTGGATCACCTCACCTGGAGACCCAAGGGAGATGGTGCCTGCCAGAATGAGGACTTTCCCACTGCAAGGTGGAGTTTGTTGGAGGAATATGACAGAGCAATGAAGAAGACTGGCTTTCCTGGAAGTCTTCAAAAGAAATTTTAGTTGTATCAGGCCTTAAAGCAACAGAAACTGGACCTACAGGAGCCCCCAAGATCTCAGCAAAGAGAGTTCACAGATCTTCTCAATGACATCAGCAATTCTAATAATAATAATGATAACACATAGCAACCCTGACTCTGCAGAAACCATGCTCAGCCCACTTATTCACTTACCCCTCACTACAACACCACAAGCCCAGAGCTCTTTGAGCTCTCCTGGTCTGATGATTTCTCATAATTCCAGCTTAGATAACTCTGCAGCTTACCCAATGTTCTGCCCCCTCTTAGGTCCTGCCGTGGTGCTTCCTTTCAGACACTTGCAGTGATTACTGCTCGCTGTTTGGTGATTTCCCTATTTCCCAGCTCAAATCTCTTGAGTGCAAGAACATTAACAATCTGCAGGGACCTGGTGCTTATGCAATTTAGAGACCCTCTTTAAGAAAGGAATAAACGGCTTGGGAGGCTGAGGCAGGAGGATTGAGATTTCAAAGCCCGTCTCAGCAACTTAGCCAGGCACTTAGCAAATCAGCCAGACTCTATCTCTAATAAAATATTTTAAAAAGGGCTGGGGATGAGGCTCAGTGGTTAATCACCCCTGGGTTCAATCCCCAATACCAAAAAGAAAAGGAAGAAAGAAAGAAAGAAAGGAATAAAAACGTAGGAGTACGTGCCAAACTAGGCTAGGGGATTTGCAGAAGACTTGAATAATCGAGACCCTGGAGGTTCATTATTTCAGGGTGAGTTGCCCTCTGCTGGAGGCTGATAGTAAATTTTTGTTGGGGTGGTTGGGCCAGGAGGTGACCTGCCATGGAACCAAACCTGGCTGTTAAAAGTCGGAGGAGCACGAGGGGGCAGGAAAGATGGTGGAATGAGATGGACATCATTACCCTTTTCATTTTTCAATCCTGTCCTTCTACCCAAGTGTTCTCAATCACCCAGTTTCTAGAGATCAGATCCTGGGGGTTATCTTTGCCTTGTCCCCATGGCCAACATGACCATGAGTCCTATTAATTCTATCTCTAAAACAAGCCTCATCCACCCACTTTTCTGCCTCTTTTCTACCAACATTCCACCTCGACTGATGCAGTGGCCTCCAATCAGTCTCCCTGCCTCCATTCCTGTCTCCTACACATTCCTGTCTTGTAGGGTAGCACAATCAGCTTCTTACAATAAATCAAGGCATGCTGCTCCCTTGCTTAGATGAACAATTGCCTTCAAATAACATTCATGCTTCTTGCTGTGATCTGAGGCCCTGTCTATCTAATCCACCTGTCCCTCTAATATCACTCTTCTCAGGCCAACCTCCTCTTCCCATCCTGTGCTCTAATCACACTGGCCAGTTGCTTTCCCATGGGAAGGCTTTGTGTTTGCTGAGTCCTCCTTCTGAAGCTTGCCACCCCACACTCTTTCCCTGGCTAAATCCCTTTCACTTCTTATTTAGCCATTTAGTCTCCTGTTGGTTGTTTCACAATATGCACAGTGTTATAAACAATAAGGCAATGAACATCTAAATGGATTTGATTTTTATCCCACTGTCTGATTCTCTCCTTGGCATAAATTCCCAGAAGTGGAATTGCTTGGGAGAAGAAAATTCTTAGGTTACATTTTGATATAATGATAAATTGCCCTGTATGAAATCGTAAAATGCTCATGATCCTACTGATTTCACTCATGATAGTTAATCTTCCAAAAGAAGAGGCAGAACCAGGCAAGGATTTGTGTGCATGTGGTTTCCTCTGCTGCAGAGCCCAAAGCCCTGCTTTCTGCTTTACAGGAGTGCGCATTACCATGCATGGAGGCCTGGAGGCCTGCCCTCATCCTCTTGAGTTAGGAGCTCTGTCTGGTGACTGGTCCCCCTCCTCTCTGTTCCATCTTTCACTGTAATGTTGAGATTGTCTTCTAGACTTCCCTTAGCCCCATCTTTATCACAGTTAATAGAAAAAAGACGGCCATTTCAGGCAGAGGGCATCTTTCCCTAGTTTCCAGAATAGAAGTGGGTTTTCATATTTTTGTATCCAGTAGGCCGGTGTTTTGAACCTGCCTGATCTCAAGAACCCTTCTGAGCACATGTTGAAAATGCAAGCCCCTGCCCTCCACAGAGATTCAGACTCAGGATCTGGAATACAATGGGTCTCAGAGGTTTGTGTTTCTTCACAGAGTCCTGGGTAATTCGAATGATTGACAAATGTAGGAAATTACTCTATAGGTCATTTCCATGAGGACCTAGAAGTGATCCTGGGCGTTCTACTCCAGTATTCCATTCACACTGTCATTCTACATATATCTTACATTTCCTAAACATGTGCCCAAGCACCTTCTATGGCAAGGCATTACATTTCATGCACTACACAGGCCATCTCATGATAACAGTTTTTTTTTTTTTTTTTTTTTAATACAAAGCACAATATCTCCAGTGGTTCCTGCTGAGAAAGTAGAGGTACATAGGTTAGCTGGCTTGATCAGGTCACATGGCTGGAAAATGGTGGAACTTTAACTTGAGTTCAGGGTTTATGGTTCCAAGTTCTTTGGCTTCTCTCAAGCGACCACTTTGGCTCCTATCCTTATACCGCTGCATGGCCACAAACCCTTGCTCCTCCAAGTGCGGCTGACAGAGCCTCACCATCAGTATCACCTGGGAGCTTATTCCACGTGCAGAATCTCAGGGCCACTCTAGGGCTCCTGAGTCAGAATCGGCAGTTTAACAAAATCACCAGGTGAATTTCATTCACAATGAAGCTTAGGAAGCTCAGGGGGTTGTGGGTGGGGGAGGGTATAGGAGAATATGAGTGTGCCTGTGCACAGGGCTTATGTGCACTTTAGAAAGGTCTAATAGTTCAAAGGCACCATCACTTGCATATCCTGTTTTCTTGTGGTGGAAAACTGTTCCCAAATAAGGACTCCAACCTTTTTAACTCTAAAGCGAGTTTGGGAGGATGGAGTATTTGCAATCTAAAAGAAGTCAACCAAGTGACTGCACCAAGGAATACAAGTCTCTAGGGAGTGACTGAGCAGCTCTCTCAAGCACAGATACAGGGAAGCTAATGCTGCTTCCTTCCTCATGAAGTCTCTGGATCTCTGGAATAAGAGGTCCCCTGAGGGTGTGCTACTGGATTTCTATGCACCTTTTAAAGCAAAAGTTTTATTTATTTACTTTTTATCGAGTACCTAGTGCATCTAAGAATATAGCGTCACTCCAGTTCTTCTGACTTAGGGGACTTTTTCTCTTAAATTCAAGCAGATAAGTGTGAAATTGAAGGATTGGTCTTAAGTGGGTCAATATCATCATCTACTGGCTATTTGTAGGTACTGCAGCTACTGTTTTTAAATTCAAGTACAAAACACACCTGCAGATTTGTGGTTAAGTAAGGCACAGATGTTTCTGACACACTGTGATGAATAGAAACACCAAAGAGAATGAGGAAGTGCAAATGAAATGGTATCTTCAGGAAAGTTGGTCAACACCTGATATCTCCAAATACAATATTTGAATTGATTTTTTGTAGTTTGTTTTTAATAAGCAGTGAAAATGAACCAGGTCAGGGAGGGTGCTGAGAATGGTTCGTATGTCTGATGATTTTATGGTAGATAAACCACATAGTTCCCCAATGAGTGGAGAACACCTTATTGAATGGACATTAGACAATATAGCACTAAGTGAGTGATAATAGAAATGCAAAATATCAAAACTTGTGGGCTGCCCCAGGGAAATTTACCTTCTTAAATGCTTACAATGGGAAAGAAGTTAAATGTTAGTGAGCTAGGGCTGGGGCTGTGGCTCAGCAGTAGCGCACTTGCCTGGCATGTGTGAGGCACTGGGTTAGATTCTCATCACCGCATATAAATAAATAAAATAAAGATCTATCAACAACTTAAAAAAAAATTAAAAAAAGAAGTTAGTGAGCTAAGCACTAACTTGAGAAGTTACAAATAAAACAAAGAAAGTAGAAAAAAGAAGGTTAATAGCTAAAAGGGTAGAAGTTAGTGAAACAGAAAATGAGAATATATTAAGGATGGGCTGGGCTGTAGCTCAGTGGAAGTGTACGTGGCTAACATGTGTGAGGCACTGGGTTAGATCCTTAGCACCACGTAAAAATGAACGAATAAAGGTATTCTCTCCATCTACAACTACAAAAAAAAAAAAAGAATATATTAGGGAGGATTAATAAATTCAAAGAAGTTTGTTTGTTTGTTCTTTTAAAGACGAAAACCCAATAGGCCTCCCGTAATTCTGATCAAGGAAATAAAATTAAAAAAAAAAAAAAAAAAAAAAGGAGAGGGGGAAGAGCAAACAGAGATGAAACAGCTCAAGGTCAAAGCTCACTCTTTGTCTAAAGGTGACAGTAGACCTGGGGCTGCTCTGCCCTGCCACACACATAATGTGTTTATTTCATCCCAGGATTCCATGGCCCTGCTTGTAAAGAGATAATTGACATCCTGTGTTAGATCTCACATTTCCACACTTTCACATCCTTTATTTCTTTGATTTCCATAAAGTTAACATGACCAGTGTTTCTTTCTTGATAATAATAAAAGCTAACATTAATTAAATGCTTGTTATTGCCATGCATCATATTTAGTGATCCCTACAGCGAGTCCCTGAGGTCATCACCATCATCTCTGTGTTCTAGAAAGCAAATGGAGGTTTGGAAGATGAGTAACCCACCTAACGTAGCAGCACTAGGGTTTTGACTGAGTACTCAAGCTTTGGTGCCTCTCCTGGTCACTAAGGACATTAGCTGCATCTGTGGATCCAGAGTCCCAGTGCACATTCCCGTTCAATTTGGAAAGGGAGAGGAAAATATCCTCTTTTGGAGTTGCCTGTCTGGCATAGGCAGTGTTGATATCCCAAGAACTTTTTGTCAAGAGGCCTAACTTCTTTCCTGGCTGTATTGTTCCTCTGTGACTCACTGCATGGCCAGCTAGTTAAAAACATTTTTCCCAGTCTCAAATAGTTGGATTAAAAACAAACAAACAAAAAAAATGGAAGGAAGAATAGAATTTTGTGACATGTGAAAGTTATTTGAAATTGTGATTTCTCTGTCCAAGATAAAGTTTATTGAAACATAGCCACCTGCAATCGTGTTCTATAGTCTGGCACCTTTCCTATTTCCATGGAACAATTGGATAGTTGCAACAGAGACCATATATACATATATATATACACATATACATATACATATATGTATATATATGTAGCCTGTGAGCCTTAAATATCTACTATTAAGAGCTACAAAGGAAAAAGAGAGACACTGAAAAAGTTTGTATCAAATGATCATTACAGATCAGATTTAGAAATCTCTAGCAAGAAAAACAAGCAAAATTTTTGCAAAATAAATGTTACATTTATATGTTTTAAACATTTTAAAGATTTTTATTATTATTATTATTATTATTATTTGGTACTGGGATTGAACTCAGGGGCACTCAACCACTGAGCCACATCCCCATCCCTATTTTGTATTTTATTTAGAGACAGGATCTCACTGAGTTGTTTAGTGCCTTGCCGTTGCTGAAACTGACTTTGAACTCATGATCCTCCTGCCTTAGTCTCACAAGCTGCTGGAATTACAGGCATGCACCAAAGCACCTGGCTTAAAGATATTTTAGTGTTTATATATTTCCCCTCAGCAGCAGAGGAAAACCCAGTCATTGTCAGATTCTGCAAATAGCTCATGGGTTCTCACCCTAGAGCTGCTCAGCCCTTGGGCATTCTGGGAGAAGGACTCTGAAATTCCAGCCTGTGATTTCAGGAGCCAGAGTGGTGACAAATTGAGTTGTGGGGAGTTTAGGACATTAATGTAAAGATGAGATTGGGATGCTGTGAATTGGGAAGGTGGCCATGGAACTCAGTTACTCCTGAATCAAGTTGCTCCACAAGGTTTCTGAGAGAGACCTATGCACAGTTCAGAGCTTCTTCACACATGGGAGGCAAAGTGACACTTCATAACAAGCTGAAATGGAAGGAGCATAGACTAGCCAAAACAATCTTGAAAAAGATCAAAGTCAGAGGGTTCACACTTCCTAATTAAGACTGTGTGGTTTGGGCATGAGGATAGACATACAGACCAATGGAATCAAATTTAGAGTCGCAAAACAATCTCTTATGTATGGCCAATTGATTTTCAACAAGGATGCCAAGATAATTCAATGGGGGGGGGGGGAGGTTTTTTCAACAAATGGTGCTGGGACAATTAGTTATCTACAGGCAAAAGGATGTATTTGGATTCCTGCCTTACACCCATACACAGAGGTTAGCTAGAAATAGAACAAAGACTTAAGAGAAAGATCCCCAAACTATACACTATGAACATATGAGTAGGGTATGACTGCTAATGGTTAGGAGGTTCATTTTGGGGTGATGCAAATGTTCCATAACCAATTGCAGTGAGGGTTGTTCAACTTTGTGAATATACTAAAAGTAACTGTGTATTTGGCTGAATTTTATGGCATATGAATTATAATTGAATAAAACAGTTTAAAGGCTCTGAGTCGGGTCTTGGATGAACCTGAGTCTGAGGGCTCACGACCAGCCTGCCATATTTTTCCTGGCTTGGAGATGGGAATGAGGGTGGATTCAAAGAAGCTCCTTCAGGATAGCAATTAGAGGACTGAGTGTGAGTTCTGAGTGTGGTTCACTGCTTGGCACAGAGAATGTAGCGAAGTCCTGCTTGCTGCTGCTGCGGGGTTGGGATAATCCAAACCTCTTAGCCTGGCAATCCCAGGCCTCTCTCCTAATAGGACACTCCCTCTTTTCCATCCTGCCAGCCTGAAGGCCTCACCCTTTCAGGAGAGCATTGCGGACTTCTTTTGAACCTCTCCAGCTCTGCATTCCCTGGCAGTCTGCCCGCCCCCCTCACAGCGAGTGCTCCTGTCCTGGCCAAGGTGATGCCCACTTAGGCCCTTCCTGGCCATTGCTCTCCAAGCTTGCTCTCCCAGCCTCAATCAATGAGAATTAGAAGGAAGGCAGGGGAGGGGAAGGTGACCGACTTTCGGCCACCATTGAGGGGACATTTATCACAAGCCAGGTAATCTGTGAAGCACCTTGTATGACTGGGATCCTTTAATCTCACAACCACGCTGGGAAAGAGGGGACATTATATCCACAGGAGCCTCTGAGAGATTCAGTGACTTGTGCAAGCTCTCATGGTTCTGAGGGACAGCTGGAATTCAGGTCTAGGCTTTCCTGGCTCCAAGGTTTGGCTTACCCAGACTGTAACAGGACTCCTTGTCCCAGAAACAACCAAGGTCTCCATGCTGGGAAGGGGTCATGTGAGGTCTTGTAAACCACTGTGACAATTAATATTAAGTGTGATGGGAAGCTGTTGGAGGATTCTGTGCAGAGAGATAAAGTAATATCATTTGAATCCTTATTTTTTGGGGGAGTGGTTACTGGGGATTGAACTCAGGGGCACTTGACCACTGAGCCACATCCCCAGCCCTATTTTGTATTTTATGTGGAGACAGTGTCTCACTGAGTTGCTTAGTGCCTCACTTTTTGCTGAGGCTGGCTTTGAATTTGTGATCCTCTGCCTCAGCCTCCTGAGCTGCTGGGATTACAGGCGTGCACCACCATGTAGTGTCATTTGAATCTTATAAAGAATCCCCAGGCTTCTGTGTGGTCAATGGGTGCAAGACCACAGAGGGCTACTGCAGCCATTCAGGGAAATACAAGGTGATTTGGGAGGGCGAATCAGAAGATGAGGGTGGAGAAAAATGGATATGAGATATATTTTTCAAGTAGAAGCAATTAGACATTGTTAAATTGGATAGGGGAAGGGGTAGTAAATTCAAAGAGGATGGAAGTTTAGGCTTGAGTAATTTATGTGGATAGTGATGCAATCTACTTAGAAGAGACAGACCGGAAGAAGTTTGGGGTGAAGGATGAATATTTTCACTTAAGTCATGTTAATTTTGAGATTCCTGTTACTTATCCAAATGGATGTCAAGTAGGCTGTTAGTAAAGGGACCATGAGATCAGAAGCTTTTTTTTTTTTTTTTTTCTCCTTCTACTTGAAAGGTACTAGAGAATGTTTCTATCATGAAAATGATCCAGCAGAGAGAAAGAAATTGATGATTCAGAAGAAAGTAATTCATGGTGAAATTGGGGGGATGGTATTCAGGGGTTTGTTTTAATGGGGGCAAATGTACGCCATCCTTTATAAACAAGGAACTTGACAAAGAATGAAGCATAGGCTTACATACATACAGTAGACCTGGAGGTGGAAAACTAAGGAAGTTCAAATATCTCAATGATGGACCAGGTGCAGTGGTGCATGCCTATAATTCTAGCTACTATATTCTAGGCAGGAGGATTGCAAATTCAAGACCAATCTTGGCAAAAATAAAAAGGGATGGGGATGAAGCTCTGGGATTAATCCCTGGTACAAAAACCAAAAACCTCAATGATGCAGTGATGGATGACACACAGCCTCCACCTTGAACAGTTGGAGGATGGGGGTGAAAGGGAAGGAGAAGGAAAATCATACTTTTTCTCCAACTATGTCCAGCTGTTCTGTACAAGTGCACAGTAGTCAGATGGTCAGGGTGAACAAAAAGTCGGAGTTTTCACAGGTGAATACAAAGGATGGAGACAGGATCAAGGGAGGTAAGAATACCTGCCAGGGTGTAATTGTGATGGCAAGCCAGAGAATCTATTCTGGCTCATGTAAGTCTGTGAACTTTTCAGAGCAGGACCTAGGATATAAGTGCCAAAAAGAAATTAGCTGTCTTTATTATTAATGCAAAATAAGTGAAAAAAAATGAGAGGTAATGCTTGGTGAAAATACTTCTCAATGCCTCTCAGGGGATTCCCTAACCAGGGGCCCACCCCATGGTGCCAACATTGACTCAAGCAGAATCAAATTCCTAACATACCATTTCTAGATTACTACTGGGCTCTCATCAGCCCTCCTCTGTTTGTGCAGTTGGGCTCTGCCAAGGGTTTTCAAGTGAGTATATTATTAACAATCAGTTTCCAAAATGAATCCTGTTCTGAGTTCATAATGGAAGGACACCATGTATTATGGCCTTAAAAGGGTTTGGGGAATCTAGCTACCACTTTTCTCAGACCATACCTTAAGGTGACCTTTCTAAGTGGGTGTGTCTCTGGTAGCCAAAAGGTATGTTAACCAGTGAGTGCATTAGCCTAAGACAGAGGTTTAAATTGAGAGCCCTGTACCTTCAGGTTGTATGTATAAAAACTCCAGATTGTGTTCCTCAACCAGTGACGATTAAGGAATCTTGATTGTTTCCTAGCTTAATTTCCCACTCCCTGGAGGTAATAACAGAAACTGTTATTTACATTTAAATTAAATTCCTTCTAACAACACCCTACTAGATTATAGGTGACTATTACATCCCCAGGGCAAGACTATGAAATCATTATCATGTCTCTCAGGTCAAAGCAAATCATAATTGATTTTTGTGGATTACAATAATAAGGATTGGCTAGGTCAATTTCTGGATAACCTTTCAGGGATGACAAAATCAAGCCTGTCACCTGGTGCTTCAATGGCTACAATCTAAATCTTCATAATTTATGTGAGTGCCAGAAATCATTGTCTTTTAAGTGGCCACAAGAGGGTGGTGGAGGACTACATACTTGCCCTAATGGGACCCCCCCTCCTTTAATTATTTTATTTTTTATTAGTGTACTATAGTTATACATAATAGTGGGGTTCATTTTGACATTCATACATGTGTGTAATGTAATTTTTTCTGCTTCAATCCCCAGTATTCCCCTTTCCCTCCTCCCCTTCCTCCTCTATCCCTTCCTCTGTTCTATTGGTCTTTCATTATTTTTTTAAATTGCTGAATTATAAATGTACATTAAAGTGACATTCACTGTGCTATATTTCATACATGCACATAGCATATTTTGGTCAATTTCATTCTGGTGTTCCTCCCCTTCCCATTCCTCCTCTCTCCCCTTCATTCCCCTTTCTTTACTCAACCATTCTCCCTTCTACTTACACGGAATCACCTCCCTCCCCTTTAAAAAATTCCTTATTTCTCTCTAGCTTCCACATATAAGAAAAAATATTCAACCCCTGACTTTCTAAATCCGGCTTATTTCATTTAGCACAATGTTCTCCAGTTCCATCCATTTACCAGCAGATGACATAATTTTATTCCCTTTTAGGCTGAGTAAAACTCCATTGTGTATATATGCCACATTTTCTTCATCCATCTGTTTCCAGGCACTTGGGCTGGTTACATAACTTGACCATTGTGGATTTTGCTGCTATAAACAGTGGTATGCATGTATCACTATAGTATACTGATATTAGTTCTTTTGGATAAATACCAAGAAGTGGGATAGCTGGGTCATATGGTGGTTCTATTCCTAGTCCTTTAAGAAATATCCATACTGCTTTCCTAAGTGGTTATACTAATTTGCAGTCCCACCAACAATGTATGAGCGTACTTTCCCTTGACATACTCATCAACATTTATTATTTGTTCTTTTTTTTTTAAAAACATTTGTTTGTTTTAGTTGTACACAATGACTTTATTTTTACGTGGTGCTGAGAATTGAACCGAGGCCACACACGTGCTAGGCGAGCACTTTACTGCTGAGCCACAACCCCAGCCCCTTATTTGTGTTCTTGATGAGCATCAATTTCTTCTTTAAGAGCCTCATTTAATCATTCATGTACCCTACATTTCATTTCAACTCTTTATCAAGTAGATTGCTAGTGATTCCCATTCAGTGTGTCCAACCACTCATGTACTATTCTTCCTGATGCTAGTAGTTTTAATCTGAATATCAAGCTAAGATTTCCTCTGAATTTTTACCAAGTCAATAGCACTAATAGACTCAGGGTAGACTTTTGTGATCAAGAAGTCATGGGTATTTTTCATACTTCAAGGAATTATACCTCTCTACAAATCCTTCTTTGGCAATGTCTTTTCCAGAATTTGTCATGGTTGATATGGAATCGAGTACTGATTCTGTCTCCACTCCCTATACTGCATATTGTGCATGTTGTTCCTTGTCCAGTGGGCTCAGGCAGGTAGGTCTGGGGTCTTGGTAAGTAAGGGTATAGGACAACTTGGGGGTTAAGGCTAGCCTCTTTTTGGACCATACTCCTGGAGGTCTTTCTAAATTCTCTGGGTTAAACAGTGAGCAGCAGCTGAAGCCCTGCAGGGAGCCTGAGATCACTGAGGTTTCCTGTAGAGGATTTTGCCTTCAAACTTTAGATTTGGCTTTGAACTTTAGACATCTTTTATGCCTTAAATCAATGGTGCCTAGCTCTATATAATTGCTTTTTGCATGAAATCTGTAGGCTGTTCACCAAGATTCAGCATCACACCATCAGTTTGTAAGGAGCAGGGGTATATAGACAAGTATTAGTCCCCATAGTAGGTTCCAATCAGGCTGACAACTTAACAGATGAACCACTGACCCACAGTGGCATGCTCACAAACCAATGCTAGGTTTTGATTGCCATTTTTTATTCTATTTTTAGGTCAGAATCCTCACAGGCTGCATGTCATCTTCCATAATGCTTGTATCCAGAACATTCAAGGACATTTGACATTCCCTCCTCCTGGCATCAATTCCTCTCTGCAATGTTTTTCCAGGCGGGAGGAAATCCAGCCATTCCTCTGATTTGTTATTTTCTCCCATGCTTCCATTATTGATATACAAAGGAAGTTAAGTGACTGACTGCCTGGTCACATGAAAGGAGTTATCACTGTGGAGGCCTTCTTAATATTAGTTTTGCTTCTGTTAATTCTAGCTGATTCACTGGGCCTCTTGATCCCAGACAAGCACAATGTCACTGGGCTACCTTCTGCTTTCAAGTGATTACAGTCCACTGCCAAATGAGGCTCTCTTGATTTTAGTTAAAGCCTGTTCCCATCTCTCTCCTTTCCCTCCCACATGGACCTCTGGTATGGTAATAGGAATCCTCAAAGGCCCAATGAACAGGTGTCTGGGGGCGAGCTAATGAGGTTGACTTTTCCTTCAGCTGGAACCCAGCTGGTGGCACACAGGTGGCACACAGAAGCCTGCCTTACCACTCTATTTCTCAAGTTATTTTGGTTAACAGCCATCATGACTGAGACTAGAACTGTTCCTTCCATGTGATCAGTACTGTCCCCCTTTTATTAGGATGGTTGAGAGACTGGCTCCTGCTGCTAGAATCCCTAAGCAGGCAGAGCAGGCTTCTTTCCCAGAGTTTCTTCTTCCTCAAGAAGGCCAAGACTAAAGGCAAGGCACTTTTTGTACTCCGAGCTGTGCCTCAACCAAAGTTCTCAATTTCCTAATGGTTTTGCCAAGATCTCTGCCAAGTCTAAAAGTCCAGGGACAAATTTACCTGCCCTCTACTTGATTGTTTCCATCTTACACCCTGAAGCAGAAACCACTAAAGAAATTGCAGATCAAAATCTTCCACACAGGAAAGACAAGGAATACCTGTTGTGACTACAATTGCTTTTCACATACCCGTAGGACACAATCTATTCTCCTTCCTCACTTAAGTTACACAATACTGCTTCGTCTCTTCTGATGCCAAGAAGGACAGCAGTTAGTTTTGCTCCTTGGCTCTCAGAAGCTCTTGGTCAGTTTTTTTCGACTGAGGGTAATGATTTCAAGTTCATCCTTTAACTAGTTTCAGTAACATTGCAGATATGATGCACTCTTATTTCCACTGCTTGCTCAAAGACAAGGGAGAAGGGTACTCAATCTGTTCCTTGAAGACAAGGTAGATCTGGACTGCCTACAGGTGACCAGTCCAGTCAAGTGTTTGAGGCTCTTAGTGGATATGCACTCTCCACAAAATCCAGTGAGGGAAGTTTTGCTCTAGGCTTTTGATCCCATCTACTGGGAGCAACCTGACATACAAAGAGACTAGGAAGAGCTCATCTATAAGTTTCAGGATGACAGTTCTTCCCTCTCCCAATCTATGAAGTCTCTCATCTCTTTATCAGAAGGAAATTTTTAGTTGGGTACAGTGACATGTGCCTGTAATCCTAGATACTGAGGAGGCTGAGGCAAGTTCAAGGCCAGCCTGGGCACCTTGGTGAGACTCGGTCTTAAAAAAAAAAAAAAAAAAAAAAAAAAAAAAAAAAGATAATTCTTCTCTAGGTACTAGCTCACCTCTTAGCAAATGTATTTATTTAGGTAATACTTCAAAGTGAATGTTAAATGTTTCTGCTTTACCATTTCCACGAGGTCAGAGGAACTTTTTTTTTTTTTTTGGTGGTGCTTGGGATTGAACCCAGGGCTGCATGCATGCAAAGCAAGCACTCTACCAACTGAGCTCTATTCCCAGGTTGTGCCTCAACTAAAGTTCTATTTCCTCTGTTATGCCTCACCAAAGTGCTATTCCCATAACATCCCTGAACTAGAGGTAGAATCATTATACAATATTAGACATAGAAAAGTGGAGGCTTCTCAATAAGCTGGAAAATTTTCTTGAACCTCTCATCTTTGTCAAATTACATTGATGTCTTCCAGAAGTGAGCTTACCAATTATGGCACCATATTCTGATGTACTGACCTCTTACTAGTGCCAGTCTTTCTTGGAGGTAGGATAGGGTGAGAAAGTAACAAAACCTAATCCTTAGTGTCTTTAGAAGGCAAACTTTGTGGGGTCTGATTCCGTTTCCTCAAAAGCAGCTGGGTGCAATGGCACACACCTGTAATCCCAGTGGCTAGGAAGGCTGAGGCAGGAAAATTGCAAGTTCAAAGCCAGCCTGAGCAACTTAGCAAGACCCTGTCTCACAATAAAAAAAAAAATAAAAAGGGCTGGGGATGTGGCTCAGTGGTTAAGTTCTCCTAGATTCAATCCTAGTTAAAAAAAAAAAAGGCAGTATCATCCCAATAGGACAAGATATAGACCTATTTCATACCATCAAAATCCCAATGCATTAAAAAGTTCTCACTTACGGATGCATTTCTTTGCCTTGGCTAAATGGTTTTAATGGCATAGGTTGTACAGATGAGCACGTAACTACTGCTCAATAGAAAGCAGAAGACTGGAACCTGTGAACCAGGGCTACAGAAATCTCATATAAGTACTATAAATTTTATTTTTTATTCCACCACCACCCCTGGTGCAGTGGCATTTGTGGCTCTTGCTTCTTTAGCCAAACATGGCTTTTCTAGCTGAAAGCCCTGAGCTTGCACCTTAACTCTGTCATGTTCTAGCACTCTGGGCAAGTTAACCTGAAATCCAATGTCTTTTACCTGGAAGATAAGTGATACCACCACCTATACTTGCAGGGCAGTGCCTGTGACTGAATGTATTTTAGGTCATGAGCCTATAATATCATCTGGCATTTAGGGAAAAGATTTGTGTTGGCAGTCCATTTAATAGAATTGTTAAAAATACATTAAAAGAACTCTTATCTGTTAATACTTCAAACTTCATACTCTTACACTACATTCTGATAAATTCATGACAAGTTTCAGTTGGCTTGCAAGGAGTGGTGCTGAGTTTATATTCCTGCTTGTATTCTTATTTTTTAATCAGTAAATGAAAAGCACAAGTTACATATACCAAAAGTTCTCTATTTCTGGGTATAATAGCAGCTGCAGCTAACCAGAGGTATTTGCAGAATGAGAACTCCAATTTCCAAAGACAAAACATATGTCTACTTTACTTGCTTAGACTTGGGAGCATAACTGCTTATAAAAGGATTCATAGATTTTTTTTTTTTATTGTTAAGCTGCAACATACATGGTTTATTACAACAAAAAAACATTTAATCAAGTGAAAATAAACTGAACAATAAACAAATAAACACTCAAAACAAAATATTTTCCATTGGAAACATGTTAAGACGAATACGGGGCTTCGTTACCATCTTACTGCAATTTTTTTTATGTGTTACTAGCCTACATACCCCATGTTTTCTGTAATCATGCAGATGTGAATGGAAGTTTGAATGGTTAAATACATGAAAAGTCCATTTACTGCAGAGAATCATTTCACAAGGCAGCCACACTGGTTTTAGAGAACAAAATCATTCAAGAAATTCTCCACGTATTTAGGTTCATTTTAGAATCCGTGAACCTTAAGCTGCTCCTCCTTGACAATGCCAACCTGTAAAATAAAATTTAATAGAATCACTCTGAGGTACACATAAGTTAATCTTTAAGAAAACACTAAGCAGTCATCAAAAAGAACAGTCTATTGCAACACTTATCTGTGGCATGCACTAAGCCAACAATTCAACACATATTTGTATACCCTCATGCATGCCAAAAAAACCCACTTAAACTGAATAAAAGTCTTATTGCTATCAAAATAAATACTAAGTCTATATTTCACTCAATTACCTAAATTTATTTTGTGATTGTTATCAAATGAAATAATTCATGTTGCTTTTAAATAAAATTTTAGAGGCAATCTCAGGTTACACATGAAGCACCCAATCACTCACCTCCAAAAGAAACTGGCAAATGTTTTTTTCTTTGGTCACCTTGAAGTTGAATAACCTCGCCGTATTCAGGATGTTCAATTACAGTACCATTACAGGCAAATTTCTAGAATGCATAAATGTACAACAGCATTTAGTTAAATAGAATGAGGTTTTACTTCCCCATTTAAAAATAACAATTATTTTTAGTTGGCTTGATTGTATTTAGGAAACAGACTGTCTCCTATAATCCCCAACAAAGCCTCAACAATTAATTTGTAAATGAATCAGTAGGTCACATAAAGGAAATGATTTTATATATGACATTAATATCTAAATTCTTTAAATTTATTTTGTTCGAAAGTCACATGTCTTACTTTAGATAGGGAGACAATCTGGGAAAATAACCAGATTTCTGGATGTTAATTTCCAAAAGACAAAAACAAAAAAAAAAAAAAAACAAAAAAAACCCCAAACACCAGCTTTTTTGGGTCTCATCATTTTCATCCACACTGATATATATTCAAGAAAAGGTGGGAGCCACAATCCAATTCAGAGGTGTGCACCAATGATTCTATTTTAATCCTTTCTTCCTTAACACTCTTACCTTTTTGAAAGCTTTCACAAGTTTCTTTTTGTCATAATCATCTGCAATGCCCTGAACTGTAGTCAGTGTCTTCCTGCCGTTCCGTTGCTGGATTCTTATATGAATGTAATCCTCAGTCCCTGCCGGGAGTAAGTCGTCACCCTTAGTTGCATCAGCAAAGGGGTCTGCAAAGACATAGAAAAATTCAAAGCTGAAAAATATGTGTTAAGAAGTACTCTCTACAAATACGGCACAATACCAATCTAGACAGTTAGCAATGAAGGTTCTAGAGCTTTTGCTTTATTTTGCCGGTGGGGATGGGACTGTCAGTGAGCTCTTAATGACTTCCAAAGCATACCCATAAAAATGAACAAAATCTGAACAGGTATGTCCGCTGATAACTCGAATGAAAAACCCGGTGTTACAGACAGACAACACGATCTTTGAAGATGGTCCTCTAATGAGCGACAAGGGATGAATACAACCTTAATTTTGTAGCCACTATAAAAATGTGCGTCATCTCGATTACATTCTGATGACAACAGACACATTCAAATGCACCCACCCCATCAGTTAACCATAACTGTGCCTTGCAAAATTAAAATAAAATAATACCCCCCCCCCCCCCCATATAACAAAATAGACATGTCTATCCAGAAGCGTCCTTTTCACAAATCGTTACGCGGGCAGGGGGGCCCAGGTCCCACTTCCCCGACCCATCCGAGGCCTGCTCCTGCAGCCTCTGCTCCATGCCCCAGGGCTGCGCGGACCCGGCCCGGCCCGGCCCGGCTCCGCCCGCACCCAGGGCCCCCGGACTCGCTGGAGAGAGCCGGGCCGGGCCACGCCTGGCGGAGCGGGGTCCGCGGCCGGCCGGCGCCGTCCCCGGGGAGGGGTCGCCGGGGCCCCGTCGCCATCTTCCGGGCGCCGAGACAAAGCCGCGGCGGGGCGGCGGGGCGGCGCTGGACCTTACCGAAAGATTGGAGGTTCTGGATAGTGGACATGCGATACTAGTGTGAGGCCGGTGAGGGGATAAAATTGCTGCGGGGCCCGCCCGGATTCGCCGTGTCAGGAGGCTGCAGTGGCGAAAAGACGGAGAGAATTGAGGCAGCGCGGCGCCGGGCTGGCTAGGGCTGGGGCGGCAGCGGCGGCGGCGGCCGGGAGGAGCAGGAAGCGGCGGCGGCGGACGCGAGGACGCGAGCAGGGAGGCGGCGCTGCGGTTCTCGCACAAAATGGCCGACGCGGGCTATTTAGCGGCGCGCGCCGCCACGTGATGCGGCCCGAGCGGGCGCAGCCAGAGCCGCGGGCGGGCGTTGCGTCGCCGTCAGTCACCCCGCAGGCCCGGGAGCGGGGCTGCGTGCGCGGGGCGGGAGCGCCGCCAGCCGCGGAGCCCTCGGCAGGTCTCGCCATCCTGGCCTCGCAGCCTCCCACGCTGTCCCCCCGGCTCCCTCCCGGGGCCGGGCCGACCTCCCATTCAAACTCCACCGTGCATCTCCCGAGGGCTGCGTAAACCAGACGGACAGACCCCCGGAGTTTCTGATTCGGACAGTCTGGGGTGTGACCTGAGAATCTGGCATCCTAACGAGCTGCCAGGGGATGCGGATGCTGCGGGTCTGGGACCATGCTGGAGGACCGGTGGCCAGCTTGGTCAGGGTCAGGGTCCTGGCATCGAGTGCGGGCTGGCAGTGCGTGAAACGAACGTACCAGAAAACCAGTCTCCGCTTATCTGATGTTCCTCGTAAGGTCCAACACTGCACCTGAACGGATAGGTGCCAAATATGAGTTGAAGGCAGGCTCAGCAAAAGGTTAATCTATCATGTGGTACCAGAACTGCAGTGTCCTCCCATCCAGTCACACACACCCAGACCGACTGTGGGAGGGGGCTCACCCAGGCAGGTACCCAATTGTCAAATTTGGTTGACTCTAGACCAAAGAGGTGGGCTAAATTTTAGTGATTCTTAACCCGTTTTGTTTTGTGTGCCATGGCAGTCTTAGGAATACTTTGGACCTCTTCTTAGAATGCTTTGAGTGTTTGAAGTACAGTACGTAGGATTATAAAGGAAGCCAATTATATCGAAATTAGAAAACAGTATATTGATAACATAGTGTGTGCCTCTGTATTAATGCATTAGTTAGCAAGATCTAGTAGCAGGTATAATAGCTATTATAATTTTAAAGAGGCGATGAAAGATATTTTGAGGTGTCTGTAACATGAGAAATGCAATATGAAAGTCTGTGACTTCCAATGATACAAAGTGACAGGTCCTCCTAATACTACCGTAATGTTCCATTATGAATGGAAGGACACATTAAATTTTCCTTAGAAGTTAATAAAAATGAGGTGTGATCTTTTTTCCCCATCTAATTTTAGAGATACCATCTGTGGACCAAGGATTCTACAGACCACAGGTTAAGAATACCAGGATTTAATGGTCTTTTGTGATTAACAGTGATGATAGATACCATTTATTGAGTTCTTACTATTTGCCTGTCCCAACACTTATATATAATATTATTGATCTTCATAGCTATTCACTGAGATAGATATTACTCTATGGAGTAATAAATGAAAAAAATATTTATCGATTAAATAATTTGCCTAAAAGTCAGATTTTTTTACCTTTATTTTATTTATTTATTTATTTATTTTTATGTGGTGCTGAGGATCGAACCCAGTGCCTCCCACATGCTAGGTGAGTGCTCTACAGCTGAGCCACAACCCCAGCTCCCAAAATTCAGATTCTTAACTCACAGAAATATGTATTTTTGGGGTTTCTAGACCTGATTAAAACAAAAAACAAAAATAACAATAATAACAACAACAAAACTTCTTTTATCCAAACTCAAGCATAAAAGCTTGAGCTCATTCCAAAGCAGGGAAAGTCAATATAAATTGATAGATGTGCCTTAAAGAAATTTTTAGTACTTTAATTGTATACTTTAGCTTAACACTATAATACTCTTCAGTGATTTTTAACACTACATGAACAGAATAAACAAAATGCATCAATGTTTTCTCTCTTTCTTACCAGATAGATATTCATAGCCATATTGTATTACATTGTTTCTCAGAAGGAACCAAATACAGTCCACTGAAGAAAAAGTAACAGAGAAGTTAAAAAAATATATGTAACCAGAAACATTAGAGTTTTCTAGTAATTCCCTGTTAGGAGAGTTCATCCTTCTTGAGCACTAATGTTTGCATCAGAAACTTCCAAGAGCTCAGAAATCTTTAATCAATCCAAACAAAAATAGGTTAGAAAGAGCTGGTCACGATGGTGCATGCTTCTAATCCCAGAGGCTTGGGAGGCTGAGGCAGGAGGATGGTGAGTTCAAAGCCAGCCTCAGCAAAAGTGATGTGCTAAGCAACCCATTGAGACCCTGTCTCTAAATAAAATACAAAAAAGGGCTGGGGATGTGGCTCAGTAGTTGAGTGCCCCTGTGTTCAATCCCTGGTTCCTCCCCTCCCCCCCCAAAGAAAGAAATAACTAAGAGCTGTGATTATTAAAGGCTCTTCTGACTCTGGTCATTCATAGTCTTTGTATTCAGATCTGCACTGTCCAATCCAGGAACCAGTAACCACCTGTGGCCATTGAAGTGTAACTGGTCCAAAGTGAGATGTGCTATAAGTATAAAATACACAATGGACTTCCAAAGATATAAATCGTCTTAACTTCACCCGTTTTCTTACTTTTTAAAATGTGGCTGCTAGAAAATTTAAAATTACATGCAGCTTGAAGTCTGTTTCTATTAGATAGTATTGGTTTAGAGTGAAAGAATTCGACCCATATGTAAAGTTATCATAAAGAAAGAACAAACCAAAACATTTAGAATTTAGAATACTTAATTCTAAATGGTACCAGCCTAATTTTAAGGGGATTATTTCTTGCCATATTTCCCAAAATAATTTAAATCATTCACAGAAAATAGTTACATTGACTAAAGGAATCAGGGAAGATAAAATAAAAGTAGAATAATTGAAAAAGAAAAGCTTTCAATGTTAGAGGTAGATCCCAAATCTGGCTCTTAACATCTTAGCAGTTAAGACAGAGAAAATTAGCTAGAGAATCCCTGTGTCTACAGGATGAAACGTACCAGGTGTGCAGGAGGAGTAGCTTTGCCTGACTCTGAGCCACGGGAGCTGTGTCTCTTGGGCCCTCATAAAGGGGACTCTGTGATGTAGTAGACAGCATCCCTTGCCGACAATGAAGACAATGGTGGCTTTTATTCAGCTGTTTCTTATGTTTGCTGGCCATGAAGATGTGTGATCTGGTTAGAACCTTGGTCCTCAACCATCCATAGACTGACAACTCTGGTGGAGATGTGATAATGACACCACTCAGATTTCCTGCTTCAGGGAGCCTACGTGAGCCCAGCTGCTGCACTCTGAATTCAACTTGTGTCCCCCTGAAGCCACATTTCCTACTGGCTGTTTCCAGCCACTGTCTGAACACAGCACAGATCCGAATGCAGACTTGTTCTTGAGAGATGTGGAACTCCTCCGATGGGTGACTGACTGTAGCTCAAGGACTCTTTAATAGTCTGGTTGTACTTTCTTGAATTTGGGCTGAAGTCAAAGATTCTTCTTATCCAACCCCTTTCTCTGTCCTTCACAGAGTTGCTGTGACTCTGGCTTCTTTCTCTTTTCTTCCCTGTGTTTCCCCCAATAAATCCCTTGCACATCTAACTCCATCTTTTTTTTTTTTTTTTTTTTTTTTTTTTTTTTGGCACCAGGGATTGAACTCAGGGGCACTCGACCACTGGGCCATATCCCCAGCCCTTTTTTGTATTTTATTAGAGACAGGGTCTCAGTGAGTTGCTAAGTGCCTCACTATTGCTGAGGCTGGCTTTGAACTCGTGATCCTCCTGCCTCAGCCTCCCAAGTGCTAGGATTACAGGCATGCACTACCGCGTCTGGCCTAACTCCATCTTGATGACTATTTCTCAAAGGACCCACATTGATGTACCTAACTCCAGATGGGTTGGTGAGACCACAATAGGTTGAAAGAAAATTCAGTTTAAAAACCTCTGCTTCTCCACCCACCAAACCCCACCAAAGTCTCTTGGTGAACTATATTGGATTTTATGAGGCTAAGAGAAATTTCTCATATCTTGTCTGAAGGCTTAAGGCTTTCTATATAAAGTAGGGCAGGCAGCCTTTTCTTCTCCTGGCTGTGTGCCCAGTAACAAGCCCTTTATACTTTTCATATCTAATAGTAACAAAATGTGAATATGCAAAAAGGCAAAAAAAAAAAAAAGTTCACAGAGTATTTAGAGCAGATACATAAATCTTCCCAGGGAAGGCTTCTGCCCACTCCTGACTGGGAAAACCCCAGGATCTTTAGTTAAGTGTAGGTACTCAATTTTAAAATATTGATAGTGCCAGGTGTGGTGGCTCATACCTGTAATCCCAGCAACACAGGAGGCTGAGGCAGAAGGATTGCAAGTTCTAGGCCAGCCTTAGCAACTTAGTGAGAACTTGTCTTAAAAGAAAAGAAAAAAAAAAATGGGGGAGGGACTGGGGATGTGGCTCTGTGGTTAAATGCCCCTTGGTTCAATCCCTGGTACCAATATATATATTGGTACATATATTGCTACACATACACACTTATACATATACACATACAAGCACACACACATATAATTGATAATGATGATGCTTTTCTTTGTCTATTTGCAATGCTATGACAGATTACCTGAGACCAGATAATTTATAAAGAACAAATTTAATAGTTCACAGTTCTGGAGGCTGAAAGTCCAAGTCAAGGAGCTGGTAGGTTTGGAGATTCAGATTCCAAGATGGTGCCTTGAATGCTGCATCCTTCAGAGGGGCAAACAAACTTCATTCTTACATGGCAAAAGGCAGAAGGGCAAAGAAGCCAAAGAGGGCCAAACTTGCTGATTTTTTAAAATTCTTTTTTAAAAAATTACTTATTTATTTATTTGCTTTAGTTGTATACAATGCAATGCATTTATGTTTACGTGGTGCTGAGGATCGAACCCAGGGCCGTGCACAACTCCAGCCCAAACTTGCTGATTTTTAACAGCATTAATCTATTCATGAGGACAGAACCCTCATGACCTAAGCATGTTCCTTTAGGCCCTGCGCCTCAGTGCTGTTGCATTGGGGATTAAGATTCCCAGACATGAATTTCTAGGGGACACATTCAAACCATAGCCACGAGGAACATGTTGATGATTAGCATATTATATGTGGAGTATCGGCAGAGTGCTATGTTGTACAGAAACAAAATTTATGCATGTGTTAAAGAATCAATATTTTTTCTTATTTTCAGAGATCTTGTGAATCTCAAAGGATAGTTAAAACAAGCCAATGTGCAATCTTGAATCAAATTGAATAAGAACATTTCAGGGATCCGGGGAGGTTGAAGACTTATTGGCGCTAACTCAAGAAATCTGAGGGCATTTCCCTGCAGTAATCGCTCTCCAAAAGTCATCTTAAACAGAAGGGAATGTCGACATATGGTCATGTCATTCAACTTCTAGTCTCAAGAAAGGAGCAGGGGTGCATTCAAATCTCTTCTCCTTCATTCTTCCTTTCTGCTCTCATGAACTGTGAAGGGTCTAAGATTTTACCCTACTTGCAAGCTACCAAGTTAGCCTGCCGTGGATGATGACAGAAGACACGACACTCCTGGGTTGGAGACAAAAGACTTCATTACTCCTGCCAAAAGCAGTAGCCAGAGATTAGTGTTTGTGCTGTTCTCCCACGGCCCCAAGTCCCATGTGACAACACACGTGGACCTAGATGGCTATCTACAAAGGCTGTGGATTGCACTTCAGGAGAGAAACACCATGCTTGTGGAATTTTTTTGTGAGCGGTAACAAGCTTGTCTGGAGGGAGATCGTATCTCATCCAGCCACATTGCTCTCTGCAAACACAACTCTGAAAAACGATTAAGATATAAAGTGGTCAGAGCCTTGCAAACCCAACAAGAACATGCAGGCACTCTCAGGGCCTATGGTAGATTGCCTGTCCCAACAACTGCCTACCCTCCTTTTTTTGTGACAGAGTTGCTAATACAAGTTTTGAGCTCCTGGAACACTAGAGTGGTTATGTTTACTAGTGGACAAGGTTATTGTATTTTTTTTTTTTTTTGGTACCAGGGACTGAACTCAGGGCACTCGACCACTGGGCCACATCTCCAGCCCTTTTTTGTATTTTATTAGAGACAGGGTCTCACTGAGTTGCTAAGTGCCTCGCCATTGCTGAGGCTGACTTTGAACTCGCGATCCTCCTGCCTCAGCCTCCCAAGTGCTGGGATGACAGGCGTGCGCCACCGCACCCGGCCAAGGTTATTGTATCTTGACAAGCCGTGTATATAAATGTCTCACCTTTTATCCTCAAATATCTGGAAGTTCAAGGGAGCAGACCTAGCCATCATCCTTCTCTCTTTAATCTCCTCTATTCTTGAGCTCTCTTGTCTCTTCATTTTCCTGCCTCCCATAGAGCCACCTGGTCCTGTGAGTTAAGTTGAGGATAGGGGATGGATATGTCCCCAGAGGCCTCCAATCTTGACTTCAGGTCCATATTCAGCTTTCCTTGCACACTGAGGTTTCAGTCACAAGCTTGGCCTACAAGAGCGGTCTTTTTCTTTCCTTTGCCACTGACCCTTGAGAAGTTATTTCCCTGTTGGACTGCTGGGGGAGTGGTGCCTTATTATCATATGTATGGTTTGAGTATACCTAGATCCAGTGGCTTATATATAGTGTAGAAATTAAGGGTCTGGGCTTAAGAGTTAGATCTGGCATCATACCCTTGTCTAGCCATTAGTAGCTGTGAGAACTTGATGTTTCTAAGTCTCAGTTTGCTCCGAAAAGGACATGATCATTCCTACCGCATAGAGTTCTGCAATGATTGCATCAGAAAATGTATCACAAGCACTTAGAGCCTGGCACCGGAGATGAAGCATTATTTGTTCAAAGTCTTTTTCCGGGAGTTCTGTGATGAGGATGCTTGGAAGTGACTCTGATATGAGGTTGAGGCAGTTAATAGAGCATTACACGTTCTCCTACACAATATATATGATAGTTCTCCTCATTTCCTGTGCTCCTGTGCTCCCATGAAATTTCATTATAGCTAGTCACTTTGGTTCATTCGGATACAGTTTTTCTTGGAATGGTGGCAGTCAATTTATGCAACTTGATGATATTGAAACAGTCCAGGAGAGGTAGATACAAAATAAAAAAACATAAACAAAACCAAAATTTATATATACTCCCACTGTAGGAAAGGACAATTATACACAGTGTAAGTTGCCTGAGGTGAAAGGTCCCACCCATTGCCACTCCTTCCCATCCATATGCTCTGGACAGCATGTTTCCCCTCTAAAGGTTAATCTGTGGGTTCTTCAATAAGATCTGACTTTGATCTGTTCTGGGCAGTTTATGCAACTCCTCATTTAAAAAAAAAATAGATGTTCTTGGAATCACATCTGTTAAATGAAAGTAAATAAAATCTTTCTTTTGAAATAAGTTTGGGAAATGTGTTTGACGATGATTAATTGTAGGATTCATTATGAATGAAACTGGGGATTTTGGATTCAGTCTTGACTATGATCTCAGTTGATGTGGAGGTGGCATCGTCCCTTCTTTCTTTTGACCACAGAAATAGCGCTAATGGAACATATAACAGTATGCCCTATTGACGGGCACATATTTCTTTCACATTCAAAAAATGCTAAAACTCCCATCATCTGCACCATAATGCATCGACATGTAGAACTGAAACATTTAGATTATCACTTTAAAAGAGATGTCTTACCCCACAGTTTTTCTGCTCAACAACAACAACAACTAGATCAGGCTTCCTGAGAGAGAATAGGAGATAAATTCCAAAAGGAGAGACGGGTTAAGTTGTTTTCCTCATTGTGACTAGTGCAAGGTCTGTTCATAGAATATGTTCAGCATATGTATTTTATGCCACTTTACATGTAGTGTAAGAACCTTACAACTATGTAAGTCCATTTCTTCTCTTTCAACCTTTGTTATTTTATCACACATCTTATTTTTGTACTATCTCATTTTCTTTAAAAAGTCATCTATTTATTATCTATCTATCTATCTATTTATCTATCTATCTATCTATCATCTATCTATCTATCTACCAGATACCAGGGATTGAACCTTGGAGTGCTGCACCTTTGAGCTGTGTCCCCAGCCCTTTTTATTTTTTATTTTGAGACACAGTCCCACTAAGTTGCTGATGGGCTCTCTAAATTGCTGAGGCTGGCTTTGAACTTGCAATCCTCCTGCCTCAGCCTCCCAAATTGCTGGGATTATAGATGTGTACCATTGCACCTGGCTTAAAAAAAAAGTCAATTATATTTTAAGAAAGTTTAAATAATAACAAAAAGGTCTTGGGTATTTATACATGTAATTACCACCTCTAGAGCTCCTCACTTCTTTGTGTGGGCCCATATTTTCTTCTGTCATTATTTTCCTTCAGCCTGAAGAACATCTCATCATTTCAGGTAACATGGGTCTGTTGGTGATGAATTCTTCCAGTTGTCTATCTGAAGCATCTTTTTTTATCTTAATTTTTGAAAGTGTTTTTTAAAAATATTTTTTAGGAGCTGGGGTTGTGGCTCAGCGGTAGAGCGCTCGCCTGGCACGTGCGCGGCCCGGGTTCAATACTCAGCACCACATAAACATAAATGCATTGCACTGTGTACAACTAAAAGCAAATAAATAAATAAATAAATAATATTTTTTTAGTTGTAGATGGGACACAATATCTTTATTTATTTTTATGTGGTGCTGAGGATTAAACCCAGTGCCCCACACATGTGAGGCAAGTGCTCTACCACTGAGCCACAGACCCAGCCCCTTGAAATTGTTTTTGTTGGGTATAGGATTCTAAGTTGAAAGCGTTTTCTTTTCTTATTTTTTCTTTCTTTCTTTTTCTTCTATTTTTTTTTAAGAGCTTTAAAATGTTGCTCCATTTTCTACTAGCTCCCATTGTTCCCAATGAGGAATCGGCTGTTATCTTCCTCTGTATGTAACATCTTTTTCTAGCTGCTTTTAATATTTTATCATTATCACTGGTTTTGAGTGATCTGATCATTTTGTGCCTTGGTATGGATTTCACTGTTTCTTGTGTTTGAAGTTCATTAAACTTTTATCTTTAGGAGTATAATTTTCACCATATTCCAAACAAAATATTCATTATTTCTTTATTTCTGTCCATCTCTTCTTTCTTCTACTGGAAGGACTCCAGTTACACATTTACTAAACTGCTTAGAGTTGTACACAGCTGATTCTCTGTTCATTTATTTCCCTCCTCCTCTTTCTTCTCTTCCAACTTCTGCACTTCTTGTGTCATCCTGGTGCAAGATGCAAATCTTCTCTGTATCATTCTGATTTTAGTGTATGTGCTACCACGAAGCACATTACTTTTTTCCCTCTCTCTGCATAATGTCTTTGTAGTGTATCATTTTGGCTAAGCTGAATTTCCTCTCTTGTATGTTTCCAGTTTAAGTGGTACACAAAGGCTATTCTTGTCAAATGTGGAGGAAAAGAAACACTTTTGTAGCTAACCACACCTCAAGAGCATAAAGCTGTCTCTGAACCTGCAATTTCTTTACCTTCCCTAGATTTTCATTCATTTATTTTAAATTAGGGAGCTAGATAGGTGTTGTTAGCTCCATGATAAAAAGAGCCCCTGGTTCTACAGGATACCCTCACACCAAGATCAGAGGTAATAAGAAAGGAAGTGGGCTTTAGCCTTTCTATAGGGTTCCAGCTTGCTTGTGATTTTTTTTTTTTTTTTCTTCCTGAGTCTCCTTTATTGACTTCCTCCCTTGTGGACTGTGCATCAGGCACAGAGGTGCTTCTCCCCAGAAGCTGCTTAACCAGCCCTCACAACTACACAGGGCAGCCCTGTAACAAATTCCTTTACACATATAAATGTGTGTGTGTGTGTGTGTGTGTGTGTGTGTGTGTGTGTGTGTGTGTGTTTTCAACCAGACGGTGCACCCAGAGAAATAGGACAACTAAGAGTTATTTGCAGGCCTGTGTGTGTATTGTGTACTATTTCCTTTTAACATTCAGGAAGATATTTTCTAGGCTTCATGTAGAGTCCTTACACTTGTGTGCTAATCAGAATTCTGTTGAACCTTGAGGAGAACCCAAGAACTTTGCCCCTCTCTATGAAGCTCTCTCTTCTCAAATATTCTGTCTGCAGGCTCTAACTGCCCTGCTATCCTTGGACTTTCCATGTTTTCTATAGAACTTAAGGAGTCTTCTGGGCTTTGCCAAGGCCTGGATAGGTTTTCTTTCTTTCTTTCTTTTTGGTACCGGGGATTGAACTCATGGGCACTCGACCACTGAGCCACATCCCCAGCCCTATTTTGTATTTTATTTAGAGACAGGGTCTCACTGAGTTGTTTAGTGCCTCACTGTTGCTGAGGCTGGCTTTGAACTTGAGATCCTTCTGCCTCAATCTCCCCAGCCGCTGCTGGGATTACAGGCCTGCACCACTGCACCAGACAGGTCTTCAAGGGAGTAGGATGGACCAATCACAGAGCTCATCTCATTCCCCCACATCCCTCAGGAATTACTGTCCTTTGTTTGATGTGGAGTGTCTTGAATAACAGTTCTTTCTTTCATTTCATTCTGTGTTTTTGTTGTTTCAGGCAGGAAAGTGCGTTCAGTCCCCATTACGCCATCTTGATTGATAGCAAAAGTTCAGTACAGGTATTTTTAATAAAGGAAGAAACAAAATTCTCTTTGATATCTATCGTGGGAGTAAGTTTTAACTATGGGGACATTTGCCACTTAGGAGAATAAAATTGACTTTTTTTTTCTTTTAAGAGCAATGTTCATTTAACAGTGGTATAAATGTGTGTATGGGCATATGTAAATTTTTATCCACCAGTGGAATAAATTTCTTATGGTGCTAAAAAAAAAATCTGTACTTCAGAAGACTTCTAGAAATGTGTATTAGTGCTTTTTTTTTTTTTTTTTTTTTTTAATGAGGAACCCCTGGTTTGTTTTATGGCTGGGAAATAAACTAACCTGTAAATTATCCAATTGTTTCTATTACTTTAGTTTGCCCATTTACCCACTTTTTTCATTGAGACCATGCAAATTTTCTTCTAAGTGCTGTGTAAGGACTTAAATAGTCTGTGAATACTTGGTAAATATGAGTCGCTCCACTTTATAGCTAAAAAGCAGCAGCACATGCTGAGCTGAGACATACACTAAGTAAGCAAAGGAATCGCTACTAATATTTTGTCTCTTCCACTGTGGACCAGAAAGTGTACCAAGCACTTAATATAAATATAATCCATTTACTTTTCATAACAATTTTGTGAGATGAGGTTTATTATCTCACTTTATAGGAGAGGAAAATGAAATCCCGAGAAGTTTATTATTTGCTCAAGAACATACAACCAGAAAGTGGCATAGTTGGGATTTTTAACTCAGGCTTGTCTGACTCTAAATTCCATATTCTTTCTCCTACATTCTCACCTTCTTACAGAGGTTAAGCATACGGTTTGATTCATGTCACATTCTGTAGTGTTTGCACAGGGAAAGAATGAGTGTGTTTGGCCACCCTGGTGGCAGGCAAGATTTGGACCTGTGAAATGCAGTTTTTCATTGGCAACTGCTGAGTGACCTAATTCAGTTCTGCACATAGAAGTCACTGAAGTTTGTTTGACATATACTGAGGCTAATTTTTCATAATCACAGGGTTTTAGTTAATAGCAAATTAAATATGAAACCATAGAGATTTAATTGATTAGAAAGAAAGAAAAATGATTGGATCTCCCTTCCTTACCTTCCTCAGAGACAAGATATTATTTCTTGACTTTACCCAAGCTCTGAAACAGTCCAGAAATTTCCCTTCAAGAGAAGAACATGAATAAGCCCATTGGCCACAGCATTAATCAGTCCACTTCTACTGAACACCTGCGACACACTTAGTATTCTTCTAAGTGCTGTGATAAGGCACCTGTCAATTAGGGAACAAGTTAGTATGTGTTATAGGTCCAAGCTTGCAAATATAGGGCTTCCATGTTTTTATAAAGGTGAATCACCTGTCATGTATTGTATGAAAATTCAGGTTTTTTTCCTTCTCTTAAGAAAACAAATCTGAGCCGGGAGCAGTGGCGCACGCCTGTAATCCCAGCACTTGGGAGGCTGAGGCAGGAGGATCACAAGTTCAAAGCCAGCCTCAGCAATGGTGAGGCACCTAGCAACTCAGTGAGACCCTGTCTCTATATAAAAACACACACACACACACACACACACACACACACACACACACAAGGGGGCTGGGGATGTGGCCCAGTGGTCAAGTGCCCCTGAGTTCAATCCCCGGTACAACAACAACAACAACAATAACAACAACAACAACAAAAAACCCAAATCTGAATTTCCAGGTTATCTTAAAAACATCAAATAAAAACTTCAAGTGAGTGGCTAGCAATTATTCTGGCTTAGATAGAGAATAGCCTCCTGAATGCGTTATGATGGCCTCTACTTCCAATCTTCTCTCTAACACGGAGGCTGCGCCAATTGTCATTACCATTGCCAGTTGTCAGGAACACTGTGTGACCAACCTCTGATGACATTCAGCTTGCAGCCTCTTGATACAGACTTAAGAAGGCTTAATAGTTACTTTTGTACATTTTCTGTAGCTCAGAGCTTCCTAAGAGTCAAGAGGTGGATTTTAGAAAGTAGGAGTGACTCTGGAACCGAATCCATATTTGGATATTAAAACCCAATGTTGAAAGGAGAGCATTGATCAGAGGGGATTTTTAAAAGGAATCTGTAAGGGGGAAAAGGTGTCAAAGTCAGAAGGAGGATCAGTCATCTTGGTGAAGTCAAATGAAAGGAAAAAAAAGGAAAAAGAAGGAAAAGGAGAAAAAATAAGAAAAAAAAAAAAAAAAAAAAAAAAAAGAAAGGGTGGAAGAACAGGGAGAAAAAGGCCAAAAGGATTTTCTGTGGAAAGAATTGTCACCAAATGATAACAAATGTAGAAGGGCCAAGAGTACAGTGGAAACTTAGCCAAGTAGAGTTGGGTCTCCATCCAACAGAGGCACGGAGGCCCACCTGCTGCTTTTTTTTTTTTTTTTTTTTCTTTTTTCTTTTTGGTACTGGAGATTGAACTCAGGGCACTCAACCACTGAGCCACATCCCCAGCCCTGTTTTGTATTTTATTTAGAGACAGGGTCTCACTGGGTTGCTTAGTGCTTTGTTGTTGGGGCTGGCTTTGAACTCGTGATCCTCCTGCCTCAGCCTCCAGAGCCACTGAGATTATAGGCAATGCACCACCATGTCCGGCCCACCTGCTACTTTTAAAAATGTAAATTAGCTTTCATATTTCTTGAAAAATTGGACTTCAGGTTTTTTTTTTTTTTTTTGTAAAAAAATCTGAATTTCTAGCTCATATTTAAAAAGATTATCAAAGTTGATTTATAGATACTTTACCTCTGATTGCCCAGGCCCCAGGACTCCCTCCTTATGATAATGGGAGTATGCTAAGAAAACTATCAATGAATAAAAAAATAGTAAGAGGAGGAGCCAAATATAACTTATAGTGTTCCACCTGGGGGACTTTTGGGGGAAGTTTCCATAAGGCAAAGAGTGAAGTCATAAGGAAGGAATTCTCATTTTGTATAAAAAATTTTGAATTGTACCTTTTTGCTCAAGAGCTATTTGATGCTGCAGACCTTTTGGCTCACCTTCTGACTTGGGTTAGTCCAGCACAGCGAATAAACCACTTGATTGCCATATTTTGTTGTTTTGCGGTTCTATTCATTGAAATGCGTTTGCCATAGCAATGGCAGGTTGCTGCTCAATTTTCATTTTCTTTATTTAGTAAAAGAGAGTCCTGATTTTATTCTGGGCTGCAGTGTGCCCAGAGAAAAGACTGGACTACATTTCACGCTTTCCTTGCTAGACGTGACCATTGAGATGTGGGCAGAAGTGTTGAATGGGTTTTCCAAAAAGATTGCTTAAAGGAAGCTGAATCTGTTGGAAAAAGTACCCTTTTTGCTTTTTTTCTTATTGTTTCCTGCTTCCTGGACTACAGGCACAATGCTGGAAGTTGGACAGTCATTTTGGGCTATGAGGAGAACTTGCCATATGTAGGTGTTGCAGCAGGGGAAGCAGAATGATAGAGGGAGCCTGTCTTGGACTTGCAAGAAACCTCATGTGTTTAAGCCTCTGCTTTTTTTTTTTGGTATTCAGTTAAATAAACCTGAACTTAACCCTAGCTTCAAGAGCAGGGCTGCCTGCAGGGAAACCCCAGGATACTGAGAAACTGGTCTGGGCAAGTAAGTATTCTAGTGGTCTGTGTTGGTCTTGTCTGTGTCTCTGCATTCCTACCCATGACCTGGGAGAGTTGGGCCAGCTCAATGTGGGTTGTAGGATGGCACAGGAGATATAAAATGATGATACATTGTGTCTCTTCAAACTTCAGAGGCCTCATTCATAGCAGGGAGATGTCCATTGACTATCTTGGTCTAATCACATCTCTTTAAAAAATAGCAATGTCAGACAGCATCCTACAAGATTATCAGAGGGAAGAATTGATCAAATTAGCATTGTTTTATGTCTGCCTTGCAGACAATTCACCTGGACTATTCTATTCACATGAAACTAACAGTAGGGTCCCTGAAACTCAAGTTTAAAAACTCTGACATCAAGTCATCATTCCTTGGCTTTTTATACTTTTTTAGTGTGTTGAAAGGTTGACATCCAGCTGGCATATGTGACTATCCATACCTGTGTTATATTATTAAAATGCTTTTGGGAAAGCATTACCCAACTTCTTCAATCCCTGGCTCCACCCTTTGGATCTTCCAGACCACTGCCTGAGCCAGCAAGTAAAAGGTGAACCCAGGGCCACAGGAATCTTTCTAGAGTTAGTTTCTACTCATTTGCAAAGTTAGGCATTTGAGCCCACGGTGTTTATTTTCCCAGCAGCATAACTACTATTACCCACGATTTGTCCATATTTGATGGAATCAGTATATAGGAAGCAGTGCTTTAGATATCCCAAAGTTCACCCCTGGATCAAATCAGGTCAGCGGAGAAGTTGAGAATGTGTGTTGTATTTCAGTTAGACCCTGCTACCCCCACCCCTGTGCTGTTCTTGCTGAACTGTTCTGGGATGATGTCATCAGCCTGTGCTGAGAGACAAGGAAGGAATAGCAAAAATGACACTCATTGTGGTCTGTCTCATGGGAATGTTGTCAAGGATTTTTTTTATATGTCAGTGTCTATTTATAAGGATCCTTAGAGAAAGGCCTGACTGGTTTTATAAGCAAGAATAGTTGTATCACTCCTGAGAAACCATTCTCTTTTTAATCTTATACACCTGTTTATAAATGTCCAGTTTCCTCTTCTCCCTTTAAAGGTTATAAGGGGATTTACACTCTCTCTGAAACGAGGCAGAGAATAAATAAATAAATAAATATATTTTACATATAATGAATTTTTATTATGTTTAAACAAAGTTATGAAAAAATACAAAGCCTGTGATTAAATACATAGGCATTTTCATTTTATTTTCACAGCAGAGTTTCAATATGAACTTCTCCCAGATTTATACTGGGTAATAGTTATGACACTCAACTTTTTTTTTTGTTTTTAAATATTTTATTAGTTGTAGGTGGGCACAATACCTTTATTTTATTTATGTGGTGCTGAGGATGAAACCCAGGGCCTCATACATGCAAGACCAGTGCTCTACTGCTGAGCCATAGCCATAGCCCCAGCCCTGTGACACTCAACTTTCAAAGCTCTGGAATTAAAAACAATACTCTCTTTAAACTCATGTGTCCACGGACTTCTAAGTTCTTTTACTCTCACGTTTTTACAAATGAACATTTCGGCAGCAGCATGGGGTCAGGGGGAGGTTGTAGAGAAGGAAAGGGAGATGTTGATTGGTTTGGGGAGTTGGTGAGGGGAGGTCCACTATGACAGCTTCTATCAGAGCAGATTAACTTCAGTAACCAAAGGCCCAAGCACCAGCTCTGCCTGGCAGGCATCACTGCAGTCATGTAGCATCACTCCTCTAAACCCTAGTTTCATCCACAACTTGTGAAAAGAAAAAAAAAAAACTCTTTGTGAAAATATAATAAATATACCTGTTAGGAAGAGCAAATGAAATAATGTATGTGAAAGGTCTTTTTTTTTTTTTTTTTTTTTTTTTAAATAACAAAATGCTGTAAAACAGTCAAGGAGTTTTTACTATTGCCAGTACTTGGTAGCTGTGGGAAGGTATTTCCTTGGTGTCTCCCCTACTTTTTCCTTTGTTTCTGATGACTTGTAGATGAACTGGAATCATGGGAAGTGGAGAGATTGAGTGACCTGTAGATTATCATCCTGAGCATGAGTTGCCTTTTCCCAAGTATAAATAGCAGCCTTTCCATATTCCAATTTAAGAAAAAAAATATTGTTTCCAGAGTGCATTTTTTTGTGTGTGTGTGTTTGTTAATTTCATTTAACAAGTGGAAATAAGTTTTGTGTTATTATATTAGCATCATCATAATTCTACATAGGAGGAAGCTAAAGCTAAGAGAGATCAAAGTCTCATTCCACCTCATAAGTCTTATAGTAAACAGATGGATGAGACGTGGATCTCAGGCTTCTGATTCCAAATCTCATGGTGTTTCCAGTTCAGACTCTCTAAATGACAGAAATTGGATAAATACATCTAAGTGATTCACAGAGCAGGAGGGAACAACAGCATAATCTGCTGGTTGTCAAGAAACAGGAATAAACTCATATTTAGAAGTATATGAATTACTTTTTCAAATAATATGGGCCTTATGAGATTTTTTAACTTCCAGAAAACTTCTCAGGTTAAATACTTCTAAATTTAAAGTAAAGGTCCATTTTCAAAAATTCTGATAAATATAATAAATATACTACGTATGTTTCCAGGTCTTCTGGACACTCCATGGTATCCAAGTCTCTTAGAAAAAGTCAGCGAAAATCTCAATATATTATGAGAACTTGATGGCCATATTTATGCTTTGTATGATTACCCATGTGTGATAAAGATGAAAACTTGAAATGTTATAAGGTAAGAAGGATTCAAGCCTTGTATTGATTATTGAACAGAGTAGAGTTCTGTTACAACAAAATTCACTATTATCAGTCTTTACACAGGCAAAAAGTACAATTATGTCCCTCGAAACCTATCTACTTGAATGGTAGGTCATTCAAAGTGCAGTGATAATAAAGAGTTATCGTACCTGTAGAGAGAAGGTAAAGGTGATTGGTTAAAGAATGCAAACTAAGCACCTTCATCATTAAAAAAGTCCCTAGTAATGTCAGAAATCATATATTTTTGGAAATAATAAATTAAGCTCTAAACAACAAGGATGTACCATCAACAAATCAGACATTTTTGTCCTTCCTTTTTTTTAATATTTATTTATTTGCTTTAGCTGTACACAATGGGTTTATTTGTATGTGGTGCTGAGGATGGAACCTGGGCTGCTCATGTGCCAGGCGAGCGCTCTACCGCTGAGCCACAACCCCAGCCCCACATTTTTGTCTTTCTGAAGGCAAAAAAGAAAGGTGAAAATCAATCGGTGGAGAATCTTTGTCCCTCAACACTGGCATCACTGGATTATTGAAGATCATGGTGTAATATCTTAAAAATTCTGGGGCAAGATGATTTTGAACCTGAAATCCTACATTCAGGAAAAAAACAATATGTAAGAAGAAAGGAATAAATAAAAGTATCTTCAAAATAACCAACAACTCAGAAATTTTATTCCCACAGAGAGTATCGATGACAAACTCCAGGAAAATAAAAATATTACCTCAGGGAAGAGGAAGATTAAGGATAAAAGAGATATTAGGTGTATAAAGAAACCAGTAAGAATCATGGTGTATCTAATCATACTAATGTCTTAATGAAGGTGAGGTAGCTTATGGGTCACTTATAGAAGAATAGAAATGTCATGCATTTTCCAACCCAATGAAGGGCAGAAAAGAGGAAAAAGGAGTAACAAAAAAGCATGGTAAATTATAAATATTAAATCATAATAAAGAAGTAAAGAGTTTACACTTATCAGTAATCTCAAAAAATGTGATTGTGTCATATTTTTCTATCAAAAGGCAACCCCCTTGTTTTGGTTAAAAACAGTCTTGAACTGATTAAAAAAGGAAAAATGTTTATAAACATAATGTTGGTGATAAGGAAAATATATAACAATTGATATAAATAACTTTTTAAAAAATTGTGATAATTCTTTACTTACCCTTATAGAATAAACTTAAAATTTTAGATGTAAATATTTATTTTCTATAAATTCTTATAATTGATTTACAAGGAAATAAAAGGTAGGAAAATATCCTTTCCTTAAAAAAGGAACAAGTCCAGGTAGTTTTCAGTCAAGTTCATCAAACTACCAGGGTTCCATGTTATATAAAATGTCTCAAAGCATAGAAAAAAATGGAAAAATTTCCAACTTAATTGATAATGTTAAAAGCAAATATGACATAAAGAAATAGTTTGTAATAGCATCAAAATAATAGAATACTTAGGAATAAATTAAGCAAAATAATGGCAGAACTCATAAAACTGCAACACTTTCTTGAGATAAATGAAATAAATCAAAAGACATCCCATGTTCATGGATCAAAAAATTTAATGTTGTCAAACTTAAGATGGCAATCATCCACAAAATTGATTCACAGATTCAACATTATCTCTACCAAAATCCTAGCTATTTTCTTTGCAAAAATTGACAAGATGATCCTAAAATTCACTTGGAAATATAAGACATCCAAAGAATCAAAACAAAATCTTGAAAAAGAAGAGGAAGTTGGAAGACTTACACTTTCTAATTTCAAAACTTTCTACAAAACCACAGTAGTTAAGAATGTGGTACTAGCATAAGGATAAACATTTAGATCAATGAAATAGAATTCAGAGTCCAGAAATAAACCCCTATATTTGATTTCTGGCATGAATGACAAGATGCTTCAACAGAGGAAAGGATACTCTTTTCAGCATTGGTGCTGGGACAATGAAATATTTTTTTCCCCCTCAGATGCATGCTATTTTATTTTGCTGTAATCACAGGAATCTATTTTACATTGTGCATGTCATATAACATTTTGATAATAAATGTTCATTCATATTCCTATGGTCTTCATAAATAAAACGTTTTTTTTCCCCCTTTGGGGATTGAACCTAAAGGTGCTCTACCACTGAGATACTTCCCTAGACTTTTTTATTTTTTATTTTGAGATAGAGTCTCACTAAGTTTCCCAGGCTGGCCTCAAACTTGCAATCCTCCTGCTTTAGTCTCCTGAATTCCTGGGATTACAGATGTGTGCCACTGTGCCAGGCATGACAATGCAATATTAATACACAAAAGAATGAAGCTGAGCCACTGTCTCGTGCCATATACAAAAAGAAGTTCAAAATGGAGCATAGGCCAAAATGTAGGAACTATAACTGTACAATTTGGAAAAAAAAATAGGCATAAATCTTCATGACCTTTGAATAGGCAATAGTTTTCTAGATATGAAACCGAAGCAAAAAACAATGAAAGAAAAGAGTAGATAAGTTATACATCAAAATTAAAAGCTTTTGTGCTTCAAAAGATACCAAGAAAGTGAAAAGAAATCACAAAAATGGGAGGAAATATTTGCAAATCATATATCTGATAAATGAGTTGCATGCAGAGTACTTAAACTGTTACATTCCATTAATAATTAAAAAAGCCAATTAAAAAATAGGCAGAGGATTTGCATAGGCATTTCTCTAGTAAGCACATGAACAGATGTTTACCATCATTTGCTATTAGGTAAATATAAAATCAAAACCAGGGCACTTCGCTCTCACTAGGTTGACTACAATCACCAGGCAGAAAATAACAAGTGTTGATGAGAATATGGAGAAATAAGAATATTCGTATGCTGTTGGTGGGAATGTGAAATACTACAACCTGTTTAGAAAACAGCCTGGCAGTCCTTCAAAATGTTAAACATGGATTTATCACGTAAGCCAGCAATTCCACCCTAAGGCATATATGTTTCAAGAGAAATCAAAATCTGGGGCTGGGGTTGTGGCTTAGCAGTAGAGCGCTTGCATAACACGTGTGCAGCCTGGGTTTGATCCTCAGCACCACATAAGAATAAAGGCATTGTGTACAACTAAAACAAATAAATAAATATTAAAAAAAGAAAATATCTAAGACGGGCGCGGTGGCGCACGACTGTAATCCTAGCACTTGGGAGGCTGAGGCAGGAGGATCGCGAGTTCAAAGCCAGCCTCAGCAATGGCAAGGTGCTTAGCAACTCAGTGAGACCCTGTCTCTAATAAAATACAAAAAAAGGGCTGAGGATGTGGCCCAGTGGTTGAGTGCCCTGAGTTCAATCCCCAGTACAAAAAAAAAAAAAAAAAAGAAAGAAAGAAAATATCTAAAAAAGATATTCTGAGTGCTTGCAAAAACTTGCACATGAATATTTATAACAGTATTATTTATAATAGCCAAGAAGTAGAAACAACTTCAATGTCCATCAACCCATGAGTGGATAAACAAAGTGTGATATATGTATACAATGATATTACCAGCCATAAAAAGGAATGAAGAACTGATATGTGCTATCACCTGAATGAACTTTGGAAACATTATGCTAAGTAATAGAAACCAGTTGCAAAGACCAACTATTATAAGATTACATTTATGCAAATTGTCCAGAACAAGCCAATCTATAGAGCCAGAGAGTAGATTAGTGGCTGCCTGAGGCTGGGGATGATTCTGGGAGAAATGGGGAGTGAATGCTAAAGGTTATATGGTTTCTTTTGGGGTTGACAAGAATGTTCTAAAACTGATTGTAGTGATGATCATACAACTCTGTGAATATATTAAAAACCATTAAATTCTACATTTTAAAGGGGGGAACTCTACCTCAAAATTACAGAAAGAAAAAGTAAATAAAAAGACCAGAACCCAGTTTCAGTTATTCACTGTCAACCTATTACGTTTTATTTGTTTTTACTTTTACATTTTATATTGGCAAATCAAATCAGTAGTGTACCAAAAGAATATTATTAGCCTGGAAATTTTAGGCTAATCAATTATTAGTAAACACATAAGCATAATTGTAGTAAAAGTTTCAGAATTGAATATACAAGGATTTGATTGTCATTGTTCACCTGGTTCTAGTTTCCTCATCAGTTTTCTCCCAGTAAGGAAAGGGCCAGCTACTACCACCTGGGAGTTACAGCTTCAGGTTACATTGTCTCATACAGTCTCTGGAAGTGAGATGACACGGAGATTTGTGCCTCTCCTTTCAGGGATAGAGCCCCCTTTCTTTTCTTTCTTTTTTTTTTTTTTAATTTTTGTAGTTGTAGTTGGACACAATACCTTTATTTATTTATTTGTTTGTTTGTTTATTTATATGTGGTGCTAAGGATTAAACCCAGCTCCTCCGACGTGCCAGGCAAGCACTCTACTGCTGAGCCACAACCCCAGCCCCCCCGCAAGCAGTCCCCTTTCTGAGTCTTAAATTTCTGCTGATATTCACAATGTAAACATTGTTTCCCTGAATTCTTTTCTTAACTCATGTTAATGTGAGCTTCTTTATTGATCTTGTTTCTCTTTTAACTGAGTCTCCACTTATTTTTTGATATACGCTATACCCACATCACAGTTTGCTCATTGTGGTCAGTGATCCCAGACCCACCACACTGTCACATTGCAAAGCTGCACAGAGCTCTGCCAACAGTCACTGAGAGCCATGTGTCACAGCCTGTGGAGCCAAGTCCTCATCAACTTCTTTTCCGCTGGTGTCATGTATTTCACGTTTTGTCAATTTCTTATTGGCCATTGGGTCCATATTTCCAAGAATTTTGAATTCAATCTTCTTACTTTATTGGAGACAATTTTTTTTTTTTTTTTTGTATTGAATGAGTTTACAAATGCTGGTAAAACAACCTCTCCCAAGATTCAGGTTCTTTTTTTGATAGGATTAGATTTCATCTAATAAGGAAATATTTGAGTGGCAAAATAGCAATAGCTTGCATTTACTGAGCCTGCACTGTGTGCTGAAGCAGGGATAAGTGCTTTATTTGCAACATTTCTATTATTATCCAGCCTCGTTTTAAATTCAGGACTAGAAATCGCCATCAGTGATGCACTTCTTACTGCACCTCCCAGGATGTTCTTTTCTCATGCTCCGTGATGGATGATGGTTTCATACCTCTTTTCTCTCCTTAAATCCAAATGCCTTTCCCTTTGTTCATTTTCCTGTGATAAACCTGATAGTGCTATATTGAGAACATAGAAACTATTAGATAGGAACGAACGTAATCCAGCCATCAATTCTCCAAATTTCCCTGCACTTGTACCCTGCTCTCTGCCTTGCAACTTGTTGTAATGAATGAAGTGTCCCTGTTTTTCTCTTCTGCCCTCTTAAGGACATTGCTCCTGTATCTCCTCTCTCCCTCCCTCTCTCTCTTTCTTTTGCACCTACGATGTGTGCCCCTCTCTATGGTATTCTATCAGGATGCAAATGTTTTCTAGACGCTCCCATCTTAAAAAACAAAATCAAAAACTTCCTTTGGCCTTATATCTTTTCCTTTCAAGGATGCATTTCTCTGTTCCTCTTCTAAAGCATTGTCTATGGTCAATCTCTGCACTGGCTTTTGATCCGTCTCTCCTCCATCCTACTAAACAGGTTTCCATCTGCATGGCTACACTGAGGCCATTTCTTGTCCAAGTCTGCTTGATCTCCGTATTGCCAACCCAATGCCATACCACCAGTTGTGTCTTACCTGACCCTGTTTGAAAGAGTGAACTACTCCTTCTCTTGGTTTCTGTAGCACCTTCCTCTCTTGTTTTTTTTTCCATATCATTGGTCACTGTCTAACTCTTACTGGCTCCCTGTTCAGCCTGTGCTGGGGTGATCAGTGAAATAGGAGGAAAGTGAGAGATGGTGCTATCTTGGAAGACACAGGAGAAGCAGAGGAGAGACAAACCCAGCAAGCTGACAACCTTGCAGTATGCTCAGTGGCATCATGGTGCTAGGATGAGGGGAGCCAAGCAAAAGCAGAGTAGGTAGTGATTTCCAAGCAAGGAAGTCACAGATCATTGCCATTTGGGTTACATTGGTGGTAATATGCCAACAGCAAGAAGGATGTGCACTGGAACTTCCATTTTGAGTTAAAGAAAAAAATAAAGATAGGGAGGAAACTATTCTATATTAAAAGCATTATTTTTGAGGAAGGAAAGCAAAGAACAAATATGTAAATAAAGCCATTTTAGCCTCGAAAAGTGGATAGGACGTGGAAAGAGAGTGAGGAAACAGATGAAATAAAAGAAGGTCTTAACTTCAGTTCAGCTCAAGTTAATTCTCTTTGAATATTAGGCCTTTTAAATAATAACGCTCTTAACCAGAATCAGGAATTAGCTGAGCTGTCAGTAATAGCCGTGAGTTTGGAGGGCAACATCATTGCTTCTTGGAGTATAATTCCAAGACAACTTAAGGATCCCAGGAATACTAATAGATAATATAACAGAAAATATCCTCAATAGCATTTTTCATGGTTACAGCAGAAAGGAATTTTATGTGACTCTTACAGAGTGAAAAAGACCTTTGCCTTCTTAGAACTGTTGTGCCTCTGTCAAAACTCTGCAATCACCAAAACCAAATCTGGCTTTTCAGAGTAAACACATTATTTTCTACGTAATTGCTATAATTAACTGTGGGAACATCACCGACCCATTAGCAGAAAAAGCAGTTGGAATGAGATTTGTCTTCGTGTGTGAGCTGGGATGTTGTGAAACCATAATCATTAGCCATGAACTCAGCCACCACATGGTGTCGTTGGGGTGATAAGATATCAACAGTGGCGGAAATGGTGCCTCCAGTACGTGGCCTGTTTTTAGTGAATCAGAATGATAATTTCAGTGTCTTAAAGGAAGCCATTCAAAAAGGATAGAGGTGGTGACATCAGTTCAACAATTTGGTCAAGTTTCAGGGCAAAAGAAAGCACTACTTTTTCCTAAGTTTACCCCACTCTTTCAGCTGGTGGAGCAACCACTGATCCCCAGTTCCGGGAGGAAGCTGAGGGGCCTTTTCAGACCCTTCTTCCCTTTTTCTACTTAGTCTCTGGGTGACTTCCAGCTCCCACACACCTGCTTTCATCTTCAGTTTTGTTCTGGTCTTGGGTTGGGTGGTGATTAGGGAACAGGATTGTGTGAAATATTAGGATTTTGGAAAAAGCAGGGTTGGGCATGTGTATTCCTTTTTTTCCCCATTTTTTTTAATGGGAAAACTATGTATATAATGGTGGGATTTCTTATTACATATTCTTACATGTGCACAATATAAAAATATAATTGGGCCAATATCATTTCCCAGGGGCATATGCATTTCTAAAAAGCCACCCTAATTCCCCACTTCCCCACATGGTTAAGAACTTCTAGCTATCATATAGTTCCTCAAGATCAAAAAGGAACATACAGTCTTTCACAGAAGGAACAGACACCCCAGACCCCAAATGCATCATTTAGAGGAGGAAAAGGAAGGGAACAAAATGCAACATGAAGGAGATGTGAGAAAACAGGAAAGAAGGTAGGAATATCTGGGAATGTGGATTTGAGATGTTTAAAACAGATCTTTGACCCTCTGAGTCTGTCTGTAGGCAAAGTGACTACCCAGCCCTGACTGTGCACCTACTCCACAGGCATGCCAACCTTAGTCAATTCTGTGTTTCACATCCCTTCCTAGACCACAGGCTTCCAGAAGGCAGGAGTGTATCTTTTTCTCTCCTCTTGTCTTTTACCAGGAATTATGCTTAGCACAGAGTACACACTGAGCCTGTTTTGCTGCTGAATTCAGTGAATGGGTATGTGCTGGCACTCTGTGCATGAATTTCTCTATCAAGATGTTCCAGAAGCACCTTTAACTCGGTATCACCAAAAGCTGATCTTTCTGCCAAGATTCTGATCAATGCATTTCTTGATTGGCTGGTGGAATCCAGTCACATAAATCAGATCCTCAGTGCTTTTGAGTTTCATACTACTTGATCACTCACTGGTAATTCATTTAATTTTTCCTTCTTGGACTTCCTTGTTTCCTGAGTCAATATTCTCTTTTGGTCTTTCTTCTATCTTCCTGACTGCTCTTCCTTTGCTGATGCAGTTCCATGTGTCCAGGGCTCTTGATTCTTTTTTTTTTTTTTTTTACCAGGGATTGAACTCAGGGGCACTTGACCACTGAACCACATCCCCACCCCTATTTTGTGTTTTATGTAGAGACAGGGTCTCACTGAGTTGCTAAGTGCCTCGCCATTGCTGAGGCTGGCTTTGAGCTCACGATCCTCCTGCCTCAGCCTCCCAAGTGCTGGGATTACAGGCATGCGCTACTGTCCCCAGCTTTGATTCTGCTCTTTATTATAGATACTCCCCCAGTGACCTTATCCATGTGTGTACTTTCTAGTTCCATCCATAGCCCTACAACTCACAGGTCTCCAACTTCAGTCTGATCTCTCCTAATGCAAACTCACCTCTTAGACTTCTTCACCTGCCCAGCATCTCAAATTGAACATATTGGAAAAGTAATTAATCTTCTTTCATTGTCCTCCAGCTCAATGCATAGAATCAATGTTTTCCCTATTGTACAAGCCATATACGTACGTGTGTGTGTGTGTGTGTGTGTGTGTGTGTGTTCCAATTCTGTCTCTAAAATGTTTCTTGGACTCATCAAAATTCTCTTTCTCTATTGCCCTAGACTAAGCTTGCTTGAATTTTTCCTGGATTTTGTTGCCGCCTGAAGCGATGGCCGGTTGGAGCAACGAAGCCGCGGGAAGAAGTTCAGAGGCAAACTGGAAACAAACAGCTTTTTATTCTGATAACTTTTCTCTCTGGCTCTAACAATGACTAACACGCACCACACACACCACCAAAAAATGGCGCAGACCCGATCAGCAATCTCGGCTCAAGTCACACAAGATCCCGGGCCAAGTCCCGTGAGACTACGGAAGGCGGCAATGCCCAAATCTCCATGGCCCATAGTCAACCGCAATTTAAGCCATCTCCCCAAACAGGGCTCCTACAGGATTCTGTAGGAAGTCTCCTTAGTAGTCTAATCACAAATCTTTTGCACTGTTATAATGTGTTATGACATTAAAACATCAGAGTGATTAAACAAATTAAAACCACAAAATAACTTTTTAGTGGCTTACTATTAATCATAGATAAATGACAAAATGCACGGGATCAATCCAGACATGCACATAAATAAAATAGTAGGCTAAGTGGGAGGAAGATGCTCTCTTATGAAGATGAAGGAATGATTCATGAAACTAGGTGAAAAGGAGTATCTTAATAGTGATTCCCCAAAGTCTGCCCATATAGAAAACTGTCTGTAGGTAAATGCCTTTGTGTGTGTGTGGGACACTGACAAGATGCCCTGTTTTGTCTGGGGCCAAGGTATCAGGAAGGAGATAAGAGAGGAAGACATAGGCTATATGAGACTGGTACCATATGGGGAGCCTACTAGTGGGAGACCAAAGAGGACTTTTGAATAACAGGAATATCTAAGTTGAACTTCCAACTGTTAGGAGATATGCTGTGTAATGGTTTGAATGTTTGTGTCCCCCCAAAGTTAATATTGAAATTTAATCCCCAGTGCAATAGTATAAAGGGCTGGGGGTTTATTAGAAAGTGGTTAGGTCATTAGGGCTCCTTGCAAATGGGGTTGGTGCCCTTGTGAAAGGGCTCGAGGAAGTCTATTTGTCCTGTTTTGCTCTTGCATCATGTGAGGACATGATCTGAAGATGCCTTCTTGGAAGCAGAGAGAAAACCTTTTCTACAGAGCAAATCTGTTGGCATCTTGATCTTGAACTTCCTAGCATCTAGAACAGTGGGAAATAAGTTTCAATTATTTATACATTACCCAATCTGAAGTGATTTTTTTTTTTTTTTTTTTTTAATAGCAGCAGGCATAGGCCACAATAAAAAATTGGTATCAGAAGTGGGTACTTGGGCTGTGGATGTGGCTCAGCGGTAGAGCGCTCACCTAGCACGTGCGCGGCCTGGGTTTGATCCTCAGCACCACGTAAAAATAAACGTGTACAACTAAAAGCAAATATATATATATATATATATATAATAACAGGAATATATATATATATATATATTTTTTTTAAAGAAGAAGTGGGTACTGTTATAACAAACACCTTAAAATGTAGAATTGGCTTTGAACAGGGTAATGGGTGAAGGCTGGGCTGTGTAGCACTGTTCTGGTGAGGTCTTACAGGAGAACAAAACTTTAGTGAAAGCCTCAACCTTCTGAGAGATTTTTCAAGTGCAACGATTTAGAATGCAGCAGAAGTATTAAGAGCAAAGGCAATCCCAATGCAGTCCTAGATGGAAATGAGGAACATTGTACTGGGCAAGAGAGGAAAGGCCACCCTTTTTATAAAATGGCAAAGAACTTGACTGACTTATGTTCATGTCCCACTGTTTTGAGGAAAACAGGACGTGTGAGTGATGCATTAGGATATCTGGTGGAAGAAATCTCAATGTCAAGTGTTGAGGGGGCTGCATAGCTTTTCTTGACTGCTTATCATAAAAAGTGGGAAGAGGGAAATGAATTAAAGACGGAATTTTTTTTTTTTTTTTAATCTGGAGGAAAGAAGAACTTAAAGTGTTGGGGAATTCTCAGACTATAAAAAACTAAGAAAACGTATTCAGTAGTGAACATCAAGGGTGTGGTCAAGCAACTGTTTGGCAAGGAGATTAGGTCTGAGTCTGAGGAATCCAGGTGCTATAGATCAAGACCATGGAAGAATGATCTGAAGGCATTTTGGATATTGCCCAGACTGCCACTCCTAATCACAGGCCCGGAGTGACAAGGCTTTGAGGGCAGAATTTTTAAAAAAAGGGGGACCAGGATATATGTGAGACCACGGGCTCAATGCCCAGCACTGCCTCAAGTCTCTGCTCCCCACATTTGGACATAGTGCTTCTCAGTGGCCCCAAGTGTGGCTTCAGTGGGCCCAGGTGCATCTTGGGTTTCTCTCTGGAATTCACAGGTGATAAACCTGTGTTGATTACAAGGTGATAAAACCTTGGCAATGTCCATGTGGCTCTAGTTCTACAGGTGCACAGAGTGCACAAGCTATGAGGCACGGCTGTCCCCACCTAGATTTCAATTATACCCTGGGAAGCCTTGGGGGGGTTCAGATGGGCTGTGGATGTGGCTCAGCGGTAGAGCGCTCACCTAGCACGTGCGCGGCCTGGGTTTGATCCTCAGCACCACGTAAAAATAAACGTGTACAACTAAAAGCAAATATATATATATATATATATATATATAATAACAGGAATATATATATATATATATTTTTTTTAAAGAAGAAGTGGGTACTGTTATAACAAACACCTTAAAATGTAGAATTGGCTTTGAACAGGGTAATGGGTGAAGGCTGGGCTGTGTAGCACTGTTCTGGTGAGGTCTTACAGGAGAACAAAACTTTAGTGAAAGCCTCAACCTTCTGAGAGATTTTTCAAGTGCAACGATTTAGAATGCAGCAGAAGTATTAAGAGCAAAGGCAATCCCAATGCAGTCCTAGATGGAAATGAGGAACATTGTACTGGGCAAGAGAGGAAAGGCCACCCTTTTTATAAAATGGCAAAGAACTTGACTGACTTATGTTCATGTCCCACTGTTTTGAGGAAAACAGGACGTGTGAGTGATGCATTAGGATATCTGGTGGAAGAAATCTCAATGTCAAGTGTTGAGGGGGCTGCATAGCTTTTCTTGACTGCTTATCATAAAAAGTGGGAAGAGGGAAATGAATTAAAGACGGAATTTTTTTTTTTTTTTTTAATCTGGAGGAAAGAAGAACTTAAAGTGTTGGGGAATTCTCAGACTATAAAAACTAAGAAAACGTATTCAGTAGTGAACATCAAGGGTGTGGTCAAGCAACTGTTTGGCAAGGAGATTAGGTCTGAGTCTGAGGAATCCAGGTGCTATAGATCAAGACCATGGAAGAATGATCTGAAGGCATTTTGGATATTGCCCAGACTGCCACTCCTAATCACAGGCCCGGAGTGACAAGGCTTTGAGGGCAGAATTTTTAAAAAAAGGGGACCAGGATATATGTGAGACCACGGGCTCAATGCCCAGCACTGCCTCAAGTCTCTGCTCCCCACATTTGGACATAGTGCTTCTCAGTGGCCCCAAGTGTGGCTTCAGTGGGCCCAGGTGCATCTTGGGTTTCTCTCTGGAATTCACAGGTGATAAACCTGTGTTGATTACAAGGTGATAAACCTTGGCAATGTCCATGTGGCTCTAGTTCTACAGGTGCACAGAGTGCACAAGCTATGAGGCACGGCTGTCCCCACCTAGATTTCAATTATACCCTGGGAAGCCTTGGGGTTCAGATAGAGAACTGCTGCAGGAGCTAGACCATGACAGAGACCCCCACGGCAATGCCTAGTAGAGCCACAAGGGTAGAGTTAGCCCTGAAACCCCAGAATTACAGATCCTGGGGAAGCTGCAGGCATGAGCCTATAGCCCATGAAAGCATCTGTGTAGACTGTACCCAGAAAAACTGTGAGAGTGAGGTCACCCAAAATCTTCGGGGGCCCAATCTATATCCTAGTGTGTCCAGGAAGGTGGGACATGGAGTCAAAGATCATTCTATAGCCTTAAAATTTAATGTTGTTTGCCATGTTGGACTTACTTTGGACTAGTTACCCCTTTTTCCATTTTGGAATGGAAGTGTCCACCCCATGCCAGTCTCCCATTATGTTTTAGAAGTGCATAACTTGTTTAATCTGGGCTGGGGTTGTGGCTCAGCGGTAGAGCACTCCACTAGCACGTGCGCGGCCCGGGTTCGATCCTCAGCACCATGTAAACATAAATGCATTGCATTGTGTACAACTAAAGCAAATAAATAAATATTTAAAAAAAAGAAGTGCATAACTTGTTTAATCTCACATGCCTAAGGATGAATTGAACCTTAAATCTCACCCATATGCGATTTGGATGAGACTTTGGACTTAAGACTTTTGAGTTGATGCTGGGATGAGTTAAGAACTTTCGTACTACTGGAATGGAATAAATATATTTTGTATGAGAGATGGACATGAATTTTAGGGGGCCAGGGCAGAACATTATGGTTTGAATATTTGTCTGTCTCCAAAATTCATATTGAAACTTAATCCCTGAGGCAGTAGTATTAAGAAGTAGGGAATTTAGAGGTGATTAAGTCATGAAGTCTCCCTTGTAAATGGGATTAGTGCCTTTATAAAAGGGCTTTAAGGGAGTCTGTTTGTCCTGTTTTGCCCTTCTTTCATGTGAGGACACAGTGAGAAGGAGTCATCTTGGAAGCAGAGAGTGAGCCCTCACCAGACACCAAATCCACTGGAATCTTGATCTTGAACTTCCCATTTCCAGAACAGTAAGAAATAAGTTTCTATTATTTATAAATTACTCAGAAGGTATTTTGTCATAATAGCAAGGATAGACCAAGACACGCTGTGTATACCCCCTCTCTTCCGCTTCTTCCAGCTATGCCAATCTGCTCTTCGGTGAGGTCTACCAAGGTTGGGTGTTTACTCTTTTGTTGTGTTAAGTGAACACGGTGAACCTTTTGAATTCTTGTTTGGATCAATGTGGTACAAATCAGAGACTACAACCAGAATATAAGGGCCAGAAACTATTGATTTCCATGACCATAAATCCACAGGCTTTTGGGAAAGGCTTCGGCCTTCATAGGAAATAGAATTAGGGGTGTGAACCAGTGTAGGTGTGAACCTAGATTTTGAGTGGCATGGTGGATGCCTACCTTCACTCTCACTGTTCTTTGTTACACTATGATTCTAGGGAAGGGTCAGGGATCATCACAGAGGAGGTGACATCTGAGCTGAACATTCTTAAAAGATGAATAGGGATTTTTCAATGTCAGAGTCAATCATTCCAGGAGAATCCAAAGTAATGTGGGAAGACTCAGAGTTGAGAAATGTTCTACCTTGAATGGTCTGTGACCCTCAGTGAATAAAGGGGTCCTGCTAGGAGCTGTGATCTGGAATTCCTATAGAGTTGCAGCTCTGATAATGCTTGGAAGAGCTTTCCAACCACATTTAGATTTACCTTTTCAGCGTTAGCCAAGAACTCCATTTTCCCTGCAATCAAGGACAGGGTAGAGGCTAAAGAAAGGAGAATCCTGACTGCTTCAAGTCTAAAAGGGTAACTTATTCCTTCGTCATCAGACAATTCAGCAATCGATGGGCACCAAGATAATGTCAAGTTGAGTGACATCAGCAAAAGCTGTTGTGTCCAGATAGCATTTCAGTAGCCCAGACTTATGAGGAAGAATTGCTTCTGAATCCGGGGAACACAGTAAGAGCATCGTTTAAAGAAAAAGCACCTCAGTCCTGTAGCCATATGACAGCATCCCATTCATCACCAGGGTATTTCTACAATGACACAAACTTCCAATTGGTGTAAATGTTCCTTCACAGTCTGTCCACAATGGAACATTCATTGTACATAGTCTATGTTTAACCAGGCAAAGAATTCTTGCCCTGCTGTCCTTCTGTAAAGATTTACTTAGCAACTTTTTTATTTTTTTGATTTCCCAGTGCATTGTCATGAAATGACTGAAATAGTAGCGAAGAATAAATCAGAACGAACCGTCTCTGAAGGTGCAAATTTTCCTTATTACCAGGAAATAGCAAAGGGCATATTGAAAATAGAAGCACAGTAGAAAACATTGACTACCTCCACTGCGGACCAACGCTCCTTTGGTCTTCAATTAAGTGATTACCACACTGCCCAGTGAATGAGGATGACAATTACATTCCGATCATCCCGTCACCTCACCACGCAAAGTGTCATGGTCATGGCATTCATGGCTCTGGTCCACCTGGGCCAACCGCTCCTTCTCCTGTTACACGACTCCTAGAGAAGAAGGTGGCTCTCACAGCCTTGAGGCTGTGGTCTTCCATTCTGTCTCCTGAATTTCCAGGAGCAGGTGCAAGACTGAGTCCATGGCTGACTTGGAGGGGCTTTCTGAGGAGTGTCAAGGGCATGCCCAATTGCCACTTTACTAGCGGAGTCGAGAGTCTCTGGACTCATGGAAGGTCTTAAGAGCTGATAGATAAACAGGAGGCTCAGTGCACTTTTCCTGCACAAATAGACTTTGCCAAGCTTGTAAACAGCTGCCACTGCCTGACCATCTGGCTTGGGCACTGTGTATCTGGAGAGAGGCAGGACTAGATAGAGAAGGAAGCTCTCACCTGGTTCAACTGCGTCTCAACACTGTGTGGCTCTTAGCTAGGATGGAACAACACAAATCCCAGACCCCATTCCTCCAGCAAGCACCACTCATAGGTTGGGGAGGTCGCGTCTCTGGAGAACCTCTCCACCTCTGTCCTTCTTTCAGCTGCTGTTTAATCTCTGTTGTCTAGAGTGTTAGCACTGTCCCTGTCTAGGAACTAGGGGTGCCAATAGGAACCAACTGGAAGGGGAATAATCCGCATCATCAGAAGTGAGCTCAGTTTCCTTTTTCTTTTAATTTTTTTTGTAGTTGTAGATGGACAGCATGCCTTTATTTTATTTTATTTATTTTTATGCGGTGCTAAGGATGGAACCCAGTACCTCACACACGATGCTCGGCAAGGGCTCTACCACGGAGCCAGCGCCCCAGCCCCAAGCTCGGTTTTCTAAGAGGTAGAGGATTTCTAAACCTTTTTAGTCACACATCCATCAGTCAAAACTATTTGACAAGGCATCCCCCCCCCGGGTATGTATATTCATTTATGTATTATGTATAAGTACTCTCCCCTGTCCACCTCTTCAGTACTCGGAAAGGTTACTTTCAGATAAAAGGTCAATACAAGTGAAAGGTCTATTATTTTCTTTTACCTGTCCCCTATTGACCATCTTCTATACCCCATGTGCCATCCATCTGTACTCTACTTTGAAAACTGTTGCTCTAACCTTCATGCTCCCCATTTTCCAGTTTTTTTTTTTCTTTTTCTTGTTTTGGTTCCTGGGATTGAACTCAGGGGCACTCGACCACTGGGCCACATCCCCAGCCCTTTTTTTGTATTTTATTAGAGACAGGGTCTCACTGAGTTGCTAAGTGCCTCGCCGTGGTTGAGGCTGGCTTTGAACTTGCGATCCTCCTGCCTCAGCCTCCCAAGTGCTGGGATTACAGGCGTGCGCCACCGAACCGGTTCATATTCCAGTTTTTTATGGGCAAATGAGGAAGGGGAGAGAAAAGATGAGTCATGGCTGGGCACTGTGGCTATGTTCTAAGAAGTCAACAAAAAGAGAGATTATCTTAAACTCTCCCCTGACTTAACAATGAGGGCAGAAGGATGCAATGGCTTCCAAAAACTCTGTGTTCACTCTTAGCCCAGAGACAGCATTTTAAATGGCACAGCTAACCTAAGCCAGAGTGGCCACTGTGTCCTGTCATGGCCCGTGGGTTTGAGAGTGTGAATATGGAGTCTTGCATGGGACTCTTCCTGGACCATTCATTACTGCCTGGGGTTACCCAACCTTCTGTAGAAGGTGGGTGGGGGCGAAGGAGAGGTTTGGTAAAGCCTCCTCTGCTCCATCTTGGTGTTGGGATTCCTCCTTATCCTTCAGAGTTGGGGAAATTGTTATGACTGAATTGTGGTTTGTCTCCCAAGGGTTCGTGTATCAACAGAAGCTTGGTCTTCAGTGTGGCAGTTCTGAGAGTTGGTGTGGATCTTTAAGAGGCAAGGTGCAGTGAGAGTGCCTTAAGTCAGTGGAGCACTGACTTAAAGGATTAAGGTGGTTCCCTTGGGACCTCTGACTTGAGTCCTCTGCAGAGGATTGTTACAAAAAGAGTTAGCCTGGCCCTCCCAGCTCTTTGGCCTCCTGTCTCGAGGTGTGAAGCATGTCCCACATATGCTCCTGCCATTGTGATACTATCCTTCATGATGCCCTCACCAGTGCTGGAGCCATGACTTGAACTTTCAGATCTGTGAGCTAAATAAACCTCTTTTCTTTATAAAGTTACACTGCCCCTGGCATTTTATTATAATAACAACAGCAACAACAAAATAGAGGGATGCTAATCCCCAGCCCCAGGAAGGACACAAGGATGCTCACTTGTTCTGCATGATCTTCAATTCAGTCACGTGGTATATAGGTAACCACAGCTTAGAGCCCAAGCCCTTGCTCTGCGCTAGTGTCTGAGCAGGACAAAGGAAACCCACTTCCTCAAGAAGATCTTGGCCCCATGCAGGAGGAAGATATGCAAGCACACACATGCAGTGCAGGAAATTATTTCATTTAGGTTGTTTCCCAAAGCAGATTCTAACTCAAGTTGTTCATTTGGGAAGCAATCCCAGGATCCATGATGAGGGAGCAGGAATGTGAGAGAAGGAAGAGAGGGGGCATCAGTGAACATGTTACCACTGTGCATACCCAGGCCCCAATCCCCCGAGGGACCCCTGAGGAACTCTGCTGACCTGTGCTACTAGAAGTGTGGCCTGCAGCATTGACTTCACCTTGGAGCTTGTTAGAAGTGCAGCATCTTGCATCTCACACCAGATCTACTGAGTCAGAATTTGTCTGTGTATTCAAGTTTGAGAAGCACTGCTTTAAATCTTTCATCTTTACCAAACATGACAACTTTGATATACATATGTGGGTTTTTTTTTTTTTTTTTTAATTTTAGGACTTGGTTCTGCCAAACTGGATCTCTCTAATAATTTTTTTTGAGGTTTCCAATACGTGAAGTAGATCATGAAGTTTTCCAACTCCTAGAAAGCTCTTTAAAATGCAACTCCATTTACCTGTACTTTGTCATAATTATAAACTCAGTTGCAGAGGCAGAAGGTTCGCATGACCAACTGTTCTGTAAAATGCAAATTTTGTATGGGAAATACTTCTCCTGGGAGAAAATAGGCCATCATGCAATAAGTTATTTTTAAAGGAACACACCAAATGTCTCCTGTGCTCTAATGTTTCATCAAAAATTTCAATGAAGAGAGAGAGAGAAAGAGAGAGAGAGAGAGAGAGAGAGAGAGAAATCCTCCTCAAAAAATGTAGCAGAAGTTTCACACATAAGTTGTTAAATGTCAAAAATGAATAGTTCAATACTAGGCACTGGTGTTGACTTACACATCCTTTCCATAGACACGTGACTTCTGATATTCACTAATCTTCATTTCATCCCCAACACAGGAATAAATCTAAGGCGATAAAACTAATTTTTCAAGTAGTGAAAAAGTATAGCCACCATAATGCTGCATGAACCACTATGAACTTAGTGGTTCAAAGGATCAAGTTTAGTTTTGTTCATTTGTCTACAGAGTGGTTAGGGTAGCTCTGCTGAGTTTGGCTGGGCTCCACCGAGCTTAGCTCTAAGCTGCAGATTGGGTCTGGGTCTGTTTCTTGGGCCTGTGGACTGCATGTTCTCACAGTGAATGAAACATCCAGTTCTGTAAAAGCACCTCAAGCCTCTCATGCAGCTCTGCTGCTGACATCCCCTTGGCCAAACCCACATAGTCAAGTCCCACATCAAGGGTTGGAGAAGTATGCTCCACCTGTCAAGCGGCAAGTCACATAGCCAAGCCCAGCTTTAATGGGCAGGGTGATGGACGCCTCCCAGAGCTAGGAGATGAAGGGAGTAAATATTTGCAGAACGGTCATCTCTTGTATCATGAGCAGTAAAATTGAGGCATAGCGTTTTGAGCTGTAATAAGTCATGGTGCTGATATTTGAATGATCTTATTCTGAGAGGAAAAGGCAGGAAACAAAACAAAACAAAACATGGAGTACCTGTGGTTACCGAGCTTTCTGCTGAAGGGTTCCTCGTGTGTTAGTTCATGTAACCTTTTAACAGCACCACAAGGAAGATAGGTGCAATCCTATTTTACCGATGAGCTGGCAAGTCTTGGAGCTGGTAAACGGAAAGGGTGAGAGCAGAGAGACCCGTTTTGGGGACCCAGCCTTCTAAAGTTCTGGATATTGGTTCACATTTCTTTTGCCACGGCAAATTGAGCATTTATTTCTTAGGAGAAAAATATCTTCGCTCCGTGTCTGTTTAGCCCCGCCCCCTCAAACAAGAACCGGGGATTTTCTGAGCATAGCTGCTTGTCACGTGCCCTTCCCCCATCCCAATCGTTTCACGCACATGGTCAGTGCATGGTTTGGGGGCATCTGGCTTCAGGAGGCTGAATACTCATGTGATTTGGGTGTGGCTGGACCCTCTTTACTGTCTTACATGGTTTGCTTTTTTATGGGAATGGGAGCATAGGGTGAGAGGATAGGGAAATCAGGAATTCTGTCCAGGAAATGCCTACTTAGGATTTCAGATGCTCTCCTGATGTGCACTCCGTTCTTCCAGCGGAAGTGCCTAAATGTTGGCTTATTTGTTAGTGATGTTTAGTGATGTAGTTTATATCTTAAATGCCCCACAAAGGCTCAAGTGCTGAAGGCTTGGTGCCCAACCTATGGTGTTACTGGGAGGTAAGGAATCTTTAGGAGGTGGGGCATAGTGCAGGAAGTTAGGTCACTGGGGGTATGCCTTTGAAGCAATGATTGATACCATTCCCCTTCTCCTCTCTCTCCTTGCTTTCTGGCTACAATGAGGTGAGAAGCTTCCTTTGCTATGTGCTCCTGCCGTGATATATTGTCTTGTCACAGGTGTCAAGCAACAGGGCAAACCAACCATGGACTGAAGTCTCTGAGACTGTGAGCCAAAATAAACCTGTTCATCCTTTTAGGTTGATTATCTCAGGTATTTTGTAACAGCAGTGAAAAGCTGGAGATCACATTTAGCAAACCTTGTGCCAGGTACATTAATGGCAATGTAAAGAAAGGTAGACTGAGGACTGAGAATGACCAGATTTATTCCAGGAATCTTGCTTTCCCTCAAGGAAGCAAAAATCTCTGGGTGTTATACCAAGAAAGAAGAGAGTATTGGGAATAAAAGGAGCCATTTGAAGAATACTTTCCTGATCTGCTTGAGAGTTTAGGTTAGGAATAACAGCCATATACCACATAATGACATTTTGGTCAGCGATGGGCCACATGTACAATGGTGATCCCATGAGATTATAAAGGAGCTGAACATTTCCTGGCACCTACTTACGTGTAGCCATGCTGATGTTCTAGCCTGTACATCACTCACATGTTTGGCAATGTAGGTGTAAACAAAACTATTACATTGCCAGTCATATAAAAGCCTAGCACCTAATAATATGTACAGTGCATCATAGTTGCTAATGACAATAAATGACTATGCTACTGGTGTGGATATTTATCACTATACGTTTTATTGTTATTTGAGAGTACAATCCTTCCACTTATAAAAAAGTTTACTGTAAAACAGGATAAGACAAATAGTAGCCTCACAGAACTCCTCTTTACGATGTGTCCAATTTCATCATTTTTCTCTTGTGTTTGATTCAAACTCATGTTGTTTTGTCCTACATGGTCCTAGGGAAAATGGGTTATACCACCTACCTAGCACATAGCCTGGGTATGCAGTAGGCTACTCCATGTAGGTTTGTGATAGTACACTGCATAATGTTTGAAAAATGATGAAAGATGCATTTCTCAGAACAAATCATCATTTCTAAGTGACATGGACTGAGGTGTGAATAGAAGGCTGACGGGGTCTTTGTGGGGGCTCTGCACTATCTCTTTTAGTGGCAATGGAGGAGAGGGAAGGCTCTGGGTTTCTTGTTAGGATTAGAATTTGGCCTGGAGAAAGAAGGGTTGAGGAATATCCAGAGAAGCTGAAAAGGTGATAATTTGCAGGTTCCAGGGGCAGGCTGCTGGACTCACCACATTTTGGGACCGGTTCGGCAATCTGGTTCCACAAAGATTTAATGAAGGGTGTTGGTTGCTGGGGATGTGGATTAATCCAGCGTTGTTCCTACTTTGGGTCTAGGTGGGAGGGGAGCACTAAGACAGTACAGACTGCATCATACATAATACAACTACCTGCGAGTCAGCCACCTGACCAGGTGAAAAATGAAGAAGGAGCTTGTTTTGTGCAGGAGGGAGAGGAGACGCATCAGAGCCTAACTTAGGAAAACTGTGCCTGATTTGCAGCTTTTCTTTACATTTCCTTCAAGTCAGAGAGCTGCTGAACAGTTTCATCTGACATATCAGCTTTCCTATCTGCTGGCTCAGTCCCACAAGGCCGCTACCTACGTTTCAGCCCAGTTGACTACACAAGCAGGGTTACCGTGACTTCAGAGTACAAGGTTTGATAACTCACAAGAATGACTCACCGTCCTCAGGAAAGCACTAGACTTATGAGTACGGTTCTGTAGAGGATGCCACTTGGGACCACTCAAAAGGAAGAGATGCATGGGACGAGGTATGGAATGGGGAGGAAGGGGACTGTGGGGAGGGAAGGTAGGCACGGGGCTTCCATATCGTCCATAGGCACATCCTGTCCAAGCACCTTGAACCTTGAAGCACCTTCACACCTCACCTTTCAGAGTTTTTAAACCAAAGTTTTAATATGTGGGCAGGATGGATTAAATCCTTAGCTATTGGTGATTGAACTTAATCTTCAACTTCCTTTTCCACTTGGGAGGAGAGGGGTGGGACTGAAAGTTCCAGTCTTGGTCAGCCCCTCCCTTAAAACAATCCAGGTACCCAGAAGGAGTCACTTCATTCGCCTAAGCCCATTTGTGGTGGGAAAAGGCCTGTTATGAACCGCAAGTGACTCTCCTGCCACTCAAGAGGTTCCAGGTTTTCCAAGCTCTGTGCCAGGAAGGAGGTGACTAACACCAGATGTATTTTTTGTCCTTGTTGTTGTTACACCATATGCTTGCTGAGTTTTTAAGGTCTGTAGGTAGGGATTGCAGCCAGCAGTCTAGCAGACAGTTGGGTATAGAAGTTGAAAGCCCGAGATAAAATCCCAGTGTCTGTGACTTCTGATTTAGTGTTCATCTGTGCCACAATGGGGTTTTGATCTATTCAAAGCGATTTCACATGATTACCTTCTTGAAATATGAAATCCCTTAATCATCGGCAGAGTCAAATTCAAGGGTGGCTCAGCCAGAGGTGCCAACCTACAGTGGGCACTAGACCATCACAGGAATGATTCTTTAGAAACATGTGTATGTTCCAGAACTCTCTAAGAGGGTCCTGATGGTGGGGAGAGTGATTGGAATGCCAAGTACCGGAGTCACTAACAGGTACACTAGAGTAACACTGATTGTTGCTATACTGCATTCACAAAGTGGGGTGGATATATTTGGGGTTGTGGTGGTGGTGGAGAGAGAAGGCCATGCGTGTTTAAGGCCAGAGCTGAATTGCTTGAGCAAAGAGAGATGCTACCACTGAGATAGTCAGGAACCACTAGGGGCACAAAGGGGTCTGCACTCCTGGGCCTTGGCTCATAGCCTGGCGGTCATTAACACTTCCCACCTTAACTCACAGTGCCTCATTTATCCACCCTCAAACAATCTGGTCACCTTTAAACCCCAGGTGCATCATCAGAGCCAGGTGCTCTCGCCATAACTTTTCCAATGCCCAAAGGGTGAAGCTGTAGAGGAGGTGCTGGTGGTCCTTAAATTGCTACTTGCTCTTTTACTTAACTCAGCTTTGTCACAGGGCCAGGATGCTGAAGTTAACAATCCCTTACAAGCTGCAGTGCCCCCAAAGCCAATGAACATTCCTCAACGCCAGCCAGCCCCTGCAGGCAGCCAGTACAACCAGCTCCTTTCTTTTGTTTCAACAAAAAGCCTTCCACTTCCCTTCCCTCCCCAAGCAGAGGCCCCAGTAAGGGCGTTGCCTATCTATTCATCACCACGTGACTCGATTTCATTTCTATCCTCAGAGTTCCTTGTATTCAGCATCACCACCAGGACCCATTTCTCCTCGACCTTTGCCTTTTTGCAAAGCTCAGCCTCTCTTCTAAATAAAAATTTAAAGAATATCCATTTGGAGCTATGTGACAGTATTAGCTTGCCTGGACACCCACAGTTTAAGCTGATTGATCTGAAGGAGTCAGGATAATTTCCATCTGCCATATCTTCAGGACTTTTAATTACCCTCCCTCTCTTAGATTGATGCCCATAAAAGAAGATCTCTATTCTACTTTGATGCTGTGAAGGATAGGCTGCAGGTGTGTGTATGCTTTATAGGCAGATGTTGATTTCATTAGATTAATTGTGGGGGAGCCAGATAACCAGAAGTAAATTATAGATTAATTTTATTTGTGTTTGTATTACCCTAGAATAGATATAAAAATTGAAACTTGGAAAACCATAATTCTTTCTGAGAGCCTCATAAGACTTGCTTTTATAGACAGGCGTGATGTCTAGTTAGCATACCAGTTATTTTATGAAAATGGCGGTACATCCCACATAATGCACGCCTCATTCCTTAAAACCAGCTGCTTTGGTGGTTGAAACTGCTGTGTTTTTATTCACATCTTCATAGGTTAGCTATTGAGGATTAAGAATTTTTCTTTTTCCTTTGTCTGTGTCTTCAAAAATCCATTTAAATATTTGATATCTCTTTCTACCTCCATCTGCTTTGAATAGATAATATGTTCCTGTGATTCAAAATTCAATTGGTACTAAAGGATATAGAGTGACCCATTTCCCCTTCACCTCCAGTTACTATCAAAGAGAAATCATACGGGACATTTGTTAAAAATGGCAGGACAGGGGCTGGGGCTATGGCTCAGTGGTAGAGCGATCGTCTCATATGTGTGGGGCCCTGGGTTTGATCCTCTGTACCACATAAATAAAATAAAGGTATTGTGTCCACCTACAACTAAAAAAATATGTTTAAAAAAATGGCAGGACAGATTTTATTCAAGCTACTGCAATAGGAGAGAGACCAGCACATCCCTGAGCTCAATTTATAGCCAATTGTCAGGGTGAGGGAATCAGTGGATGGAACATTACTAAGAGGAAGTTGATTTGACTTCAAGGGTGAGGAAGGGGGAACTGTCTTGATATCAAGGGTGGGAAATTCTCAGGAAACTGATTTGCAGATACTGGGCTTGGCGGGGGCCTTGTCAAGAAGAGGGCTTGTGTTTGGTCAAGGAGGGAATCCTTGTTACCTTTCTATTACTGTGCTTGTTTTGTTTCAGTATTCTTAGACATCTTCTTTCTGTTACATTAAGAGAAGTTTCATTTCATCCAGATCTGAGACAACCTTATGGTCTATTCAGGGAAAGAACTGTGGTGTTCACCAGGTCAGTCTGGGGGCTCAAGTTTTCTGGTGTAAAATGACCTCAGAGCTGCCATTAAGATCCACTGATGCATAGTGTAAGAACTCACCAGAGCCTAGCGTGTGACTGGCATTGGGTGGCCCTTCCTCTCTCATCTGGTCACCGAATAAGCTTTCCCCTGGATCTCTAATCTGAACCACACTAGCTACAGAGCCTCAGCAGACTCAGGGGTTCACACTTGATGTAAGTCTGTCCCCCCACCTTCTGGTCTCCACTGAGGAGCTGCACCCACAGGCTCCGAGCCTCCCCTCCACGCTGCTGGCCGGCAGCGATGTCTGCAGAACGAACTCCTCACAAATGAACATCCTCAAGCCCTTCCTATCACTGTTTCCATCTTCCACACCTTTAAAAACTATCTTCACCTTGTGCTGCATGACATTGGTGGCTGGGGCTTACGATGTACCTAAATCCTGTGATTATTCTGGAAGTTGTCTGAATGAAAGATTACCTCAATTATGTGAGGGCACCGAAGCTAGTGTTTGTCTGGGTTGTTGCTCCGTGAAGGACACGTTCTCTCTCAAATTCCTCTTTGCCCAGCAGTCTCTCTCAGATATCTCGGTGCAGTAAGAGACAGCCCTTTCTCTTGCGTGGGGGACAAAAAGGCACACTGTGGTGTGTGGTAGCGTTCTTTAAATTCCAGCTCCTTCGGTCAGAGTACAACTTTTTCAACCCCGCTGAGGCTGCCATCCAGAAACCTGTGGGCTTCTGTTGGTATTTTCACACTCATTCATTTCAGGCTGGAGGAGGATTCCTGTTCCTATTTGGGGGTGGCAGGGGCCCATGTGGAGATGGAATGTTCTGGGTACTCCAGCCTCAGAGGGCAACAACCTCCTCCCACCCTGCAACAGATGAGGACAGTCACTGTCTGGCTTCTGGATCAACTCAGCACACCCCGCGGAGGCTGGTGGGTGGAGCTTCTCCCCTGACGTCCAGATTTGCCTCCACCGTCTAAGGCAGGGCTCTCAACCTCAGTCCTGTGGCCATTCTGGGTTGTATATAATTCTTTGTGGCGGGTGCGGTCCTGTGCCTTGGAGGATGTTCAGCAGTACTCTTGGCATCTACCCAGTAGCTACGGCTGCTGCACACTCCTACTTGTTTCCATCAAAAATATCTCCAAATATTGTCAAATTTCCGGGGGAAGGGGGAGGGGGACAGGCAAAATCACATCATGCTATCTTCCTTGAGAACTGCTCTTCTTGCTCGATTGGAGGTGGTGTCACCGAGATCAGGAGAACCTGCAACGGGTGAGCGGTGTACTGGGAAAGCAGGTGCTTCAGATCAGGGCCTGTGCAATTGCTGGTCACCTGTCTTCTCTTTCCTCCCCTCTTTTGTCTGGGCTCCTCTAACCGAAAACCAAACAAAAACCCACACACATGCAAATTATTTTCATAAATGACTTTTACTTCTTTATCATTTTTCTTGACAGTAGTTCCTGGCAATGCGCATATAACATGAAGGCAAGCATAAATCTCAGAGGTCATCAAAGATATGTGTCTTATTGTCCTCGTTTTCTTAAACCATTAAAATATTTTCATTTATAAAATTAATCTAAATATAAATATTGACACTAAAGATCAAAATCACTTGATGACAAAATAATTCTTCTGGAACTATAACATATGCTTATGGTTTTTAATAGTAAATTAAATCTTTGCACTTATTTGGCACAAGGAAACCTTTATAAAAATTCAGATGCCACGGAGCAGGCTTCTTTTGTTTTGTTTTGTTTTTTGCAAGGCTTACACAGTACACGTTTTTGTCAAAGAAAACTGAAAAGTTTAACACTGTAACACAACAATTGTTGCTTTTCATGCCTCTTAGAGAAAACGTTCTATTTGGAAGTCAGATTTTTGTTGTTGTTGTTGTGTTTTTGAAATTGGTTTTTGTTTGTTTTGCTTTGAATCACACCAACAGAACAAAAAGCCAAAGGTTTACTTATTTTGAAGGAGTCGTTTCTGTTGGATAACATACACAGCATCAGCAAGGAGGAGTATTATTGGAAGATACAGAGACCCCCATCAGGAGCGGGTCAGGACACACACTCAGCAGCCAGTCTGGGCTGGAAATGTACGTGGCAGCTAAAGAACAGAGAGGCTGAAGACAACGCAGGCTTTTGGGAGCCATTCCAATCATAATTAGCTTACAGGTGTGGTTCTGGCAAATTCATCTCTCTGGCCTTGGTTACCTGATCTGAAAAATGGGTATACTTACTGAATAGGAATGCTATGAAGATTAAAATGAGAACATTGCCTTCTTCAGAGCCGGCACGTAATAAACACGAATCACCCTATTCCCTGGCCTCCTTCCTCAGATCCATAATGAACGAGGAGCAAACACTTAAAAACACGTAAACGCGTGGCTAATGCCCAATTAATTGAGTGAAATTCCAATTCCATTTGCTAATATAAATACACTCTAAATACTCATGCAGTTGAGTCAGGTTCAAACAGACCACAAACATGGAGTATCAATTCTGTGTCCATTAAATTCAGTTTGTTCTTGATTGTTTTCATACTTGTAAATTTTCCAAGGCTGTTCCCTAACCTTTTTTTTTTTTTTTTTTTTTTTTTTTTTTAAATCCTTAAGGTCATTTTTCTACTTTGCTGAATATTCATTAGGAAATCAATTTTGGAGGACAGAAGTTTTCGTACATGGTTATATTTTGCAATGATTCATTTACCCAGAACTCATTTAGGTGCTGCCATTGCTCAACCGTGTCACGTTGATTCTGGACAGTGCCCTCTAGAAAAAGCTGAACTAATGGTGGTCTTCCTCCACCCCTTCTCTACTTCTGAGTGAGGACACTCTCAGTAAGTCTATGGAAGAACCCCAAATTCTTAAGGAGACATTGTATCAGATGGACCTGGCATGGTGTGGGTGAGTCAGGGCTTTCCATTCTGTGGCCTGTGGCTGTAAAGCAATGGAAATCACTGATAATGTGGGGGGTGGGTAGGAGGAGGTAGCTAAGGGACATCTGCATGCTTGATGGTTGAGAGACCCCCCCCCAAGTTACACCACCCTAAGCGCTCACTAGGGGGGCCTTTTCACCTTTCCCCTTAGCATCTGTAAGACAAGGATGGCTGCGAGAGGTTTTGTTATGTTGATGAGGAATTAAATGATAATCCCCCCACCTCCCTTCCCTCCACCCCCCTCCAATAATTTTCCATGGGACAAATGGTTGACACAGAATTCTAGTTGAATCAAAGGGACTGAAAAACAAAAAGATCTTACAGACAACACAGAGTAGCAAAGCAAACCGGGAAAAGATGCATCTTTTGAACATGGAGCTCTGCCGTTGGAAGCCAGCGTCTGGGTTTGCTGTCTTGGATTCTCCGGGGAGCCTAAGGCAGAGAGTGGGCAAGACCGCAATGCTGAAGTCTGAGGCTGCTTTCCGGGTGAGGTATCAGGACAGCCCTGTGCAGTGGAATGCAGTGGCCACCCCAGGCTCTCTCCTCAGGTGGAAATCCATATGGTATTCGATGGCTGTTGGGTCAAGGCACTGTTGTGTATGGCCGGAGGCAGTGGGTCACTGGCAGTGGAGCTCCGTGGTGTTAATACAGGGCAGCAGACTCCAGGGCGGGCTCCTGAGGGGACATATAGAGCACACCGTCACCAACCACTTGGCATATTGATTATGTTTGGCATTATGGTCATAGAAAATAGTTCTCCGCTTTCCACTTCTTGGACTTCATTAAGGTTGTCTTTGTGAATTGGTATGAAATCAACTTTTATGAAGGGTCCATGGATGCTTAGGAATTTAATCTGTAAAGTAGGACATTAGATAAACATCTCAATCGAAGCTTAATAACAACCCCATTCAGATCTCTAATTGGTATTTATTTCCAGTGTGCTGGGACTGCCAAAGGCTGATAAGAGAGTTTTAAACTCACTAACCATCTCGTGGCCGATTGTGCTGTTCTGTTGTGTGCAGAATCAAGACGGGCTGGGGACTCTCCTCTTTCATCAAAATCCAAACATCCTTACTCCACATTTTCTTCGAATATGTCTTGTCTTGCATTCTACTTTGCTTGAAAGTAACATTTCTGCCCTCTTTTTTTTTTTTTTTTTTTTTGGTTTTTGTGTGTGTGTGTGTGTGTGTGTGTTGTTTAGTACATGTTGTGCATTGTTTCATTTCTAACCTGTTTGTATTCCTTTAAGGTAATTTATCTTTATTTTACTCAAAATAGTTTATCGAAGTGAAAGCCTCGCAACATAAAACTAACCATTTTCAAGCGAGTAATCCAGTGGGTTTGGTACATTCACAAGCTTTGGTATATTCCACCCATCACCTTTGTCCAGTTTTAAGACATGTGCATCACTCTGAAGTCAGCTCTTACCCACTCAGCAGTTTCTTCTTCCTCCCCACCTCCTCAGCTCCCAGCAACCACCACCTATGTTCTATCTCTGTGAAGGGTCATTTAGCCATGGTTTTCTTTTATGTGTATGTGTGTGTGTGTGTGTGTGTGTGTGTGTGTGTGTGTGTGTTTTGGTACCAGGGATTGAACTTAGGGGCACTCGATCACTGGGCCACATCCCCAGCCCTTGTTTGTATTTTTATTTAGAGACAGTTGCTAAGTGCCTCACTATTGCTGAGGCTGGCTTTGAACTCGCGATCCTCCTGTCTCAGCCTCCCAAGTGCTGGGATTACAGGCGTGTGCCACCGCGCCTGGCTTAGCCATGTTTTTAATAACCTATTCCTCCCTGACCCTTGAGGTCTGCCCTTCAGGGACGAGAAAGTATCTTTTTGGCTCTTGGAAGTAAAGGGCAGGAACAAGGTGAAGGGTCAGGGATATTGGCTGACCATGGAAGGGGCGACAAGCAGCTCTGCTGCCATCTGGGGTCACATGGGGATGGAGGTGTCCTCCACGCTGCCATCACCAGGAGCTTCCATGTTCATGAGATGGACTGTGGGGGGTGGGCAGAGGGAGGGAGAGGCCGGGGATGCTCAGAGGGCAACAGAGTGCGCTTGCTCTCGCTTCAGTCCCGTCCTCCCAGACGTGACCTGCCCTCAGCACAACAGGTGTCACTAAGGCAGCTTAGCTGGAACGTCACTCCTATGTAAGCAGCCCCGAGCATCTGCTGAAATTCTGATGCTTATGTTGGTTTTTTAAGCAAATGATCCTTTATCCCTCCCCAGGTGATCTCTAGAGTTTGTGCAAATCATCTACTGTCCCCTCCTTTGCCACGTTTAGGGGCACAGTCGGCTCTTTTAAGGAAAATGATATGAATGGCTAATGAGAAACTGAAGAAAGAGTGGATCTGGATCAAAAACCGAATAAGAACTCCTACACCTCACTCAGACCTTACACACCTATTTTTATTTCTCTTATATCAAACCTGGTTCCTCCAAGGAGCTGGAGGTATGATTGACAGGATATAATGAAGAGGTGACCACCACCAGGTGAATGTTATTCCCCTCTGTTAGACCCTTATGCCCTCAAACCCAATAGGCCATGAGGCTATGCAGAAAGGATGCTTCCTGGGGCTCTGTTAGAGGAGCCACAGAAGGAAGGCTATGGAATGGGGATACCACCAAGAGTGAAAGGGTGGGCATCAGGACAGAGATGATGACATTTACCATCAAATCCTTGGCGGGGCTTTTCCTTTCTTTGGGCTCATTTGTTGAGGAGCCTTGGAGGATAAAGTTGCGGTTAAATGTTTTCATGGTGGTCACTGAAGAGGCCTCCATTTTTTCAGCTAAAAAGAAATGAAAAGGAATAAGCATTACCCAGAAGATGGACTGATTATTGAGGAAGAAAGACTCAGTGGTCAAATTACCCCCTTTTTTTTTTTTTTTTTTTTTTTTTTTTTGCTTTAGACTTGGAACTTTCTTCCTGTACGTGGGGCTGACTATAGATTCTTTTTATTTCATGTTTATTTTTATGATGGATCAAATAAGTCAAGGCATCATGGATAGCTATCTGGGGAAAGTATCTCAGAGAAAAACCACTCCAGTCCCTAAGTTCTTATTTGCTATCCTGAAATATAAAAAGCTGTAAAACCTGCACATTTTTATAGGTTTGGAGTCAAAAATCTTCTAATTGCAAAACCTGACCTGATCTGACTGTGGCCACTGAAGGTTCTTGTCAAGCACAAGGAGTGTGAATGTCCTCATGCTTTGCCGTAAGGATATTTGTGTCTGACTGTCAGATGCTGCCTGAACACAGTGTTTCCTTTCAGGTACACAAGCAATTAAGGAACACACAGAGAACTGAGGGTTTCAGTTAAAGGACTGTGGAACTGTGATAAATTTTAACTGTCCAAATAGGGGGTTTTATAGACTATAAAAGTAAACACCTGATAAATGTTTATTGAATGCCAAGAGGTGAAACCAAGTTTCAGATTCACATCACGTGACTTTCTACTCCTCTATCGTGAATCCAAATTTCTAGGTTGGCATCATTTTTACGTGGCTCCCTAATCCAAAGAAATGCTTGAAAATGTGCCCAGGGTGATTTGACTGGCATCACTGGAATCCCTTCCTGGTTGGACACTGTGGACGATGCTTCTGGTGTCCTGTGTACCCATTCCAGCACATTCTAACAGCATCCTACTGCAAGTACCACCACTCTCTTGGCAGATTCAGAAGTACCAGGAAGTTCAAGCACCCAGGAGTATCCATCAGCCATGATGGATGACAGTTGAAGGTCAAATACACCATCTTCCTACCCTGTAGGCAGGATGCTCTGAGGTGCAGTCGACACTGTCTTCTAGAGGTCACCTGGAGGATTTAGCTTCATTTGCCCAAAGAAATAATTTACCAGTTAACCTGTTTTGGCTTAATGGCTTTCCTTTCCCTGAATTCCCCCACCAATGCTTCCTTGGAACCACTTCCCAAATAGATTTGTATTCCTATCCTTGTTCCAGTATTTGCTTCTGGGGTGACCAGAAGCAAAGACAGATATGGACAAATCTGGGTGTGAGAATTCCCCATTGTGTCGGATCTCTGAGCTACTCAGAGTAAACAATTCAGCCTTCATGCTTTGGTAGCTTTGTGGTTCTGCTTTCAGCTTACCTTTCACTGGTGGAGCTGGTAGTTTCCTCCTCTGCTGCCTTGATGAGTCTATGGTTTGTACCTACAAACATGACACTGCAATCAATACAACTTTGTAAAGCCAAAGATAGTTTATCTTTTGAACTATCCAGATCCATGCAATATTCCACCAGAGGGAGCAAGGGACAAACACACCTGGTTCCTTTGCTTCTGATCCCGTTTTCTTGTGAGGCGCACACACGGTGCTATGTTTAAGCCTGCAATGGTCAGGGCTGAAATCCGGCTTTCGATATCAGAAATCTGCACGCAACAGAAAGACAGGATCGGTGGGGAGAAGGTACAGAAACAACCTTTGTTACAAGTGTCAGGAGCTTATAAAGAACACATCTGCTTTGATGCATGCTCATTGATCCATTCAACTTCTACCAAGCATTTCTCTATTTAGGGTTGTAATGAGAAGATAAAATACAAGCTCTTCTTTATGAATTTAAGTTTCTAGTTTGGTAGCTCTAGAGTGTGTTAAAACTGTCAGAGTATGCCTAGGGATAAAATGGAAGCCAGGCCACTATTGGGAGTGCTAGTCTAAGGCCACCTAGCTCAGCCTGGGGTGGGGAGGAACCTGGTCAAGGAAGACTTCTGTTATGGTTTGGACATGGTTTGAGTGTGTCTCCCAGAGTTTTACATACTGGAATCGTGGTCATCAGTGTGGTGGTGTGGAGGTGATGGAGGAAGCTTTAAGACATGGGGCCTAATGAAAGTTGGTTAGGTCATTGGGAGTGCTTCCCTTGCAAGGGACTGTTGTAGTTTTTATAGGACCCCAATTAGTTTCCACGAAAGTGAATTGTTATTAAAAAAAAGAGCAATCCTGAGTCCCACTAGCTTCCTGTTTCACCATGTATATTAGCCTATTTTCATTACTATTACAAAATACCTGAAATAGGCTAGCTTTATGAAGAAAAAAAGTTTTTTTAGCTCATAGTTTTAGAGATCCAAAGGCAGGGCATTGTTATCAGCTCACTCTGGTGAGGGCCTCTTGGCTGTGTCACATCATGGTGGATATCACATGGTGTCACAACAGTGGGAACATTTATGAGAGTAATATATTACATCCCAAGACAGGAAGTCAGAAAAAGCTGGGTGGAGCCAGGCTTGCTCTGTTTACAACAATCCTCTGAAGGGAACTGACTCAGGGATTCTATGAGAACTACCTTAAATTCCTTCTGTGGGCAGCATCCTCAGTGACCTAAGGACCTCCCACTAGGCCTCACCTCTTTCCATATCGCCACACTGGGGATTATACTTGTTGAAAGTGTTGTGAGTTTTTAAATTTTTTAAAAAAATTGGTGCATTATAATTATACATAATGGTGGGATCAATTGTTACATATTCATACATACACACGAAAAGTATTCTGAGTTCATACAAACAAATGAATATTCCAACACAGAAACCCTTGGGGGGACACATTTAAACCAGCTCCAAACCATAACACCCTTCCATCTCTTCTGCATCTGCGTTTCTGGCGTTGTGATGCCATCTGCCATGAGGCCCTCACCAGAGGCCAAACAGATGGGGCTACTTGTTCTTGGACTTTCAGTCCTCAAAACTGTGAGTTAAATAAAGTTCTGTAGAAAAGCACTTGCCTCAGTTATTCTGTTACAAAAAAAAAAAAAAAAAAAGAATACTTGTACAGATTCCAGAGGAGGCAACACTTGAACTTTAAAGGGCGAGTACAATTTAAAGATCTTGCTTTCTTCTTCCATGAGTCTATGAATCCAAAGCCACAGCATGAGGTTTTAGAGGCAAGGCCCAGCAGCTCCCAGTCCAAAACCCATCTCTTCCATTCAGGGACCAAGTGGCCTTGAGAAGGCCTCTCTGGGCATCACCTTCCTCATTAGCAACATGGGAAGGTCAGAGAGCTCAGATTTCTTTCCAAGAACCTGAAGGCAGATACAGAGAGCAAGAGCTCACTCAGTGCCCAGGACAAGCCCTGATCCTCCAATTCTCTGCGATGAAGAAGGCACTGTTCCTGCTCTTGGAAAAGTGCACTCTGATAAGTGCTTAAATACATGAACTCATTCATGCTTCAAAATAATTCTAGAAATTGGGGACTGTTCTCTTGTTATTTTTACAGACGGAGAGACTGTGGCTCAAAGGACTAAGTGACATACCCTACAGCACACCACAGAGCGGAGGGGAGAGGTGGGGATCACAGACCTTTTGCTGAGATGGTGCTGCCTGGATGTTGCTGGGGCATCAGATAGGCCTCCAGAGGCAGGCCACCAGCCAATGTGTGTGTGGACCACTCTCAGACTGCACTGCCTCCCCAGTCCCTCTACAGTTTTGTGCTGCTCAAGACAAATCTCACTTCTGCTGTCATTTACTGAGGGCGTCTTTGGACAAAGTCTACAGGGATGAGGTGCTACAGGAGGTGCATATGTGAAACTTGAAGAGTCAGTTAATATGGGAGACGCTTCCCTTACTCCTGCCCAAAGCAGGCAGTCTTGGTCAGACAAGGAGGAAGAGGTATGTGAAGGCCAAGTCTGTGGTAGCTGGTGAAAGAATGCAAGTTAAGCTGTCCGGCAGCCAACTTCCAGAAGGAGCCACTGTGCGGCTCTGCCCCTCCCTGGCCCCCAGATGCCTTCCTGTCTGACTCCTCGAATTTCATATTGAGAGTTGCATTCCTTTGGTTTATAGACCAATAAATTGCACAAGTCTCTGAGAAAAATTTCACGTTAAGATTTTATCAGTCATTTGCAACTGATGTGGATTAGAAGTTCACATTCTTCCCTGGAAGCAATTTCAAAGAAGGGCCTTTCTCAGAGAGTCTTCAAAGATAAGGTCAATGGGAAAGCACTCTGTTGGCCCTTAATTTGCTGACTGTCAGGTTCTGAAATAAGAAGCACTAAAATTATCAAGTTTTAGTCCAGAAGACATAGGATAAAGAGAGAAGAATGGAAACTATTGAGGGCTGTTTTTGCCTGTATCTTTATGTTAAGTCTGCATGCTCAATGAACCATACACTTGCTAGAAGGATCTCACCAATTCAGCTCTGAGTTTCCTGGGAGCCAAAGAAAAGAGCTCAGTGTAGGAGTCTATGTCCATAAGACAAAAGCCAGTACTCAGAGGAGCACCTTCTTCCAAATACTGGGTTGGTGTCTATTGATCATAATGCTGCCAAAGATGCAGTTTTAAGATGCAAAGTATAGAAATATTTTGAACCAGAGGTCTATACTGAAGTTATGCTGCAGGAGCCCAGCATGCAGGCTCCTTTTTAAAAAAATATTTATTTATTTGCTTTAGTTGTACACAATGCGTTTATTTGTACATGGTGCTGAGGATCAAACCCGGCCGTGCACATGCTAGGCAAGCGCTCTACCGCTGAGCCACAATCCCAGCCCCCCTGTGGGCTCCTTTTAAAGGAAAAAACAAACAAACGACAACAACAAAAACCTGACATGGACTCCTAAGATCATGTCCACAAACCCCAGTTTGAGGATTAGTTGTTCAGTTCACGATCCATAGTCAAAGGTCAAGGGAATATCCAAGAAAACTGCCAACAGGCATCTTCACCAAGTTATAGAGACTACAGGGATCAATTCTGAAACAGCCATATCTAAATCCTGCCTACTTCTCCTGCAAAATATTGGCCTGAGAAACCTACTTTTCTGATTTCAGTCATTTACTCATCCCATTTTTACCATGTGTCTGGTGTTGTGTCAGGCACTGGAGTTGCTAGGTTAAGTTGGTCAGCTGTAGTCCTGTCCTCATGCAGCTTTTAGTCTATGATGGGGAAAACTGGCTTTGAGTAAGCAACAGTGAGGTAAGGGCCTTGGAATCCAATGGGAATCTCCATAGGAAGGAGATCCAGAGCTGGGCATGGTGGCTCATGCCTGTAATCCCAGCGGCTCGAGAGGCTGAGGCAGGAGGATCGTGAGTTCAAAGCTAGCCTCAGCTAAAGTGAGGCACTAAGCAAGTCACTGAGACCCTGTCTCTAAATATAATGCAAAATAGGACTGGGGATGTGGCTCAGTGGTCAAGTGCCCCTGAGTTCAATCCCTGATACAAAAAAAAAAAAAAAAAAAAAAAAAGAAAAAGAAAAAAGAAAGGAGATTCTGGTTTGGGTCAGGTAAGTTGTCAAGAGGAAACTAACGTAAGATTTTAAAGGAAATCTGATGTATTAACATTGTCATAATTCGGGAGAGTAGAAAGCTGTACTTTAAAAAGGAGGATTTGGAATAATGATATCCATCTTATTCAACCACTTTTTCTTTTATTTCCCTCCATCCCCCCTTGCTCCCTCCCTTCCCCTTCCTACCCTTTGACCGTTATAGTGTTCCTCTAATCATGTACCCCGACCCAACAATACTGTGAACCAGCCTCCTTATATCAGAGGAAACATTTGGTATTTGGATTTTTGAGATTGACTGATTTCACGTAGCATTATATTCTCCAACTATCATTATTCTAAATCCATGACTGAAGACTTGAATGGTACGAATATACTTTGTATAAAAAAAATTTAAAATTAAAAAAAAAAAAGGAGGATTTGGTGGAACCCTCCACCAAGAAGGAACATTTTCTGCCTTGCAGGTCCACTCTGAGCAGAAAGGAGAATTCTCACCTGGAGCTCAGCATGGTGGACCTGGGCTGCAGCAGCTGCCACCTGGTCCTCCAGATCCGCCAGCTCGGTCTCATTGGTGCCACTGTGGATGCAGCGGGCAGCGTCTTCCAGCTCACTCAGCTGGCCCTCCAGCCCGTACACGGTACCAGCTGCCAGGTACACCTGGAGAGAGAACATGGCCTTTGCACTCCGGTCTGCAGAGCTGGTTCTGGTGGGGCTCCTTCAGGGGACCCCGGTGATTCAAGGAAGTGAGAGAGAACTGGGCTCAATACTGGAGGAAAGAGATAGGAATCCCCATTTACAAACATCCTTCACACTTAAGTGGTAGCGTGAGATCTTGCCACCCTCACATCAACCACACCTCCTGTCCCCTCCAAGTTCCCTGCAAGGAAAAGCAATTTGTAAGTTGATTTTGGTAATACAGGACAAAATACATAGAATGAGCTATGTAAAATTATGAATTTGTCCAATGATTCATAAAAACCAGTATCAAGAGAAAAAATTGTGATGGGATTTTTCTCAGTAAAAGTTTTGGTTGGCCAGGAGTGGTGGTGTACACCTGTAATCCCAGGCTTTCAGGAGGATTGCAAGTTCAAAGTCAGCCTCAGCAACTTAGTGAGGATCTGAGCAATTTAGCAAGACCCTGTCTCAAAATAAAAAAATAAAAACAACAGCCTGGAGATGTGGCTCAGTAGTTAGGCACCTCTGGGTTCAATCCCTGGTATCAAAAAAAAAAAAAAAAAAAAAAAAAAAAAAAAAAAGGTTTTGGCATTTAGTGATTGAGAAAAATGAAAAATTTAGAAAACATGAAAGGGGTAAAACTGACTTAAAATAATTACAAATTTTGAGCCTGACTAATGACCTTCTGCTTATTTGAAACAGACTAAGGAAATTAGAATGAACTTAAGGAGTATAGTAGGGGAAACCTTTATTTCTTAGAAAAAATAGGATGCTAAAGAGAAACATGTGGAATCTATTTGTCTATCAATTAGGATAATTTTGAGGAGCTATTAAAAATGAGCAAATCAGATAGTCATTTGAAAGTGGGCAAACAGAAAGTAGAATCACTGGAATAATTCAGACGAAAGGATGCCAGTCAGTGGGACTGTGACAAACACTTTCTCAGCCTAATCAATAATATGGCAAAATAGCCCACGACACAGGAACAAGATGTATCTAAAGAAGGAAAGTACTTAAAGAGAAGTTCTGGAGGTGTAATGGATGTATGTAAAGTTCTAAACATGATCACTACCATTTAGAGTTGATCTGAATGAAGTTCATGGTTACAGGACTTTAACAGTTCCTGTAACTCGAGTTAAAAATATAACAGAGCTGAGGACAAGCCAAGCACTTAAGCACAGGAGGCAAGCACCAAGCGATGGCTGAGTTATTGGTGAGGAGGCAAAGAACCCAGAGATGTTCCTATTCTGTGAGTTCCTTGGCATGATTCACTCATCTGTGTTAAAACTGGCAATTTTACAAAACATTTCAAAGTGGAGGAGAGGCAGGTAGAGGTTGGATGAAAGTGAATCTGGCTGCGTCTCATCACCAGGTGTACTTATCTGGGCTGTGGGAGCTTCCTGCAGTGATGGACACAATGGACCAACATCAAATGACTCCACAGCCACCTAGGGGGCTATGAATTAGGGAATTAAGCTTAGTCTGCTGCTATCACCACATTTCTGCTTGCCCTTTATTTTGTATTTCTTTATCATATACCATGTATTAGAGAGATTCTGTTTCTAAAAGATCTTCACAGTTTAAGATAGCCATTTGTTCTTTGTCAAATGAAAGAAATGATGACTATTTCAAAGGTATTCGAGTGGAGAAATTCTTCAAAAAACATATCTCTTAAAGTAAAAAAAAAAAAAAAACTTCCCCTGACAGAAGAAGAAAATATAAAAGGTAGGGAGTGGGGGGACGTGGAAGGGCTGGGAAGATGGGAGAGGAGAGAAAGAGGGAGAGGGTGGCGGGGAGAGAAAGCCAGGGCAGTTTGGACTGTATTATACATTTGAAATACTTTTCCTTATCTGCCTAAAAGGATAAATTTATCTTCATAACACACTTTAAAATAAAAACTAAGTTTTTTAACAGTGAAACAAACTTTGGAATTACTATTTAAATAAAATGAATCATTTAAATGTGGCAAAGAATAAACATAACTTTGGTCTTGGAACCCCCATTTTACCACAAACATGCAAAACTCAATTATTATCATGCTGTAGGACTGTATCCACCTACAGCTGTTCACATCTTCAACCTGGTCACAGGCTATTGCTTCTGTTTTTTTTTTTTTTTTTTTCTTCCAAGGCAAAACAATATGAAATAGCTCCAAGTCCTCAGTGAGGCTGGAATGTTCATCTTTACTTTGTGTTCCCTAAAAACCTGCTTTCCTGGCATGAGGAAGAAAGGGACATTGAGTGGTTTGTCACAGACACCAGCTGAACAGGAACTTCCAACCAGACTTCCAGCCAGAGTCATGGCGGTACCCAAAGGACCACATGAGGGTGATGGAGATGGAGGTGGTGGTCGTCATGGTGGGGATGATGATGATGACAGGTATTTCTTAGGCCAGGAATGAGCTAAGGATTTTACTTAAAGCTCATGGTGAGCCTTGAGGTAGGGACCATTGCAATCACTATGTTAAACACGAGAGCATCTTATATCTCAGCGACTTTCCCAGGTCTCACCTCTGGGAAAAGGTAGAACCTGGAAGTGAGCCCAAGAAGGCTGATCCCAGATCCTGTCTCTTTACCTTTCCTGCCCCATGATGCCATGCTTCTTCGTCTTAGTTAGAATGTTGCTATGTTCTGAATTTCAAATTTTAGCATAAACAGAGTTATTGTGGTTCTAGATGGGCGTGATATTGGCTCCGTTGCTGGTTTGAAAAAACAGAAGTTACATGTCATGCAAGAACAAATGGAAAGCACATGAAAATGTTATTCTAGCAACCAGATGAATGTTCGTCTGCGATTGCTTGCTTAGTCAAGGTCCACATTCCTTCAGAACTATGGTTATCTTGTTTGAGCAATCCATATTCTCTTCAAGTTCTAGCCATTGGTGACCCCATGGGCTGACTCCTAGTTCAACAAGCCTTTCTTTCAAAGTCATTCGGGGTATGAAAATAGGTATTTCATTAAGGAAGGCCTTCATAGTCAAATACCCTAAAATAAAGAGCACTAACCAGATTTCTTTATGGCAGGACTTATGGGTTACTATGTATCTCAATTTTCCTGGAGGGAGTATGCAAATTTCCCAAACTTGTTTGGCCCTAGGGCATCTATCTTGTTGGGCTTGGCTTCCATGAAATACACTTTAGGGGATGAAGATAAGATAGTTAGTAACTGATAGTATTTCTTTTCTTGCTCTCTGAGGACAGAGAAGCGCATGAGTAATCATGACCACCCACACGAGTTCCACTACGTCCTCTCTGCTGCTCTCAGTGTTGCACAGAGCTTGAGAAGGAGGACCAATGTCCTTTGCTGGGTCCTGGACATGGTGGCAGAGCTGGGCTCCCATGGGACAGTTCCACGGCACCTGAGGCCACTATTGTATACTCTATGGGCAATATGGTGCAGAGCCACAGGGAAACTGGGGCTGCCCCTACTGCCCCTGTGGCTGGGGAGTGTGGGTTACACCAAGTTGCCTGTGTCATACAGTGACGATGAAGGTGAGGCTGGTCCTCAACTCTGCTCTCCCACTCATAGCCCTGCATGAGTCCGTAAGGTAGCTGCTGCTCCTATTCATACCCGAGGAGGTCTGAACAGCTGTTCATGTTCTCTGCTGATCTCCTAGGTCTGTTTCTACCCTTCTGTGTCCTGCTTTGTTTCCTGTTTGATTGACTTATGGGAACGTCATCGCTGGGGCTCCCTGGCTGGCTGGGATGGCTTTGACCAAGGGCAGACACCAGTAGGAGAGTAAAGAGGTAGGAGTAGGAAGAAGTTAAGGACATTTCTACCCCTGCTCTCTCTCTGGGTAGGCATCAAAGTTCTGGTGGCAGCCCATCCTCATGGTGAGAGCTTCCTCCAGGGAGCCTCTCCTCTTCTAGCTCCAGGTCTCCTATGGCTCTGGTGACACTGCCTGGGGAGTGGTCCCGCTCTCTCCTACTCCTGCCCTCTGACCTGGTGGCATCCTGTCACTCTGTCTTCACCTCACTTACTAGTGCCCTCTTGAAACGCTCCTCTCCCAGCCAGACCCCAGCAGGTACAACAGAACTCTTCACAGCAGGAATTTAAAATACCAGGAGAGAGAGAGGGAGGGAGGGAGGGAGGAGAGAGAGAGAGAGAGAGAGAGAGAGAGAGAGAGAGAGAGAGAGAGAGAGGCGCACTCAGGCATTCTGCTGAAGGAGCTGCCATTGTGTGCTATTGCCAGGCTAGGATGAGTGCAGGTCATTGCTGTCTTTAGGGGAGACAGGAACTGATTTCATATCTAACACCAGGCAGCAGGCGAGAGGAGTCAAAGCTGAAAGGCTCCAGGATCTAAAACTCCCATCCCCCCCTAATTAAGTGGGCTAACAGCAGTTATGAACATTTGTAGACTGCATGTATGAATGTGGTGTTTCTTTATCTTACGCAGCTCTGAAAACCTCAGAAGCATTTTTTTTTTTTTTTTAAGGTGAATAATCTCAACCAAATGTTCTCTTTCATCTGAGTCCTGGCACTCGGTGGCCAAGGTTCAGGAGAGAATAGTGTGGCTATTTCTATTTCTGACAGTCCCTGGTTCCCCAGCAGGTAGACGGAGCTAAGGAATGAAGGCGAGCTCTTTACAACACACACACTGACAAAAGCCAGGATTTAATTAAATCAGCTGCACCCAGAGTCCAGTCTAAGAACCAGCCCTGGCCTCCTCCCGCTGCTCAACTCCATTCCAACCTGGGGACAGCCCAGCGGAGCAATGCGCCCAGGGCTCTGTGATCTGGTGAATTAAAGAGATGAAGGAAAAGTCCTTCCTCCTCTGACTTAAACACCCTCAGAATTCAAAGAAACCTAGATGGTGTTTCTTCAGGGGTGAGATTTGAAAAGCTGGAGGATGGGGGAGCAGGAGGAGGAGGAGAAGGAGGCAGTTAACAGGGAACAAGAGCAGCATGGAAGGTGCTGGACTGGGGTGCAGTTAACCCCAAACCCAGCCTTGAGCCATATGACCCTGCTGGGGCTTCTGACCTCTTGAATCAATCATAAGTGAGTGTATTTTCAATTGAAAATGTTAATGAGGGCTGGGGTTGTGGCTCAGTGGTAAAGTGCTTGCCTAGCGTGTGCGAGGCACTAGGTTTGATTCTCAGCACCACATATAAGTAAATAAAATAAAGGTCCGTGGACAACTAAAAAAAGTATTAAAAAAAAAATGTTAACGAATCCCCTGAAACCTAGTGTCCAATAAAAGGATCTTATAAAAAGAAAACTCAGCACAGGCCGAGTTTTTTCCAGTGTGCTCCCCAGAAGAAAGAAAAGGCCCACTGTGTTTTAAGCATACTGTGAAAACTGACCATTGTCATTTAAATTGTGATGTTACAGAAATTATGCTCTGGCTATCATACTTTGTAAAAAAAGAAAAGAAAAAAGCATTGCTTTCCTGAAGAATCATATTTTTACTTTAACCTCTTTAACCTTATCAATTATTCTGTGAGTCTTAGGACCATCGGCACTAAAAGAAACTATGTCCCAGACATATTTAAAGAACAGAGCTCCTGCGTATCTGAAGTGAAACATTTCTTTTCTTTTCTTTTCTTTTTTTAAAGGGCTTCATTCATCCGATGCAATCATACATCAGATAAACATTGGCTGTGTCAGGCTCCGGACTGAGGACTGGGCTACAGATGTGAAAGACAGCGGATCTTGTTCTGTAGGAAGTTGTATATCTGGTTCCCACTCTGGGGGTGATTTTGTTCCCTCTCCAGTCCCCTAATGTTTGACAATGCTTGGAGATGTTTTTTGGTTGTCCTGAGTAGGAGGGTGTTGCTTCTAGCAGCTAGTAGCAGTGACCAGGTATGCTGCCTAACATCCTCCAATACATAGGACGGGTCCCCACAAAACAATCATTTAATCCAAAATGTCAGTAGTGCTGGTCTAATGGGGGTTAGATAAATGAACAGACAGGATGGAAAGTGGGGAATGTAGCCAGATAGACAAATACTTAGGTCTTATGGGAGTCCAAGGAGAGAGAGTTCTCAGCTTTTAAAGTGAAATGAATACTGGCATTTTTTCACGTTGAGTCATTTTGATTTGTTGTCATTTCATCTTTATTCAAAAATGCCTGTACTAACAGTTCCTGATTTCTGGTAATGGCATTCACGGTCATGCTCCAAAGGCAGGGCTGACTCTGCTGGTCTGGAAAGATGAATCACCCGCCTGGGTTTGATACAGCTTTGGGGGAAGGGCACACCCATGTGTGACAGTGACTATGGCCTGAGTGGCCAATGTCCAGATCTCTCTGTGTCACCCTTGGTCTAGAGTATCGGAACATTCTCACTGTCAGGCATGTGCTAAAATACTCAGCAATAATTGTGGATATTTATGTGCAAAAATTTTTCCTTCTTTCTTTTCTCACAAGTAGGAGGGTAGAAAAATCCGTTCCTGGCAGATGTATCTGCACCTTCCCCTTCAACCCCATCCTCTTTGCAGAAACCTGGTAGGTGCCAGTCCTCCCCTGTGGTCCTGACTCTCCTGCAAGGCCCAGGCAATGGAAGAGCTGGCACCACTGAGGGCTCAGAGCCTGGAGAGGGTCCTCAGAAGACCAACACGTACCACATACCAACAGGATGAAGGAGGCAGGGGCCACACCCCACCACCCTGCCTACACTGCAGTAAAAATGGACTTTTTTTGGCCAAGCATAATCACCAGTGAGACTTATTTTACTGACTTTTTTTCTCAAGTGCCTTTTTCTTGAAAGCAGCAAATGTGTACTTGTCCTAGAATGAGAGAAAGTGTATCTGTCATGAAGGTTGGAACGACTTTTAACAACTTATTCCTTTGTGTAGTTTAATGGGGTATTGTGTGTGTGTGTGTGTGTGTATGAATATACATATTTACACACATATATAATTAATTATAAAATTTATAAATTATATATAATAAATTGCACATATACATAACTATATACTATATATATGTATGTATAAATATACATATAATTTATTTATATTTGTACTAGCGATTGAACCTGGGAGCTCTACTATTGTCCTTATTATTTTTTATTTTGCAGCAGGGTCTCGCTAAGTTGCTGAGGGTTTTACTGAGTTGTTGAGGCTGGTCTCCAACTTGTGATCCTCCTGCCTCAGCCTCCTGACTTGCTGGGATCACAGGTATATGCCACTGTTTCCGGCTTAACAGGATATTTTAGAGGTTGGTTAGTGACATACCTGTGAAGTATGAATATCTAGCATTTATGGGGTATTTATTTTGAGCTATGTATATTGTACTAAATATTTTATTTCCAAAGAAGAAATATAATTTTAAATATACTTGGGATTAGGCATTTTCCTCTTGATCAGCCAGGTAGGCTGAGAAAAGGGTAGGGATGTGGAGAGAGATTGACGGTGGGGTCTGGGGTCTATATGTAGTCAGAAGGTAATGCAGGTAGCACAGCAGGGTCTTACTCAGTTCTCAGAGTACTTGGGTAACTCTGGAGTGGACTGGCAGCCTCAGGAGAAGGCAGTGGGCTTCCTGCTTCTAGTGGTGAAGGCTTAGGAAGAGACAGATTCCAGGGTTGGTGTCTTCCGTTAGGGGAGCAGAGCCCAGCAGGTGTAATGATGGGGGTTCTTTGGCAGTCACCCTCATTCCCTGCAGCGGTTCTGCCAAGATTCCACCTGGATCCCCTGGGATCTTGTGCTCTCCACATACTTCTCTTGAACAAGATTTTCTGCTTGGCCAAACTGCAGTCAGGCTCTGAGCCTTCTCCTATGTGTGTACTTCTTTACAAGATCCAGTGTTAGCCAAAGAATCCTGCTTAATTTGGCTAGAAGCTCCCACCTTGGGATTTGATCATCTCAATATCTAATTAGGTTCCTCCTCCTTTATCTCCCAGGTGGTGTCCTGTCTTCAGCAAGAATCCTGTGGATTTAGCTAGAACTGCTCTTAGACCTGAGGTTTCCTTTTAGTAACTTTTCTATCACCTCCTTAGCTATAAATCCCTGCTTGCCCATGCTCTATTCAGAGTTGAGCCCAATTTCTTTTTCCCCCTGCAAGACCCCACTGCAGTGGTCCCTATATCTATTGCCATTGTCGTTATTAAACTCTTCCACATTGTTTTTTAATGTGTGCTACTGAATGATTTTTAAAATACTGTCCCTGTCCCTAAACTTCAGCATGCCTTTGTTATCAACATCTCAAGTCCATACAGAGGACTTCCTTTGGAGACGTTTTGCCTGGGTGCAGAGACCAATGTGCCTGCTGGCTGTAGGGACTGTCATTTCCTTTGCCTTAGATCAGGACAATTCTGAGATGTGTTATACTTCAGAGCTCCTGTGCAGAATCAGGCTGAAGCTACCCTTGGTCTAAGATTATATCCTTGCTTGGCTTTTTCCCTTTACGTTCCCTTCACGGTTCCTTGGACAACCCCTCCTGGGAGAATGTCCCTGCGAGTCACTTGCATCAAATCTTCACCTCAGGATCTGCTTCTGGGGAACCCTATCCAGGCCACTTCCTGAGAATACACACATCATGGTGTCGGGTGGTGTGTGGCTCCTGTACTCTGTGACGACCTACAACGTCACCAGCTTCTCCCTTGGCACACCTTCACCCTAGACTGGGCACACCCCACACCCTCTTACGTTTTCTTCCAGGGAAGTCAGCTGCTCATCCAGTCTCACTTGGTCTGTCCCAAGAGGAAACGTCCCCTTTTCTCTGTCAGAAGGGACTGGTGGGATCTCCCAGGGCCTTGTAGACTCTGCTATCAACTCCTCTGTGGCATTGATGACTTTCAGGACTTCTGTGGAGATGTTGCAGAGAGAAACAGCAGAATACTTCTGTTTGGTCCAATAACAGAAGGGGACAGAAGACAAGAACAGCACATTAACAATGACACAGAAATTCTACATTATCATGGCACTCATCATGAGATTGATTCTGTAATAACACACAAACATCCACGTGTCAAAGGGATGAGAAGGTAAAAAGTCTACATGGCAGAAGAGAACTCACAGGAGGCCTGGTATGGCTTGGCCTAGCTTCTGTGACTCACAATGAATGACTGCAGATTCTGAGGAATGGAGGGAGGAAGGAAGGAGACTACAGGTAGAAGCTGCCTGTTTGCTGCCCATTGCTGATAGTTTAACATCCATTACCTCATTTTCTGGATGATAGTCCGCGTCCTCAACAGATTTTTTTTTTTTTTTTTTAAATATTTATCCATTTACTTTAGTTGTACACAATGCAATGCATTCATGTTTACGTGGTGCTGAGGATCGAACCCGGGCGCATGCACATGCAAGGCGAGCGCTCTGCAGCTGAGCCACAATCCCAGCCCCTCAACAGAATTTTAAACCACACAGAGAGTGTGGAACTGAGGGCAGCTAGCTGGACTAGGAGTCAGGAGACCTGGCCTCCAGGTGGGGCTCTAACGTCTCTAGTAATGGAAACTTGGCCAAGTTACTTTCCATTTCTGGAACTCACTATGTCATCAGTACTGAGATGAATGGAGTACTGGAAAAGAGTACTGAGAATACTGAGTCAACTGAAGTACTGGCAAAGGGGTTTCACTGCGTCCTCGTGGGAGGCACTTGGGCTAGTTCACATAACTGTTCTCAAGGCTCTTCTCCCTTGCTTTCCTCTACCACAGAGGCAAACAGGAAAACAACCCTCTGCTTCCCAGCCTTTTTTTTTTTAGTACCGAGGATTGAACTCAGAGGCACTAGACCACTGGGCCACATCCCCAGCCCTTTTTTTGTATTTTATTAGAAACAGGGTCTCACTGAGTTGCTAAGTGTCTCCCCACTGCTAAGGCTAGCTTTGAACTTGCGATCCTCCTGCCTTAGCCTCGCAAGTGCTGGGATTACAGGCGTGCGCCACTGCGCCCAGCTCTTCCCAGCCTTTCTTGAAAAAGTCATGTGACATAGTTCTGACCTCTGAGCCTGAAGGGGTTTCTAGAAAAGCTTCTGTTTTCCTATTTAAGGGAATAGATGCGTCTGACCCTGCCTACATCAGCTTGTTTCTGCTTTGAAGATAGATAAACAGCTCTTGAGTCAATAGGAGGGAGGATAAATGCCCAGGGCTGAGTAAGGTGGAACAGAAAGACTGAAAGAGCTGGGTCTAGACAACAGTGGATCAGCTGAACCACAGGAGCCACCACCAGCCTCTGAATATCTTGTTACATAGAAAAAAAAAAAATTAAGAAAGTGGCTGAAGCCACTGTTGTCTGGGCTTCCTGTTATTTGTGTCTGAACATATTCCTAACTGACAGCAGCTCACTTCCAGCTTTTACATTCAAGGCTCAAAATTACAATCAACCCAGATCCGGGCTCAGGTCGTTAGTGGGGCAGAGGCATTTCAACCATGAAGAATCATTTGCATCTTTGAGTTTATGGGAACAGACAGCATCCTGCCATAAACCGAGATGAATATTGCTCTGTGTTCAGAGTTTCCATCTGCAAACAGGTTTGTTTACCCCATCACAGGGTTTGTAAATAAGGGGTCAAATAGTGTCCACAGGCACTTTTTATTTTACCAGCAAAGTGTCTTAAGAGAACCTAGAATGGTAATGCCTTTGGTGGGCTATCTGACTCGCATATCCTGTCCAAAATATTAATAATACCTATAGCTTGATTTTCAGCAACTTTGGTTCTCTAGGTAGATTCTTTTTTTTGGGGGTACTGGGGATTGAACTCAGGGGCACTCGACCACTAGGCCACATCCCCAGCCCTTTTTTTGTATTTTATTAGAGACAGGGGTCTCACTGAGTTGCTAAGTGCCTCACCATTGCTGAGGCTGTCTTTGAACTCGCGATCCTCCTGCCTCAGCCTCCCAAGTGCTGGGATACAGGCATGTGCCACCATGCCCGGCTTCTCTAGGAGGATTCTACTGTACGTTTTGTCTCACTGGAGGAGGCTTCTGATAGCCCTCCCACTTTGAGGGTGATCAGAAGGGTTAAGTGATAAGTTTGCGGCTGAGTTTGCAGCTAGAAGCCTCTGGGCTTCCACATGGGTGCGCATGGTTTCCTACCCTTGGGTGAGGGCACGAGTGCCCAGAGGCCTCTTCTCTGATATGTTCCACAACAGATGTCTGACTTGACAGCTGTGTTCCTTTTGGTTCAAGGGGCTTTGCTACATATAAAAAAAATTGTCTCTGGGTTGTCAGGGGAATGCAATCAAGGGAAGACCATGCAGACCTACCAGAACAAGGACAGTGTCCAGGGAAAGGGCCAGGGTGATGCTCCCCTATCCAGGACCCTATAACTTCCTGTGGCAGATTTTGGAGATGAGTTGGGTTCATAATGATTTTGGTGTGAATTAGCAATCTCTGTTTGCTTATGTCCATTTTAGAAAAGTCAGCATTGTATGTGTGAAAACAGATTTGTTATCCTTCTCTTAGTAACTAAAACATGTATTTAGAAAGTTTGCACCTTGTTCGGTAGACAAAGTGCCTTTGCATATCTTTTGGAAAGAAAGACACGTGACTAAGAGGTTCAGGAAAAAAAAAAGTTAACCATCACAGTATGATGGATAGTGTGCAAATGTACACACATTTTTCATAATCTAGGGGCATTAAAGGGCCAAGGTTATTAATGGGAAAAGCCTAAAAGACATTTGAATAGAGTGATCTGCATTCTAACTCCGACTAAAAATATGACATCAAGTGATTGTCCCATTGGACATCACTTGGTTGGACATCAATAGTGCTTGGAAGTGATTGTCCCATTCTGTCCATAAACAACACTTTGTAAGACATGCAAGCTGAAAGCTAAATATTGCACGGAGGCATGCTTTTTTTTTTTTGACAAGAATGCCTTCTGTGAGCTACACATTTCCCAGTTCTCTGCAGTATCTGTCACTCATTCTGCACATGTTACTGAGGACCTGTGGTGTGCAGACTGTGCTCCAGGTCCTAGGATGAAGCGGCGAACATGGTGGATGAAGCCTTTGCCTATGACTTGCCTTTGGTCCTACCCCAGCCACTTGACATGCTGATATGCTGTCCTGGTCCCCAAAGCCACTTGCGTTTGCCATTAAGTCACAGTGAGAAGTCTCTGGTAGCTGGTGTATGGAGAGTGCCACAGCTTCACTTGGAGGGTTTGTGGTCTGGATCATTTCAGAAACGAAGTGGCCTCCAGTTGAGAAAAGTGACTAAAAATTTTAAATCATATGAAAACGGAAAGAGATCTCTCTGTTGCTTGGTGTCTTAATTTTGATCTGGCAAACCACAATCTACATACAATTTCCCACCAGTAGGAACTAAGAGTCTCTTGTTTGAACCTAGGAATGGTCTGTTTGCTCAGACCTGGGGCTGGGGGTGGAGAGTGCACCTACTGGAAGCTGAGATAACTAGAATTTCATTGCTTATATGACAGGAGTGGGTCACCTAATCTCCCTGATCCTTAGTATTATTGGCTCAATGAAAGAAACCAGATTTCATACATGGCTAACTTTGCTTGTTATGCAAATTGCTCCTTGCTCAGTCTAGAGTTAAAAATTGAAAGCACCTTCTTTCTACAACTGTGTTGCAAAAACTATATTTAGAAGTGGACAGGGTTTTGTTCAGATAAAAAGCTGGTGGAGATTTAGAGGTGGCTGGCAGGGAGCCCTGCGTGCAGGAGAAATGAAAAGCTAAGTAAGGGATCTTTTCTGTTTCTATTGCTTACAGCTCCAGAGCGATGAGCTGAATGTCACAAAGTGTGATTTGAGAGCCCAAGAGCGTGCTCCATTATGGGAGTTGACACGACTCCAGATATTAATTACAAGATGAATCAGATGTGAGTTTCATGGGAGCAAATAAGGCAGAGATGAAAATGTGAAAAATAATCAACCAACAGAATAGGAGGCTGATCTCAGAGACATTGTGACCCAGGGAACCAGACACGACAGAATTGAAATGGCTGGTAAATCCACAAACCAAAATCCAACCTTCAAGTGATCAAAGAAACACACACAGACCAACAATTTTATTATGTGCCAGATAAGTGCATGGTTTACTTTACATCTGCCAAGTGTATGCCAACATGCCTTACCACAGGTGTGGCAGGCACTTTAGGCTGCTGACACACCACGGGTGTATTTATTTTGATGCATCCACACTCCTGGTCTCCTCATGATAGGCGTCACTTCTGAGACCCAGGTGTCCACTTCTAGGGTTCAGTCTGTCACAGCCCCATGGGGAACATCAAGTCCATAACATGAACTGATCAAAAAGCCCATGCCCCTCAGGGTACAAAGGAAATGGGAAGCACTGATATTTGATAGAGTTGTTTAGCATTGCAAGGTTGGAGCCCTGCCAGTGGCCATTTCAATGGACCCAAGAAAGAAGGACCATGTCATAAATCTCCTAAATTCTCTCTAGGGACTTCAGGGTAGAAGGAGAAAACTTTACTTTTTGTCTCATGACCTACAAACTTTATCCTTAGCAATCTCTTTCTCCTGTCCCCAGAGGCTTTCTCTTTCTAAAAAAACATGCTGCTATAGACAAATTCTTAACTCCATTTACTTCTCCTTAAAAACTGATTTCCAAAGACATGCAAGACACGAAGCATTGCCAGGGGGAAATTCTGAGCCTGGAGAGTTGTGAAGAAGAAAATATTTTCATTCAAACACCTAGACGGGCAGTACATATTAGCAATCCTTGCAAATTCTCCTGAAATGTCCTGTGTCATCATTCTTTTCAAAGCTTTGTGCTGGACAGAGAAATGCAAACTCATTTTGGGCTGTAATAAATGGGAATGCTCCTTCCCAGAATATGGGGCACGCTCTCATCTTTGGATGCCTGGCTCAACAGAAAGAGGCCACTTTGGAGTTAGAGAGGGTGAACCTGCTCAGGTGTGCCCTTGAGCATGTGCATATCTGTGACTGTGTCTCAGCTGGGCTAACACACAATCAGTGTCAGGTTGTGTGTTATGAGCGGGGGCTGTGCCACTCACTCCAGCCTTATGATATAATTTGATATGGGACAAAAAGCTTTGAGGATTAAGCAATGTGTACAGGTGTCTGGGCAGAAAAGAGATTTTCCTAGCACTACCTTGGGGACTATTCTGACACCTATAACAAGAGAAAAATGGCAAGATTGGTAGAAGGTGAAGGGACATTGACAACAGGTTTTTGAGAGACACAGAAGCAAGCAATCGACTTAGGTGTTCATGGGTCAATCAAGAAACAGAGACGGGCAGTGGCCAGAGGACTGACACTTCAGGGTCTTGCAAAGGGAGCAGTAGTCACCCATGAGATTCCTTAGGCACCTATGAAAATGCTTTCTTTTAAAATCACAAGAAAAAATTAAATCTTAGGTCCAGGAATATGTTTTAATACATAATGTTAGTGTATTAATATTTAAATGAACACAGTTACAAAATGTGATTTCCTATTTTTTTTTTTTTTAATGGATAAAGCAAAAGTAAAAATGGCTGGGCCCACCAAATCACAAAATGGCAATGGTCTTGCTAATGTGGAGTCCCTCCATGAGAGGTACCTGGCAGGTCCTGTTCCCATGATGACTGGGCAGTAGCTGGGGGCTGTGCCAACTCCAGACATTAGTGAGGTCTTGAGTAAATACCTCCTTATGAACTCATGGCAGAACCCTCCCGGGGACTCCCAAAAATAATGGAGGGAGATTGTGGAGGCTGGTGCTACGGTCTTGAGGTTTCCTGCTGGGGACGATACGGATGTCACCTCCTCATTTGCACACACAAGTCTAGGAAGCTTGGGGAATTCAAGTTACACTGTGTGACTTTGTGCAAATAACAACCTCTCTGAGTATCTCCTAGGAAATGGAGCTACCACGATCTAGCATAAGAGGCTGAAAGGGCTGAATGAAACAGCATGTGTCAGTGTCTACACAGCATCTGGGAGCAGAGCTGGGGGCTCCTCCTCAAGCACTTCCCTCTTGCCCTACAGGCCTGCTTCCTGGCTGGAGGTGGGCACATTCTTGATGAGGGCCAGGTGGCTTAGCTGCCTCTCCTTAGATACTGTACTCTTGAAACATCTTTCCTTGCCTGCTTGGTGTTTTAAAGAATGATTTTTACCATTCAGTACAAAAAAAGTTAAACTTCATTGCTATTGGTTTTCCAATTTTTTTTTAACATTTTTATTTTGCTGGATAAGAATATTTAAAAAGAAAAAAAATCCACTATAATCTATTGGCTATAGCCTCCATAATCTCATAAAGAAGGAACAACTGGATATCAAGAGGGGAGTACCTGGTATCAGAACTCAGGATAGTCTCTTCTAAGAAATAACACCAAGCAACCAACCTCACATAAAGACACACACACACACACACACACACACACACACATGCATGCACACACACACACACCACACCCATACACACATGTGTGCACACACAGAGGAAGAGAGAAAGAGAAGTCTTTATTTCTGTCATTCTGTTCTTTCCTACTCTTTTTTTTTTTTTTTTTTGGCGGGGGTTGTGGGGAGACTGGGGATTGAACTCAACCACTGAGCCACATCCCCAGCCCTACTTTGTATATTATTTAGAGACAGGGTCTCACTGAATTACTTAGCGCCTTGCTTTTTTTGCTAAGGCTGGCTTTGAACTCGTGATCCTTCTGCCTCAGCCTCCCAAGCTGCTGCTGCTGGGATTACAGTTGTGTGCCACTGCACCCGGCTCTTTCCCACTCTCTCTCTCTTTTTTTTTTTCCTTTTCTTTTATTCTAAGTTGTTATATATGACAGCAGAATGCATTACAATTCATACTACACTTATAGAGCACATTTTTACATATCTCTGGTTGTATACAAAGTGTATTCACACCATTCGTGTCTTCCTACATGCATGTAGGGTAATGATATCCATCTCATTCTACCATCTTTTTTTTTTTTTTACCCTCTTGCCCCCTCCCTCCCCATGGACCTCTCTAATGTTCTTCTAATCCTCCTATGCTCCCCGTCCAACCCCACTGTGAATCAGCCTCCTTATATTAGATAAAACATTCGGCATTTGGATTTTTGGAATTGGCTAACTTCACTTAGCATTATATTCTCCAATTTCATCCATTTACCTGAGAATGCCATTATTTTATTCACTTTTATTGCTGAGTAATACTCCATTGTGTCTATATACCACATTTTCTTTATCCATTCATCTACTGAAGGGTATCTAGGTTGGTTCCACAGTTTAGCTATTGTGAATTGTGCTGCTAAAAACATTGATGTGGCTGTGTCCCTGTAGTATGCTGTTTTTAAGTCCTTTGGGTATAGACCGAGGGTGGGATAGCTGGGTCATAAGGTGGTTCCATTCCCAATTTTCCAAGGAATCTCCATATTGCTTTCCAGATTAGCTGCACTAATTGGCAGTTCTACCAGCAATGTATGAGTGTGCCTTGTCCCCCACATCCTCTCCAACATTTATTGTTGCTTCTTTCCCACTCTTAAAGAGAGTAACAAGAGAGTGGATGGAGAAGGCTGTATTTCCTTTCCCTGGGAGTTGTCTAAATGGTGCACACTGATAATAATAGACAAGGTATGTTATTGCCTTGCTGGGACATTGAAGAAATCAGGCCCCAAACATCATTGGCTATTTCCCATCATCACTAATTTAGTTCAAGCCTTCAGGAAGCATCTACTCTATGCTAGGCACTGCACTGGGTCCCACAGGGGATGCAGAAGCAAATAAGCCATGGCATCCCTGTCCCAGGAAGCAGAAAGGGGAGAAGTTTTTTTTAAGAAGACTAACAGAATGTAGCAGAAGATGCACGTGAGCATCAGGCTGTGACCTGCAAAGGAGACAAATGGGTTCTGCCATGTGACTTTGGGATTGAGTCTGGAAACACAAGAAAGATGTTGGGCTAAGAGCTGTGGGTGGGAGACAGAGGAGAAAAGGGAGGCAGGGAAGGTCTTGGAGTTTGGGTTTGTACTGCTGGCAATGAAGTGCCACTGCAGTCATTTACTGAGCTCTCTATGTGCCCAGGACTGGGGTTGTAGTGAACCCCTTCCCCTACCAGAGAGTCATAATTAAGTTTCTCCAGAGACTCTCACCATAATTGTTCTTATGAATGGGATATTAGCACAGATTTCTGCAAAGAACTCAATGTGGTTTGAAACTTCGTATTTTCTGTAAGGGCTAAGTTTCTTTGTCTTGCAAAAGCTGAATTTGCCTGCAAACTTGATGATATACAAAAATCGTTACTTCTGCTTTCTGTGGTAAAGACTTGTGAGACCTCTGTCTAGCCTATGAACGTGGGACAATAACTGTTAATGGAATAACTGTTAACAAAACCCACCCACTGATATGTAACCACACCATGGAGTACAAAGTTTAAAGAATTTTCAGACTTAAGGTCCAGAGTTTTTTTTTTTTTTTTTTTTTTTTTTTTTTTTTTGGCAACAGCCACTCTGGACCACTGTAACTAAAATACACCTGCTTCCTGCTAATTCCTCTGGTGTCCAGCCTTGTCTGTTGTACATCAGGGTGAGCACTGTATGTTCTTTGCTTCACTTAACCCTCCTAACTGTCCCATGATGCAAGGACTAGAATGACTCTGAGACAGAAAGAGCAGAGGCTTCAAGCAGTGACAGGGGTTTGCACTGAAGGAGGTGAGATTTGCACCCAGATATGTCTCATGTCAAAGCCTGGGCTCTCAACGTGCCAGTGTGGGAGACTTGTGCTTCACAAAGGTAATTGTGACTGCCATTGGTGGGCCAGAGCTAGGACTGGAGAAAATTGGAGGCAGAGAGGAAGTGCAGCTCAAATCAAAGGTCACAAGGGCCAAATGTGGGAGCAGCCATTGTAGGGATAAAAGGATACAAAGTGCAACATTTTGGAAAGAGAACTAAGAGATGCATGGTGATGGAGTGAGGAAATGGGTGATGGCAAGGTGCTGCTGCTTTTGAGCTTGGTGCTCTGGTAGAAACCGAGACCATGAAAGGAGATTTAAATACCTAGAGGAAGAGAAGTGTCCATGAGGCTCCTGAAATGGGAAATTATAACACCCCAAAGCTCCTTTTCTTACAGTCCAAGAGGTTGGGTGCTTATCAAATGCCCAAATGGAATAACATCCAAGTCATTTGTTTCAAGTTTTATTTTAAATTTGTTCTTCTTGATGTCAGGTCCTGTGTGAGGGGGAAGGGATTTGATCGTCACAGTTGCTTTAGGAAAATGGACCAAATGGTAATAAGGTGGGGGCCCTCCAGTCCTCCTTTCAGCCCTGTGATAAAGGAACATTCCTTCAGGGATCAGAGGACACTGGGCAACTCAAACAACAGAAAGAACATCCCCAGAGCTATTCTGAAGGCAGGTTTGAAGACAATGGAGTGAATGGGGGAATTATAAGCAGGGTTGAAAAGCCCTTGTGCAGTTCAAGTTGCATAGAGTAAATGTGGGGCCATGCCTTCTCTCCTGGCTGAACGTTGCTCGGATGTTCCCACATCCATCAGAACTGTTTACAAGAGGACAGAGAAGGAAGGAAGAAAGGAAGTCATCTGGCGGTCCATGTGGGTCCATCTTGCTCAGGTCCACTCCCGGCCTCTCAGTGATTTCACTCAGTCTTTGCAACAACCTGACATGGTTGATATGCTCATGACATCTCTAGAGATGAAGACACTGCAGTGCAGTGAAGAAAATGCAGAGCTAGGACTGGAGCCCAGACACAGGTCTCCAAAGTCCATGCTCCTTCCCACCGTCACCACCCCCTACCTTGTGTAATGGCCTGGACCAAGTGGGCCACACAAAGCGATCATGAAACAGGATCCCAGGGACGATCAGATCAGTGAACAACAGATCAGCAAGAGAAGGGTCTGAGGACAGGGAGCCTCAGGCCATCTGCAGCCTCTACCAAGTAGCATCAGCTGGGACAAGCTCACTGAGTTGGCAGGTCAAGTCCAAGCCACACAATGGAGCTGGAGATTTGTCCAGTGATAAGCTCTTGCTCTGAGCCCTCCAGAGCCCACCTAGGGTGGAGTAGCCCATGACAACCAGTGAGAAAGAATGTGCTCTGTAAGAAAATGCAGACGCCACCATCTGCTCACGACTTTACTCTTCCCTGTTACAGAGGCTGTCTTGCCATTATGAACTATTTCCATCAAACTACCAGAACAAGAAGGGAAATTTGTCCAAAAAGCTCTGATTTCATGTATTTTTCTCCTGTTCAAAGGTAAGAAAAGAAACTCCATATGTCCTCCTAAATAGTTGACAGAAATCTGTGAAAAAAATTCAGTGCAAATGTGTTTCGGTTCTCGTGAAACATAAGGCACTCTGGCGATGCCTCTAAAACCCGTCAAAATACATTCTCTATGAACAGATTCATGTCCCTGAAGAGTGACTTGATGAAAGAGGGTGGAACAGAACTGGGGAAAGAAATTGGAACATGAACTTAATAAATTAGCATGCATAATATACCAATACTGTTAGACATCACTGAGATCAGAGGAGAACAGAGCTAGGAAGAACCTAGTCCTTGGACCATCCAGGTTGTGATGGTCAAGATCATTCATGAAAGAAATAAGATTTTCCTTTTTTAAATGGTGTTATGGTTTAGATAGGAGGTGTCCCCAAAGCTCATGTGTGAGACAATGCAAGAATGTTTGGAAGCAAAATGATAGGGGTATGAAAGCCTTAACCTGATCAGTGGATTAATCCACTGATGCGGATTAACTGGGTGGTAACTGTAGGTGGTTAGGTTGTGGCTATAGGAAGTAAGTCACTGGGGGTGTGCTTTTGGGGTTTTTATTCTGTTCCTGGTGAGCAGAGTTCTCTCTCTGCTTCCTGGCCGTCAAGTCCCGGGCTTCTTTCTTCCATCTACTCTTCCGCTGTGATATTCTGCCTCATCTTGGGCTCAGAGCTATGGAGTCAGCCAACCATGGACTGAACCTCTGAAACTGTGAGCCAAAATAAACTTTTCTTCCTGTAACTGGTTATTGTCAGGTCTTTTGGTCACGGTGAAGATAAAGCTGACTGAAACAAATGGTGGCTAAAAATGACAATTTAAAAGTGTACTACCTCTAGTTTAGTTCCAGAATTAAGCCCAGTGTCTGTATGTTTCCCTGAGGTCATTTTCTTGTCCTTCCTGGGTAGGAACTTCCATTGTTGACGTAGGTCACCATCAGAGCCTGGGGAAGATCACAGACAAGGGGAATGCTGAAGCCATCACCTTGACCAAACCTGCCCTAGCAAGGTGTAGTGCAGGCAGGACGGTTTTCCTAGCCCAGGACGTTCACGGCCATTGATCTTTTTTTTGCTTTTTTAAATACTGGCTATTCCTGATATCAATTGGAAACATTTCTCTATTGCTGATAGTAGCCAGGGGGCCAGCAAGGTACTAAGCTTTGAAGAAGCCAACAGGACACAAAATCACCTCCCATGTCCACTTGGAAAGGAATGGGGTAGCCCAAGTGACCTGGACATGTAAGGTCTCTCTGGCTACTTCTCTGCTCACACTCTTCTGTGTGCCTCCTATCACGCCAACAGTGTTCTCTGTGTCCCACCTGTCCCTGCCTGCTCTGGCCCCTGCTCTCCCTTCTCCCGCCACTCTTTCCTTGACCATGATGATCCAGCCGCAGAGACTCCTTGAACTTGTCAAGGTCATTTCCTCCTGAGGGCCTCAACTGGCTTCCTCTCCCTGGGAGAGCCCTTCCTTGAGATCTCTGCCTGACGTTTTCCTGCTTGTCTTTGGGGGTATCAGTTCAAAAGACCCTTGGCCAGAGAGATCCCTGCTATCTAGGACTGCGTCCTCTGAATTCCCTCCATTATTCCCTGGTTAAGCTTTTTTTTAGCACACACCACTATTTGACATCTTCCCCTTTATGCGTTTCCATATTTTCAGCTGCCTCCTGCAACATTCACTCAGGAGAGCCGGGAGCGTTCCTCTCCTGTGCATACATAATGCACTGTGGTTCCTACAACAGCTCAATAGTTATTTGTTGAACAAATGATGAATGAGCAGGGATTCAACCTACAGTTTGCACCACCAGCCCTCACAAGAGAAGCTGGCCTATGTCTATCATTGGGACTGCTCACAGGGGGATCCATTTATTCCTTCATTGGAGCAAAAATTAAGGACTTTCTCCTCTTACCACATCCCCTTGGCCCCTCTGGCAAGAACAAGTAAATAATTGCTCTGATACCAGTTACTTAAAATAAAAAAAAATTTTATCTTTTTCTAAATATGGGTGGAAAGTGGGTTAAAAATAATGAGATAGGACTGGGGATATAGCTCAGTTGTGCACAAGGCCCTGGGTTCAATCCCCAGCATCACACACACAAAAAATCATGAGATACATCTTGCATTAATTTACATTTTAGGGTGTGCTTCTGGGCTATTTCATCCTATCTTCTATCACAAATTTGAGTACTGCATCTTTAAAATACATAAGTAATATCTGAATAGATGGGTCCTCTTCATTCCTCTTCCATGTTTTCTGAGTATTTCTAAACCATTTTTGACTGTTTATTTTATCTGATGATTTTGAATTTTTAGAATGTTTTTGAAAAGTTAAAAAAAAATTGGTTCGAATTTTAATTTGAAGTGCACAAAACTTCTACCTAAATTTGGAAGAGTTCGTCTTTACAGTCTTCCCTTCCAGCAAACAGCTACCCTTCTTGGAGATCTGCAGTTTTCTCATCAAGTTTTAACTTCACATTTTTTTGCTCTTATTATGGATGGAATTAGTTTCCATTTTATCCCTCTGTCCCCCCAATCTGTTTTGAGATTCATATGCAAATTTCAATTCCCAGAAAATTAATGGCTGAACTAGAAACTTCTGAAACGGGGAGTTCTAATGTAAATCCCAGAACCACTTGAGCCTTACTGTATAATTATGCCGAATGATGTGGTTTATGAATAGACCTGCTATGAATAGACCTTTCCTTTGACGAGAATGGATTTTTAATTTTGCACTTATTTGCATTCAGGGTTGCTGTATTCTCTTACAGGCTTTTTGTATTTCAGGTAAATGTTCATGATCTGACCTCGTAGAGGAAGTCAGGGGTGTCCGGGGATCTTCCCATTTCTCCACATTGTTTTTGTCACATTGTATGCAATAGCTATTTCAAATCCCTTCTACAACCCTGAAACTCCAAGTCTATTATCCTCTCACTTTGAGAAGAGAAACTTGTCTTCTGAAGAGAGAAGGAGAGAGAGAGAAAGGAGAGAGGGAGAGAAAAGAATAACAAAAAATAATAATAATAAAAAATAAAAACCGAAACAACAACAACAACAAAAACCACACACACACACACACACACACACACACACAAAACAAACAAACAAACCAAAAAACAGTATAGAACACACAACAACACCGCCTCAATGTCCCAACATCAAATTCACCTGCTCACTCAGATCTGGTCCAGGCTGCTATTCCAGTGCCTATGCCCCATCTGTCTTTTGGACCTCACCTCCCCATCTCCAAGAATCCCTTATTGTTGGACATTTAGACCATTTCCAACATTCCACTACAATAAAAACACAGCGCTTAATGAGCTGCATTAATACACCCTTGGCTGCTTGCCCCATTTCTCTTTAGGAAAAGTGATTTACTGGATCAAAGGTTATGCACACTTAGATGGTTTTGGGTTACCAAGTTACCAAGATCCTATTATGTATTGTCACTCTTTCCTGAACTCTTAACCATTGATTACTTTTCTTCTCGATCACCTAATTTGTCAGGCAAAAGTGGCATCTCATTTTTTTAAAAAAATATTTATTTATTTGCTTTAGTTGTACACAATTCGTTTATTTGTATGTGGTGCTGAGGATCGAACTTGGGCCACGCACATGCTAGGCGAGCACTCTACCGCTGAGCCACAACCCCAGCCCTCATTCTTTTAATTTGCATTTTTATTGACTAAGAAACAATAAGCTTTCCTCTGTTTATGTTTTTTTTTCCCCAATGCTTCAATAGTAATGGGCACCTTGAGACACTCAGTAAACATTTGCTGAATGAAAAAAAAAAAAAAAAAAAAAAAAGAAAGTGGACCATATGATAAGTTCTGGGTTAGGTGTTATATTAAATCAAATTGTAATACAATTGAAATTGGATTTTTTATATGCTTATTGACCATTTACATTCTCTTTTGTGTGGGTTGAGAAAGAGAGAGACTGGCTTTCTTACGTGCATTCCCCTTAAATATTGATATTATGAGGATAAAAATTCTTCACTCATTCTACATTTAGGTGATGTCCTCCTAATTGTTGTTTTCTTTTTGATATTATGGATTTTTTGATGACTGTAAGTTCTTTTTTTGGTTCTTTTTAGACACACATGACAGTAGAGTGTATTTTGACATATAATATATACATGGAGTATGACTTCCCATTCTTGTGGTTGTACATGATGTGGAGTTATACTGGTTGTGTGCTCATATATGAACACAGGAAAGTTATGTCCAATTCATTCTACTGTTTCCTATTCCCACCCCCCTCCCTTCCCTTCATTCCCCTTTCTCTAATCCAATGAATTTCTATTCTTCTCTCTTCCCACATCCCTTATCGTGTGTTAGCATCTGCTTATCAGCAAGAACATTCAGCTTTTGGATTTTGGGGATTGACTTATTTCACTTAGCATGATAATCTCCAGTTCCATCCATTTACTGGCAAATGCCATAATTTCATTCTTCTTTAAGTCTGAACAATATTCCATTTTGCATATATACCACAACTTCTTTATTCATTCATCTGTTGAAGAGCACCTAGGTTGGTTCCATAGCTTAGCTAATGTGAATTGAGTTGCTATAAACATTGATGTGGCTACATCACTGTAGTATGCTGATTTTAAGTCCTTTGGGTATAAACAGAGGAATGGGATAACTGGGTCAAATGGTGGTACCATTCTAAGTTTTCTGAGGAAAGGCCATACTGCTTTCCAGAGTGGTTGCACCAATTTGCAGTCCCACCAACAATGCACGAGTGTACCTTTTCCTCCACTTCCTTGCCAACATTTATTGTCACTTGTCTTCTTGATAATTGCCATTCTGACTGGAGTGAGATGAAAGTGTAGTTTTAATTTGCATTTCTCCAAATGCTAGAGATATTGAACATTTTTTTCATATATTTGTTGACTGGTTATATTTATTCTGTGAAGAGTCTGTTCAGTTGAATACAAGTTCTTAAATTTATGTGACTATATATTTCGGTCTTTTAAGGTCTCTGACCTTTCTTGTTTGAATGTTACAAAACATCTATCTCTAGTGCATGCTAGTAATTGTATAGTTTCTTTCACTTAACATTTTAAACTCCTGCCCATTGAGAATTTATTGTACATTGCCTGATGCATGAATCTTAGTTTTTTCCCAAATTATTAACCACAATCATTAAATTAGGATGTGCTACAAAATTTATTGAATAATTCAGTATCTGTTAAAGACTCTCTCCTCACTGATATTAAATGTACTGTCATATGTCGTATCTGTTTCTGTGTTTTATCAATCTTTTTGCTTATCCAGTGCTGCCACTACTGCTATTTCTTGATTATCATGACATTTTGGGACTTTCTTGACTACATCTTATGCCCCCATTCTTGCAGGTGAACTTCAGAAAAACTTCATCAAGTTTCAAAGGAATTTCACTAAGATGACTGGAATTATGTTAAATGTATATGGAAGAATGACATCCATAAAAGTCTGAAATGTTCCCTCTGACACACAGGATACATTTCAATATTTATTCAGTCTTTCTTTATGACTCTTAGCAAAGTCAGTTAATTTTATTTGTGGATCTTACACATTTCTAGTCAAGTTATTCAAATATTCAAAGCCCCATGTATACATTTGTCAATGTATGTGTGTGTTCGTGGGAGCAGATGTGTGTGTGTGTGTGTGTGTGTGTGTGTGTATTACATACAGTAAAATTCACCCTTTAAAGGAATATAGATCTATGAGTCTTGACAAATGCATGCAGTTGTGTAGCCACCATCAAATCAAGATATAAAATATTTCCATTACACTAAAAGCATTCCTTTATATCTTTTCTTAATAATCTTCCACCCACCCTATCCTCTTGCAACCACTGATGTTTTTTGTCCCTGAAATTTTACCTTTTCTAGGATGTCATTTAAATGGACAATATGTAGCCTTTTCAGTCATTGTAATGCTTTTAAGATTAATTAAAGTTGTATGTATTGGTTGGTGATTCTGTTCCTTTTTCTTGCTGCATAGTATTCCATGGTAGGGGTGTAACACACTTGTCCATCCACTAGCTGCCATACCTTTGGGTTGCTTCTAGATTTTGGTGATTACAAACATTTCCAATCCTGTGTGCGTATGTATATAGATCTTCATTTTTCTTCAGTAAACACGTAGGAGTGGGATTGCTGGATTGTATGCTAAGGAGGTGTTTAGCACTGTAGATACTTTTGTTGCTATTGCAAATGCAGCTTTTCCCTCATATTTTCTGAGAAGTTATTGCTGGCATATAGGAAATCTTTGCTTAAGTACTACGCTTTTGTGATAGGTCACCCTGCCACACTCCTTATTTCCAATAAGCTTTTCAGTTGATTTTATGATCTCAATTCTGATGTTGAGATCATCATTTTGTTTTCTGTTATTCAGTGCTGGTCACTTTTATTTCTTATTTATTACACTGGTGAGAATGTCAGATCATGGCTGAATAGTAAACGTAACAAAGACATCGTCGTTATCTTCCTGTTTTTAATGAAGAATTTAAAAATTTGGGTTGTATGGATGAACTTCACGGAGTTGGTAAACTCTCCAATTCTGTCCAAATTGTTTTCTGCCTTCACGCTTCATGGAAAGAGGGTCCACACATTATCAAATTCATAAAGAGGTCCACAACCCACAGAGAACGACCTGCCACTGTTACTGGATTTTTAATCTATTTCATCAGAAATGATGGCTTTACTTTATCAGCTGTTATTTTGAAATTCATCAGTTTAAGAGTTTAATAAAATAATCACATTTCTCTCCCTTTCACTTGTAAATATGATGAAAAAATGTTAAATGTATTCCTAAAATTGATATTATTACATACATTCCTAGATGAAATTCTGTTTGGCCATTGTAAATTATAATTTACTAACATGTTGAGTTTTTTTTTTTTTAAATTCTCTACATGTGAAGAATTAATATGTGAGTTAGTATGTAAATTGGTGGGGGTGAATGATTTTTTTTTTTGTGTGTGTGTATCAGGTTCAGACTAAGATTTAATTAAATAAAATGAACTTGGATACATTGCATGTTCTTAATGTTTGAGAACAGTTTAAACAGTATGGGAATAATTAGTACTGGGAATGTTTGATGGTCTTTATTGTCAAAGATACCTGGGGCTAGCTTCTTTCTGAGGAATAATTCTTTTTTTTTAGTATTTATTTATTTATTTTAGTTATAGGTGGACACAGTATTTTTATTTTATTTTTATGAGGTGCTGAGGATGAACCCAGTGCCTCACACATGCGAGGCAAGCGCTCTACCTCTGAGCCACAACCCCAACCCCGAGAAATAATTCTTTATCTACTTTGCCAATTTCTTCCAGGGTCTGTTCAGATTTTCTGATTCTTTCAAAATCAGTTTTGTTCATTTACTTCTTAAGAAACGTGCACTTCTTTCTGAATAATTTTAAATGACAGATTATTCACCTATCATTTAAAATGAATCTTAAAGCCATACATATTTATTATCTTTCAAACACATGTACATGCTGTTTAGATTAGCAAAATACACATTTATGTAAAAATATTTACCAATTCATCTCTTCATCATGTATTTTTTTGACCAATAGTAAAATATTGTAATGTTCCTGATGTCTTTGATATTTAAAATGAGTTCTCATCCAGAAAAGAATAAAATCTAGGATCTCACCATGTTGCACTGAGATGGATGCCCTTCATCACATTACAGAATTATCTTTGAACGTGTTGAATGTTTCTAAGTACCATTTTCGCATCAGTTGAGATTGCTCTGTGCTTTTAAAAAATAGTATTTACTAAGTAATTTCTTATAACTGTGAGGTTTCCTGCTATTAACTTTATTTTGGAATCTCAGAATAAGATATATTTGGTATGATATGTTTCTCTTAATATTGCAAAATTCAGTTTGCTTTTATGTTACTTAGGATTAAGGAATTTGTAAGAAACACTGGTATATATGCATTTCTTTCTTTCTTTTGTTTTGGTACCAGGGGATTGAACTCAGGGGCACTCAACAACTGAACCACATCCCCAGCCCTATTTTATATTTTATTTAGAGACAGGGTCTCACTGAGTTGCTTAGCACCTTGCTTTTGCTGAGGCTGGCTTTGAACTCACCTGCTCAAGCGCTGTAGGCAAGAGCTGCGACTCTAAGTGGACAGCTAAAGCTTCTCTCTTTCTCTCTCTCTCTCTCTTTTTTTTTTCTGGGCAGCAGTTAAACAGAAAGTTAGAGAAGAGGTGTTCATTTCTCAGTAGGGATAAGGCCTACAGAGACCAGTGTGGCTTGGAAGTTACAAGGGTCCTAACACCATATTCACTCTAGCATCAAGTGGGGATGAAGACACCCCTTGGGAATAAAATGATACCAGGTATCCTCACAGGAATGGGGAGTTATTTTACGAGGGTGAGACACACATGGAAACCACATTTGACCTAATGTTAACACCACGACGTCAACAAAAATTTTGTCACAAGCACACTGAACTTGAGAAACCAATAGATAGTAGTCAATAATTCTGTCTCTTTCACATGCACCAGTATTTCCAGGTGGCTTCAGTAACTGGGAGCAGCCATTTGAAGATTTGTCTCATATTTGGGGAGAAAGACATTTATTAGTTCAGCAAAGTCTCAGTACTTTGATGAGAATAATTCTATGACACTATAAATATGGTAGACGTCTGCTGGTCTGTGACTCCCTTATGAAAATAAGACACAATGACTCAGCTACTTGTGATATAATTAATAAACAAAGATGATTTAAGTGTTAAAAATATTTCAGGATATGGGAGATACAATTTGGGGCTTCAATAAACAGTCAAGTTCCTAAAGTACAGCGCATCTTTTGTCATATAAATAGTATTTTAAAACGATACTTATTTTAGAAAAAAAAAAAAAAAAAAAAAGCTATTAAATCTATTACCTATCTGGAATTATGGGATTTTGAAGCCGGAAGGGTCCTTGGGAGCAGCTGCTCCAGATCACAAAAGATCAGGGGATTTGGGAGACATTTGATTCCTGAAATATACTTTTCAAACCCAGGCCAGGAGTTCTAGACCCTTCTTTACATCCTTCTTTCTGGAGTGCAGCACCTGCACCCCTAGATGCAATGGTTCCAGGAACCACTTCAGCCAGGACTTTTTTCCAGAACCATTGGCAAGGCCACCAGCCCAGTGGTGGGGAAGCAAATGCACATTGCCAGACTCTGAGGACCACAAAGTGTGGGAGGCTGACCACTGATGTCCGATGGGATCAAGCAGTTACTCAGAGAAGAAACATGACCCTTTGGGCAACCAGATCCCGAGAGGGTTTTGGACAGATCCCAAGTTCTACATGCTCATTGAAGGATATGGCAAATAAGTCCAAGGACATTTTCCCTAAGCTTTTGTCATTTAAAATCCCAGGCCTCAACAACCCAATCAATAAATGGGCCAAGAAACTGAAGAGACACTTCTCAGAAGAAGATTTACATTCAATTAACAAATATAAGAACAAAATGTTCAACATCTCTAGTAATTAGAGCAAGGCAAATCAAAACTACTCTAAGATTTCATCTCATGCCAGTCAGAATGGCAGCTATTGAGAATACAGACAACAATAGATGTTGGCGAGGATGTGGTGGGGAAAGGCACACTCATACATTGCTGGTGGGACTGTAAATTGGCGCAACCAATCTGGAAAGCAGTATGGAGATTTTCTTAGAACACTTGGAATGGAACCACCATTTGACCCAGCTATCCTACTCCTCGGTCCCAAAGGACTAAAAATCAGCATACTATAGTAATGTAGCCACATCAATGTTCATAGCAGCTCAATTCACAATAGCTAAACTGTGGAAGCAACCTAGATGCCCTTCAATAGATGAATGAATAAAGAAATGGTGGTATATATACACAATGGAATATTACTCAGCAATAAAAGAGAATAAAATTATGGCATTTGCAGGTAAATGGATGGAGCTGGAGAATATCATGCGAAGCAAAGTAAGCCAATCCCAAAAAACCAAAAGCTGAATATTCTCTCTGATAAGTGGATGCTGATCCATAATGGGGAGAGGGGAGGCATGGGAAGAATGGAGGAACTTTGATTGGGCAAAGGGGAGGGAGAGGGGGAGGGCACATGGGGGCAGGAGAGATGGTGGAATGAGATGACATCATTACCCTAGGTACACGTATGACTGCACATGTGGTGTGACGCTACATCCTGTATAACCATGGAAATGTGAAGTTGTGCCACAACTGTGTACAATGAATCAAAATGCATTTTGCTGCCATATATGCCTAATTAAAATAAACTAATTAATTAAAACATCCCAGGACTCAGTCAGAGGGAAGGAACACAAAAGGAACTCCACCTGACTGGAACCCGACCCCCTACCCTAATGGGTCACCTGAAACTAATATAATAAGCCCCAGGAAATTCCCTATTCACATTCCTGTCCCACCCTAATGGGTCAGCAGAACCCCAATACAATGGACACCAGGAATTGCCCTCCTGTCCCATCCTACACGAAGCCTATATAACCCAGGCCCTTGCTGTAGCCCGGTGCCAATTTCTGCCCCAAAAATGAGCCAAGCCAGGGTTCCACCAACTAATCCTGTTGCTAAATACCGAATAAAGAAAAGCCTGCTAGCCGGGCGCAGTGGCGCACGCCTGTAATCCCAGCACTTTGGGAGGCTGAGGCAGGAGGATCGCGAGTTCAAAGCCAGCCTCAGCAACGGCGAGGCACTTAGCAACTCAGTGAGACCCTGTCTCTAAATAAAATACAAAAAAGGGCTGGGGATGTGGCCCAGTGGTTGAGTGCCCCTGAGTTCAATCCCCGGTACCACAAAAAAAGAAAAAGAAAAAAAGCAAAGCCTGCTGATTGGAGGTTTTGTCCTTACATTCATTCTTTTTTATATATATATTTAAAAATATTTATTTATTTGCTTTAGTTGTACACAATGCAATGCATTTATGTTTACGTGGTGCTGAGGATCGAACCCGGGCCGTGCACGTGCTAGGCGAGCGCTCTACCACTGAGCCACAACCCCAGCCCCTTACATTCATTCTTCAGCTAGTTAAAATTCAGACAGGAGTGGCCATCTTGAAATCATCACTGGTCCACCGAGAACCAGCCAAAGCAAGACATTTCATGTAACTGGAGGGGTTAAGTCTGTCTATTGCAAAGGTCTGACTCCAGTCACAGAAAATAATGTCTCTGAAATGGTTCTTCTCCTGCCGGTCAAGATTCTAAAGCCACAATCCCTAGATAGGAAGCCATACTAAGGCCATGAACTGCCACGGAGGTCCCCGTGTCTATGCTAATACACACGCACATTCCTGTGCTCTGGCTCCCCGAGAGCAGGGGTGGGGGTAGCTGCAGAATGGTCCTCTCGGTAAGATCAGGACGATTCATATCTAGGATTTGGATTTCCACACTGCTTATTTACAACACTGAAGTGCGATGTGTGATATGGGAACTCTACATTTTTCTCGTTTTATTACTGCCCTGGTCTGGGCTTCCCCAGAGATTGAACCTGAGCATGAACTTGAATGCATGTGGTTTATTTGGGAGTCCATCCCAGGAGACAGAGGTAGAGGAGTGGGGATGTGAGAGAGGGAAGGGAAAGGCTGCCTTCTCAAGCCATTTACAGCATGGGTACCTAGAGCTAAATCTGCTGAGGAATTTGGGGTGGGTATATAGCTCATGCCCCACTCAGCATTACTACCCCAACTGGGGAGGAGGAGGTGGGATATTTACCTTCAGTCACCTGCTGGGGCTGCTTCTGAGAGAGTGTCATTCCTGGTGCATTCCCAGCCCACCTTCTGTCCAGGAAGAGAAGCCTGAGAAAGCTGCCTGAGAAAGCTCTTGGGCAGTTGGACTTTAGTTCAGTGGGCATGTCCAAGGTAAAGGGACAGGGGTGGAGCTCTGGCTGCTTCTGGAATAATCTCATTAGCCCAGATCCACTCCCCAACCCGGGTGTGTGTGTGTGCAGTCTGTGCACTGTGCAGACTAATATGGTTGGATCACAGACAGGGGAAGCCACAGCCACCCTGATCCTGAAGATGGGAACGTGGGGGTTCATTCTGGTGCAGTTTCCCTTTTTTACTTTCTGCACAACATGGAGGAGCATCAAATGCGGCCACAGACCTATGTCTTGACGCTGCAAGTGTTGATTGGAAGTCGGCACCAAGCACGCTGTTCCTGCAGTACCAGCAGATGGGAGTTTTTCATGACAGGGAAGTTCATTTTCCTTGAGATTGTTAAAGGGGATATGATAATTAATAGTTGCTGGGTTCCTGCTATGTGTTAAAGCCTACACTGCATAATTCAACCTTCACAACTCTAAAAGATGGTATGATTATCCCCATTTTACAAATGAAGCCAAGATGTGTTCATTCACTGAACAATAAAAACCTGGGCTGTGCCTAAAAAACAGGACAGACATGGACCTGTTGACATGCTGAGAGCAAGTACAGGGCCTGCAAGTCAGCCCAGGCTGCTACATGGAGAAAGGACTGGAGGGTCCAGGAAGGACGGAGCGACAGAGATACCATTAAGGACGCAAGGGCATAGCAAGCAGACAAAAAAAATGACATTAGCTTGTTCTAAGTAGTGGCAGTGAGTTAAGGGAGCCACCAAAGTCTACAGAGTTTGCAAACTGCATGGTTGTGTTTCAAACTCAGTCTAATCCTGAAACCTATCTATCTTTGTGGTACACTTCTGTTTTTTATAATATTCAATATGTAATTGTGCATTTCTGCTTTCTGTTATCCTACCAGATGGGGAAAATATATTAACTGTCTTTTTTGTGTGCTTTAAGGGTTTTTACACGTAAAAAAAATGATATCTGTTGGCTGGACACGGTGGTGCATGCCTGTAATCACAGAGGCCTGGGAGTCTGAAACAGGAGGATTGAGAGTTCAAAGCAAAAAGTGAGGTGCTCAGCAACTCATTGAGACCCTGTATTTAAATAAAATACAAAATAGGGGTGGGGATGTGGTTCAGTGATTGAGTACCCCTGAGTTCAATCTCTGGTACCAAAAAAAAAAAAAGGTATCTGTTATCTGTTAAATATTCATTGATTCATGGCAAACTGGAGCAGGGGTTCAAGACTTGAACTTGAAGAAGCTGACACATTTGGGAGTCTGAATAAAGTCAGCTCTCTTAATTTTCAGCTCAATGAGGGCATGGGCCAACGATGGGGGGCTTATTTCAATCCTTAGGATTTCCCCACTATGGTTCCTCTTTTCCCTGCTCACATTTGCCCAGGAGAGCATAGCTCAGGCTGGTGGGTGTGCCTTGAAGGTCACTCCCTGCAGCCAGACAATGGTGGCAGTGTGTGACTCACCAAGGCCTGGCGTGCCATTGGTACTGCATGAATTTTTAGATCCTTGGGATCATCAGGCAGCAAAGCCATCAGAACATGGAGTCATTGTAAGAAATAATGTGACATTCTTCAGTTACCATCTGGCTCTCAGCTCTTGGATACAATTGTGACTATAATGCAGCATCAGTTCAAATAACAGAGAAGATCAGAGCCCTTTATCATTAAGGAAGCAGTAGGCCAGAGTCCGTGTCCCAATGAGAGGCGGTCTCTGGGGACCAAGCTTCACTCTGCAACACATAGATATGCTGGGGGGGGAAAGATTTATGGGGACTTGATGGTCATGGAGGGTGGAATGGGAATGGATGACAGCAGAGTCCCAGGTGTTGGAGGGTTCAGGGGATGGCTATGGGTGACAGTCCCTCCTTTCCCCAGGGCCTGCTCTTAACCACCCCGTGGTCATTCCTGGGTGGCACCTGGTTCCTCGATAGCATCAGTTCAGCTACCAAATAGATGAAGGGAGCTCATTCACATGGACGTGGGTCACTAGCCATTTGTTAGCTTATACAGCATATACCCAGAATAGGGAGAAAACCTGGGAGGTGTTCTCTACCAGAACCACCTCTCCAAAGATGAATTAGAATCTTTTGTACTGACTGTATCACAAGTGCAAAGCACATCTGCATGTTAGCAGGCAAAATCTCATCTGAGCTACTGAAGAGGCAGCATGCTGTAAAGGAAGGAGCTTGGGATTTGAGGTCACATTGGTGATGCAGCCTCAGCTCTGGGACTCCCTAGCTGTGGGCCTTGAGTGTGTACCTTAATAGCTCAGCCTCAATTTCCTCATCTGCAAAATCTCTCTGCATCTATTTCCAAGGGTTACTTACTAAGCGAATTCATGTATACAAACTACCAGGCACAGAAAAGACATGCAGCAAATGTTAGTTACTTCCCCTTCATTGGAGACAGGCAGGGCTATCCTACCTGCAAAATGGCCAAGAGGAGCATAAATGTGCTTTGAGAAGCTGGAGAGGAAACCTAGGCAAAGTGGGCAGAGGCTGAGAGGCTTGCTGAAAAGCAAGGTGGAGTCTGGGATTCCTTTCTGCTAGGGTTTGTCTCTATCTTCTGTGGTTTTCAAATCATGTTCTTAGAACTCGGGAGCAACTGGGGAAGGGAAGGAGAAGTATGGGAGTGAAGATCAAGTGGTTGGGGCTCTGGGGACCTGAGAGCAGAAGTACTTTCAACTGTTTGAAGCACTGGGATTCCATGTAAAGTTTGTTTGAAAAAAATCAACCAACCAATCAACCAGGCTCTGGAAACTGCTGAGATGAACAATCTAGATGGTTGCTTTTAACACAAAGACTCTATACCATGAAACAAAACTTCATCATTGTTTAAATGGAGGAATGACCATAGAATCCAAATCCATGAGTGAAATTCCTCAGGGAGATGTTGAGAAATAACAACATTTAATAAATTAAACCAGTGAGAGGGAGCAGAGGTACTAACTTATGGACCCAAAGACAAGGGACTGTTCTGATGAAGGATAGAAGATGGGGACAAGCTGTCTTGGGAGACTTCTGATGGACATGTGGTGCTATTTTCCTGATTGAGAAGGGTTCTCTTGAGCTCTCCCAAGCACACAGTGACAGGCATTTTAGAGAGAGCTCTTTGGAGGCCCAGGACATCATTAACAAATATGGAGTCTTTCCCCAACACCCAGCTGTAGAGACTTAGGCTGCCTGCAGGTGGTTGCAGGGCCCTTAGTTACCTTTTTCAGCTCTTCCTGGACACTCTGGTTGTTCTCTTCAGAAGACAAACTTTCCTTTTGGTTCTCAGATTCTGTCTTGGGCTCAGACTCCTGATCCTCCCCTGAAGAAGTCTCCTTTTCACTCATTTTCATTGCTAACTCATACAACCTGTTTCTCAGCTTCTCCTCTGGGGTGTCTGTGCTGGTCCGAGAATTCTGAGCCTCATTGCTGATGTCGGTTTCTGATAAATCCCCTGATACCTAAAAGAAAGCAGAATCATGCAATGAGGACCCCTCTGCTAAGCGGTGCTGCCTTTTGCCTCTAGTAACTCCCCAGGGGAGGAACAGATAGTCCAGGAAAGCAGCAAGTAGCTCTCTTTCCTGATCTGCTTTCTTTTCAGAGGGAGTTAGCCTTCGACTTACTCAAATGCATGCATTTTGACATTTTGCTAAAGGGCTCAGACAGGTGAGCATCTGTACTTAGAAAAATGTTTGGACTCCTTCCATTTTTTAAAAAAATTTTATTCACAGCATTCTCCTTGAGTTCTCATCATGGCGTGGGCAGCACTGAGGCCCAGCAAACCTGATTACCCCGTGCCCTAGCCAGCCCCCTCGTGGAGGAGGTGCCAAAGCTTTCCTACCAACTATTCATGTTTCCATGGTGTAGTATAGAGAAAATGGTGTATTGGTGTATCTGTTTCACTGTGTGTGTGTGTGTGTGTGTGTGTGTGCGCGTGTGCATGCACGTGCATGGGTATATCTGACATCCTATAAGCAGGTAGGCTCAGGGATCAGGGAAGGCTTCCGTGCTGAAGTGATGCTTGAGTTGCAATTCAAAGTGTAGCAGTCACCGAGCTAAAGGGGAGAAAGGCAGGATCACTATTCCAGACAGAGGGCCGAGATGTTGAGATGGAGCAAAGTCCTTCCACATGTGTAAGGGATGTTGTGTGATATGCCCTTAATAACTACAGTTCCAGTCTAATAAGGGTACCTCGTGATCCACCTATCCATCTGGTTAATTTCTCCTAAACTCCCTCCATGAGTGAGGTCCTTCCCAGACCTGGGGAACTCCAGGATGCCGTGGAGATGGTGGCTCTTCTGGAGGCCTTCAGCTGGGGAGATGTGCATCGAAATATTCATGTGTACATAACATGGCACACCATCCAGGTCCTCCGGACCCAGTATTAGTTCCTGAGTTTCCCCTGGGGTGGTTCTATTTGTAAGGCTTGATCTTTCATAATTTTATTTTCTTCAAAGGCCTCCAGAGAACAAAGAGAAAATTCACTCATTTAAAAATTGAAATAAAACCATTATAGTTTGCAACTGCTATATGCATTCATTGACTATTTCATAAATCTCAGATATATGAGGGGATCTTGATACTCTCATTTTTCCTATCTTTTGAAACATTTTGATACTCCTCATCTTCACAATTATTTTCCATTGTTATTCACCAGTTATTCCAAATTATGCTAAAAGTGATGGAAAATAATAAACAGAAGGAGAAAGGAATTGCCTAGAAGGAGGATTCAATAGTGAAATACATAGTAGTTGTGTTAGCTTTCATTACACACGGCTGAGAAAATTAAGAAATTTTCATTATGATCAAGAGAAGAAAACCAACAGAGAACAATTATTAGAGGACTCAAGATGAATTCAAAGAGGAAAGCAGCTCTCCTGATACTGACAATGGTGGGATTCATTGTGTCATGTGAAATCTGAGTCTTCTGGGCTGGGGTTGTGGCTCAGCGGTAGAGCACTCGCCTAGCACATGCATGGCCCAGGCTCTATCCTCAGCACCACGTACAAATAAAAAACCCATTGTGTACAACTAAAGCAAATAAATAAATATTTTAAAAAAAAAGAAATCTGAGTCTTCTGATGACAGTGTCCTAGGTGAATATTCTTCAACTCAAGCATGGATGAGTAAACATTACTGACAATATTGCTAATTATAAAAAAGAAATATTATGGTATTTTCCCCTAGTTAGTCATTCAACAGGAAGGGCTTCGTCACGTGGCATTTTGCAACCAGAATCTGGGTGTGTGACAGATTGTTTTATCCTTTACAATGTTGTGTGCCGAATTTACTTGGTAGTTTGCAATTAAATGAATTCTAAAGGCAGATGTCTATGTAAATGTAATTAGAAGGACATGTAGGAAATATAAATTTTATAAATAACTGAATTAATTAAAAAAAAAAGATCCATTGGAGATGTCTCTTTCTTGAGAAGGAGGAGTCCCTTAGTTTGGAATGCAGGGACAGTCCATGGGAAGAACAGGCTCTGGGCTGTTCTCAAAAGATGAGGAATGTTTTAATATATAATCCTGGGGACCAGCATTCTTGATGAGGAAGCAATGGGACCAATGAGATCCACGGCGTGTTAAGAGTGCTTGGCACACTTAGGGGAATGAGGCTTGGAAGTGGAGAGGGTGGGAATTTAGGGGTTTGGAGAAACAGGCCTGCAGAGGCTGAACCATCAGCCTAAGCAATGGGGCTTTATCTCTCAAATAGTTTTTCTGCTACTGTTGTGTTAAGTAGCACTAAGTTGGCCAGGAAGCCAGCAACTGGCTACAAATGCACCCCTGGTGACTTTCCCTGATCTCTACTCAACATATTTAACACACTGAACTGTCAACTTATCTCAGATTTGTTTTTCTTTTGCTTTGACCTAATTATTCCCTGTACACACAGACAGCAGAATATGAATTTAGAAGGCTAAAATAGTTAATCCAAAAGATGAAAGCCTGCTTGACACCATCAATCCATGACTCAGACCTATTTATCACATGAGGACATAAGAAGAATTAGTTCATTATAACATAGGGTCTGTGGAGGGGCCTCTGAGGACTCCTAATATTGTTTGCAAACCTTGGTATACATGCACAGCTTTCTTGGAATGAGGGTTACTGTGCTTACTAAAAGGAAAATGGTAGAGCCAGAAAGTAGGAAGAGAACCCGAGAGGCAAAGGTTTTAAGCTCTTGTTTCACAAAGGAATGAGAAGATAACTCTTCCAGAGGTCTTTCTGAGATGGATTCACTCAGATTTCCTCAGAAGACCGTCCTTGCCTTCAGTTACCCTAGCAATATGTGTACCCTGAAATCCTGCCTACTGTAATTTATACACTTTTCATTCAGCCTCATTATCTTCTCTGTAAAAATGCTCCCCATTTGAAGGGAGTGATGTCCACATCTTTTTTAAAAAAATTTTATTATTCTAATTTGTTATACATGTTTGCAGAGTATATTTCATTTCATATTACATATAAAGAGCACAATTTTCAAGTTGCTGGTTTTATATAAAGTATTTTTACAACAATTGTGTCTTCATACATTTATTTAGAATAATGATGGATAACTCATTCTACCATTATTCCTATCCCCTTGCCCCTCTCTTCCCTCCCCCAATCTTTGTTATATTTGAAGTTCTTTCATTCCTCTCATCCCCACTCCCTTGCCTTTATAAGTTAGTATCTTCCAGGGACACAGCCACATCAATGTTTATAGCAGCACAATTCACAATAGCTAGATTGTGGAACCAACCCCGATGCCCATCAGCAGATGAACGGATAGGGAAACTTTGGTATATATACACAATGGAACACTACTCAACACTAAAAGAGAATAAAATAATGGAATTTGCAGGTAAATGGATGGAGCTGGAGAAAATAATGCTAAGTGAAGTTAGCTGATCCCAAAAAAACCAAAGGTCGAACGATCTCTTTGATATGATGTCCATGTCTTGTAGGCTAAGCAACTCTGGTCCAACAAGCATTTTTTACAGAACCTGTTTTTTTAGCTGCCAGGTCATTTTGGAAGATGAGGGAAGATTTCGAGTTTTCTCCACTGTTATGGTTTAGATATGAGGTATCCCCCAAAGGCTTATGTGTGAGACAATGCAAGCATTTTCAGAACCAAAATCATTAATTAGATTATGAGAGGTGTAGCCCAATCAGTGGATTAATCCACTGATATGGATTAATTGGGCTATAATTATTTATAATTAATTATCAGCAAGTAGGGTGTGGCTGGAGGAGGTAAGTCACTGGGGCTGTGCCTTTGGGGTATCTATTTTGTCCCTGGTGAGCAGAGCTCTCTCTGTTTTCTGATTGCTGCGACCTAAGCTGCTTTCCTCTATTATACTCTTCCACCATGATGTTCTGCCTCCCTCAGGCTCAGAGGTATGGAGTTGGCCGACCAAGGACTGAACCTCTGAAACTGTGAGCCAAATAAACTTCTCCTCCTTTAAGTTTATTGTCAGGTCTTTTGGTCACAGTTATAAAACAGCTGACTAACATTTGCACCTTTTGAAAGAGAGCCCAGCTAAAGGATTACTTTCAACAGTGACTTGTCAACCTTCGTTAGTAGACTCTAGTGTCCTGGTAATGAAAGATACTAAACCTGACCTAAATATCAAAGTTTCTGCACCTTGCATTTACATTTTATGTTTGGTGGACTTTAGAGAAAAGTAGCAACTTACAGGTTAAATAGCACTAGGGGAAGTCTATGTGGCAAACACTCCCAGTTGTACCTGTGAATCCCTTGGCACAACTGTGCTGAAGTAGAATCAGCAACAGGCTGGCTGGCTCCACCGCTGACCTGTCTATCTCTGAGGGCCCAGAAAATGTCTGTCTCTGGTACCTGGAGGCAGAAGCCTGTCCTCTCCCAAGGTGTTGCCATTAATCTAAAACATGCGTTATTCACATGCCGTACCCTGGTAAATAAAGCATCTATTTTCATTATAACATGTGTGACAACAAAAGTCAGACAGATAAGAAAATATATGTCAAACTCTGATCACAGTAGAATAGAGGAAATGGGAAGACATCATCTGGCGTCTTATAGAATTTAACATTCTGTTTCTCACTGCCTCGAGGAAGAGGCTGTCACGTGGAAAGACTTGACTTTGGTCAGTGGGACTGCTTGGAGGGTAGGTCTGGAGAATCCGAGCACCATCATGTTATCTGAAAGACTTATTTTTAACTTTTACTATTATAGATCAGCTGCCTTGGCATGGATTCATGCTGTCGAGTTCTTTGTATTATAAGATTGATTTAAAAACAAAAACAAAACAAAACAAAACAAAAGTCCTTACTCTAATCTGGGCACATCTCCTACTCCTAAAACCAGAACCCCCTCTGACTGTTGGGCTCTGCCTGACGACTCTGTTTTCCCTTTCTATTCTTCCCTCTGACAGAATCAGACCATGCCATGTGCACAGGGCAATCATTATTTCCCACAATTATGACAATCTCACACAAAATATTTGGGGAATTTCCTGCATGGATTGTTCAGGTCCATGTTTACATGATGAAAGGGCAGATTTAAGATACAATTATTTGCATATTCGCCATAATGGGTCTGGGGGGTTCAGGATCTGGGGTGGAGAGCCTGAGGCGTGTCCCAAACACCCCTCCTTTCAGTGGTCCCTGGTGACTTGCTCTTCATTTTGAGTGAGCTGGGCTTGGGTCTTTGCCATAAAGAATGGAGAGCTCCACATTTTCTTTCATGGGGTCCACGTGGGTTTGTGGCCACATTTGATTAAGCAAAGGCCTTAATTAATAGTTAGCTCTGCTATGTAATGTCTATCCAAAAGAAAACCTGAAAGAATTTAACTAGTGCAACACTAAAGTCATCATTTTTGGAGGTTGACCCTTAGTATCCTATAAACTCCTGGTTAAAAACCCTGTTTGGAGAGTCTCCACAGGGCCCTGAAACTCCCTTGACCCCAGATGTAAAATGTCATTGGGTTTACGTACATCATTTCCTGCCAGGAAGAAGGCCTAGAGCATTCGTGGGGTTCTTAACAGGCCCCGCGACATAGAAACATTTAAGAAGCACAGTTACTCAGCAAGCGTCTGGTTGTCTAGACGTGTTCTCTGCAGCCAGTTTATCTCAGAGGCACGCCCAGCAGGTCTCATGCTCAAGAGGGACCACTTGACAAACACATGCCTAAGATTCTTCTTGTGCTCGTGGGTATCTGGGCATACCTGCTTCAGTTGTTTCTAGGTTGGTCTTTGAACTGGAGTAGGCTGTTGAGGATGTGGGGTAAGGAGCCTAGGGAGGGGGCAATGTCGGCTTAGAGCAGCTCTGCCTTCAGCTGTATCATCATTTGTCTCCTCTTCAGATGTCATGGAAGGAAAGGTCCTATGCCTACCAAAATTTGAAAATTCATGGCAGAGAACTGAGGGGTAGAGTGCAACTATCACCCTTTGGTCTGTGCTCGGAGGAAATTCAAATACAGTTCTGAGTAGACTGTAGGGCCCTGCTTGGGGACATTCTCTTGGCACAGTTTACCGTGTGCTGTACTTACTGGGTGCCTCGATGTCCATAGTCATTCCCATCCCCAGCTCAGCTAACTGCCCACGGGCAGGGTCTCACAACACCTGTCAGTGAGCATGCCCTTGAACTCAAGAGTCACACAGCACTCCTGAAACAGGGCTTGGGGAGGAAGCTGTCCACTTCTGTACCTATCCCCAGATTTAGCCCTGGAGCCACCCAGGGCAGCCACCTGGGGCACTCTGGGCCCCTCATCAGCCTGACTTGACTGAACTGTGCTTGCTGGGCTGCACTGATTGACACAGAGTGACATTAAGAGAAGCAGCCCACAAAGCATGTATTCACCACAAGCAGTTTATAGTGGAGGGTGCTGTATTCTGCATTGTCTCCACTAGGATCTTGCCATGCTTTGGATCTTGAATATCCCCCCAAAGGCCCATGTGTTGAGACTCAGCCTGTGGTGTTTGGGGGAGACACTATGGGCCTTTAGGAGATGGGGCTGAGTGGAATGAAGTTAGGTCATTGGGGGCGTGCCCTTGAAGGTGATATTGGGATTTGAGCCCCTTCTGTTTCTCTGTGCTTTATTGTTGCCACCAGGTGAGCATCTTCCTCCACCACATGATCCCTTCCATGATGCTCTGCTTTGCCACAGGCCCAAAGGCAGTGGGGGCCAAGCAACCATGGAATGAAGTCTCTGAAACTATGAGCCCAAACAACCTTTTTCTCCCTACAAGTTGATTATCTCAGGTATTTTGTCACAGCATGTTGCCGCATGAAGCGATGGCCGCTTGGAGCAACGAAGCTGCGGGAAGAAGTTCAGAGGCGAACTGGAAACAAACAGCCTTTTTATTCTGATAACTTTTCTCTCTGGCTCTAACAACGACTTTAACATGCACCACACACACCACCAAACAACCAACACACCAAATGGCGCAGACCCGATCAGCAATCTTGCTCAAGTCTCTCGAGATCCCGGGCCAAGTCCCATGAGACTACGGAAGGCGGCAATGCCCAAACATCTCCACGGCCCGTAGTCAACTGCAGTCTTAGCCATCTCCCCAAACAGGGCTCCTGCAACAGCAACAGAAAGCTGACTAATACAGATCTACAGGATAAATTTCTTTTAGATCTCAGCTCTCAAGGCAACGTTTTTGAAGGGACCGGTTTATTGTCCCATCATGACTTCCATGACCCAGAAAACTGCTCATGTCTCCCTCCTTCTACTGTTTTCTAGAAACCAAGAGCTGAATTTTGGTTATCTTGTGCCTCCGAGTAGGATGTCATTGTTTCCATTTTGGGAACTCATGGTACTTATTCCTGGCTTCGTCTTATCTTCACTACCCTGGTTTTTCCTTTGACCTACTTTTCTCATCATGGCATTTGAATTTTATTCTCTTCTGCTTATCCTTATGCAAACCACTTTCAATTATTTCTGGAGCAAGTAATATACATTTTAAATAAAGGAACATGGACTGATTATTAGTTATATAAAATTAGTAGCTTCTCACTCTGGCAAGATTCTTTCAAACATTTTAAAAGAATAATTAAGATCCAGAATGCTAGATGGGGGCAAATTTACCCCAAGAAAACAAGTTTTGCTAATGAGTACAACCAAAAATGAAACACTGGAGGGAACTAAAATAGCAGCCTCCTGTAATCCCGAAGCCTCAATCAACAGAAGATTAATCAGCAGCCTTCCACTTAAAAACGGCATCTGGCACACATCTCTCATACAACCGCTCCAAATTTTCCATCAAAATTGTGTGGGATGATGCAGAAAAAAGAAGAAAATCCACAAGACTAAAAAGCTATAGAAGCTAGCTTATTACCAATAAAGGATGGGAAGATTTTTCATTAAATACGAGGCCCATAGAAATGACTGAAAAATGCATTTTGGTCCAGAAATGAAAGATAAATGCTAACCATAAAATAAAATAAAATAACAAACACCAAACAAACAAGAATACAACATCTGAGCCTTGTGTACTTGTTCTTTTCAAGCATCTAAGGATAAGCCGGACCTCCACTTTCCCTCAGTGCCTCCCTGTCTTATAGCTACTTAGAAAATGTATCAACTCAAAAACATGTCAGTGGGGTTGGGAGAAGAACCAGCCCTGTTGCATCCTGGGGGATGTAGTCATGAAAGGTAGGCCCCAAGGGCAGAGAAAACAAGAACCACAGAAAGTGTGCAGGAGGGTTTGCTGCTCATTGATTGTTCATTCTAGGTATATTCAGTACTGTGGCTAGGTGCTTAGCCACCTGTTTTAAAAACACACAGCCAGGCAGTAAGAATAGGAAGCATCCATCTTAAGTGAGCAAAGTGGAAATGACTTTTTCGTATACTAGGTATTGGCAAACAATGGTGTGTGGAGAGCAGCTCCTCATTCAAGAGCTACTAATGGAAAAATTTAACGTGGGACCCATGGATACATGCCCCAGAACAGAGGAAACAAATGTTAGCCCAAAGGCATCGTGTAGCTTTTTCTTGTAACCAGGCTACAATGTCTGATAGTGGTTTTGCATTCTCATTAGAGAGAAATAATACGGTCTCAGTGAAGAGGTGCAAAAATGTTAGAAGGGATAATCACTTAGACTAAAAGAGGACAGAATGAGCTGAAATGGGGACATCGATGGGACGAAAGACTGTGGACAAGCGGAAAACCCAGCTTCAGATATAGACCTGCATTTGAAGATAGTGACAGCGGAATTAACATTGGCCAATTAAATAAGTGTTAGGAGGACCACATTTGGAAGGTTTCCTACAAGGATGAGGAAAAGAAGAAAGTGGGAAAGCAATAAGACAGGGTATGAGACGTGGAAGACGAGGATAGAGATCAAACCTGTAAACTATGGGTGCTCGGGAAAAATTAATAATCAGAAAGATAAAAGAAAGTGTTCCTGCTCTGAGAAAAAAAGATCTGAACGTGCAGAAAAGAGCTCACCGTGTTATGTACAAAGGCACAAGATGAGTAAGCATCTACCATTCTGGCAATACTTTGCTTTTAAAAAATAAATCTAACAAACATCTAGAAGAGAAAAACCTTATAAACAAAGGAAAAAGAAGACTGTGTTCAGGCTTCCTTCGACATTATATGCCAGAAGGCAAGTAAAAACCTTCTGCAGAGTGTTAGAGCAAAAGACTTGTAGCCCACAGATTTTATGCCATCTAGGACATCTAGGGGCTGGTCTTAGGAGGAGAGAAGAGTGCGTTCATTTAGCAGTTTGCAACTACAGATTACAAAGAGGCTCAATGTCCAAAGGTACGTGTGGAGATTTGAGGCCAGGGATAAAGGAAGAGAATGTGGGAAAGGACTTCTGCTCCCAGCTGGCCTTATCTGTTAAGGTCTGCTAGCATCTAGCACGAAGTGAAATGGTACAGAATGAGTGTCTCGCCAGAGTGCAAAGAGATAGGAATTAAGAAAACCAAGGGAGGGTGAGGTCAACAGTAAATAAAGGTGGGGAGTCAGAAATGAAGGCTGGCAGACATGAAGGTAAAATGAACATGAACTTCCCAAGGCAGGACCCTGTCTGTGTTTTCAAACCCAGAACGGTGCACACGTGTACGTGTAGTGTTGTCTTTTCAAACGCACGTAAACATTCACAAAAATCAACCCTTTGTTAGATCCCAAAGGAAACTGCAACAAATTCTCAGCAGAATTCACGTAAGACATATTCATTGTTCATAATGCATGTTAAAAATTAGCAACAAAAATCAAAACCCAAACAAACAAAAAAACCGAAAGCAAAATGTTATCCATTTCTCTAATTTGCTCTTAATTTGATTAAAAAGAGAATTACATTGAGATAAGTTACTTAGAATAAGTTTGACAGTGGGAACATTCATATCCAAGCCTGTGGGATGCAATCAAAACTGCATTAAGGGAAAATTCACTAGATATTTCAGAAATGTGTGTGTATGTGACACATTTATATATATTGGAATATACAGAAAACTATATGAAAACAAGAAAGCAAAAGGAAGGCAGCAATAAATATAAAAATGTTGTTGGATGGGGGTACATAGGAGGATTAGAGGAACACTAGAATGGTCAAAGGAAAGGGAGGGGAAGGGAGGGAGCAAGGGGGAAGGGAGGGGGGGAAAAAGAAAAAAAAAAGTTGGTGGTTGAATGAGATGGATATCATTATCCTAAATGCATGACTGAAGATCTGAATGGTACTTATATACTTTGTATGCAAACAGTTGTATGTAAAAAGATGCTATATATGTGCATTATGCATTGTAATACATACTACTATTATAAATAAAAAAAGAAAAAAAAAAGCAGAAATTAATGGACTATGAGACATCCCCGCCACCGTCTTAGAATTACAGAATAAAACTAAAAGCTGGTTCTTTGAAACTACTGGGAAGATAATAAAATGGAAATATCCAAGCAAGAAAAGAATGAGAGAAGGTTGGTGGTTGGCAGGGGTCAGGGGAGTGTTTTATGTGAATGAAAGCAAGAAAGGAAACAAATGTTAGCATTATAAACAGAAAAGGTAAATAATGTCAATGCAGAGGAAATTAAAAAAAACACGATGAGGATATGAGGTACAATATTATACTAGGAGATAAATGATGGATTATTTAATAATAATTTGATGATGCCAGGTGCTGTGGTGCATGCCTGTAATCTCAGAAGCTCAGGAGGCTGAGGCAGGAGGATCTGCAAGTTCCAGGCCAGCCTCAGTAACTTAGTGAGACCTTGTCTCAAAAAAATAAAAAGGGCTCTGGAGATGTGGATCAGGAATAGAGCACCCCTGGATCCAATCACTACTGCTACTACTACTACCACCACTATTACTAATCTGGTGACAAGTGATCAATTTAATCAAAAAGTCTAGATCTTACCTCATAATAAGAAAAGTAAAATACAGATTGATTGACCAAAGAGTCAAATGGAAAAAATATAAAACTACAAAGCATTTGGAAAAGAATGGAAAAACCTCTCATAAGATCAAGGAATTAAGGTCTTCTTAAAGCATGAAATACCAAAATAATAAAGGAAACAACTGACAGATTATTATTAAGAAAAAATTTTGTAGGTAAAATAACATTAAGGCAAAAGTGACCAGGAGAGAATATTTTCATATGTCACCATCACAGAACTAGAATTTGTAATATGATTAGGAAATAAAACTAATTGCTAAAATCAATAAAAAAAAGATAAAGATTATAATAAAATAACACGAAGAATATTAACATGCCTTTCACAGAAGAAAAAAATGCAAATAGCCAAACACAGGGAAAACATTGCTTGGTCTCAGTAGTAATTATGAACCTACTAACTAAAAAGAACATTTTCCTAACACAAAATTGGCAAAAACTGAACAGACTGACAACATGCTAGAACACACTGGTGTAGCTATGGCTATGTAAATTGCTGAGGTCTTGGGAGCTCAATTGGCAAGTCTACTTTAAAATTAAAGATCCACACGCACCACCAGTCAGCAATTTTACTCTTTGCATAAAAAGATTTGTGCAATGACAATCTCTGTAGTATGCTCTAACAAGGACACCTTGGAAAAGTCTTTCAATAACCATCATTGTGGAAAGTTATTGTAATTAAAATAGAGTCATTTTTGTAGTGAGCCGAGGGGTCCTGGGTGGGGCCCTGGAAGTCACCTGAGCCAGCAGGTGATTATCACTAGCAAGGCTTAGCATTGTCCCGGGAGGACAGGATGCAGTGATGAAAAGCAGACAAACCCACTGGACTGCCTATTGTTTTTAAGTTCCCTACAGATAAAGCACCCCTTATGGCCTGCTCTCTAGATGAGCAGCTCCCACACTCACGACCCTACCTCTGTCATACCACCTCCATGTAATCTTTTGCACATAGAATGTGTGGATCCCTGCGTGCCGACTGACACCTCTACTGCTTAGCTGTCAAGAGAGAGGGGTGGAAGAATATCGACAGCATGATGCCAATTTTGCTAAAACACAGATACATTTACTCAGTAGTATTTCTATATGTACTGTACATATACGAATACATGGAGATGGATTCACACAAAATATTCCTGTAGTAACTGGGGAGGATAACAGGGGTTTAGAATTGTGATCAAAGGGGAACTTCATCTATATATTTTAATATGTTTTACATTGTAGTATACTCATTTTATATTACATTAATTTATTCATCTAATAAAAATGATCAATTTACATATTTTATTTATTTATTTGGCGAAGAGAACCCCTTTTTAGTAAACTAAATTGAAGGGAGGATGCAGAGGGCCAGGGTTTTAATGCCTCTGGCAGTGCCACACTAGCTCCACCTTGTGGGGATAAAAGGATACTGCCACTTGCTTGGGGACCCTGTGCCTTTTGGCTGGCCTGAGCCTTCTCCCTATTTATGACTTGCAAAAGATTAACAACAGAACATAATTTAAAAGCCACTATGTCCTACATAGAAGGCTTCAGGCACCTGATTGTGACAATGATGAGGCATTTTATAACCTTACATGAATCATGTGGTTGACCCTCAGGAATATCCCTTGAGGCAAGTCACTGCACAAAAGTCTCTGCTTGAACTAGATAACAATGATTGGCAGCAGTTGGACTGAATTTTCTTGTTGCTTCACTCTATGGTCATAACAATCCCATAAGGCGGATTTTAATGATCTTATGTTATATGGAGGAGAAAATAAGAGCTAGGACCAAAAAAGAGACTGTTTTATAGGCAATATATTAGCAGGTCAGGTGGGCGTGATGCCAGATTCTGTTCTGAGGCCCTTCATGGAGGCTCTCAGGATCAGATCTGGCTGATGGATTCACAGAAGCACTGGTGAAGTTCCAGCCTGAATCCCATGGACCTTCATGAATTGCCTGCAGCCTCGAAGGACAGTTTCTGGCCCTCTGCTGTCTTCCAAAGCCAAGCTTTCACATCTGTCTTCCCCATCTGAGGAATTTCTCAGGTCGCAACCAGACAAACCTGGCTACATACAGAATTAATACTCACCCTGGGTGAGGACAACCCTCTACCAATGGAGGAAGAAAGATGTGGACCAATGCTTCCAGTTCTCCAATTGGAAAATTCTGAGCTGTGTCCTACACAATTTCCCAGAGAGGCTCTGGTAGGACTGAGCCCCAGCTGCCTTTAGCCTACCTTAATTGACGTTTCTTACTTCCCTGTCTCACCCATGGACTTCTGGGGTCCAATTCCTTGACTCAAGTTTGATTCTGGTGGTACCAAAACTAAGAGTGCAGGTCATTGTTGCTGGGTACTGTGGGAGCCCTAGTGACATTCAGGAAGTGGGTGTGGTTTCTCTGGAGCATGAAGTCAAGTTGATAGTGATTTGATCGATGACTTCCAGTTTCAAATCTTACGATTCTTTGCTTATATGAGATTATTTAGACTTTCCAGGGCCATGTGTGTCACTTTTGAGTTTAGAAACTACTGCTATGAGGAGGCCATGGTGGGCTCCATGAGGTTTGGGGGTGGGTCTGCGGTGATGTGTAGGGCTTCCCCTGCAGAGGCCAAGGCACAGGAGCAGCAAAACAGGGTGCAGAGCTGAGAATGAGCAGCACTTTTAGAGGATATGAGATCAGCCCCGTTGGGAATCCATGAACTATCTGAAATTACAAGAAAAACCCGTGTGTGTGGGTGTGGGGGTGTGGGTGTGCGCGCGCGCATGTGTGTATGTGACCCTGTGTGTGTACAGGTGCATTTTTCTAGGGAGAGAGTTCAAAGCTTTAATTGCATGCTCCAAGTGGGCTCAGAAACTACACCACATGAGCAGAGCCACCAAGGATCCTGAGAGGGCTGTGAGGTAGACTAAGAGAATCACAGAAGGTGAGCAATTGCAGAATGTTCAGTATGATAACGGCACCCTGAGTTATCACACTGAAACAGCATTTGCTGATCCTTGTGCCATGTCTGGGACAGATCTGAGCTCTTCATAAACATTGGCTTGTCACAGCCTTCCTCTGAGCCAGGTTCTAATACTATCTCCATTTTACAGATGTATAAACAGAGGGCTTAAGAGATGCCTTGCCCAAGGTCAGACAACTGGATTTGAAGCCAGGCAGCCTGACTCTAGATACCTCGTCTTCAACTCTACGTCACTGGCCCTCAAACTTCAGCACACGGTAGAATCTCCAGGAGGGTTTGCCAGACAGATGATCTAGCATGTTCTGAGTGGGGCCTGGGAATCAGCATGTTTAAGGAGTTCCCAAGTGTGCTAATGCTGCCGGGGTGGGGAGCACACTCTGAAGAGCACAGGGAGCATTGAGGTGACCTGGGTGAGTCACTCAGCTACTTAGCAGTAAAACCAAGATAAGAATCTGCTTCTGTGGATTCCAGACCCAGGACTTTTTAGGCCACTGAGCTGGGAGGAGGGCACATTCTACTTAAGAAGTGTGTGCCCCTGAGTTTTCACACTGAAACCACAGGGGTGCAGTCTATTACCTGGGGATGGGCACTGGTGGAAGATGGTTCCTTGTTTGGCTCCTCTGAGCCCACTCGGGCCCTTCTCCACCGCCTGGCCCGGCGGTCTGCAGCGTGTGGGGCCTCCTCTGGCTCGCTGCTGTCTGAGGTCTCCCCACTAGCCACCTGGGGGTTGAAGTTCACATCCAGCTCTCCCTGAAGGCGCATCCTCTCTGCTGCAGGGTTCTTGGGGACCTTCCTCTGCATCCAGGACAGTCTGGTCCTGTGCCCAGCATCCCGGGAAGAGCCCGCTGAGGAGGTCTCTGAGTCAGAGCACATGGCCTCAGGGTTGGGGGAGATCCCGGATGAGGAGATGGTTGAGGGGCCTTGGTCAGAGCCCTGGGCCTGTGCAGGCTGTGGCTGGGGGTTTCTGGGCAGACCTCGGGCCTGCGGACACAGCTTGCTCAAAGCCTCACTCCAGTCAAAGTCCTCCTCGCTGTCGGAGCCCATCTCATCGTAGGCAGATGCCACACTGGAAGCCACCTCCAGGGCCTGGAACGTCCCACTCTTAGGTTTGGCCAGCAGGCGGGTTGGGGGCAGAGCACCGTCCTTCAGAGCCACCCAGTTCCCATCAGGGCTCTGCAAAACTGGACCCAGATCTGTGAGAGGACAGGAGAAAGAAACCAGAGAGTGGTTATCACCATAGAGCAAGGTGAGGCTGCCGCTTGTCACCTCCCCATGACTGGCTCCTGGAAGTGTTAGGGGGCAACAGCCTTTAGGAAGAGCAGTAGGACACGCTTAATTGGGGGAGAAGTTTAAAGGTCCTAGGCATTCCCTTGAGGCCTCACAGCTGGAGAGAAGCTTGGAGATGTAGCTCCTCTTTGGTGTCTACCTGAGTCCATGGCCAACTCAGTCTCCCACTCCTGCCCTGGGCTGGCAGGAAGGGCTGCAGTTGGCTCTTTGACCTTGGGTCATGGTTTTGTCTCTTGGATTCTTGGCTCCCCCCACCCCCATCAATGGGAAATTATTCCACCACCTGCCCTGAGTGACCTCACAGCTGAACACATCTACCCAGGGGACACAGATCTCACTCAGCCGCTCATGAGATGGGCATGGTGGAAGTCTACTGTGAAATCAAGGCACAGGCCTTATTCTGAAAAGGACTTGAGGCCAAAGAGGTTGGTATTTCCAATTCCATCTTACAGAGGAGGAAATGACAATAAGCAAAGTAATTTGTTGAAGGTCCCAGAGAGTAACTGGTAGAGTTGGTTCAACATGCATCCTTTATCTGGCTCCAGGCAGCTCTAGGTTATCAGCTGTGCAGCAGAAAAGCAATGGTCAAGGGCAGACGGGAGCCATCGCCATCAATCTGTGGCCACGGGTTGGGTTGGTCTGAACTGAACTCAGGCCATCTGGGGATAGCTGGTAACTGACTCAAGGCCTGGTCTCTATTGGGGAGTAAAAGTTGCTTTGTCTTTGTCTTGTTTTTGTTGAAGGCATATAGGGAAGTGTTACCTGCCCATGTGCCTGGAAGCAGGAGTAAGATGACATGTCTTTTTTAGCTGGAGGTGGCTTTGGCACAGCAATTGCCAATAGAAGCTTTATTTTTTTTTTTAAATATTTGTTTATTTGCTTTAGTTGTACACAATGCAATGCATTTATGTTTACGTGGTGCTGAGGATCGAACCCGGGCCACGCAAGTGCTAGGCGAGCACTCTACCGCTGAGCCACAACCCTAGCCCAGAAGCTTTATTTTTAAATATCTTTATTTATTTATTTTTATATGGTGCTGAGGATCAAACCCAGTGCCTCACATGTGCGGGCAGGCGCTCTACCACTGAGCTACAGCCCCAGCCCCTAGAAACTGTTTTTTTTTTTTTTTTTTTTTTTAATCAGGGACTTTGTAAGATGTTGGGGATGGGTGAAAAGAGCCTCAGGGCTTTGAAAAGGGGCCATTCCCCAACTTGTGTGTGGACTCCAGTTTCTGGGCTAGAGCCTTTGGGGCCACAGCACTCTGCTGCAGGACCTTGAGTCAGGGACATACCTTGTGCTACTTAAAGCATATGGATTTTCTACCAATTAAACAGTCACTGCTCCATATAATGGAATGAACTAGTGTTTGTGGTGTTGTCCACAGAGCATTCATTGTCCTTGCTAGGCCCCACTTTAGAACCAAGCCTTAGGAGAATTCGGACGTTGGTGGGACACGTATTTCCAACTGAGTGACCCAGTTCCACTTCAACGGCCTGCCTGCAGCTCAGGACATCAAGTTCTTCTCCCTTTGAAAGTCAGAATGTGAGGCTTTCTCTTGTCCAGGAGGGCAGTGAGCCCCTGTAGCTGGCTGATGTAAGCAGGGGCTCCTGGAAGACTGAGGCCAAGTGGCCTCCTTTCTCCTGCCTCTACCACCTTCATTATCTGTCTCTGCCACAGCACATGGTGAAACCCCAGGGGTCTCTTAAACATCTCATCCCACATACCCTGGCTAGTCATGATCTTGGACATGGAAAGCCACCCTCCAGATGATAAGTCCTCTGAGGCAGGCTCTGAATCTCAGCCACGTCCTTACCCCAGAAGCAAATTAGCCTTCTCTGCCCCAGAGCCGGGTTATGCAGTAGAAAGGACAGAAGTCTCCAAGTCGGAGGGCTTGGGCAGAAGCCGTTTTCAGCCACTTAGCAGCCTGGGAGTCTCTGAGCTTGAGTCCCTTCATTGATGCAAAGGGATAGCTAACATCCCACTGAATTGTTATGAAGATGACATGGGGGAGGCTACGCACACCTGCTTGGGGCAGATTAATTCCTGATGGCTCCTTTTCCCTTCTTCATAAATGAATGAAGCTGCTTTTGTGCAGGACAAAGAATAAGAACTGTGGATTCAGGCAGATCCAGGGCTGATCCCATGTGAGTGAATTTACTCAAAGAAGACCTGGGTCAGAGAGCCTGGGAGCCCGTTTCCTGGCCTGCCAGTGTGCCCCACCATGGCTGTTGCCGGGATTATTATGAGATGTCATTCATCCATCACAGCACCTGCCACACCAAGGGCTCTCAGATATTTTTATCTTTAATCTGTTTAATTGCATTATAGTATTAGCATTTAAAACCTGACTCTCAACACTCATGTGTCCCATCTGTGTCTATATATAAAGCAGGTAAGAGTGGTCACAATTCAGTATTCTGCACTAATGTGTACACATTGACTATGTAGGTATTTGACAGAGTGGTTAACTGGGGTTACTATTACCACCTAGAGTTGATGGGTGGGAGTGGTCAGTTTTCTGGGTAAAGTGTTTCTATCTTGCGGCCATTCTTACAATGTTGTGTCTGGAGGCAGCTGGGTTTCTCAGGACCCTTAGGCTCTCAGTGAAACTGGTGAGAGCCAGTGAGGAGCCACATTGCTTTTCCCCGTGGGTGCCCTGCCTTAGCCCTCACCCTTTCAGCAGACACCTTGTGGGCTTCCAACTTCCACCACTTGCAATTTTTTGCTTGAGTTTTGACCTGGGTGCAAGGGTGTGCATTGCTCCCAAAGGCAGGATGAAGTGCCTGGAAATCACCCCGTCCCAAGAGCAACCCTCAATTAGTGGTTGGGGAGGCTCATGGCTAAGTTCCCAGCTCTCTCTCGCCTGCCAGCCAGGTGGGTCTTCCACACAGACTCCCAGAGCTCCCCAATGGGGACAAGCTCCAGTCACCCACAGTGGTAACCTGCACAATAAGAGTCATTTGCTGCTTCCCTTTCCTTACTTGTTTCATGTCCCCACTCCCTTCTCTGTGAGTTTTCTGGGTTCATGTCCCAAATAAACCACATGCCCTCAGATCCTCATGTTAGACTGGCTTCTAGTGGAAGTCAGAGACACCCAGAAGATGCAAAGTAGATTAGGCCCACTCTCTGGAGAAAGGAAAAGGCCCTTTGGGCCTTAAGATTAGACACCATGTCTGTTCTCTGGACATTTTCTGAACCTTGACGCAAACATCACTCTTCAGTGGCACATGCCTGGCCTGTCTTCCTTGAGGAGCTGGCTCTTGGCTTCTCTGAGTTCTTTCACACTCACACTGTATCATGGCTTATTTTCCTGGTTGTCCACTCTACCCTCCACCCTGACGGTGAACACTCTGACTTCTCTACTGCTGGACTTCCATCTCCTGCCCAGCGTTGGGCCCCATTCTGGGCACGTAAAGACTACGTATTAATGAACACAGGTTACCAACAGGCTTTGGGGCAAGAGTGGGCTTTTGATTTTCAGCTCTCAACGAGCCCTGCTATCTACAGATTCTCCTGGGGCCACGTGAGGAAGCTGCAGAGGGAAATCCCCTGGTAGCGCCACTCCGTGCCTGGCGCCAGGGTTGGCCATGTTGTAAATGTGGTCCTTGGACTCCAACGCCCAGCACTTAGTGGGATGAGATTCAGCCCAGTGCCAGCTCCGCCCCTTCTCCTGACTTTACAACCCTAGGTTCCCATGTGTCTCCAAAAAAGTTAAGAATTGACCAACTTTCATCTCCAGTGAAAAATCCATCCTTAGCAAAAAAAGATGGCTCCCAGAATCTCCATCCCTATGAGGAACTTCATTGAGCACCCCAGAGCTGCTCAAAGCTGCACCTGGGCTCCAATATCCCACTCTCTTAGTCTGACAGGAACAATCCCTTGGGGACCCTGCTAGCCCTCGTTCCTCCTTTATCAAAATTCCTGCTCTTTAATTTGGCAGAGACAATGCTCACTGGGCCAATTCAGAGCAGTGACCATCCCTTTGATCTTTATTTCCCCAACACTGTATACACTGTATGTGCTGTGTATACAGTAGATGCTCAGACTCTATAAAGTGAGAATGCATTTTGAGGAAATCTAATAACTGCTGTAAGTGCTGTCAAGGCTGAAGATAAAGTTGCTGTGGTTTCCCTAAACCAGTATCCCCAGGGCACTAACAGGCTCTGACCAACCCTTCTGAGATATAAACACAGTTGCTGAAAATAGTCCAGTAGACATTAACCTTCTGCCATGACCTCCACCTCTGGGCCTCTTCTGTTCTACATTTCTGCCTTGCTGAGACTGAGCAATGCCTCTGGGAGTCATTTTCTTTCTGCTAAACATGCCACATGTCCCTCAAGACCTCTGGGGTTGGCATGGACATTTTTGCATGTTAAGGACTGAACATTCCTCAGAAGATCAACTGCTTTAATTTTTTTGTTTTAAATTTTTATCCTGTGAGATGCATGGATTTTCAAACAGAGTATAAAACCCTTTTTTTGGTGTGTGTGTATGTGATATTACTGAATTATACTTTATGTTTATATACAATTAATATGACTGCCTAACTTTATAGAGAATTTTGCACTCAAGTCATGTTGCGAAAACAAAATCCCTTTGTTAATTGATTAGGAATGCTCTTAATTCAGTGGGGAACAATTTTGTGATATGGAGTGTCTTGAAGAAGTTTTTAGAATATCCTACAAATGTATCACTTTGTAAATCTGAATTTTCTCATGATTTTTTTTATATGCTTGTTTTTATGATAGAGAGATATATATCATCGTGTGGCAGTTGAAAACCCCCACATGTAGGAGTCACCATGTTTGGGTGTGAGGACCAGCTCCGCTCATGTTAGCTGTGGGGTCTTGGACAAGTTATGTAACCTCATTGCCTATTGATGCTCTTATCTGCCAAACAAAACAATAAGAGCTGGGCGCGGTGGCGCACGCCTGTAATCCCAGCACTTTGGGAGACTGAGGCAGGAGGATCAGGAGTTCAAAGCCAGCCTCAGCAATGGCGAGGCACTTAGCAACTTAGTGAGACCCTGTCTCTAAATAAAAATACAAAAAAAGGGCTGGGGATGTGACCCAGTGGTTGAGTGCCCCTGAGTTCAATCCCTGGTACCACAAAAAACAAACAAACAAACAAACAAACAAAAACAAAAACAAAAACAATAAGAGCAGTTAGCAATAGCCTTGGAGGAATAAATAAAATGGACCCTGCACATTGTGAAGTGATTTTAAAGTTTAGCTATTATTGTTTAGTGAAGATCTATTACATAATATTCTCATAAGCCCTGTGGAACCTATAGTCCTTTCTCTGTGGAAATGTGCAGTGCATAAGGAGAGGGAAATGGGGGGGGGAGAGTGAGTGAGAAAGGAAGAAAGAAATAGAATGAGAATGAACAAATGAATATGAATATGCTGGGAAATAGGCGGAAAGAGAAACATATCTAGAAATTTTAAAAAATGCACTTAAAAATAAAAAACAAAAACCAATACATAAATAAAGAAAATATTGTGTGCTACCGAATCTCTGCAATGTCCTGGCTCTGCAGTTTCTACTAATAGGTACTAAAGGATCAACATGGAAACCATGTCTTTTGGAAAAATCTTTGGAGTGACAGTTAAAAATATCATATGTTTATGATTCTTTGCACTGTGTGGATTTTGTTTATACAGCTGTTGGTTAAATCATTTCCTTATAGAGTAGAAATGACAGCTTCATGATTATTTTGCTATTAATCTTTTTTGTTGTTCAGGTTAGGGTCTGACATATAGCATGGGGTGAGAATACCACTGGTAGTTTCTCCTGTGAAGACAAATGTGCCTGGTTTCCATTCTGTAGATGGACATAAGACAGAAAGGTAGGAAAGGAACAGATGTGTGCTGGGACTGGGTGGGCATCTTTACTCCGACAGTCACAGGTTCTAGGAGACCCCTGAGTATGGGGGCTTCCTGGCCCTCAGCTGCTGGCCACATGGTTATAAGCATCTTACAACCTTTTGATTTGACTTTAGGAGAGTGACTAGCTAATTTGAACCTCTTCATTTTGAGGCTCATGACTCAACAATTTTGTCAAGGACTCTGTGTTACAGACGTTGAGCTCAATTGCTCCATGCAGTGCTAGAACATTCTAGGAAAATAAAGAGGAAGAGCACAGATATTAACGAATCACAGTGCTAACCCCAGGTGCGGCAGGATAGACATCATTCCTTCTAAGCCTCTTTCATGGCTGGGTGATATTGCTGGGATAACTGGGCCACAGAGGGCTACATTCCCCAGCTTCCTCTGTATGAAAGTGGGGCCACAAGACAGGTGAGTGTGTTTCCCCATGGAGAGGTTAGGAAGTAGGTACTCTGCCTCCTTCATTCTCTCTTTCTCCACCTGCTGGTTAAATGTGGATGATCCAGAGCAGAAGACTCTTGGGTCCTAGAGGACAGCAGAGCCACAGCATAGGAACCTTGACCTCTGCAATCTTTTGCAGGCCAGGGACAATTGCACTGCATGGGTGTGTGATGAAAAAGGAAATGATTGCATTAAGTTGCTTGACTGTTTGGTCTACTTGTTATAGCAGCAAATGTTACCCTATGCATGTATCTGGTTTCAGAAAGGATTCCCTTAAAACCAGACTTATGCTAGGACCTAAATCCCTTTGAAAGATGAAATTCCCTAAGGAGTAGGTTTAGTGAACCTGTCCTACATCAGATGCATCCTCCTAGTCTACCTAGAACAGGGGGCTATAGCGGAGTCATGCAGCAGAGTCATTTAAAAACACTTGCCCAGGAGCACCTCTGCCTCACAGGTCTCAGCAAAGAACATGTGATATTGATGGCACAGTAAAAGCCTTCATTCTGCTACAACTAGAAAAACTGGCCAGGTTATATATGGTGTGCTGTGTCAGAGGCCTTCTGACTTGACCCAGCTGCCCTGAGTGGGCGTACATAACTCAAACTTATGAGCTAAGTGGCCGTGCAACAGCGGAGAAGCTCTGGGGAGCACTTCTGAAGCCCACAGACCAAGCCGAGGCTGCTTAAAACCATTACTTGTTCCATCCAGCCCGTCCATGCTCCTCCAGCTGGTCAGAGCAGACTCCTCCTTTGGATGCTGGCTCCAGTCCCTCGGGTGCCTTGACACAGCCTCCAGGGAAGAGGGCTTCAGGGCATCTTCACCAGCGAATGAGAATGCAGACTGGGACCGCTGTGGGAAGAAAAGAGGGGAAAGGGTGAGCTCATATGGCACAGTGCCTGGGAAGGATGCCTTCAGCTTTGGGGGCAGACATGGTGCAGCTTGCAGAGGGCATGTTTAATAGCATTGACTTTTCTCTGGTGAGCCTTCAAAGCTGCAAATGAGTACACAATGCCACATCACTGTCACTGTACAAATGGTTCCCTATTTATTCCTCTGCAGGTGGCTGGGCTTACTAGGAAGCATAGAGGTGTAGAAGAATCCTAAATGGCCTGTTCTCACCTGGCTCCTTCTTATCTGGTCATTCTACCTGTCCCACATTTCTTAGGACTAACTGTGTGAAGACCTGCTCTAGGGCAGAGGAAAACAAAAACATTGTCCCCTCAAAGACTTTCAAACCTAAACGAATACAAAGTTCTGGCACAGTGCATGGGTTATAATAGATAAGCAAGCAATGTATGGTTCATCTACAAGCCCACGAATGATTATAGCATGTTCCCATTTAGCCCACGAAATACAACACGTAAAACAAACCCAAACCTAAAGAGAACTGTGGAAATGGGAATTCTAATGACTGACAGGAAACATATCTGAATTGCATCATATATCTAAAGCTCAAATACTGTATATAGAGAACTTTATAAGTGAAGTTAGCCAATCCCCCCAAACCAAAGGTCGAACGATCTCTTTGATATGAAGATACTAACTTATAAAGGCAAGGGAGTGGGGATGAGAGGAATGAAAGAACTTTAAATAGAACAAAGAGGGGGGAGGTGGGAGGGGGTAAGGGGATAGGAATAATGGCAGACTGAGTTATCCATGATTACCCTAAATACATGTATGAAGACACAATTGTTGTAAAAATACTTTTTTATAAAACCAGCAACTTGAAAAATTGTGCTCTTTATATGTAATATGAAATGAAATGTACTCTGCAAACATGTATAACAAATTAGAATAAAATATATGAAGAGACCAATTTTTTTCCTTTGCTATTTAATGAAGGAATTTCTTGGTTATTTATTTTAGTCTTTTATATATTAATGACAACATTAAACAAAAGACTGATCTGTAATTTAGGCCCCTGAGCAGGGTGCCTCCCCTGCTAGCTGACATCACTGCCAACAGCCCCACTCTCTTCTGATCCCAGTGACAAATGTGCTCTCCTCCATGTTCTTAGATTCTTCCTCTCCCACCACAGGTGCTTAGGATAGAAGACACAGGAACATGCTCAGGGAGAGCTTTGAGCAGGGCTGTGACATAGTTTGGAGTTGGACTTGGAAGCCAGCTGTCCCTGGGCTCAAACACCACCTCTGCTATGACACCTGGGCAAAGTGACTTAATTCTTGAGCCAGCTGGAAATGACCTTGCCCTGCACTTCCAGTAGGTTGCATAATAGGTGAAAGCTTAAAAAAGATGTTTGATCATAACAAAGAAAGCCAGCAAAAGCCAGCATGGGATATTTGGGTGACAATGCTGAGCTTTAGGGTTGGAGTTTGGGGAGAGGGTGACACACTCAGTGGCCTTGCTTCCTAAGGACACAACCAGCCTGAAAATAGACACAGATGGATGTGGCTCATAGTCCAGCATGCCATTATTGCAGGCCAGGTACCCTCTGGCACAGGCACGGGGCACCAATTCACTGTGCTGCAGAGTGTGATGCAGAACAGGAAACCTCTATTCCACCCCCACCCCCACAGGACTTTTGGACAATCTAGGAGGATGATGGGCTTACAAGACGAATAAGGAACCTTCTAAGTTGTGCACCAAGGGTTACCACCTGCCTCCATCTCTGTGAATGCAGAAGCAAGGGCATGATGGGCCTCCAGAGACGCCTTTCAGCGCAGCCACCATAGGTTAGTGTGGTTAATGACAAATGATCTATTCCCTTATGGATTCCACAAGAGTCTGTGCACAGGACTCATTTCCAGCAGGCCCTGACTCAGGGGAAAACCCACTGTCTGCCCCTTCCCCAAGCTGGTGAGGGGCCTGGCTTCCTCTGCTTACTCATGCTTTACTGCACTCTACTGCAAACATCTGTCTTCTAACTGGTGTGCCACTAGACAGTGGAGCACCTGAAGGCAGTTAATGTCCCATGAGTGGTGACTTTCCCAGGCCCTGGCACAGTAAGAGGTACAGAACTAGAAGTCAATGAACACTTGCTGTGGAGTAAATGGGATTTATGGATGGCTAGAGGATGGGTTTTCAGAAGTGCCTGAATAATTTTTCACTAATTTCTTGGATACAATTGGGGAGCAAGAGGAAACAATCACATCCTGGAGAGCAAGGTGTTACTTGGTGGAGAGTCAAACACACAGGTGGCTTGCGGCCAAATGTTCCCTTCATTCTAAGGACACAGCAAGGACTCCCCATCCCCAGTGTCGGGAACAGTTCTGATGATGCCACTAGACAAACACAAAGGTTTTCATGGAGCTGAGGATTCAAGGAATTGTTTGTGATTCTGTGAAATCCTTGACAGGTAATGAGAGGCTTTCAGAAAGCACAGAGATCAAGGCTGATAGTCAAGTGCAGGGATGTTATTAGAAAGAAGGAAAACATCTTCCTAAGGCAAACCCCATGTCATGAGGGCATGTAGCCCTGGCACTGATTACGTTTAGGACCAGGCAAGGGTTCTTCTATGTGACCACACAGGTATTTCCACATATCGACTTGTCAATTCCCCCCACCAGACTGGGAGCTCCTTGAAGGCAGGAATGGTCTTCTGTATATGATCCTCAGTCTCACGTTTGCCCCTGAACTTGTAGGATGTACGACAGTTATGGCTCTTAAGGGGCTGACGGTCCCATCACCAGGTCCAGTATGACCTGCAGCTACAGAAGCCATCTGTGTATTCCAACTTTAAGACAAAAGTCTACAAGCTTTTCACTGTAAATCATTGAAAACATGTTTCAAAAAGAGAAACAAATAGTATTTCATATTTGATTTTTGTGCTGGCTCAAACTATATCTTATGTGAGTAATGTATATCTGTAGGAGGTTGGTGGGAGTCCACTTTTATGAGGAAAAAGGCTCCCTACCCCCTACAAAAGCCAAGACCAATTAATGAAAACTCTCTCCCTAGTCCCAACAGGGAAAATGGATTCTGTGTTTTTCATGAGAACTGGGGATGTCAGGTTTTTGTAACCTATTTAAAGCAAGCCACTGGTACATATTTAAAAGATTACAACCGGACAATCACAAAGTATAATAGAACTGTCTCCATCTGGGCCCAGGATACTGGGCCCACCGTCTCCAACCAGGGTGGAAAAGTTAGTTAATATCTAGACCTTGTTTTGCCATGCATTCATTGCAATAAACAAAAAGACCAGCAGATGGCGCAACAGCAGCACTTTTACTCCTCTGCTGGTTCAACCTCTGTGGCTCCTGGGAAGCAATAGGAATATTTTAATAATTTATTTATTCATTACCCTGGCCAAGCCTTTGTGCCCACCCCTTCTTTCCCACTCACAGCCTCTGATTTTATTTCCTTCTTCTTACCCACCCAAGGTCCACCAAAGAAACAGGACCTGGGACGTCTGGAGTGGGAGCAGTGGGGTTACCTGTATGCAGCACGTCATCAACACCTTGCAAAGATGGACTTGAAAATTTGAACTTTCAAACAGGTGCTGGATCTTTACTCTTTGATTTTGCTTACTCATTTTTATTTTTCAAATTTTTTTGTGGTACTGGAGATTGAACCTAGAGGTACTGTTATCACTAAGTCAACCCACCCACCTTTGTTTTGGATGGGGTATTACTAAGTTGCCCAGGCTGGCCTTGAACTTGAGATCCTCAGACTCCTGAGTAGCTGGGATTACAGCTATGTGCCGCTGTGACTGGCCTGGAGTGGCTCTTTAGTCTTTGGGCACTAATTCCTGGGTAAAGGTTTAGGTAATGCTGGCTCCTCCTCTTGCCATGTGAGATCATGGAGGAACTTCAACTGTTCTGAGCCTCACTCCTCACATTAAGGGGTCAGTACCATGCCCAGCACAGAGAAGGCCCTTGATAAATATTAGCCCTAATAAGAGCATTTATTAAGCCCCACCACTGATTCTAATCCATTAACCCACTCAATCTGACTGGGAGCACGTGGGTGACTGAGTCGGTTGAGTAACTTCCCCAAAACAGTGGAGGGGCAGAGGCAGGGTTTGAGCTTGGATCTGCATGGCTCTAAGTTGGTCCCCTTCCGTGCTATCCTGGTGTGTGCCTGCAGCCTCTGATGAAAGCCTGGGAACAATGTGTTCCAACCCAGCAGGACTTGCCACCCGAACCTGCTGGGTCTCAAAACTCTCAGTGAAACACCCCTGTGATCACTAGTGGCCTTTGGTGTCCTTCCTTTGCAGTCCTAGCATCTCCCATGTGGGCAGCAGCAATGAGTTCTACCGAGCTCTCTTGAAATAACAAATTATTGTGATGATTGCTGTGATTATCCTCATTGCAAGAGGACAGGCTTCTGAGACACTGAACATGGCTTCAGAATAGTCTTTCCTCTCTCAGAGCTCGCAGTTATTAAAAGAGGGAGAGAATGTTTTTATGATCCAGGCTTTAGATACAAGAGGATCGAAGTTCTTTATTTATATGAATAAAGAACTGATAAAGCTTTGCTTTGTGTTTTTAGGGTCAGACATAGGCATTAAATTTAGTCCAATAATTATAACAACAATAAAAAAGTACTTTAATTCTATACTATGGCTATTCAAAGGAAAGAGCAACTGCGAGGGAGGAAATGAGAGAGGCACAAAGAGAAAATGCTAAGGAAAATAGAAAGGGGCCAGAGAGAAAACAGGAAGAGTCACGCAGAGGTTCATTTTAGTCACTAGGCACATAGTCAGTGTCTGGCCCCTGCAGTCATTATCACTATCAACAGGATCACCAGAGTATTACAGACACCCTTTCATATACACACGCCCACGGGGCCATTAAATGATCACAGCCCTTGCATTAGTGTCTTCTAGGATATTGCATCTTAAGGCTTTGAAAGCCAGGTTGCTCTGACCCCCTACTAGCGGAGAGCCACATAATGAGGGAGGAAATTAAAAAGGGAACAATCACACTGAACTGTCTCCTAAGAGAAGAGATGAGAAATCCCATCTGAATGGAGCTGAATTAAGTTTGGGTTTTGCAGTTAAGTCCAAGCAGCGGGGCTGGCAGGTTTGGGGATTCTGCATCGTTATTCCCTAGACCCCAGGTGTCAAGGTTGTTAGAGAACTGCAGAGAAAGGACGAAGTCCTGCCCAGAGGCCACAGGTGTAGGGCCCACCACAATCTGAAGGTCAGGAAGTCCTACTGCATACAAGACACCATCCTTCAGCCTGGCAGCTGTCGGCATCACTTTGGAACATCTGGTAAGAATGTGGAGGCCCAGTCTCTGGCCCAGATGCCCCTGAGTCAGACCTCTTGGAGTGGGGCTCAGATAGGTAAAGTCCTGAGAGGTGACACTTGGCCTGCTGGTTCGTGTCCAGGCTCTGGCTAGTGTTTCTGCGTTTTTGTCCTTTGTTTATCTCTCTACTGAAGCCACTAAACAACTTTCTGGGATGATGGAAATGTTCTATATCTGTACCATCCAATGAGTGGCCACTACACACCGGTGGAATTAAGTACTTGTGGCCAAGGTGACCCAAGAATGGGAGTTTTAATTTTATTTAACTTTGTGACTTGGGCTACTGTATTGGAGAATCTCTGAGCTGAAAGGGACCTTGGAGATCACCGAGTTCACTGATCTCATTTTATAGAGAAAGCAGCTGAATTAAGGGCTTTGGAACAGGAAAAGGATATTCAAGTCCAGCCTCACCGACAGCCAGCTGTATGACCATAGGTGGGTTTTGTTCGTGCTCTACTCTCAGTTTCCCATCTATAAAATGGGTCTAATACCTGCATCCCCATCTTGTAGTGAGGAGGAAGAGAAATAACATGTGATGGGCGAACCTATTCTTTCGCCAGTGTTTGCCCTGTCCTTCCCCCATAGGGACCTCAGTTGCAGCCAGAGCCGTGGTCACTGTGCTGCGCAGCCCCAAGAGCCCAGTTGCTTTGTCTTCTATGTGATGGGGGGTCTCCAGGAGTCGTGCCATGTGGCAGTCATGGCCAGGGCCAGTCCCTTTAGGTCCTCATTCTTGGATGTGTTCTGAATTTCTGGAGCATTCTCTCAGCACAGTTATTTCATCATGGGGGCTAGGGGCAAGTAAAGCACTGGGTTAGCCTACATGGATGGACAGTGTGCCCAGCCACGTTGCATGCAGTGTTTGAGACCCCCGAGCCATGGCCACTGGATGCGCATCCCTGGGGGTCCTTGGCTAGCCCTGCCTTGGTGCAGGAGACATGGGAAGGACTGGGGGCCCTGGCAGGGGAAGTCAGGCAGTGTTCACTGTGGATCAAGGCACAAGGTATTACACCAAAAGGAAAGAGGGCAAGAGAGGGCAGCAGGTCAGAGAGAGGGACACAAGGAGCAAGGATGGAAGGGGTTGGGAGGGGCCCCAGTTTGCCCTGTTGATCTGTTAAAAGCGCTGTTTGGAGTGGAATGGGGCAGGATGACTAGTAACCGATTTACCACTTAAAGCACTGGTGGGTGCTGGCTTCTATGTCCCTAGAACAGTGAGGACTCGGTGCAGAACTAGCTGAGAACTAGCTGAGCCAGTTAATCAAGACCCATTGCACTCGTACCACCAACGCTGGGTGATGTGCATGTTCTTTGCCCAGAGGGTGGTTTTTAAAAGTTCCAATTGAAATGCTTGTCTTTAAAATAAGCCAGGAGCTAAAAGACTGTGGGTTCCCAGAATTTTTGTTGGGACATTAATCAATACTTTCTCCTCCCTTCACAGGTATCCTGGGAACCAAATGGGAAGGGTTCAAGTGCAGGCTTTGACTAAATCTCCACAAATTGACATGTTCTGCCACCAGTCTGCCAAAGACCTACATCTGCCTGGATGCCCAACACACGCCCAACTCTGAGCTATGGAAAAGCCAGCAAATATGTGACCACTGACAATCATGAAGAGGCCGATAATATTGGCTTCTCAAAGGGTGAACCATGCCAGGGACCCAGCTGAGTACACAATGGACTGCTTTTTATTCCCAGATTTGGGCTGCGTTGCCTAGGCAGCTCCCTGTGAGTCTAAGTGTGAAAGGAGGGAGATGAGCATGCACTTGTCTTCTTCATGACTGCTATTGTTGACAAAAATATGATGTTTATATATTGTAGATCACAGGATGGTGAGAACTTACAAGAAAACACCAGGGGATGTCCTTGATCAACTGTCCAAGTTAAGGTAAAGCTTACAGTAATAGGAGCCAGATGATAATACTACCCCTTCTGTAAGGTACCTGTGTCTCTATTGTGTATACGATGTAGAGGCTGAAGTGTTACGCCAAAAGGGGTTGCTCACTCAAGGTGGTGCATCCGTATCTTCTGTGGGGCTTTTCCAAACTAAAATGTCATGGTAATCTCCTACCTGCTTCCCACAAAGGTGGATTCAAATCCACAGAAGGTGGACATTGCTTGCAAGGCATTGTATATTGGAACTTCAAAGATACTTGAGAATCAGGGAGGGGCTTCCATTAGGCCTCAAGTCGGCACCAAATCTAGAAATAAATAATATTCTGCTATTTTCCTCATGGAAAAGTAAGAAATGTTGAAGTTCTCTTTACACTGGAGCAAACGGTGAAGCTGAAAGTTGTGCTGTGTAAGAGGCAGGCATTTGGCAAGACAGATTTCCTGACAAGAAAATCAATTCCTGAGAGGTATTTGTTTTAGCAGGCCAAATGGGAATCCTGGGTGACTCAGCTTTGTGCTTCTACTTGTCCCTCTGTGCAAACAGCCCATGGTCATGCCTGCACCCTGGGTGACTGAGTTCTTTCCTGTGAGCTCATGCGTAGGGAGAGAGTCCCTTTGGGAAACAACACTGCTGTTTATATTAAGCTGCTTTCTGGCAGCACTTGGCTGAATAGGGCAGACAAGAAGGCTCTGCTGTCCTGCTACTGAGAGGGGGACACTTGAACCCACAGCTTCTGCTGTGCCTGCTGTTCTTACTCATGATATGAGACCACACTGTGCAACACAGCTAATAACAAGCAGCGTCACTGGTATTCAGAAGGCAAGGGGAACCCCAATTCTAGCTTCAACCATATGCACCACAAGGAGACTCATGGGCAGCTGGTAGGAGGCAGGCATTCTTGAGCTTCCCTACAGAATAGGAGGCAGCAGAGTGCAGAGCTGGATTCTAGCCCTGGCACCACCATCTAGAGATGGCAGTCCATTTAGGCCTCAGGTTACCCCTCTATAAAATGGGAATAGTGCTGGGAACTCTCATGCAGATCTAACAAAATCATATACATCCAAGCTCTTTGCATATAGTTTATATAAAAGTAAGGACAAGGTCTAGGAAGGTGCTTTCAGCATCCAATAATGGAAGAACGTGCAACCCCAAATATAGTGATGGAGAGAAACATTCCTGGGAGTGAGCTGAGATCGAGGAGGAGAAGCAGGCCTAAATCATCCAGTTATGTGTGGGAGGGAAGGGGAGAGGGCACATGTGAGGATCACAGTGGGGCTGGCTGGGTGGCCAGCAGGTGGCTTGCAGAGCCCAGCATGTCAGGGAGACACCAACAGCTGCTGCTTTCTGGGCTGGGGGCCTGGCTGGCCAAAACATGGAGAGGTTCCGCTCATGACTCACAAGGGCTACCTTGATGATGCAGTGACCTTGATTTTGAAATGCAGAAATAAAGTAATACCAGAAAGAACACGAACGTTCATTTGGAGATGACAACTATGTGCTAAGTGGCCCACACCTGCTTCTCATTTATCCCCTAGCCCCTCAGCTCCAGCCACGTGACTGCTGTTCTGTCTCTTGAACAGGCCTGCTCAGAGCCTCATTTGCACTGTCCCCAGTGCGAATGCTCTTCCTTTCATCGCTCCCAAAGCTCTCATCTTTCAAGTCTTGATTTCAGGTCACCTAGGGAAGACTCTCCCGGATGCTTCCTAATGAAGCTTTCCCTCCTCCCTTCCCTCCCTCTGGACAGCAATGGCTGGAATGTGTATTGCTGTGACCAGCACCAGATTAATGTGCGGCGTGCTGAATTGGAAGGAAGCCCTGTCTCCGTGGCACCTAGCACAGCACCTTGCACACAGCAGAAGTTCAGTAAAGACCGTCGACTGCATAAAGCATCATCAGAGTTGTCTTTTGGGGCAGGTCTCTTTATCCCCATATTATAGAAAGGAAAAAAACAGAGTTGTTCAAGTTCACAGAGCTAGCCAAGGGCAAATTCAGAATCCCTCTCAGGGGTAGCAGAGATGGACTCTGAGCTCCCTGTACTGACTCCTGACCCCTCTGCTCATGGCTGAATCTGGGGTCAGTGGAGATTTCTACTTCCCCAAAGTTGACTCTTGTTTGCACAAAATACTTCAGATAGACTCACCAAGTGCAAAGCAACATTGTGCATGCAGCCTGAGCCCAGAATGGCGGATGTGATTTAGTGACAAGTCTGAATGGCAGGCTACTTGAAGGACACTGGCATCCCTGCTCCATCCTGTAGAAGGCTTTCCCCTCTCATTGGCAGAAGGGCCTCTTTCTTCTGTGAATCTCAAATGCTTTTGCAGTCTCAATCTTGCCACTTCTTTTACCAGTCTTAACTACCTGTATCTACACCTGCCTTGCTAACCAGCTAATACAATTGGGGGGGGGGGTGTGTGCAGGGACTGAGTCTTTTACTTATTTTGTTTTCTTTGGTGCTGAGTGCGTGACACAGCTGTAAAGCAAGCTGACAGTGTGGTGATAGGGAAGGTTCTGCTGATGAATCAAAGCAGTGAAATTCTGATAAAGCCATGAAGGTCCTGGTTACTCCCATGTGCCTGGTGGCTTGGGAGGGTGTGGGGAGTTGATGTAGGTGAGTCTAGGATGTAGGTGAGCCTGTAACTGCATGCCACTGTGTGCTGCTTTGTACACCCTTTCTTAATAGGCCACATAGAGATGGATGCCACTGGACTCTTAGGGGAGCAGAGTGAAAACCTGGCATTGCCCATCCACCCTATCTGACTTTCCACTATTAAAGGGCACCCATGTGTTCCTGTGCACACCCCATACTCCGACCACGAGCACTGGCAGCTATCAGAACCCTGGGTTTCTGGTTGACCCCACTCCTCCAACTCCTTTCCCAGCATGCTGCACCTCGTCTGCTGGGCTCACGAAGGATTTTCTAGGCTCAGTGACTACTGCACATATAAACAGCCCTGACGCTCGGGCCCACAGGAAGGCTACTATGTTCTGTGACTCGGCCCTTGGCTTAATTTCAGGGTAACAGACAAAGAGGGTGGCTCCGTATCGTGACTTCCAGACCTTGTCTAGAGGTGCCCACTTGGGTGGCTGAAATGGCAGTGGCAATTTTCTCACTGTCACTTCTGAGTTTCAGTTAAGCAAGCGATCTAGGTTGTAAGAATTCACATGGCCATCATAAAGCTATTTTTTTCTCCTCACTCAGTACACGTTTTCAGAATGGATAAAAATCACAGCCTACCAACATCTTCATTTTTCTTAAATCGGTCTCTGTGTAAAAACCCACTGCACGTTCATCAACAGTCTGCCTGTGCTTTTTTCCCTTCATTTTCTCTCTCCGCTCCTGCACCCCACTGGGCCCCCACTCACTCGTTCTCTTGGTTTCTCTCTTGGCTGACCTTTAGGCTCCAGTGGGCACAGGAGTCCACCACAGATGGCTCAGGGCTCTGACCCGCACATGTGCAGTGCGTCTGCATGGGTTGCTGGTGCTGCCGGGGACTCACCCAGAGCGTGGGAGGTGCTTGGTGGCCTGGTGGGGAGGCTGCATTCCCTGCATCCGCTGTCTTCGGGCTGCTGCTCTGGGGCTGTGGCCACTCTGGCTCCTCCTCCACTTGCTGCTCACTTTTGCTTTTCTGCTTTCTTATGATCTGGTGGGGGTGGTGGAGAGGCCAATGAGGACAAGTTATTGGGGAGGATTCCACCTCTGGGATTTCTTTTCCAGCCACTTAGGAGCTTATTTTCAATAGAACATCAGCTGGGTTCACATCTGCCTTGTGATAAAATAGCACGTTTAGCCTTGCTATGGTTTGTATCTGGAAGGTTCCCTAAGGGCTCACGTGTCACACGCTTGATCCCCAGGACAGCCATGTTCAGAGGTGGGGTTTTGGGGAAGTGATTGAATCACGGGGGCTCTGACGTCATCAGTGAATTCATTCTCTGATGGATTAATAGTTGGATGGCATTATTGGGAGGCGGTAGAAACAGTAGGGGGCTAGTTGGAAGAGGTCAGTCACTGGGACATGTCCTGGATATTTTTGGCCCCTGCCCAATTCCTCTTCCTCTTCCTCTTCCCAGGTCCCATAAGCTGAGAAGCTTTCCTCCACCATGATGTCTCCTCGGAGTCAGCTGACCATGGACTGAAACCTCTGACGCCATGAGCCACAGTAAAGCCTTCTTCCTTGAAGTTACTTATGTCAGGTAATTTGGTCACAGCAACTAGAAGCTCATTAATACAAGCCTTGAATGTTCTGCAGCTCTTTGCAGTTTATAAATATAATTGTCCCCCTGGATCCACAGAGGATTTGTTCTAGGAACCTCCCTCCCCTGCAGATACCAAAAACCATGCGTGCTCCAGTTCCTTTTAAAAAACGGCATGGCATTTGCATATACCCTATATACATCTTCCTGTATACTTTAAATCATCTGCAGACTACTTATAATGCCTAATCCAAAATAAGTGCTAGGTGAATAGTTGCTAGGCTGCCTTGTTTAGGGATAAATAACAAGACAAAGAAGGCCTGTGTATGTATGTTCAATAGGGACGTAACCATCACAGATCTAGGTTCATGGTAGATACCAGGGAATGATGCTCCCGTGAGTCCTGGAGAGGGACGAAGGGCCTGTGAGACGGCAGGAAGCTGCAGCAGGTGTGTTTGAGCATGCCTTCACTCATGTGGACTCAGACTAGTGCTCAGTGCATGGCAAGTTCAAGTTTTGCCCTTTGAGCTTTCTGGAATGTTTTCCTCCCTGATTGAATCTTTTCAATCCATGTTGGTTATGAGATACAACCATGAGATACATCCACAGATACAGACCACGCACCAACTATAACCCTTTTATGATGTTAGCAGCTTCTTCTATCTAAGTGTCTGCCATGTTGACCTGTGTTAGGTACCATATAGGCTTCACCTCATTTAATCCTTAAGGTAACTATAAGATGTATGCACGATAATTCTCCCCATTTCATAGATGGGGAAACAGGCTCAGAGAGATTAAATTATCAGTGAAGGCCATGTGTCTTATAAGTGGTTGCACTGTCCCTGGGACCAAAAGACATGACAAGAACAGCTTCGAGGAAGGAAAAAATTTATTTTGGCTAATGGCTTCAGAGGTAACCAGTGTCTCCGGATGCAAGTCCTGACCTTAGGAAACATCTGAAAGCCCTAAGGACAGGGCAGACACCAAGTCATCAGGTGGGGGTGGCTTCAGCGCCAGCCAGTGAGCACCAGCAGTTATGTTGGCACAGCCATTAGGTTTTAGTGGGGGCATCTGTACAAAGGTCTCTAGGCCCCCAACTTCTACAGGCAGGAAGCAGTCAAGGAAAGTGCCCAGACACCAAGATGGGCATATTCTTCAATCCCCTTTAAGACTAGAGAGGATAATGAAAGGAAGGCTCTGAGAGCCAGGGAACAAGGAACTGAGGAGCCTACCCAGGGACAGACCTCGGCCTAACTAGGGCATGTCCCTAACCTGCAGGGTGGGGACCAGCCCTTTGTCATGTGCTTTTGCAGTCCCTCCCAGTCCAGGGAGAATATACTTCTCAGGCCTTGGCCTTGATCTTGACCTTGGGACATGCTTCTTTCAATGGCGAGTGAGTCAGTAACAGTGGTCAGGGCTGGTTAAGAGCCACTGTGTGCTCCTTGCTCTCCCTGTACTCCTATCACAGCCCCGTGTTCACTCTTCAGCTCCCCAGGTCCCTGATGCTGCCTGCCTGGGAGGCTGCAGCCACCTGGACTGCTGGGCACACCTACCTTCTGCAGTATTGTGGTGGCCAGCTCCTCAGTTAGCTCCTCCTTGTGGTCCCGCAGGTAACTGGCCTCATTCTGCTTGTCCTGCAGAGGAAGGGAATTGATGGGATGGGGCATCACTGTCTTGGAGGAGTCCTGACCACACGTACAGAGGGGGTCGGACACTGCTCTAGTAAAAGCTGTTGGGTCACTGACCTCCCAACTTACCTGCACTACCTCCTGGTAACAAGTACCCTCTCCCCAACCTCCCACCAGGGAACAGGGAAGCCCTACCAGGCTGTCCCCGTGGGCTTCGGCCTTGGAAATGGCTTCTTCAATGGCCTCTTCTGCTACTCGTAGGGCAACGGCCAAGGTGTCCATCATGCTGTGTCCTAGACATGAAGCAGAATAGGGAACACTTTCTAAAATGGAGTGGCAAGCCATACGACTGCTTCACACTCAGCTTCTGCTTAAAGCCTTTGCCAGGACAAGTTCCAAACTGCCTTCAGCGGCACAGGAGTCCCTTGCCCTTCCTGCCTGCCTTCCTTCTGACTCCCATTCTTCATTCAGATCTCACACCCCAGACACAACAGGTATTTTGTGATTCTTTGAGTATTACTGCCTCTCTTCTTAATTCTCGTATTTTGCTCCTCTGTCCTCTATATATACTATATCATTGTGATGACAGGGACAGAAGTTATCATATGTCCTAAGGACACAGGGCTGTGCCAATGGTTTATATGCAAACACAAAACTCATGGGAGAATTTTTTTTTTTTTTTTTTAAGACCATAAACCAACATCACTAACCATAATACTGGCTAACCTCACAGAGCTCAACCAGATGCCAGGCCCCAGGCTGAGAGTTTTACATGGGTAACCACACTTAATCCCTCCAAAAGCCAATGTAGAGACCATTTTACAGATGATAAATTTGAAGCAGAGAGAGATAACTTGCCTGAGATGAGACCATAAGACAATAAGAGTGCTAAGATAGGAATTAAGTACTCTGTCTCGAAAGCCTGTGATTTTAACCACAAAAGTGAAACGAATCCAAGCTAACATTCCTTCTAAAAATAGTGCAATTATATTTTTAGTGAACACACTCTTTGTATATAGCAATGAATGGGAAGAAGTACGTCTAAATCAAAGGGCTTCCCCAGGTGACAAAAGTCTTTTTGGGGGTAAGTGCTGGGAAGAGTTCTGCTTTCCTTGAGGTACCAAGAGTTTTGCTTCATGTCTGTGGGAATTTCTATTGTCTTTCCGTTAGTTTGCCTCAGAAAGCCCAAGTTATATCAGGCACAGGAACGTGAGTCTGAGAGGGCTGGTGCTTAGGTTTCTTTTTCCCCGATTTCAGCCTCTTATTTCCATTTATAATCTCCTATCCATGTATTATTTAACACATGCAAATCTCCTGAAAGCTGCTGAAAACTCCTTATGGAACAAGACAGGGGGGTAAACACATTAATTCATTAATTAATCACTCGCTCAATTAAAAAAAAAAAAAACATTCAAGCTTCTTAGACTCCTAAGGACACAAATGTGGACAGAAACTAGCATTTGGCAAACATAACAAAGTCTCTAAAACCAATATAGTTAGTTCAGGTCAAAGTGATTTAGCCAGCTGACGCGTTCAGGCCAGCCATGACAGAGCTGCAGGGGCAGCCTGGCCCGGGGCTCTGTGTACTGTGGTGTCCCTGACTAAGTGCACAAAGAGTTTTCCCTATGCTTCAATAATCAGAACCAATAAAATCTAAGTTGTCATCACACTAAGTGCTTCCAGGAGAAAGACCCTTATCTCCTGTCTCTCTTTATCGGGATGCCACGAAGAAGTTCACATTCTCATTGAACAAACTTTTACTGAGTACCTCCCCTGAGCTAAGCTCTGGGGTGTCCCCAGTGATGCCTGATAGACAAGCTGAGCCCACATTCTCATGTGCTTTCTAAGCATTAGGGTGACCAGGTACCAAATTGATAGGGAATTACCAAGTCTCATAGATCCCTGGAAAGCAAGCAGCTGGAGTCAAAATTGGAAAGGCTTTGGATGCCATATTTCTTTATTTATTTTTAATTAATTAATTAATTTTAATTAGGTATATGTGACAGCAGAATGCATTTTGATTTATTGTACACAATTACAGCACAACTTTTCACTTCTCTGGTTTTTACGATGTAGCATCGCACCACATGTGCAGTCATACATGTACTTAAGGTAATGATGTCCATCTCATTCCACCATCTTTCCTCCCCATCCTGCCCTCCCCTTTGCCCCATCAAAACACACTTTCATGTTCAAAACACTAGAAAAACTAGGCATAGTAGGAACATACCTCAACATTGTAAAAACTATCTATGCTAAACCCAAGGCCAGTATCATTCTAAATGGCGAAAAAATTGGAAGCATTCTCTCTAAAAACTGGAACAAGGCAGGGATGCCCTCTTTTGCCACTTTCATTCAACATAGTCCTTGAAACTCTAGCCAGAGCAATTAGACAGAAGAAAGAAATTAAAGGGATACAAATAGGAAAAGAAGAACTCAAACTATCATTATTTTCTGACAACATGATTCTATACTTAGAGGATCCAAAACACTCCACCAGAAAACTTCTAGGATTAATAAATGAATTCAGCAAAGTAGCAGGATATAAAATCAACACCCATAAATCAAATGCATTTCCATACATCAATGATGAATCCTCTGAAAAAGAAATTAGAAAAACTACCACATTCACAATAGCCTCAAAACAACAACAAACAACAACAGCAACAACAACAATAACAACAACTTGGGAATCAACTTAACAAAAGAGGTGAAAGACCTCTACAATGAAAACTACAGAACACCAAAGAAAGAAATTGAAGAAGACTTTAAAAGATGAAAAGATCTCCCATGCTCTTGGATAGGCAAAATTAATATTGTCAAAATGGCCATACTACCCAAAGCACTATACTGATTGGATGCAATTTCAATTAAAATCCCAATGTCATCCCTTATAGATATAGGAAAAGCAATCATGAAATTCATTTGGATAAATAAGAGACCAAGAATAGCCAATGCAATTCTTAGCAAGAAGAACGAAGCAGAAGGCATCACAATACCAGACCTTAAACTATACTACAAAGCTATAGTAACAAAAACAGCATGGTTTTGGCACCAACATAGACATGTAGACCAATGGTACAGAATAGAAGACACAGAGACAAACCCACACAAATACAGTTATCTCATACTAGACAAAAGCACCAAAAACATAATTGGATGCCATATTTATGATTCTGGGATCAGAATAATGTGGAAAACTGGCTGAAAAGTGAAGGTTTGGGCTGGTGTTTCAGAGAGAAAAACTGGTGGGGATGTGGAAGAAGGTTTGTTAAATGATTTGATGGTTGGTTTTATCTGTTACTTGGCTAGGTCTTATTAGTATCTAGTTATTTAATCAAACATTAATCTCTGTGTATCTTTGAAGGTACTTTGTAGATGTGGTTAATATCTACAATCAATTGACTTTATGTGAACTAGATTACCCTCAGCAATGTGGGTGAGCCTCATTCAATCAGTTGAAAGGTCTAAGAGCAAACACCAATGTTTTCCAGAGAAGAAATTCTGGATAAGAACTGCATCATATACTCCTGCCTGAGTTTTCAGCCTGCTGATCTACCCCATGGATTTCAGGTTTGCCAGGCCACAATGATAACATGAGCCAGTTCTTTGAAATGAATCTCTGTGTATATATAATACTCTGTGTGTATATAATACTTGTGTGGATCTCACGGGTTCTGTTTCTCTGGAGAACCCTGTCTGACATAATGGTCACTGAAATGAGTATTAATACAGAAGAATTGCTTGCTGGGAGATGCTCAGACCCTGAGCCTCAGAGCAGAAAGAAAAGGCTAAGATTAGAAACAGATGTGGTAGGCAATGGGCGGATGGGTGGAAGTGGAGAAAGAAACTGAGGAGAAGATGACTCTTGCTAGTGGACCTAAGGGGCTTGAATAGGATATGCTGAAGTTAGGAATCCTATAGGATCTTTGGGTCCTAATGACTAAGCATTAGATACTCGAGTCTAGAACTCTGGGCTGAAGCCAAGGCTGGGCTTTTCAGCTCAGCAGCCAACAGCAGTGCCATGTGACAGGGTACGGCAGCCCTTGGGGATGTCATTGGCAGTAAGGATAACTGAGGATGGAATCTTCATGAGGATTTTCAGGAAAGATTTGTCTGTCTGTCCATCCATCCATCCCTTATGGGAACTGGGTTATATGATCACGAAGACTGGCAAGTTCCAGATGTGCTGCGTGCAAGCTGAAGTCCCCGGGAAGCAGGTGGCATGATTCCATCTAAGTCTGAAGGCCTGAGAAATGTGGGAGTCATTTGTCTAAGCCCTCAAGTCGGAAGGCTCAAGGACCAGGAGCTCTTACGTCTGAGGGCAGGAGGGCACGAATGCCTCAGCTCCGGAAGAGTGAGTGAATTTATCCGTCTTCTACCATCTTGTTCCATCTAGCACTGTTATGTTCTGGATACGGGGTGTCTCCCCCCGCCCCCACAGTTTCCCATATTAATGCAGCATACTCGGAGGTGAAATGACTGGACTGTGAGAGTGATAACCCCATCAGTTCCTCTTATTTTGAATGGACTGACTGAGTGGTAACCACAGACAAGAAGGGCAGGGTTGGAGGAGGTGGGCCGCTGGGGGTGTGTCCTGGAAAGGTTCACCTTCCCTCAGACCCCTTCCTCCGTCCTTCTCTCTACCTCCTGACCCACCTTGAGCTGAACAGCTTTCATCCATCTACTCGTCTGGCCATGATGTTCTGCCTCATCTTGGGCCCAAAGCCATGGAACTGGCAGGGATGCACTAAACCTCTGAAACCAAAATAAGCTTTTCCTCCTCTAAATTGTTCTTGTCGGGTATTTTGGTCATAGCAAAGCAGACTACACACAGGCCCTCAAGGGGTTAGATGATACCCACCCACAGTGCTGAGTGGATCTTCACTCCATCTACTGATTCAAATACTAAACTCTTCTAAAAACACCCTCACAGATGCACTCAGGAATAATGTCTTACAGGGGATCTGAGACCTCCTTAGTTAGCCTACTTGACATATGGAATTAACCATACAGAACTCATAAAAAGAACAGAAATGGTGCAGAAGAGCTGTGGTCCCCCCCACAGGAGGGGAACAATTCATGGGGCACTGGTTATCAATATCCAGTACTTTAGAGAGGAGGTGAAGTGATGATTTTATTCTATTAGAAGTTTGTTTCACTTAAATTATTACTCTAGGGGACAATTACAATGGTACCAACAAGTAGAAGGTAATCAATAATTTATACTTTCTTTATAGGGCTATTTTTTTTTTTTTTTTTTTTTTTTTTTTTTGGTACCAGGGATTGAACTCAGGGGCACTCAACCACTGGGCCACATCCCCAGCCCTTTTTTGTATTTTATTAGAGACAGGGTCTCAACTGAGTTGCTAAGTGCCTCACCATTGCTTAGGCTTGGCTTTGAACTCGTGATCCTTCTGCCTTAGCCTCCCAAGTGCTGGGATTACAGGCGTGTGCCACCGCACCCGGCTTATAGGGCTATTTTAATATGAGACGCACAGGTGAATGGATTATTACATTACAACTCCCGAACATTAACTAGTGGGTTGTAAAATATCAAATGATTGGGTGGTGAATGCAGCTCTCTAGGCCATGCTTGGGATATACTCACCTATTTTGATGATGGATTCTTCCACATAGCAATAAGAAAACTCATACAGACTAACACATAGCATTCAGGGGTGTGGATACAACTGGGAGACCCTGACAGTCTGATGGTGTTTCTATTCCTCCAACTTCCCAGGAGCTGTCATCTCTTAAGCAACCTTACCTTCTGACTGCCTATAAAATGTTGAGTCACTGCCTGAAATGCTTCCTTCATTCTCCAGGTTGGGCTCAAAAAAGCTTCCTCCTAGAGGAAAGAAAGAGAGAGAGAGAGAGAAAAAGAAATAATTAGACTTTGGCAGTCAATGAGTACTGATGTGCTGAGTCCTTGAATTGGCAGCTTACAATGACATGCTTTTGATTGTCAGCCTTGCAAATAGATTGAGAGAGTCACTGGGTTTTTTTTCTTCTCACACTTATTTCTGTTCACCCTCCCCTAACTTTCTTCCAATACCTTTTCCTGTGGTTTGACTGTTTAAGTGATTGTTCCTTCCCAAACTCATGTTGAACTTTAATCCCCAACGCACACAGCGTAGAGAGGTGGGGCCTAGTGAGAGGTGATTAGGTCCCGAAGGTTCCACCCTCTTGGGTGGATTAATGGTGTTATAGTAGGAGTGGGTTAGCCATGGCAAGCAGGCTTGTTATAATAAGAGAGGCCTCTTTCCTTCTTGGCCTCTCACCTGTGATCTCCTGCCCTTCTGCCTTTTGCCAGGGATGACATGTTCTTGGACTTCCCAGCCTCCAGAACTGTGAGCCAAATAGACTCCTATTGTTTATATATCACCCGGTCTCAGGTATTCTGATAGAGTAACACAAAACAGACTAAGATTCCTCTGAGGCAATATGGAGTCAAAGGCAAAAACCACAGATCAAAGTCTGAGAAATGTGAAGTCAGCTCCGGGACATGCAAATGATTAGTTGTGTGACCTTGAGCAAGTTACTTCTCTAACATGTGAATTCCTTACCAGAAAAACAGGAGGATCAGTTCTACTCTCTGATGTATGTGGAGGAGACATTCCACACATCGTTAGCTGGAGGCCCTGGCACCCATGCAAACAGGGGCCTTTAGCCAATAATTTAATGATCGTTATTCTCTTCTGCAGAAAAGAATCCATGTGAAGCAGACCCACAATGATGCCAGGTAAGTCTCCTAAGACCTGCTGCCTCTTCTCTCAAGCGAACACATAACCCTGGTCTTCGTTCCAGTAAGGGAAGAGCAATTGGCTAGGGCCTTTTTTAAACCCTCTTTTATGATAAGGATTGTTAACCTGTGCTTCCATAATTACTCATCAGCTGAGGTCTCTGGAGGTGAAGATAATGGCTTTTCTTTTTTTAATCACTGTACCTCAGAACTCAAGATAGCAACCAGACATCAGGTGACTCCAAAAATTAAAAGAATATATATTGAATTGGATGCTGGTTGAAGACACTGACAAACCCCAAGAAAATAAATATGGCCCTACATACCTTAGCCCCAAAAGGGGCAAATGCTATTGATCCCAGGCCGAATAGCCTGTCCTGGGGGGCATTGACTGAAAGTATTTGCTGTGGATATTTGATGTGGGTTTGGCAGGCTGCTGCTGTTTTTTGTGAAATAAACCATTAGTGTGCAGCCTGTCATGGTAATTCAGCCTGACCGTATGTCACTCTTTGTGTTTGGGTTTTTTTTCCTGAAGTCCATCTATTCTAGCTCTCTAGCTCTCTAGTGACCTGAGAAAGGAACTTTATCTCTCCGGGTCTCAGCTTCCTTACTTAGAAAATAAAGTTTTTGGATAAGCTACCTCTGCAGTTCCCAGAGTGAGAATGGTTCCCTCTGGCATAACCTCATTCAGCATTCATTCACTCATCCTGAAAATAGCCCACAGGTATCTCCTAGGTGTCTGACCCGACAAACCTGAGAATATAGTGCAGTCAAAGACTTGCATAAATAAGTAGTGAGTGATAGGTATGTTAAGTGCTCTGAAGGGGCAGTTAATAGCATAGTGAAAACATTCAGCAGAAAAGACAGATAGATCTAGTCCGTGAGAACCAGCCAATCAGGTAAGGGGAGGTGGGAGATCAGCGTGGGCAGAGCAAACAGCTTGTGCAGAGACTGGTAGTAGGAGAGCATGGCACATCTGGGGACCTAACTGAGAGGCAGCATAGCTGGGCTGAGAGGGGAGAGGGAATACAGGAAAGGTGACCTGGGACACAGGCCTTGCAGGTCATGGTGGCCACATTAGTGCTTGGATCTTGATCCCAACAGCCATATGAAGCCACTGAAGTCTTCACAGACATGACCTCTGTGTTCTGATGTGTGTCTCTGAAATGTGCTGTGGCTGCTGTGTGGAGAACAGCTTGGGAGGGGAGGAGGTTGGGTATAGAGTGAGGAAGAACAGGAACCGGAAGCCCTGAGTGTAGCCCACTTTCTGGAGTTCACCTGTGATGAGAAAGAAGGGCAGGTTGGTAAGTGGAGGAAAATGCAGTGAAGGGAGAGGTTAGGAGATGGGAGAGACTGGGGTGTGTTCATAAATTAATAGGAAGGGCCCAGTTAAGAGAAAGGTTGGAGCTGGGCACAGTGGTGCATGCCTGTAATCCCAGCAGCTCAGGAGGCTGAGGCAGGAGGGTCACGAGTTCAAAGCCAGCCTCAGCAACTTAGCAAAGGCTCTAAGCAACTTAGCAAGACCCCGTGTCTAAATAAAATATAAAAAGGCATGGGGATGTGGCTCTGTGGTTGTAGTGTCCAGCGTTCAATCCCCAGTACCAAAAAAAAAAAAAAAAAAAAAAAAAAAAGGAGAGAGAGAAAGGCAAGCAGTGACAAGGCCTTCCTGGAGTGTGGTGGGATCAGATGTAGAGAACAAGGCAGGGGCAGACGACGCAGCAGAGGGACAATGGCTCCCACTGCAGGAGCACTCCAGTCCCTGCCTGGCGTGCCCCATTTGCCAGGGATGGGAGAAGGTGTGGTCACCTGCCGAGAGGACGAGGACACAGATCCGAAAACGTCTTTGGGGGCCTGAGCTTCTCAGAGGACAAGCTCTAGCTCTGCATGACTCTCTCTCGGTTTCCCTTTAAATTCATAGGTCGGAGCATTGGTGTCATTTAGGATGATGTGGTTTCCCCCAAGGACAGACAGTCATCCAATTGTTCCTCAAAACACTGACACAGCAGCCGCACGATGTCAAGCCACTGCTCCCCGCGAGTGGCAGGAACCTCTGATGTGATGTGGCTCAGTATTTTCAAAAGATCACATTTGTCAATCAAATCCCGCATGAAAGATGCAATAGACCTTTCCAGGAATCATGTCAAAAATAGAGCAAGAGTGGTAATAAATAAAAGTAGGGTTTATTTTTCCATTAATTTATCTAATATTAAATAAAAATATCTTTGGATTGTCTGCTAATTAAGTACATTAATAATGGCTACTTTTACCTTTCCCGGTAGTGCTTCTTTTTAGAATAACTCCTAAAAATGTCACGTCGGGGCTATCAATAAGCACTCGCTACCACTGGGCATTATATTATTTATAAATGTGTTCACTTATTTGTCTGATTTCTCTATTAGAATGTTGGTTCTGAAACGATGGGATCTTGCCCATCTTGTTATCCCAACACTTCAACCAGGAGGGCACCTAGTAAGTGTTCAATAAATGTTACTAAAGTAATGAATATGAGCTACATTCCCAACCCTAAATGAATGGGTCTCCTTTTGGGTCTAACCTGGTCGTCTGATAGGGGCTACAAAAATAGGAGTAAGGCTAGCTGGGGAGGGTTGGGGAAGGGCTGATGGCAGGACAAGGTGTGCATGTGACGGGCAGCCCAGAAGATACTGTGGACTACACGAATTTTCAATGGAGTAAGTGTTTTCTGGGAAACTCTACTGGTCCATGCAGTGGAGATGTGTCATAAGCACAAAGAGTTTCACACTGAGTGTCCTGGAACAGAGCTGATGCCTTGTGCACTGAGGGTTTTGCATATTATATTCTGACAATGAAAATTCTGAAAATGAGTTCCCGTGGATGGAGCTGAAGATTGAACCATCTTATTCAGAACTCTACTGAACTAATTACAGGGAAGTTCTAGCTGAGTTTCTCAGTCTTGGATGTACCTTAAAATAACCCAGGGAACTTTAAAAAATATGTATATTGGGTCTCACCTCTGGAAATTCAGAAGTAATTGACTGGGGGTGGAAGATGATCCTGGGCACTAGATTTTTTTTTTTTTTCCCAAAGCTGCCTAGGTAATTCTAATGCATAGTCAGGATTGAGGATGGCAACCCTAACTGGGTGTTGGGTGACAGGTAAAGCTAATGCTAATGACTCCCCAGTCATCTCACACAACCAGGAAGCCTCTAAGGCACTGGAGGATTTTTCCAAACGTTGAGTACCTGACTTTCCTCAAGGCTTGTAGAAGAATACATCACATTGTTTTCTGATCATGGCTTCACAGGTTTGAGTGCCACTTCACCAACTCTCTACTGTCTGCTTGTCTCCATTTTTATCAAAAGGAAATCTTAGTTTGAATGGAGATACTCATCATTTTTTTTTTTTTTCCAGTACTGGGGATTGAACCCAGGACCTTGTGCATGCTGGGAATGTGCTCATTTTAAAGCAACTGATTCTAATATTTCCATGAAGTGTCTCTGTATGCATAAAATGCTAAGATTGGACTAGTACAATATTGAGAACAAAGATGTGCCAGGCATTGGGCCATGCTTTGGGAATGCAGACATAAAGACGCTTCCACCTGTTTTCCACGGTCCGCAGGAGATGCAGTTGTGCAAACAGTCACCAGAATGCACTAATCTCCTTCAATCATGGAGATACTTATTCCCAGCAAATAATTCTCCTTTGAAAATTCCACTTGTAGTTTGAAAACCCTGCATTTGCCCACGTGGGATTCATGTCTGCCTTCTCTAGGTGTGGGGCCTTAGAGAGAAAGGGAAAGAAACTGGAATTGTGTTCTTTTTTTTTAAATATATATTTATTTGTTTTAGTTGTACACAATGCCTTTATTGTTACGTGGTACTGAGGATAGAACCCGGGCTGCGCACGTGTTTGGCGAGCGCTCTACTGCTGAGCCACAACCCCAGCCCCTTGTGTTCTGTTCTTATAGAACTCCCCACACATGTTTGCTTTTCGTCTTAATTTGCATGAAGCGATAGGAAACACTTAGGAGATTTAAATTTGGTGTCATAAAGGGGTACATAAAGCAGACCTGAAGATGCACAAAAGAGGAAAGAAAGGATGGCATATCAATGAGCTAACTGATTCTGTTCGGGAAACTTCTTCAGATATCTGCTTGATATCTGTTAACAGCATTACTTTAAAATTTTATTTCTTTTTTGCCTAGTGAAAAATTTTTAGAAAAATAAGTAAAGAGAGATAAAAATAACACGTGGAAACCCTTGGCTGCTCTTAGCTCTATGCTTCCTGAGGAGTTTGAAAGACAGAGATTCTAACAACGACCACAAAAGGCCCTAATGATTCTCTGAGTTTAATACTTCCATCCTATTCCCCCCATTATCTAAGCAGCTGGTATATTTTTAGATAAGACACAACCGGAGACTTTATTGAGAATACAACAATGTAAAATAATGATGGCAAAAAAGCTGCAAATGAGATGGATGAGATTTTTTTTTTCCTTCCCTGTTTCTCATGGATAAAAAGCATTTACCTGTGTCAGCAGAGTGATGAAAAAATCTTCCTCTAGATATAGAAAACAGTCTTTTTAAGAGGATATGCTGTTCATAGTTCTTTTTTTCCTATGGGCTGGTCTAATAAGTCTAAAGAACATAATTTCTCATTGTAATTAACTTGGTGTTGTGATTGTATGAAAACAGCACAGGTTAAAATTCATCCTTCAGCTCTCCTAGGAGGATGCTGATGCCTTGATAACTTTCCCATGACATCAGACTCTGGGTCTGTTAAGAATAGACTTTTGGGGTATGAAGAAAGGAAAGACAGGGGCATAGCCTCATCCCTCTTAACCAAACGAAAATGACTTTCAACTGTTTTAGTCATCAGGGAATGATGAGCAAGAATCTTTCATCTCCAGGGATCCAGAATTAAAATATGAGTAGTTTGCAGAAATATTTTGGTCTTCCCAGCTCCTAACAGGTCAGCGCTAGCCCATCTGGGATGCTGGAACCCAAAGTCAACATTTAACACTCTCTGCTCAATCTTTCCTTCTCTTTCTGTTCCTCACTAACATCTGATCTTTTAGCAAATTTCTCTGTCTCATGTGAGTGTGCTCCAATGTCCAGGATCTCCCGGCCAGGCCTTCTTCCAAACTATCTGCCCACCAAATGCTCCCAAGCGGCAGACAGCCAGGGTACCTAGAATGTCCAAGCCGGCGCCGCTCTCCAGTCGGTGTTTCCGGTACAGGTTTTTTTAGGACCTTGGCACTGCCAAAACGCTTGAAGCGGCTCTTCACATTATTGTAGAACCATTCCAGAGACTGAGTCCTCAGAAGTCTGGGGAAACAGAGAATTAGACACCAGAAGATTAGAATTATTAAATGGTGGATTGTAAAATTGCTACAATGCCCCTTTCATTAGGAAGTAGTGTTTATTTTTAGCTTTTTGAGTTTCTCAGCCCCTTCAATTGGGGCTGGCCGTTATCACTTGCTCTGATCATAGAGAACTGCAGAAGTGAGGTCAAATCCTTCTCTTGCTGCTCTTGTGAATCCTCTAACCCTATGTGAATAAGCCCAAGCTGGTCTGCTGTGAAATGCCAAGATACTTGGCTCAATCATCCCTCTTGTCCCAGCCAATAGCCAGCCAATCCCGAGACAGGTGAGTGAGGCCATCAACTGCCAGTTGACTAGAGATGAGTGACCCTAGGTGAGACCTTCCATCCAAGTCCATTCCGAGAACAAGCTAATAAATGCTTGCTATTTTACTAAGTTTTGGGTTGGTTCACAATACTTCTGTTTGATGGCAGCTTTATATTTGACACTTTCATTGCATTAAAAATTTTAATCCAGCCCGGGAAAATAAAAAGCATAAGTGAAATAGCAAAATTCTCCAGCTTCTACCCCAATCAATCTGAAGCACTGAGGGAAAAGCATTTCTTGGTTAGCACTGCAATGACTAGTATAAAACATTTTGGCAAGATTCTTCTCTTTTATGCAGATAAGAAAATACTTCTAAAGTCCTTCCATTTTAAGGAAAGGTTTTGTTGTTATTTTTCTGACTATGAATGTAATAACAAATCCTCATTTTAGGAAATTCAGAAAAGCCAAATGAAATATAAAGGATTTCAGTTCAATAGAGGAACAAGTGCACATTTAGCAGCTCTCCTTTCCTTCCCAGACCCCAGAGAAATGAGATGCTGAAGGGGAAAGAAACCTATAAAAGAAACCTATAAAAATGAAGTATGGGGAGTGAGGGCAGAATCAGAGATTTTGACAAATTCCTGGAAATTCAGAGAGAATGAGAGCATAAAGGTAACATATAAGGCCATCCTTCACCATAGAAAGAACTAGAACTCTTTGACTGGAAGGTCCAGTTTTGAGTAGGGTGATTCAGAGAGCAGGATAATATAGCATTCAGAAAAGGGTGCTTAATGGCTACAGAGACAACAGTGAGGTCTCTTGGCCCTCCATTTTTCTCAGACAAATGGGCATTTGGTCCAAGGATGATTTGTCTTAGGCCATAAATAGAAAGCAGTTTTCTATGGAAATTGCACAATCTACTGGAGAAGGGTCAGGACTCCAATGTGGAGGTTGACATCACACAGGTTCCTATCAATAACATGGGGATGATGGCTTCATAACTTTGACAACTAAAAGATATAACAGAAGCAGTAAGGTACCTGGCATTAAAAAGAGCTCAATAGTTTCTTATCATGACTCTATAAAGATGAGTCCCTTCCTTATAGATGTGTGACTTGAGATTAGTGCCTTGCCCCAGGAAGCCAGCACTTGGGTAGGGATGTTTAAAAAAAATGGAAGCTCTTAGCTGGTCTCTGTGGTACACACCTGTAATTCCAGGTACTTGGGAGGCTGAGGTAAGAAGATCACAAACTCAATGCCAGACCCAGCAACTTAGTGAGACCCTATCTCAAAATAAAGGTGAAAAAGGGCAGGGAGTGTAGCTCAGTGGTAGAGGACTTGGTTAGTACGTGCAAGGCCCTGGGTGCAGTGCCCCATCATTAGCACATACACACACACGACATGGGAACGCTCAACCACGCCCACGTGGGACTGGCACGCATGGGCACCCAGTGTAAGCAGGCACTGGCTCCAGTTTATTTTTCTGTAGCATTTCAATTTGTTACAAAAAGCATCTGTCATTTTGATTAAAAATTTCAAAAGTTATTTTCAGGATTTAGAATAACGTAGTAGGAAAAAGAAAAAGAAAACACAGAAAAGATAGTCCCTTGAAATCATAACCTCTGGCTATGTGATTTATTTGAGCTTTAAAAGCACCAAGAAAATTCAAGAAAGAAAGTTGCAACCTGCCTCTCTCCTCATAGCTGTCCCCTGAGCAGCTGGCCACAGTAAGGACATACTGGAGGGCACCCTCTGTAGCTGAAGGGGTCTACACTGGTGTTGGGGGACAGTAGTTGCTCCATTTCTCCTCCAGAGAAGCACTTGCATGAGAAGAAACGCAAGAGGATCGGGGAAGACACAGTGACTGGGTGGTTCACCTGCTGTTCCACCCAGTGTGGTCAGGGAAGTGCTCTCTGGCAAGGTGTTTTTTTTTTTTTTTTTTTTTTTTTTTTTTTTGAAAAGAGATAAGACAGGGTGAGTCAAGTGGAATTGGGGGCAATCGCAGGAGTGGGAAGTGCAAAGGCACTGGGGCCTGAGTGTGCTTGTCACATCTGAGAGACAAGGAGGTCACTGTGGCTGGACTGAAGTGAGAGGCATAGAATCCCTCCATCAGACCATGGTGAAACAAAATGGGACTATTCACTTTGTTAAGAGATTACACAGAAGTATGAGGTGAATAGGCCCAATCCATCTTTTTCAACATGTCTAACCTTAAAAGAAACCCTTCAGAACACTATGTCCAGTGCTATGCCATTAGTGAAAATTTAAAATATCACACAGAGCAATGTTATCCAGGTTTTCGTCATACGCAAGTTGTAAAACCAAATAACATGCCTGGGAACAATACATCGCATTTCAGGAAGGCAGGGAAATGGAGTCAGAGAGGAGCTCACAATGGAGCTTTAGTAATACCAATGATGTTTCATCTCCTGGACATCTGTCCTGGGGGTGCTATGGGTTGGAACTTAAACGTCTCCCAAAGGCTGGTGTGTGGAAGGCTTGGGCTCCGCTGCAGCAGAGTTCAAAGGTGGGGCTTTGGGAGATGATTGGATAATGGGGGCTCTGACCTCCTGAGTGGACTCATGCATTTATGGATTCATGGCTTAGTGGGCTTTGGGAACAAGGGCTTTGTTATAAAAACAAGCTCTCTGCTTCCTCACCACCACGATGTGAACAGCTTTGCTGTGTTACTCAGTCCTCACCACAGGCCTGGAGCAACAGAGCCAAGCGACCATGGACTGAAACCTCTGAAACTATGAGTCAAAATAAATCTTTCCTCTTTATAAACTGATTATCTCAGGTATTGCGTCACAGTGATGCAAAGCTGACTAACACAGGTGGGTTTAGGAGAGTCATCAAATCTGCATGATTGGTTCCTGGGTGTCTTTAAAGTACATCAGGAACTCTGAGAATTTCTGAAACATTCTAGAACACAAACAAAACCCAACAAAATCCAAAACTCACATCTTCTCTATTTTTCTCTTTCTTCTCCTAAAGCCTCCAACTTCCCACCTCTTCTCCAAGTAAAAATCTTTATTGGAATATTTCACAGTGCTGTTTTAATTAGCTATTGAGGGATCTGTCTGTGCTGCCAAGTTAAGCATCTATCAAGAGAAGGGCCCATAGTTGGCTCAGAGCATTCTTCAGATACACTTCAAGGTCTGCACTATCACACTATGCTTCCTAAGATGATCTCTGCAAGGGCAACAAGATTATATGTATATTTTTTGCAAACATAAAACATAACCACTCTTTCAGCTCTTATCTCCTTTGTCTTCCCAGGAGGGCTCTTAATCTGTAAGTAAATGAATTCTTACTTTCATGGTTGACTAAACAGACACGAATTTCCTTAAAACTGCCTCCTGCCCTCCCGCACTGCTGTTTTTCTTACAGACTGTCTTCTTCCTTCCATTCCATTACTTCAGGCATCACACAGTGAAGCCTTCTGCCTTCTTCCCAGCAATGGATACTGTGTGGGGCTCCACAGTGATCTCTGACCACACATCCGTCCATCACATTTTTGGTTAATTTCCAGCAGGAACCAATGGTCCATCGATTGGTTCTCCAGGGCAGTGCACTAGCTTTGTCAAAGGCGATATGCTAGAAGACTCTGGGGAAGGAGGGCTGTGCTGGGACTGGGGACATGCCCCACTTTTCACATTGCCCTGTTGCACTGTGGGGTTGGGTGAAGATTCTGCACCATCTCTGGAGAGAGCCTGTTAGTGGGGCAACCCTCTGGATAGCAGTGTCTGTGCAAACAGTGAAGGACTGGGCAGCCCCCATGGTAGGGCTTCCTGAAGGGCCTCCCCTGTGTCAGATTCACAGAGGGGACCCAAGCCTCCTGCCTGGTCCAGCTCAGGGCCCTGGCCCAGGAAAATATATAAATGTGGCTTTACACTTGCCATTGCTACAGCTCTTGGGCTCAGCCACCATAACAGTCCAACCCCTGAGGTACGGAAATGAGACAGCACCACATTTTAGGTGGGTGGGCAGAAGGGCTGGGAAAGGAAGTGTCAGTCAGAGCAGTGCACCCGGCTGCACAGCTTCGAGGCTCATCAGTGGCTGTGCATCGTGGGGAGGGGGAAACATCTGCTTGAGAACTTGAATGGCAATTGGGACAGGCTTGGCGTAAAGTTCTCTTCTGCAGCTAAATTCTAACCAATGTTAAAAAAAAAAAAAATTAGGCTCCTTTTTGGCAGCTGTGAACGCTCTAAGACTTTCCCCGTCCCCTCCACTTTATCTTATCATCTGGTGTCACCAAGTCTTCATGAATTCCCAGCTCAGGTACAGCATTTGGAGGAAAACCGATGATTGTGTAAACATTAAATAAATTGATTTCTTCAAACATAATATAAGTCTATTTTGGAATCATTTTGTAACCACTTGTTGACTGAGCTCTTATCAGGGTCTTTTCTGCCAGAATAGTCTATTTCTCAGTATCTGGAACTCAGGAGGGCCTCCTGGAAGTCATTAAGAGACCAAGAGAATTTTCAGATAGTTTTTAAAAATTAGGGATATTAAATGTTCAACTTCTCTAGTAATTAGAGAAATGCAAATCAAAATTACTCTAAGATTTCATCTCACACCAGTCAGAATAGCAATTATCATGAACACAAGCAATAATAAGTGTTGGCGAGGATGTGGGGAAAAAGGTTCACTCATACCTTGCTGGTGGGACTGCAAATTTGTGCAACCATTCTGGAAAGCAGTATGGAGACTCCCTTAAAAACTTGGAATGGAACCATCATTTGACCCAGCTATCCCACTCCTCAGTTTTTACCCAAAGGACTTAAGATTAGTATACTATAGCGACATGGCCACATCAATGTTTATTGCAGCTCAATTCATAGTAGCTAAACTGTAGAATCAGCCTAGATGCCCTTCAACAGATGAATGGATAAAGAACTGTGATATATATATATATATATATATATACATATACATATACATATATACACTCAATGGAATATTACTCAGCATTAAATAAAATTATGGTATTTGCAGGTAAATGGATGGAGTTGAAGAATATCATGCTAAGGCAAGTAAGCCAATCCCCCAAATCCAAAGGCTGAATGTTCTCTCTGATAAGTGAATGCTGATCCATATGGGGGGAGGGGGCATGGGAAGAATGGAGGAACTTTGGGCAAAGGGGAGGGAGTGGGGGAGGGGGGCATGGAGGCAGGAAAGATGGTGGAACGAGATGGACATCATTACCCTAGGTACATGTTTTTTGGTTTTTGATACCAGGGATTAAACTCAGAGGCACTCGACCACTGAGCCACATCCCCAGCCCTATTTTGTATTTTATTTAGAGACAGGGTCTCACTGAGTTGTTTAGTGCTTCACTATTGCTGAGGCTGGCTTTGAACTCGCGATTCTCCTATCTCAGCCTCCTGAGCCGCTGGGATTACAGTGGTGTGCCACCACACCTGGCTTACCCTAGGTACATGTGTGGCTGCACATATGGTGCAACTTTGCATTGTGTACAACCAGAGAAATAAAAGGTTGTGCTCCATTTGTGTACAATGAATTGAAATGCATTCTGCTGTCATATATAATTAAAATAAATAAATAACTAAAAATCAGGGATGTTTTTCCACTAAGAGATGTTCTGAAAAGAAAAGATATGGGGGAGAGGGCAACTTGCCTGTCATGTCTGAAAATACATTATAAATGTACAATAGTTAAACCAATGTAATGAAAATGCAAGTTGAGGAAAAACAAACCTGAAAGCAAATGTACCAGACTGTAATAGCTGCCATCCCTGAACAGTGGGATTATGGGTAACCTTAATCTTTCAAAAACACATACTATTTTATAAACAGAGAAGAATGGTACTGCATCTTTGATGACATTCTCCCTGTAAGAGGAAGAACGCTGCAAACCCTCAGTGTGTCAGGAAGACCTGCAGCTTCGGGGAGAAGAGGGCTGGAGTCTACTCTCCTCATAGGTTGCGTGTGATGTTGATGTATGGAGAGTCACTCGCTCTCTTGGAAGATGTTTTTAAAAATGTTATTTACAGAAAGACAAATACCACATGTTCTCACTTATTTGTGGGAACCAGTAAGTCAACCTGTAGAAGAATGGAATAGCAGTCACTAGACACTAGGAAGGTGGGGGGAACCAATCCCAAAAGGGACACCAAAGGCATAGAGTGGAGCGATCACTCTTTAGCATAGTAGGTAACAACTGGGCAAAACAACCTATGGCATATTTCAAAATGACTAGAAAAGAAGAGTAAGAAGTTCCCAACATGTAAAAACGATTAATGATTGAAGAGATGGAAAGGGCTATCACCCTGACTGGATTACTACACATTGTATACATGCATTGAATTACCACGATGTATCTCATTAAGATGTCTCAATTAAAAAAAAAGCAATTAAAAACAATGCAAGACAAAAAGCATGGTGTTTAGAAAATCTACCTCACAGGCTGTGAAATTAGAGACAATGTCACAAAGCACCTATTATGATGCTGGTACATGGTAGGAAAGTGTGGGGACAGGGGGACAGGCCACCAGAAATATAGTAAGAAAATAAACCAACAAACTATTCAGACAGATCCCTATGAGAGTTGGTAAAGAATGTAAAAATGAGAATTCTAACACTACCAAGCATTGCCCGTATGGATTTTAGGTTCAGGAGAGTTCACTCTAGCCTGGCAGTAGAAAATATTAACCAAAACTCCATGCATCTGTATTTTCTAGGTGTGGGTAGGTGGGTAGGGTTTGAAATTCTTCAAAATGGCAATTCTTCACAGTTTTCAGAAATAGTTTCCAGGGTTATAAGGACCATCCATCTTTGTGGAATTTGGTTCAATTCTGGACTTTTTTTTTTTTTTTTTTTTTTTAACCATTTTGCTGTGTTGAATCTAGGGCAAGGTGTTGGAGTTAAAAGGTGACTGAGACCAATTGCTGCCTCAAGCGTCTCCCAGCATAGCAGGGGAATAATACCTCCAAGCTGGGTGGTGAGGTTTGATGGTTGCAAGACTCACTGGGATAGGGAATACAAGGACAGGGTCAGGTTTGGGGGGAAGGTGTAAAGTTCAGTCAGGACACCAGAATTTGGGATTCCAGCACACCCCCAGGTGGCAATACCTGGTGGGCATTTGGATATAACAATATGGATATGTATTCTTAGAATGAAAGAAATCTGGACTAAAAATACAGAGATGGGAGTCCTTGGTGCGCAGACAGTATTAAACCCAAAAACGGGTGTACAGGAAGCATGAATCATGTTATTCCTATTTTTACTGAGGACAGTGGGAACACATAATTCACTGACTCAACCAGCAGCAAATCTGGGAACAGGCTGTTGACCTCATTCTTGGGTCAGGGCCTTGACGTCTGGTCAGGTTGTTTTCCTTACAGAAATCCAAGTAGAGTTCTTGTCTCAAATCAGGACTTTGGCTTCAAAGTTTAAGCAAATAGGGAGCCTCATGAATCAAACAATCAGAAGGACATCTAAAATCACCTTGTTGTTTTCTTTTAAAAAAAAAGTCCTATTTAACATCATACTACAAAAAGCTAATCACTTGAATGTGCTTATTGTGTAAGCAGTTTTCTAATTTCTTTTTCTATGACATGACTAAATTTGTAAACATGATGTATTCTCGTTAGAAAACAGACTGGAATCACATAACTGAGTTTAAGGACAGCACTGAAATTACAATCACATTAAAGCTTCACCACCAGACTGATTTTGGCTCATTAGACTAAAACAATACAGTAGTGAGAAGGAAGGAACTGCCCACACAAAAAAATTCCACTCTGTGCAGATAGAGCTTAGGACTTGTAGATCCCTCTACACCCAGTGTGGTACTTGGCCAGCAGGGGGCGCTACCTGGAAGTTTGATAAAAAAGCAAAATCAGCCCTCCACACACTTTCTCAGACCTGTCAGAATCTACATTTTATTAAGATTCTTATGGTCATCAGAGCTTGATGAGCACTGGCTCAGCAATGTTATCTGAGGTGGCATGATTTTTTTCTTTTAGAGAGAGAGAGAAAGAAAGAATGAATAGCTGATTTGCCTCATCCTTATTTTTTTCCTAAGGTAAAAGAACTGGCTAATAAATAGATTTGAAGAGGAACAAAATTATTAAAATGGTACTTACTCCCAAATTCAGGTGCAAGAGTTACAGGAAAATAAACTGCAGAACTACTGATAATGTGAATTAAAATTATCATATACAGCAAGGTTCACCAAACGCTCTGCAACTAACTAAATGGCAGTGATGAAACTAAACTAATGTTATTTTTTAAATATATATATTTTTAGTTGTAGGTGGACACAATACCTTTATTTTATTTATATGGTGCTGAGGATCAAACCCAGGGCCTCACACATGCAAGACGGGCGCTCTACCAATGAGCCATAGCCACAGCTCCTAAACTAATGTTATTTTATAGGTAAAAATTAGGAATAGCAGCAACTAAGATCCATGAGCAACTTAAGAAGGCCTTGATGGCACATGGGTAGAAATAAGTAGAAATAAGTAAAGATTGAAGTCTGCAGACTTGTGACACATTTGCCTACAAGGCAAGAAAGGAACAATTTTGGGGGGGGGGTCAGTTTGTAGCCTAAAACCCCAGAACAGAGTAGATATTAGACTGTACTTAGTACCTATGTAACCCACAGGTGAGTTAGTCACCTCTCAATTTCTTGACCTACAAAATGGTGATACTAATGTTTATTTGGCCAAGTTTTTTATTTGTTCTTTTTAGATATACATGACCATAGAATATATTTTGACATTTTATATATACATGGAGTATAACTTATTCTAATAGGATCCCATTCTTGTAGTTGCATATGATATGGAGTTTCACTGGTTGTGTATTCATATATGAACATAGGAAAATTATGTCTGATACATTCTATTGTTGTTTCTATTCCCATTCCCCCTCCTTTCCCTTCATTTCCCTTTGTCTAATTCACTGAACTTCTATTCTGGCCATGTTTTGAGGCCTCATTGACCTAATGTGCTTAATTAAGCATCTACTATGGAACTTGAATATAGCAAGCGCTAAGAAATAGTAGTTATTCAATCTCAGGAGAAACAAAATACTCACTAAAATTCAAGTCTTGCTACGGGAAAGCCTTTTTCTCTTAAAGAAGGCAAGGAGTTGCTCTTCCCCTGTACAGACACCTCTAGGGTCAGTTGTGAAGACTTTGGTTTATTCATTAGGGCAGAGATTTGAGATCAATTTGGGGCTCAGGTGTTTGTCACTTGTCCTCTGAGAGGAGGGCTTCTTAGGAACAGGTTTCTCTCAATGTCATTGTGTGCTCTTGCTCCTGCCAGCAGAGTCTGTCACCTGCTGATGGCAGTCACCCAGCTGACTGCTGAGCACTGAGGAAAGGCCCCAGGGATGGCCTTGCTACCAGAATCATTCAAGCCCACTCTACTTAGTGAGGCTCAGCTCTCAGAAATTATTATATCTAAGTAGCTCCTTAGACACAGTGTCCTTGAAAGGAACTCAGGTCATGGTGACCCAATTTCCCCCCAAAATGAAACAAAAATCCCAACAACACCACAATCTTTTCTTTCTCCTCAAATTTGAACCTAGGCAATTCATTTAATTTTGCAGATATTTTGGTTCCTGAGATACAAAAGGATATAATAAATATTTCATCAGGCCTTTGTAAAGATTAAAGAGAAGGACATTTCCATTTAACCCTGTACTATATCAGAATCACTCAGCACAGTGCCTCACCCAGGGTGACTTTTCAGAACATGTTTTTTATTTCACTAACATTAGTGTGTCCAAAGCCCTCTGTCACTCTTTTTAGAAGGACATGGATGTAATCAGCAAATGAATGGTAAAAATAGCCTTGGTAGGAAATGAACATTTCATTATTACACTTCATCTTATTAAAAAAATTTTTAAAAATTTGTTCTAATTAGTTATACATGATCGTAGAATGCATTTTGACACAAATGGAGCACAACTTCTCCTTCCTCTGGCTGAACATGGTGCAGTCATGCTGGTAGTGTAATTATACATGTGCATAGGGTAGTAATATTACACTTCATCTTTTTTTTTCTTTTTGTACCAGGGATTGAACTCAGGGGCACTCGACCACTGGGCCACATCCCCAGCCCTTTTTTGTATTTTATTAGAGACAGGGTCTCACTGAGTTGCTAAGTGCCTCGCCATTGCTGAGGCTGGCCTTGAACTCGCGATCCTCCTGCCTCAGCCTCTCAAGTGCTGGGATTACAGGCATGTGTCACTGTGCCCGGCTTACACTTCATCTTAATTAAAAGATAAAGAGTTAGACTTTTGGGTCAAGGTGTCTTTTTTTGTTTTGTTTTCGGTACCAGGGATTGAACCCAGGGATGCTTAAACACTGAATCACATCCCCAGCCCTTTTAATTTTTTATTTAAAGACAAGGTCTCACTGAGTTGCTTAAGGCCTCGCCAAGTTGCTGAGGCTGGTTTTGAACTTGTGATTGTCCTGCCTCAACTTCTTGAGCTGCTGGGATTACAGGTATGCGCCACCTCGCCCGCTCAGCTGGGTCAAGGTGTTTCTTAACCTTGAGTAGTTCTTAATCTCTAGTGCGTATCTGGGTCTCTTGGAGGGTGGGTTAAAACTGGTTTTCCCATGTTTTCTGACTTAGCAAGTGTGAGCAGGGCCTGGGGATTTGCATTTTGAACACCTTTCAGGTGAGGTGATACTGCTGGTCCTGGGAACCATGGAATTCAAGGACAGACTTGGCATGTCCTGAAGAGCCCATGAGAAGATATTACGGATTCAGTGCTGTGGGGAAAACAACAGACTGTCATTCAGGTGTTTGGAAAATAAGAATCCCGCAGCCCTGACAGCAGGAAAGGCCCTTGAGCACGGAGTCAGAGCAATCAGTTTTGAAAAGTCAAGAGACACTGAAAAGTCTAGATGGAGAAGAACAGCCCTCATGCTGGGACCCCTCCGTGTGTCACTGGGAATCTGCAGACAGACCTGGCTAGGAGGCTGAAAGTGTCGTGTTCAGTTGATATGTGACAATTTCCATTAATGTGAAGCATCTTGCTAAGGGTATAAAGCTGGATTTGACAAATAGCAGGGAGGAGGGAGAGGCTGGAAGAGAAGGCAGGGGATGTCTCTGTGGTTTATCACCAGCAGCTCCTGGGTTCTCCATGCACTAGTTCTCTGATCTTACAGAAATTAGAGGGAGCTGGGTGGGGACACTGAGGCCGAGGGTGGTGCAAGTTACCCAGGTCCCACAGCTAGTAAGTGGCAGGGCCTGGCTGTATGCTCCACATCTGGCCCCGATGTGCCCACGTCTTCCCCGGATCACATCAGCTGTTGGTATAATGTCATCACATACCTGCACTTCCCAAGTGCCAGGGCAGATTTTTAACCTCATTCAATTAACCTCTTAATCCTCACAACAACCCTCTGGGGCTTGTTATTAATCCCCAGAGGAAACACTTTAAGACATTGATATAGAAAATCGTTTTTTTAGATAAGACTCCAAAAGCACAGAGGAGGAACCAGAAGTTCCCTAACCTGCTGAGAATACATGACTGGTCAGAGGCAGCGCCAGGATCTGCATGCTGCAGTTGGGCTCCAGAGCCTGCGCCCATCACCCCTGGACTGCCCCTTCTGTGTAAGGTGTTGGAGAAAGAAAGGCACGTAGCCAGGCAGAGGAGTGTGGCTTGTTCAGATTCATAAAGGAGATGATGAAGCAGCTGTTGAAGGTTGCTAGCAGGCACAGCAGCCATGCCCCAGAGGGCCAGTTGAGCTGGGGGTCTTGTGTGCAGATTCTAGTTGCCCTGCTCCCCAGCCATTCATGTACAAAAGTAAAAAGATGCTAAAGCCACAGAAATTGCTCAAAAAGGGCCTTTAACGTAGTAAAGGATCCTGGCCCAAGTGCATCTGGGATTTGAATGCATCCATGGTTGGAAATCTGAGCAGAATTCTGTATGCTTCACCGTCAAGCTGTATAGGAAATAAGTGTCCTTCCATTGAGATGGGGCAGATTGCAGATGCTGCGAATATCTTCCTACCCCTCCCTTTGAGAGATGGAATTGAAATTCTTTGTCAGCTTTAAGCTGTGCTGGCCTTGGTATCTTGCTTGTCCACTAGATTATGGCAGGAGTGACACTCTGTGATTGAGCTAAGCCCTAAGAAGTCTTGTGCTTTCATTCCAGAATGCCTGGAGCACTCTATCTGGAAGTCCTCAGTACAGGGGAGTTCTCCCAGTGGCCTGGACCAACCCAGTTCTCCCTCCTTCCTCATTTGCTGTCAGGAATAAATGTAGGATGTTTGAGGAACACAACATCCTGCAGCAGTGAGGAATGGGCCAGAACAGCCTGGGCTCAGGTCCCCCATTAGAAACAGGATATTTTTTTCAACACTGAAGCAAATCATGACACTTCAGTGTGGGCTGCTTTTCAGGGTCCTTTGGTTGTCATGTAAGTGAAGTATGCACAGATACTACAAAGCCACCGTAGCCAAAGTAGCATGGTACTGGCATAAAAATTACCACGCAGATCAATGGAAAAGAACTGAGAACCTGGAAATAAATCCAAACATTCCCTACAACTAACCGGTTTTTGAAAAAGGCACCAAAAACATACACTGGAGGAAAAAAAACAGTCATTTCAATAAATAGTGCTGGGAAAATTGGATATCCATATGTAGAAGACTAAAACTAAATCCCCGTCTCTCATCACGTAAAAACAAAAACCAAAAATGTAAAAAACCCCCACAAAACCATAAAACTGATCTAAAAATAATAGCCGACATAATAAAACTACTGGAAGAAAACAGAGGAAACACCTTAAGACATCGATATAGAAAATTATTTTTTTGGATAAGACTCCAAAAGCACAAGCAATGAAGGCAAGAATTAGATAAGTTATGATAATATCCAACTAAGATGCATTTTGCACAGCAAAGGAAACAATCCAAAAAGTAAAGAGATGACCTGTACAATGGGGAGAGAATATCTGCAAACTATACATGTGAAAATCATTACTATCTAGGATATACAAGGAACTAAAACTTCAACGCCCAAAATCATCATCATCATCATCATCATCATCATTTAAGAATGGGCAAATGATTTGAACAGATATTTAAAAGAGGATAAAAGCTGGTCAACAAGCATATGAAAAAATGTTCAACACCACTAATTATCAGGGAAATGCAAATCAAAACCACAATGAGATATCACCTCATCCCAGTGAGAATGGAACAAACGCTGGTGAAAATGGAGAGAAAAGGGAATTCTTACACACTGTCATTGAGAATATAAATTAATTCAGACATTATGGAAAACAATATGGCAGTGTCTAAAAAACAAAACAAAAAAAACAAAAACGAAACAAAACAAAGTTAAGAACTACTATGTGATCCAGCAATCCCACTAGTGGTTAGATATCCAAAGGAAATGGGATCAGTGTATCAAAGAGCAATCTGCATACCGATGTTTATTGCAGCACTGTTTACAATAGCCAAGATGTGGAATCCATTGATGGATACATGGGTAAAGAAAATATGGACTATACAAAATAGAAAATTATTTTACCATAAAAATGAAGTCCTATCATTTGCAGCAACCTGAATGAAACTGGAGGACATTGTGTTAAGTGAAATAAGTCAGGGACATAAAGGCAAAGAGGACACGTTCTCATTCATATGCAGAAGCTTAAAAAGTTGATTTCATTGAAGTGGAAAATGAAATAGTAGTGACTAGAGATTAGGAAGTGTAGGGGGAGGAGGGAGAGAGGTGAGATAACAGTTACAAAGGAATCATAAGTTCTCATATTCTACAGCACAGTAGTGTGCCTAGAGTTCACAACAATTTATTATATACTTTATAAAGAACTAAAAGGGAAGAGTTCATCATGTCTTTGATAAATGTTTAAGAACATGGAAATGCTAATTACCCTGATATGATCATCACACACCACAGACATGTATCAAATCAGCACACTGTAAACTTATAAATTAATACAAATGTCAACTAATTTTTTTAAATTTAAAAATGAAGAAACAAAGTCTGAATAATCTGCTTTAAAAAAAAGATTCACATATCGCCCATTCAAGCCCTTTGTCTAGTTTCTTTTCTCTGGGAAGTTTGGCTTTTTCTTATTGGGTTTTAAGAAGTCTTTTTATATAAAGGCATTATTCCACTCTCTCATATTTGTTTTAAACATTCTTATTTACCTGTATAAGCTAACTCACATGAAATTGCCTTTCTTAGGGAAAAAATAGTCTACTATTAGATATTTCACTGATTCAGTGTAACAGTTTTTTTTTTTTTTTTTTTTTTTTGTGGTACTGGGGATTGAACTGAGGGGCACTCGACCACTGGGCCACATCCCCAGCCCTTTTTTGTATTTTATTAGAGACAGGGTCTCACTGAGTTGCTAAGTGCCTCGCCATTGCTGAGGCTGGCTTTGAACTTGCGATCCTCCTGCATCAGCCTCCCAAGTGCTGGGATTACAGGCGTGCGCCACCACGTCCGGCTGTAACAGTTTTCTTTATGGTTTCCTTTAACTACATGGTTAAATCTAACAATTTTTATCTTTGTGATTTCTGTCTGTACATGGAATAATACATGTTTATTTTGCATGCCCATATCAAACTATATGTTAGAATATAGTTTGTTTACTTATTTATGCCCAAACCAACTTATTTATTGGAATGTACTTTTTTTTCCATTAAAAATAGTTTTACTTGTTTTTTTTAAAAAAAGATTCACACGCCATGGTTCATTTCCCCAAATCCATGGGGTTGTGGGTGGGTACGAGTACTTTTCAGGAGGCCAGGGTCCTGCATTAACAGGATAAAAAAGCAAGGGCACATCATGGCAAGAAAGGTCTGTATGAGAACATGTTGGTGAATGGGAATGGAGGTGGGTATGTCAGGGTACCCTCTGTCCTCTCTAGGACTCTGCCAGCTGTTATTCAACTGGCTTGGGCAGAGCAGCACATCCTCTCTGCAGTCACTCTGACCTTGGCAGGCAAGCCCAGCTGTCCTTACCTCCACCTCCAGGGACCCTCTTTAGGCACTGCCCTTGCCCTTGAACTTCTCCCTCTTTCTGGTGGTCTATGTGGCTCTTGGCTCCATCCTCACCCTTGATTCTTTCCTTTGTGGGGTTTAGAGAGTTTGACTCTTACTCAGTCAGGCAGCTGTCAAGCCTGGGGGAGGGGGAATGAAATGATTTCTTTTAGCATCAGTCGTTTGGAGGCAAGAGTAAAGATCATGTGAATGTGGCTTGTTTTTTTGTTTTCTTATAAGCTGATGGGGACTTGCTTCTTTCATTTTTCAGAATCAACTTGAAGTAAGCAAGAGGATTTAACTGTGTTTATTTGAAGAACTGCTGTTCTTGGTCTAGAAGCAGTGATTTGTACTCTGAGCCAAGCTGGAGATCTTGCAGCCTCCTCCTGCTCATTTGTATGAATGACAGAGACGGCAAAGAATAGCCAGCACATATGGATTCTTTCCTCGGCTGCATCGCTCTCTGTGTGGCCTTGAAGACATCAATTTATCTTTCTGCATCTCACATCTTTCATTGTCAGGAGGCAAATGCGCACAACTTCTTCCAACCAAATTTCTAGGGACATGGGCAGAAAGCTGCATTGGATACTGCCTCACTGATGTACCGAGTCACTGGTGTGTGTTCGATTTGCTCTGAAAGCATCTTCACATTTGTATTAAAAATGTGTGCAATTCCCCTTATTCATCTAAAACCACACTAATGGTAACATTAAACTATCAAGGGAGGTTGTCTCCCCCTTAAATTAAGTTCCTAGCTGGCTACTAGAATAAGAAAATGATTTGATTACTGTTAGCAAGTTCTGTACTTCAGCTGTAATAGAAACACAATGTATTTCTGTGAAAATTGAGAGACAGGATCTTCGCTACATTAAGTAAGAAGTTAAAGACAGCATGAAAACTTCACTGTTCAGAGTGAAATACTTAGGTTGGAGTTGCCTGGTTGCAGTGTATTTAATTATCATATTTGCCACTTACTGAATGCCCATTACCTGCCTTCCAATGAGCAAGGTTCTTTTAGTTCTCAAAACAAAACTAGGAGATAGTATTATTTTGTGAAAACCAATGCTATGCTAGCAGTTAATGGTGAAGCCAATAGCCTCTCTCTCTCTCTCTTTTTTTTTTTTGTATGCTATTTTTAAAAATACAAGCAATTTAATATGTAGGTGTACAGGATTTGAAATTTAAAAATTTCTTCACCATTCCTCCAATTCCCTCCCCAGAAGCAAGCAATATAATTAGTTTCTTGTGCACTTCTGCACAAACAAGAAAATTCTAGAAAATGTTCCCCTTTATACTTGTCCTGCAGAAATGGCAGCATGCCATTATATACTCTCTGTATTTTGTGTTTTCATACGAACACATCCTAGAAAGCATTTCATATTAATAAATAAATGGTTTCATTGGTACATAAGTGGCTCGCTTCAAGGCCATTCCACAATGTATTTAACTTGTGCCTACTGATTAGCATTTTAGGGATCTAATTTCCAAGGGCACAGAGGGGTTGTTTCCTAATTTGCTAGGATATGAATGCTGCAGGGAATGCCTTTTCACCTGTCCTGCTGCATATGGGTAAACATATCTGCAAGGAAAATTCCTAGGAGTGGAAATGCAGGGTTGAAAAGTCTATGCAACAGGAATTTCACAGATAATTGGAAATTTGTTCCATAAGTGCTATCCCAATGTATAGTGTCACAGCAACAGAGACGCACCTTTGCCAGCACAGCATGTTGTTAAGGTTTTTGATCTTCGCCAATCCAACTGGTGAACACTGGTACACCACTGTAGTTTTAATTTGCATCTATTATATGATAAGGGAGGTTAAGTGTTGCTTCCTTTGAGAGCCAACTGTGTTTCATTTTCTGAAAACTCTCTGTTTGCTTTTCTTGCCCATTTATCTATTAAATTGTTGGGTCTTTTCTTTTGGATTTGAAGGAATATTTGTATGTTAGAAAAATCAGTTTTTGCAATACAAATGACAAATATCTACATTAATTTGTCATTTGCTTTTGACTTTGTTTATGGTGTTTTTTGACATCTAGAGATTTCTTTTCTCAATTTTTGCAAGTCCTGGTTTGAGGTTACATTTAGGAGAACTTCCCATGATTATTATTTCTTCTTCTTCTTCTTCTTCTTTTTTCTTGTTTTATTTTTAAATGAAAGCCTTTGGTGCAAAGGAAATTAGTGTTGAGGTCAAGTAGAGGGCAAGGACCCATTTTCTTTTCTTTTATTTTTTTCCCAGAAGAATCTAAGGTTTGAACTCAGGGCTGGCTACCAAGTTGCCTTTATATTCCTGGTGTCTTGGGGCCCACTGATCCCCTTCTGCCTCTATACTAGCAAACTGTACCTTGGAAGGAGACTGAGTTGAAATCATGTTGGCATGACTCATGAGGAAAGGGCTTCATGGCCAAAATTATAGTCAATCTGATACTTCAGAGAAGTGCTTTGATTTTCCCAAATCAATAAATCATTTTAATTTTTCTCTGATACCCTTGTATATTGATTTGTGGCTGAGAACCTGTAATGTCCACACAAGACATTCTATTCTGTTCTCCAATAATGTGCCAATTCCAGTTTGCATTCTGACAACCAAAATGCTACATTCAAAACCTCTAGTTCCACAATGGCACCTCCCAGGATAAAGATGCAGACAGACAGGCCTGGACTTCCTACTCTGAACCAGGAAAACAGTGTCGAGGCAAAGTATACTGAAAAAGAGAAAATAAAGTGCAAGAAGCAATTAGCCCTCTCCTTATTCTACACCCAGGGCCAAGGAAAAATGAAAGAGTACTTTAAAAGTTCTTCTTTTTTTTCTTTTTGGTGGGCGTGAGAAGAGTTCCTTAAAGCAGGGACTCTAGTTTCCATCTAGAAGTCTGTGAAGATGTAAGTGCTAGCCATGTGTCCTATGCTGCTAGATTGGGGCAGAGTAAGTGGCTCCTTTGGAAGTTTAAGACCACTGCCTACTTTCCCAAGCCCTACAGGATGGCAGAGAGGAGGTGTGAATGCTTCTGCTTGGCTAAAGTTGGTGGAAAGGTAAAAGAGAATACCATCACTGGGAGGAGATCATATCAAGGGTTGTGACTGTGCCCCCATTCAGGGATCAGGTGGAAGATGTAGCTGGAGATGCAGAAGGATGCTCAGCCTTGGGAGCCAGCTGGGGGGCTGGTGACAACCACAGCCAGGTTCATGAGTGACAGCTAACAATTCTGACTATTCCCTAGTTCATGCCGATTTTTACTACTATTTCGTCCAACCTTAGTCGCGTACGCAGTGGTCATTACCAGCGCTGGTGTGGGCTTGCTCCAGGGCAGAGTCAGAGGGAGGAGGCTTGGACTTCGGAATCTGCTTTTGGTGTTCTATGTGTCATCCTTTATGGAGGCCCCCTTGGGGAACTGATATCCTTGGTAATCAAATAGCTAAATAAATTCCACAGCAGAGTGTCATGTAGAAGAAGAAGGGATCACATGAATGGTGGATCAGGAAATCTCACTGAACTTTTCTTTCCTGAGACTAACTTGTTGAGTGACCTTGGACTTTGTAAATCTTAGGTTCTTCTGTCAACTAAGAGACTGGGAATACAACATCCTTAAGGTCTATTCCAGCTCAACTTCTTAGAGTCTAATTCTAAATAGATAACTCAAAATGCTAATTTTCCTTTTAAATTAAAAACATAAATATATATGTAGTTTCTTGTGCACTTATGCACTGTATTTTGTGCTTTCCTAGGAACACATCCTAGCGTTTGTTTCATATTGATAAACACATGGTTTCATTGGTACAAAAGTGTTTTGCTTTATGGCCAATCTGTAACTTATTTAACTTGTGCCCTATGGTTCTCCAGCACTGTGCACATTCTGATTTGCATTCTGACAACCAAGATGCCATATTCAAAACCTCCAGGTCCACAATGGCACCTCCCAGGACAAAGATCCATATCAGCACACACAGAAATACCTAATTGCCCCCCCCACCATGTGGAATATTCTACTATAGGTATACATCCTACCCTATTTCTAGTACTGAATGAGAGATGTTTAGGTAGTTATCTAGCATTTTGCTATTGAAAGCAACATTGCAATGAATACTTTTAGGTGTATAGGTATTTCTATGCTATATGTTACTAGAAATGCAATGGTTAGTTCAAAGTTCATGTACATTTACCATTTTTATCACTATGGCCAAATTGTCCTCAAAAAAAAAACAAACAAACTTGGACTGATTTACATTCCCACCAACAGTTCTACTTCCCCCATCTTTACAACAATGAACTACCAAAGCTCTTGATATTGGCTAATCTAAAAAATTGATACCTTGTTTTTTAAATTTGCATTTACTTATAAGAGAGGTTAAACCTCTTTTTAATATTTTCTTTATACTCTTTTTCTCTGCACCTTTCTTCATTTTTCCTTTCTTGGCTTGGTTTCCTTTGATTTATGAGAATCCTTAATTCACTGAGTAAATTAGCGTTTTTATACATGTTCTAGTCTATATTTGTTAGATGGAAAATGCTGTCTGCTTTTATTTTATCATTTGTCTTTTAATGTTTTTATGGCATATTTTGCCTTGCAGAAAATTTTTAAAAATTTAAAAATGCCAGAAGTTGTCAAGATGATTACTGATTTTTTTTCCTTTAAGTTGTAAGGGCTTTCTGTGTTTCCTAGAAAGGCTGCTTCCACATTAGGATGACAAAAGTTAATTCTCTCACTTATTTTTCTAAGACTGTGTTTTCACTTTTTAACATTTTCATGCCTAAACCATCTGGAGTGTGTTTTGATGTAAATTGTGATTTAACTTTATTTTTTCCAAGTGGGTAACCTGTTGTCCTAGCATTATTTATGAAAATGCCATCCCATATGGCTCTGAAATGTTATTTACTGAATATCCCCACAGATTGAGGTCTGTTTTCAGACCTTTCTTTTCCATTGCTTTGAAGGTCCATTTTTGTACCAGAGACAAACTGTTTTGATGACTGTAGCTTGATAATAGGTTCCTTTGTCTGGTAAGGCTGCTAGTCCTTAATTTCAGAGGACAAAATCCACTTTCAACTTATACCCCGATCAGAAAAGTGGCCATGTGGATTATGAGACCAGGTGTTCAGAAACAGAAATGGCAGAGTCCCCTGATGTACCATTGGCCTGGCTCATCTTCCTAACACGCACTGCTCTCCGTGAAAAAACCTGAGGTTCAAAGACTTGGATCTAGGAGGGCTGAATGAGCCAGTAGGTCTACTCTCTCTTCTGACATCCCAGAAAGGCTGAGTTCTTTATTGCCACAGTGACCCTGGGACCACAGAGCTTGGACCCATTGATGGCCACAATTGGACGAAACATTTGAATTGCTTAAAATATCCTGCCAGTTTTGGGAAGTGATGGACTAAACTCATGTCCAGCCTGTTATTATTAGAATAGGAATCGGCTGATAAAGTATGATAGGATTGCCTAGCATGTGCAGGACCCTGGGTTCAATCTCCAGCCCCAACACACACACACACACACACACACACACACACACACACACAGAGTATGACAGGATTAATCTAGTTCGATCATCTTTCCTTTTGTTACTGAGGACCACTGAAAGTCCAGCATTGTTAGGGCCAGGGTGTGTGTCCATTTGTTCCTCCCTACTCCTTACCTCCATCTCTCTTTCCGACTCCATATCTGCTCTTCCTCCTTCTTTTCCCCTGGTGAAACATTCATTTCTTTGCTCCTATAGAATTCCATAGTATGTGTGTGTGTGCGTGCATGTGTGTATTTGAGACTTAATCTACCAAAGTCCCTTTTTTCACTTCAGTCAATTCCAAACACATGGAACTAAGGCTGGTAGGAAGAGTGGTGGGGCCAATATGCAGATTCCAGGCTTTCTCATCTCTGGTCGATCCTGTGTTAAGAACCAGGGAGCTGGGGCTGGGCCCGGGCTCAGCGGTAGAGCGCTTGTCTTGCATGTGTAAGGCCCTGAGTTTGATCCTCAGCACCACATAAATAAAATAAAGGTGTGGTGTCCAACAACAACTAAAAAAAAAAAAAAAAAAAAAAATAGAACCAGGGAGCAATCTGACCATCAAATTCCCCAGCTATTCTGCTGACCTTAAATCTGTCAAATCTTCACCTACCTGCCAGGGATGGATAAGGCCATCGACACTTATATATTTAAGAATAGTAAGCAGCAAGCACACAAAATCACAGACTTGTGGATTTAGAATGAATCTTTGAGATGCTCTGGTCCCACTGGAGATGTAAAACAGTTTGCTCCTGGTCACAGAACTAGTCAGCTCAGATCCATTGATCACCAACCCAGGGCTCTCGGGGTGCACTTCCTTTTGAATTCCCCACAATAAGGACCATCTGCTTTCTTTCTTTCTATTTTTTTTTTTTTTTTTGGTGCTGGGGATTGAACCCAGGGCCTTGTGCATGCAAGGCAAGCACTCTACTGACTGAGCTATATCCCCAGCCCTGCTTGCTTTCTTAACACAATAATTACTATAATTACCGAGTTATTTCATGTGCTGAGTAATCAGGTAACTTTCAATCTTGTTCCCTAATTTTTTTTTTATATATGAAATCTACAGGGAATCCCAATATATCAAATAAAAGCTGGGCCTCTTATCAAGATGTGGGCTGGGGACCAGAGCCGATGAGTTGGACCTGGATCCATCCTATAGGACTCCCAGGGCTCCTCTCCTGCCATTGTCCTGGCCACCTCTAACATCACTGAGGACAGAAGTCATACGGACACCCTGCCCCCACAACCCTACAGCTTCTCCTATATCATAAAACTCAGGTGGGGATGAACTGGAAAATGGCCTTTGATCCTTTTGTCCTTTGCCATTGTAAAGGTTCGGTCTGCACAGTTCCTAACCGAACAAAAAGATCTCAACTCTGAGGCAAGCTGACCTAGTCCTTGGAGTTTTAATGCATTTTTAAACATTTTTCAAGTAACATTTGCTGAAGCCCCAGATCAAGAGATGGAATTTGGTTTTCTACTCTAGGGAAATTAACTCGCCCACAAACGATCTGGCCTCAAAGCTACCAAAGACATCCCAGGTGGGCAGCAGTCTGTGGAACAAGCTGCTGCTTCCTTCTCGTGAGCCAGATGGAGCAGGTGATGCTAGGATGGGACCGGACTATGGCCCTGACCACTGTCAATGTCCCAAGATCTTTGAAACCTAAGCAAGATCTACTTTCTGGGGAGAGCCTGCATCCTAGTTTTGCCATTCTCAGGAATCAGACTGACGGTTTCCCAATTTTTCACTCAACACTCGGGCTTTTCTCTTGGTTGGAAGCATTAGAAAGGACTCTGAAAATTAAGATGTCCAGTTGATCTGCTTGCATTCAAAATAGATGAGTCCATTTACAGACACACACACACACACACACACACACACACACACACACACACACACTAACACAGACACCTTCATAAATGCCAGAGTAACATAAAAACATTTGTGGTTATTTGAGAATAGTTACAGAGAGGAAAATGAAGTTGAGGTCAGAGAAGGGGGAAAGGAGAGCAGAGGCCAGCGTTCCTGCAGTGAAGTTGTGCAGCAATGAAGGGAGCTGGGTCCCACGTCCAGGGCCTTGGACTGGTGTGAGTAAGTGTGAGGAGAGGAGCTGCTGAGAGGGGTAAGAGGATGCAGAGCTCCCAGGCCTCCTGGAGGGCCACAAGGACCGCTGGTGTCTGGGGATGCTTTGGCATGTACAGGGCCTCTGACCTCAGTCGTGGCAGGATGACCAGGTTAAAGAGTCAGCCAGTGCCTCCTGGATCTCAAGCAATTGAGCATCTTTGAGATCAGGAATCAACGTTACTTTTGTTCTAGATTCCTCCTATTCACGTCACTGGTCCTGGGAGGTGACTTCTTTTAGCCTTGGCCTTGTACCCCTAAACTAGATTTGCTTTAAACTGGATGTTTCTTCATATGCTGGAAGGGTCATATTTCTATAATTTTCCACAAAAGCGAAACTATTATGTTCCTAAAAACAGGCTGGCTTCTGAGCCAAGGAGTCTGCCAACGGATGCAAATGTGCCCTTTCAAAGGAGGCAGCTGTGGATAAGAGGGCTTTTCGAGGTCAGAATACCGGGGCTTCTCTGGGCCTTCCCTGCCTCTGAATCTGGCTGCAGTAGTCCTCTGAGTCTGGCAGGGCCTTGTCCCCAAAGGCCTTGTTCTGGTGGCTAGAAGTGGGTAAGGAATGAGGTAACGGGCTCTAGGGCCACCCATGATTAGGATTAGGTCGTTGGTTCCCATTAGTACTTACTCTAGCTGCCCTCTACCCCAACTCATATCTGCTCTCTCCTCCTGAAGGAGCAGGGACAGCTCAACTGTGCATGTCACAATTCTGCACCCAGTAAGCGCTTCATAATGCTCACTGCTGGCACTACCACTATGACCACTTTCAATACATGCTTATTTAGTATTCCAGAGACCCTAGGTAGTGGGGACATAGCTACGACATCCGGGACACATCTGCTTCCCTGTAGCAGGGTGGGCAGGATGTTTCATCACCCACAAAGACAACCTGCAGTAAGACTTATCAGTGTGAGATGCGTGACTGGAGCCCAGTCTTAGAGGAACGTGAGGCAGCAAGGTCATTATGTGCTGATACAGAGAAGACAGGAAAATGGGGAAAAGGGAAGCCAGGGATCACAATCCAGCTTAGCAGTAACACAAGGACAAAGACACAGGGTGTATCTTGAAACGAGGCCTCCTCTGTGTATTTGGGAGCACATCCCTACCAACAGCAATCTTCCCAGGCCCTCTCCTGGAAAGGTGGAGACTGTGGGCTCCAGCTTCTCCCGAATCTCCAGGCTTTTGCACCAAATTCCTCTCCTCTTTCTCTTACATTGTTGATCTCCCCCTCCTAACTGACACCTCCTCATTAGTATGAACAATGCTAGGTCTCTCTTTCATTAGTTAAAAATGAACATACAAAGGGCTGGGGATATGGCTCAGTGGTAGAGCAGTTGCCTAGCATGCACAAGGCCCTGGGTTTGATTCCCAGCACCTAAAGAAAGAGAGAAAGAGAGAGAGAGAGGGTGGGGGGGTGGGGTGGGAAATGAACACATGAAATCCCTAGGTCTTCTCACAGCCACTCCTCCTCCTTCTTCTTCTTCTTTAAAATGTAGGTTTGGTCAAAGTTGGATGATTTCCATTACCTGATTTTTAAAATGCAGTGTAGGACTAGTTAAAACAAAACACTGTAGTGTTGATGCAAGAATAGGCATAATGGTCAATGGCACAGAATAGTTCAGAAACATTCCCTTGAATTTTCCCAAAACTTCTCTCACAATACCACTTCATTCTGATTTTCTTCCCACCATTCTTCTGAAATACATCGTGGGAAAGACATCAATGGCTTCCCCTCAACGTTTTATACATTTTTGTATAAATGTTTTACATATTTTTAATAATATTATTAGTATTGGGTGTTGTACATACTATTATAAATCATGTTAGCTTTTAAATTTTTATTTAATTATTTTCTGTTAACACATAGGATGATAATTTGGCTTACGTGTTGATCATGTACAAAAAACTTCACTTACAATAAATACAAAGCACTTATTTTAGAAAAAATAAAATAAAATGTAGGTTTGGCTGTTGTTCAGGAGTGGTAAGGGCATCTTATCAGGAAACAACTGCCAGAGAAATGCAGTTCACTGTACTCACAGATCCCAAGAAGAGGGGCATGCCAAGTCATGGAAGGTCACATGTAGAAATACTAGGGTTGGCCAGGACACAAGACAGAGTGAGGGGATACATGGGCAAAAACCTTTTTAGTTTTTGTGGCAGGAACTAGATGAGACAGGCATTATTCAAATTAATTGAATAATGGGTTGAATAATTGTATTGAATAATGCTATCAACATTGGGTTGATAGCACAATTTCAGAGGGCTCTGGAGCTTGAGTGTTATCTCCAGTTGTCCAATACCTGGCTCTGGGTGATTAGGGGAGAGGAAGAGTGGCCCTGAGCTTGGCAGCCCCATAGAGGTAATGGTGGGGGCGTGGGTTCTGGGTTGGTTGCTTTGCACACCCACATGTGAGTCACTGCCTGTCTCTAGGAACTGGGAGTCTCTCCAGAGTGAGAAAGGCCCCAGATGTCAAAGCATCAAATACAGAAACTAGAAAACATGGTCATTGCACCATTCTCCCTAGCAGCCAGGAGTCTTCTGCTTACAGTCACAGTTATAACTTTCTCACCTCCCACTCACTCCTCAAGAAATCTAGCATTCATTCCACTGGATATGTTCTCTCCAGAGCCTTCCTGCTCTGTCAAAGGGTCATTTTGCTGATCTTAGCTCATGAGCTGCTTCACCCCGTGACCTCTTCATGGCTTCCAAAAGGCCTTTCTTCCTTTAGCTTCTAGAATACCCCAACTTCCATCACGCTGGTTTCCCTTTGTTTCTGACTATGCCTTCTCCTTCTCAGCTCTTTGTGAAGACTCCCCTCTTCTGCTCATCTGTTGACCGTCAGCCCTTACAGATTTCTCTCTGAACTCTCAGGGCACAAGGAGCGGAGTAAACCCAGGATGCTCTATGGCTGGACCTGGCCTCTCCTCTATGCCAAGTCTACTCCAGACCCCTGTCAACCCTGTGCATTGGATGGCTGCACTTATACCCCCCACCTCACACTCAGCAGTCCTCAAATTCCACAAGTCTTTTCTCACACCAGGCTCGACCTGGGTGACTTGTCAAACTTGACTCAACTCTCTCTCAAAACCACAGCTAACCAAGAACTAAGTGCTACAGTGTTTCCATCCTGCGTGTTGGCTGGAATGATATCGTTTCTTTGTTTCCTCTGCTAATGCTTTCTCTCCACTACCTCCACCTCCCACCTGAGCAACACAAGTCACCCTCCTGCTCGCCCTTTGCTCCTGTAAGGCAAGCCCCATGCTGAAGTCAGAATGGCCATCCTTAAATATAGGACATGGACACAATCAGTTTTGCATTTTAGAAAGGTAGTTCCCCATTAACTCCAGGAAAAGGGGGAACCATTATGATGGCATCCCAGGCCCTTCTCAATCTATCGCTTGCTTCTCTCCCTCAGACTCACCTCCCATTACCCTGGTGGTGGGCCTGATTAAAGTGTCTGTCAGTTCCCAAAGGGGCTTGTCAGTGTGATTCAAAATGGAGACGGCCAGTTTAGCATCTTCTATAGATATCTCAAACATCATTCTTTCCCTCCTCCTCCTCCTCCTCCTCCTTCCTCTTCCTCTTCTCCTTCTTCTTCTTTTCCTCGCCCTTGAAAGTACGTTACTATAGATGATAATTCTTCTAATGTCGGTGCTTCCAGTTAGCTCTGTTCAGGGACACCTATGCATTTTCACAGGGACTAAATGCCCTGGGCCTTGCGCCTGTGTTTTCCTCTGCCTCCTCATTTGGCAAGGCTGACTAGGGCTCCTCTGACTCAATCCAGTGATGAGCTGTGCCCAGAAGACCTCCCAAACTGGAAAGAAGCACCCATCATGTTCTCCTGGTTCCCTCTGCTGAGTCCTATCACTGTTTATTATGCCACATGGAATTTTCTTGTTTTCTGTCTTTTGCACAACTTTATAGCAAGACTAGACCCATAATCTGTGGCGTCTCCTCTTAAAAAATCATTATAAAGTTCAAGCTGGCAGTAGAACACTAAACCAAGTTTGGGGCCAAAAAGTGGCTACAGTCCCACGAAGCTGACCTTGCTTATAGGACAGGGACTGTCATGTTCTCTGTTGTATCCCCAGTGTCTTCCTGATACCTGGCACCCGACAGGCATTCAATTACGTTTATAGAAGTTGTGTGTGTGTGTGTGTGTGTGTGTGTGTGTGTGTGTGTGTGTATGGTTTTGGGGATTGAACCCAGGGCCTTGTGCATGTAAGGCAAGCACTCTACCAACAAAGTTCTATCCCCAGCCCCATGTTTACAGAATTTTTTGACTGGGGTCAAAATATATGTGGGTTTCACAACTAATTTCTCTCACCATCCAACTTAAAAAGGTTGAGGTCATGGGCTGAAATTGTAACAAAGTATGTTGATAAAGAACATAAAAATGACAAACGCATTGGTTATCATAATATACATCAGTGGGTTAGCCAATATCTAACAGAGATGCTTAGGAATATAAAAAAAAATCAAAATCCAATTATATGCTATTGATAAGAAATGCATCAAAAAAGTCACAGAGCAGGTTAAAAATGAAAGAAAAGGCCAGGGAACACCAAAGAGGCACAAAGAAAAAAAGATAGTAAATCAGATAAAACAAACAAGGAAAAAACCAAATATATAACACACATGATTAAGGAATAACCCATAATGAAGTTATAATAAGATTTACACACATAAAACAAAATAACAAGATTTATATGCATAAAACAAAATCTGTTAGAAAAAAGAAGAGAACAATTTTAAAAACCAGAGCTGAGGACTTTGGAAGCTCTCTCACTGTTTGGTGGATCAATTAGATAAATGGAGATAAGAGCAGAGAGGGGGTGGACACTGGGCTTGGTGGGAAGATGTATGTGTGGAAGAATGCCTGGCATTCTGCGTCTTGGAAGCAGCCAGGGCATGTGTTCTCCTCAAACGCGCAAGGAAGACTTGTCAAAATGAATCACATCTCAGCCTGAGGAAAACTCACTGTCTCTCCCGAGCAGATACTCATGGGGCATGATTCTCTGACTGTACAAAGGGAGTCATTATCAATGAACACAGAGAGGTAAAAATTCAAACCACTTGCATGTTAAGTCTCCACCCACAACCAACGAAATTCCTCTGAAATAACTCTCCGTCTGAGGAGGAATAGGGAATTGAATTGTGTGGCGGTGTTTCCAGCTGCTTTGTACTTTTCTCCACCCAGGTGAGACTGGCACAGGGATATGCCGTTGACAGGGTCTCTAGTCCATCATACATGCACCACGATACACCACCACCTGGGATATCCAGGTGCTCCTTGACCCCAACAGGATGTGGTATCTACACAATATGTCTTCTAACCTTGACCCCTTCCAGTTAGTGTTAATTGGGAATACCTATGGAAGTGGCAAAGCTAGGAAGAAAAGGATGATCAACATAGAGGTGAAGCAAGTGACCGTCTCTGGGGAAGGCAGGGGAGATGTGACTGTGATAAGGTTGTTTCCCTTAGCACTTTATTCTTATTCTTTTTAAAAAATTTTTTTTGCAATTTTATATTCTAATTTGTTATATATGACAGAAGAATGCATTACAATTCATATTATATGTATAGAGCACAATTTTTCCTATTTCTGGTTGTACAAAAGGCGAGTCACACCATTTGTGTCTTCATACATGTGCTTAGGGTAATTATGTCCATCTCATTCCACCATTTTTACTACCCTCATACCCCCTCCCTTCCCCTCCCTCCATTTTGCCCTATCTAGAGTTCATCTAATCCTCCCATGCTGCCCTTCACAACCTCATTATGAATCAGCATTCTTATATCAGAGAAAACATTTGGCGTTTGGTTTTTTGGGATTGGCTAACTTCACTTAGCAGTATATTCTCCAACTCCATCCATTTATCTGCAAATGCCATGATTTTATTCTCTTTTAATGCAGAATAGTATTCCATGTGTGCATATATATCATATTTCCTTTATCCATTCATCTACTGACGGGTATCTAGGTTAGTTCCACAGTTTAGCTATTGTGAATTGTGATGCTATAAACATTGATGTGGCTGTGTCCCTGTAGTATGCTGTTTTTAAGTCCTTTGTTTATAGACTGAGGAGTGGGATACCTGGGTCAAATGGTGGTTCCATTCCTAGTTTTCCAAGGATTCTCCATACTGCTTTCCAGATTGGTTGCACCAATTTGCAGTCCCACCACCAATGTATGAGTGTGCCTTTTTCTCCACATACTTGCCAACATATATTGTTGTTTGTATTCTTAATAGGCAGCTATTCTTATTCCTTAAGCTGTGCAAATATATGTTATTCACTATTTGGTATGTATGACACATTTTGCAATTTAAAAATATCTTTTAAAAAAGAATAGAAAAACATGGACTATGGTAAATGGCTCAGGTGGGAATGCCATTTCCTTTTTATTTTTATGTTTATTTTTTGTATTGGGGACTGAACTCAGGGGCACTCGACCACTGGGCCACACCCCCAGCCCTTTTTTTATATTTTATTAGAGACAGGGTCTCACTGAGTTGCTAAGAGCTTCGCCATTGCTGAGGCTGGCTTTGAACTCATGAGCCTCCTGCCTCAGCCTCCCAAGTGCTGGGATTACAGGCGTGTGCTACTACACCCAGCTTTGGGAATGGCATTTTTTTTTTTTTTTTCAGATAAAATGTAAATAGGGAATTACAACATGGTTTTACTAAAGGGCAAGGGGATGGGAAGGAGCGTGTATGGAGTGGAAAAGGGTAAATCCTCCTGCTCCGTGATAGGAAGTAAAAAATGATGCCTAAAACTGAACAATTAATGAGGAGCAATATAGGAATATTCCATAGAGGAAAATCTTATCATGAAAATCAGTGAAAGAGTTAAAAGTAATTGCAGGGGTGGGGTAGGGGTGAGGAAAGAAGGAGTTATGAAGAAATGCTAAAAGACTTTTTCAAAACAAGTCTCAGCTTATGTGTGTGTGTGTGTATTTAGTTTGGCACAATACCTTTATTTTATTTATTTATTCTTATGTGGTGCTGAGGATCGAACCAAGGGCCTCACACATGCTAGGCGAGTGCTCTATCGCTAAGTCACAATAGAATATAGCTCAGTTGGTAGAGTGCTTGCCTCAAATGCATAAGTCCCTGAGTTCTAATTCCCAGCACCACAAGAAAAAAAAATCTACCCCCCCAAAATATATACATCTTTTAATGAAATGAAAAAATGAATCATAGAGGAAGCTGTTTCATTTTGGAGAACAACAATGTATACCTTCGGCTGAGTTAAAAGTTATGAGACTCCCTCTTTGTGGCTTGACAAAACTATATGTAGATTCAAAATAACTCAGCTGGAAGTACAGCTGCGGTGGGTGCTGGGGGAAATGGTATCACGTGACTTGGAGCAGTTCTGTCAAGGGTCGGCACACTGACATCAAAGATGAGCTAAGAGCTTCTGTGAAACTGGCTCATAAAGTGAGGAGGGAAAAGACAACTGTCCCCAATTAAGACAGGGCTATATGTATGACTGATTTTAAAAGTACACGTCACTATGTTAGTAGATTTATAAGTAGCTCAGTGGTAGACCAAGTGCTTAGCATGTACCAGGCCCTGGGTTCAACCCTCAATACCACAAAAGTACCTTTCCTCCTTTTCTCATTGGATAAACTGGAAAATATTCCTTGGAGTGACTATTTATATTCAAGCAAAAATGGTATAAGTTTTGGGGTTTTGGAAGTTCTTTCTAAGCATGGTACTAAACACAGGAATCATAAAGGCAATGACAGAGCTATCTTATCTTACAAAAATATAAAATTACAAGAGGAATCTTGAAAAATAAAATACCAAGAAGTGGTCAATATGTAGTCCAAAAAGCATTTTCATGCTCATAGTAATATGAATGGATTTATTCTTTCAGGAGAACTTGGCAGTATGCATTGAAAATACAATGCAAGTGTTTATAGATATTTAGACTTATGTACAAAAATGTGCACAGTGCTAACTCACAATAAGGGGGAGGGCACTAGGGAAAAGCAGCATTATCTTAGATTAGGTGGAGGGAAGTGATGGGAGAGGAGGGAGGGGTTATGGAGATGGGAAAGATAGTGGAATGAAACAGACATTATTACTGTATGTATATATGTGACTACATGACCAATATGATTCTGCAACCTGTATGCTTAGAAAAATGAGAAATTATATACCATCTATGTATGATATAATCACAGTGCATAAATGCATTCAACTGTCATGTATAACTAATTAAAACAAATAAAAAAATTTTTAAAAATGTATATGAAGCAGTTCTCCAGAGCCAGTTATAAAAGTGGCAATAATATATCTAAATAATAGGATACAACATAATAAGTTATAGTATATCTTGACCACAGCCCATTACAGTGGCATATTTTAAGCACCATGTCCTAAAATAATTTTTTTTCTTAAAAATATTGCTATATAGGAAATGTTACCAGATAATGCCTACCAATTCATAAACTAATTATATATCAAAAAAGAAAAAGAATAAAGAAAAACCAAGAAAACTTGGAGCAATGTAGGCACTGAGAAAAGATGGGAAGGATGAACATCAAAATCTTAATTACAATTCTTACCAGGTTGCAGTCCTTGATGTTTTCCTAATTTTGACCTGTTCTGTGGCCAAATGTGCTTAGCATGCACGCATCAGACCCCACCAACTCCAGATGTGGAAGTTAGCTTCATAATCCAAATGAAAATCTACACACGTTTTTTTTTTCCCCCGAAACCCAAAGTCCCAGGATTAGGAGAATGCTGGAATCACTGTTGTTAGAAGCATGTATATAAGAGAATGAGGTTGTCGGACAGGCTGGAGCCAGGAGCTGAGGGCCTTGAGTTCAGGGGCTGATGGAGAAGTTTTAGAGCAGGAAGATGACAATCATGCTGAGAAGGGGAGTGACTTCAGGTGACAACTACTTTTTCTAACTTCTGCTTCTGACCCATTAGTGGGTCATCAAAAAACCATAAGCAACTGGAATAGAATAAAAATGCCTGAGTGTTCTGCGTGTGGCAAAAGTTAAGTACTGTTCTGCCAACCTTTTGCTTTAGACATTTTATCTATAAGGAAGTATATCTTTCTGCCTCCCAGATTGTGAAATAAAACCAGGCTTCTTAATGTGGGTCAAAATAAGTTTGCAAGACCTCTCAGACCTCCCCGTATTACTCTCCTCCCTAGGATGGACATGCAAAACTCTGAGAGGCCAGAGACGACCCTTCTGGATAACTGAGAAAATTAATAACTTGTGCTGCTTCTACAATATGACACTGGGATTGTAATTCCCCAGGGATGTCCTCAGCAGACTCAAGTGCCAACTACAACAAGGAATTAAGGACAGGGCTTCCAGTTGGACTAGGTAAATTAAAACCACACATTACTTTGAGGTCTCCCAAATCCTATTAAAATACAAATAAGATATAAAAGTCAAAACTCCTACAGGGGCTGCAGTAATAGCATCTGGGATTCCGGGAAACAAATGAAACATTAAGTAAATGACTCAGCACCCTGGGGAACCTGATTCACGCATCAGACCCCAGCAAGGCTCAGAAATTACAAGCACCAGTTACTTTCAGATGTGGGAGTGCAGGCAGGAGAAGGATGTCGGTTCCCTCTTATGCTGTGTTCAGCCAGGACACTGCCCTCACCCATCTCAGCAGAAGACTTGAGATTATTCACTTGAAAGGCTGATACAGAGGAACGTTGGGCTCCAGGTGTCTGAAGGTCAAGGGTACCCACAACAAACATTTGGGTTGAGCCCCCATGCTGAATGATGGTGTTGTTCCCCCTCTGCCACTGGGCTCCCCTAAAGTGACTACTAGACTACCTTATCAGTAGGAACTGGAGCATTCCTTTCTGAGAAAATTAACTAACTCCAAGGAAAAGACCTACTGACATTTCCCCAATAAAATAGTCCATCTAGACCACCCTAGGCTGAAGCCCATCAGTCAGTGAGCCCTCAAATCAGCTCTTAGTGCCTCACTCTCAAAGACAAATAGACAGTCCTGGGTCATTGGATTCTTGAGCAAAGTCACTATCATTAAAGATAAATACCAAAAGCAGAGGAGCAGAAATCATAAAAAATATTATTAAGAGAATACGTTGCAGGTATTAAGCAACAATAGTATATGCCTAAAGGAATAGAGAAGTGAAAGAAAATAATGCTTAGAAATAAGAAAAAAAATGCTGTGGAAATTAAAAACTCAGCAGATAGGATGGAAGATAAAATTGAGAATATCTTCCAGAAAACACAAAAAAGGAAAGCTAGAGAATGACTCTAGGAGGTTCAATATTTGCATTTTTCGGAAGGAACCAAAAAAAAAAAAAAAAAATGGAAGAAAGAAAATAATCAAAGAAATAACTCAAGAAAAATTTCCAATCCAAAAAAAGCTATTTCCAAAGTGAATGGTTATCTAAGAGCTCAGGTACAATGGTAGGAAAAAAGACAGAAATGAAAGCACATTGGTGAAAATTCTAACACTGGGATAAAAGAGGAGATTCTGCAAACTTTCAAGGAGGTAAGGAAGAAAGGCCACATATACAGGATCAAATATCAGAATGACTCTGCACCACTCAAAAGCAAAGCCAGAAAGCCATTTTTTAAAAAATAGTAGCAGCAATAGAACAGTGAAAACAAATCTAACAAAGACTAGGTTATAACTAGACTGGGAGAATAGAGGGAAGGGGGAGATGTGCGTGTGGAGAGGGTTGGAAGTATAAAAATCAACTTTTACAGAAGGAAATAAAGAGATGAATTCTAAAAATAAAAAAGTCAAAATCAAAACAAGACCAGCAGTTTAAGCATGCTATTTAGAAATGAGGAGATACATATAGAATTTTTTATGAGTAAATACTTAACATTTGAAAATGGTCGTATTTAGGAAGCAGGAATGAGGTGGGGAGTGAGGCATGGGCTACTTTATTGATTTTATTTTTGGTAAAACATCAAAATAACTATTTGATATTTTAAAGTATAAACATCTATTATAGTGATTAAAATAAACAAAAAAAAAAATTCAAGGACTTAATTCTTAGCTTTAGGACCCAAAGCAATCTCTTCATGTCCTTTGTGGGTGATGGATACAGTATCATGATATGCTGCTGCTCAGTGAAAATCCAAGCTTAAGTAAGAAAATGCCCTGGAACATATGTGTCTCATCAGTTGCTGCTCAGAAAAAGCAAAGCAAACCAAACAAAAAACCAAACCAAAACAAACAAACAAACAAACAAACAAACACATGCATTTGGGGTTAGCATGGAGTAGGTCAATGTCCGTAAACCCACATGCGACTTTCCCCCTGCTGGACCCCAGGCTCAGAGACAGTGTAACCGCACTGCACAGCTATGATACTCAGCACACCACATTTCTGTTTTATCAGAAGAATAAAACCACCTGTTTTTATAAAGCAGTCACCAGTTCCCCCATATTTTTTGAAATAGAGCATTTATTAGAAATAGAGCCCATGGCTCAAAATGCCCTTAATACATCATTTCTTAATGTTTGCACAGATATTAATAGACAAAATGCTAAACACTTATGCATCAGGCAGGACAAAAATGACCCAGCTCTGTTGAAACACATCAATGGCAACATCAGGTGCCCTCTCAGAAGGGATGGGAGTAAATAATCAACAATAGTAAATTGTGAAACAAAGGACAAGCCAACCTTGCTTAACTATTAAAATTACCGGAATCAGTGGTTTTCTTTCTGCCAAGTTCTTCTGCCCACAGATCTAGCTCAAGTGTCTCGAGAAAGAATCAGATGCCAGGATACAGGTGCTGGAGTGCCAAAATCTCCCTTCCCTGGCCTCCTCGCCAGAAAAGCCCAAAGAAAGAGGGTAGCCCCAGAATCCTCCCTGGGGAAAGTCTCCGGGCTCCAGGCAGAGAGCAATCCCAGAGTGAAGAAAAGGCACAGCACCACTTCCTGTTTCTATTACCAGCTTCAGAGGGGAGGTGACAGAGAGCTGTGAAATCCAGACAACCAAGCCGAGAAAAACCCATCAACGCTGATGCTGCAGGGAAGGAGAGTCACTAAAGCTCATTTTAAAGCTGCCCAGTTTAATAAAATTTTGCAGAGGAAATATCATGTCAATTTTACTTTTTAAAATTTTCTTTTTTACTTTCTTGCTTTGCAAGTTGAAGATGCTGTCACACAGAAAAGCCCGACGTCTGGTTTCCTCTCACCGTGTGCTTTCTCGCCAGTTACACACCATAAGGTTTGCTTTGCTAACTGTTTGCAATACAAACTGCTTCAGACGGCAGAAAGGGATGATCTGAAGAAAAATCTCTGGGAATGAATTGTTGGGTGGGAAAAATAGGTACACCTCCCCAGTGTGGAGAAAAAAAAGTGTGTGTCCAAGTGTGACCACCCACTCATGTATACTCCAGGGCATGAATAAACAGATGGTGATGGAGGGGATGTCACCACTTGCTAGCTCTGTGACCACAGCAAATTACTTTGCTTCTATGAACCTCAGTATTCTCATTTGTAAATGGGTATAAGTACTACCCCACTCTGGTTTCATTAAGCATCAAATCATAATGTGTTTACATTTTGTAGTTTGTAGTGCTCTGTTATTAGTGCCCTTTGACCTGCAAAACACACTCTTACTAATAAGCACAGATAAAATTTCTCTCTGACCATGCAGATCAGAAAGGAGCTCTTGCAGAACAAGAAGAAACCTGTTATTTGTTATTCCAGAGATTTGCTTGAAATGTGACCCTTGCAATGCTCATCCTGTTCTGAGGTAGATCCTCTCCCTTCTAGGTGGGCAGGAGGAACTCAGGAGGTCACCCAAAAGAAAGTTGTACAAGAAAAGCTATCTGTTCATTGTGATCCTCCATACCAGTTCTTAGGTGGACCAAGCTGCTCTTTGTCCAAACCAGTGTCGATTTTTCAAATAAAATTTCATTGTGATGTTGAATGAGACATGAGGTTGCCACTTGAAATTCCTACTCACACAAACCACATGCCCTCAATACATGCCTGGAGACAGCTTTTATCCAAATGAGTTCAAAATGCCATTACTAATCCCAAATATTGCAACAAGTCATTTTACTTCTGATCTTGTAAGACCTCTCCATGCTCCCCCCTCTCTGTCTCTCTTTTACACACACACACACACACACACACACACACACACACACACACACACGAGAAGGTAGCAGAATGCTTGATCAGAAAGAATTGAGGAAACTTTTCTTTACAGTATTTAGCATGATTTTGAAGAATGTGCATGTCCTTCTACTGTGAAGAGGTCAGCAAATTATTCTACAGGTCACACACTAGCAACCACCTGTGCATGTGTGTGCTTGATTCAGAATATTCATGAAGACCCAGAGCACTCTGCTTATAGCACACCACAGTTTATACAGAAACTCACTCAGAAAAGAAATACAAACGAGTTGGTTCTGTTTCTCTGTCAGTTAACCAGATCTCTACCACTGGGTCCCTTTCTGCACAACATTTTGCTCCACAATTTTATGGAATGGATTGCATTAGAAATGATTTCTTTTCCCATATGAAGGATATAAGCACAAACTTTGAAACGATGCATACCTCATTCACTCATTTTCATGCAAAATAAGTAGCCATTTATTAGAAAAGTGGAAGTTCATATTCTGAAATAAAAGCATAGTCAGTATACTTCTGTTTAGATGTTAATCTCAAAAAAGGCTACCTGCTACTGTTTGATTTGAAAAATAAGTTGAAACTATGGGACCAAAGACAGATAATGCAACCTGCCAATCAAATCTGACTTTCACCTTGGTGGTGAATGAGCTAAAGCAGTCAGACTTACAAAGGAGCAGGGTAATAAACTCCAATCTGCATAGTGAGGGTTGCTTTGACAGGTGGGAACAGATGAGGCACATCACAATTCCCATACACTCTTTGGCTGAATTCCTGAAGCACCATTTCACACTAAGTCACCGAGCTCCTCTTCCATCCCTGTGATCCACATTGTCAATGGAGGATCACAAATATTGCTTCCAGGGTCCAGGTTGTTTGAACTTGAGAAGCCCCTCCCCCCATGGATTTGCTTCTGCCACATTTCCAGGCCTCCGCAGCTTCTGTCTACAGAGACTGAGGAGCTTTGAGCTCTGGGTGCCACACTGTGGGACACTTCCTTCAGGGATGGAAATCGTGAGCATTTGCTTCCAATCTCCACCTTCAGAGTGGGAGCCTGACCAAAGATCTCATGTGTGAGGTGGAGGGTGTTTTTAAATTTTATTTTAGCATTATCTATCGCAGTGGACTCCAGAACTTGGAATAGAAAGACTTACTCCATCTGTATATAACTAAAAATATCTCCCAAGAGAAGCTTTGAATAAATTGCTTAGAGAGGTGACTTTTTCTTTTTTTCTCATCAAAATTGAAACCACGAATGAGAATTAATCCAGAACCCATCCTTTAGAAAGCCTGCAGCATTTTTTTTCCACTCTTTTTAGAGTATCTTCTCAAAAGAGCATCATTCTTTTGAATGCAGCACCAGCAGGCCTGGATAGGAATCCTAACTCCTTGGGCAAGGTACTCGATCGACTCCTCTTCCCCTATTTTCCACATCTGTAAAATGGGTGAAGCACACCTGCCTCATGGGCTGTTGTGAGGGTAACTGAGTGCTTAGAACAGCCCTTCATACAGAACAAGCTCTCAATAACTAGCTGTTACATAGGAAAGTTCTCATAAGCTCCTATTGGTGGTGGAGGGTTTTATTTTCGAAGGCAGTGATTCAAGGTTCAGGCTCTGAAGAAGTAGATAGCCTCCATGGCAACAGATGAGCCTTTATTCCCCCTGGGTTGTTGGCAGGGCCACTGATACTTAGGCCAGCTGATGCAGAAGACAGGGAGTTAGGATGAGGAGTGGTGTGTTTTGCTTCACCCAAACAGTAAACCAGGGGCTTTGCCAAGAAGCACACGCTTTGCCAAGCTTCATCTCAGAATGCCCAGATTTTTCTTGCAGTTGTCATTTTGCCTGGCAAAGAAAGATCAGCATTTCAAAATGCTGATGCTTTTGCCCAGTGCCACATCCTGACCCATCTCTCAGCCCTGCTGCTCTGAGGTGGGGGCGGGGAGCGAGGGGGCCTCTGCTGGGCTGAACCCTATGTCCTCGGCTGTTCTCACGGTGGCTCACTCTGGGGCTGGTCCAGACATGCCTCCATGCAGTCTTCAGCATGAGATCAGGAGGAAGCTGTGGCTGGAAATGACCATCCTGTGTCTGGAGCTGACACAGACCCATTCAAAACATTTGCGATGTCTTTGGTCATGTAGTTCAGGGTTTACAAACTCATGGACTCAAAATTATCTGCACCCAGAGGTCTCTGTCTCAATTTATCATGACGCCTCTTGACTTCATCCTGATAGTGTCTCTGTTAGATAAATTCAGGCCGACAGGCCGTACCCGCCCAGGTGCCTTGAATCGGCCATGCTCCAGGTACCTTAGGTTATCCAGTGAGCCTGAGCTTTAACTTCTTGGAAGTGCCCATCTCTATGGAGAATCCACATTTGGTGGGCTCCGAGTCCCCGTCCTTTCTGATCCTGGGGATGCTCGCCTCTCGTGGGAATTCACCAGGGGGGTGGGCTCTTCCTTTCTGAGCCAATCCCGAGCATACAAGCCCCACTTCCACCCCTCTGTACTTAACTCCCCTCCCCAACTGGTCCACAATTCATTCCTTCTTCACTGCTGCCTTCTCACCGGCTCCTCTTCCCCTTCTCCTTCTTCTTCCTTCTTCCCTTCCCACTCCCCTTCTTGCTGCCCTTCCCTTCTCCCCTTCCCCTTCCCCCTCTCTTTTCCTTCTTGGCCCCATCTGTGCCCTTCTCCTCCTGGCCAGTTTTCCTTCCCTTCCCCTTTCTCCCTTTCCCTCCATGTGACTGGCGTTAGGGGCTGGTTAATAAACCCTTTTGCTACACGGCAGTTTCTGGCGTGGGATTTTTGACCTTCAGTCTCCCTTATCACACAGTGAAGGTTCAGGACATGGGAGATGCAAATTCTATCAGAAGACAGGGAAGGAGGGCTGGGGACATAGCTCAGTGGTAGAATGCTTGCCTAACCTCTACAAACCCCAGGGTTCAACACCCAGCACCAAAAAGAAAAAGGAGGAAGGAGGGAGGAGGAAGAGGAGGAGAAGGCAGAGGAGGAAGAACAACAACAACACTGGTCTAGGGGTTCAGAGAACTGGGTTTTGGCCCCAGCTCTGTCATAGCACACTGTGTGACCAAACCCCAACCACTGCCCTTCTCTGACCTTGGCTTTCTCACCCCAGGCTCTCTATGAGAGCATGAATGCAGTCTTTGAGGCTGGAACACCAGTCTAGGATCCGACCGCCATTTGGGCTGTACAGAGAGATGGAATGGCCTAAGAAAATCCCTGGAGCTAAACTTTTTTTTTTTTTTTTTTTTTTTTTTTGGTACCGGGGATTGAACTCAGGGGCATTCAACCACTGGGCCACATCTCCAGACCTTTTTTCTAAATTTTATTAGAGACAGGGTCTCAACTGAGTTGCTAAGCCTCGCTATTGCTGAGGCTGGCTTTGAACTCGCGATCCTCCTGCCTCAGCCTCCCAAAGTGCTGGGATTACAGGTATGCGCCACTGCACCCGGCTTGGAGCTACGCTTTGAAGGAGCAGTGGTCACAGACATGGTCTGAAGGCTTGGGGTTGGGGTTTGTATGTGCAGCTGTTGGGGGCCTGGCAGGGAGGGAGAGATGGATGGACTGTTAGGTTGTGCAAAACATGTATGTATGTGCATAATATGGATGACAGCGTGCACATGTGCACAAGAGAGGCTATGTGTATCACATGTATGTGTGCAGAGAAATAAGAATCTGTTTGTGAGGAAGAATGGGGAGAGTGAGGGTGAGTAGCAGTGGAAGGGGAAGAAGAAGAGGAAAAGTGGGGGGTGGGGAGGAGGATGTGAAATATGAGAGAAAGCATGGTGTGAGAGAAAGAAGGAAGAGGGGGAGAGAGGCAGGGAGAAACAAGGGGAGGGAGAGGGGCACAGAGATATATCTGTGGTGTGTGTGGATACGTGTGACCGTGTGTCTGTGTGCGTGACAGCCGAGCCGGGCTGGAGTAGTACATCCAGCCTGGTTTGCATTTCTCAAACACCTCCTGCACACCCTGGGGAAGTGCAGGAGGGATTCTGGGAAATTCTCTCCCCTGACTGCCTCTAGAGCAAGGGCTGACTCAGAGTCTGGAGGTAGAAGCTGGAGTCGCCCAGGGCTCCCTCCTCCTGTCTAACGTGGAGGTGCCCTCCCCACATTTCCTGGGTTCCACAGAGCAGCACAACCAGTGTGGGCAGAAGCTAGGGGCTGACTCACTCTCTCTGCTCAGGGGAGGAGGATGTAGGATCTGTTTACAGCTCTAGGCTTGACAGAGTCCTGGCAGGGATATGAGGAAGGTGAGGAGCAGGGAGGCAGGCTCTGCCCCTGTAATGGATGCTACGGTGCTGGGCTAGTCCAGGTCAGTGGAGGTATGTGGTCAGTTTAGAAAATTCTAAATGGAGACTGTAGTGGAAACCTGGCTTTCAAGGCTTGACATCTATTCACGCTCTTCCTGATACAACAGTGCCCCAAAGATCTAGGGAAATGCCTCTCCCCACCCCATCTCTTGTTCTTTGGCGGGACTGACCTCACCCTTAGCTTAAGGTGGGTCTTCCTTTAATCAGGGTGTTCCCTAGCCATAGTGGTTAGGCCAGGGAAGGACAAGGAAACTCAAATCACACCAGTGTGAGCCATGCCTGAGACCTTTGTTTGACCCTCAGGAATAGGATGGTTTCTGAGGCTGTGCGGCTATGACAGGAATAGGTTAGAGCTCTGGCCATCACCTTGCGATTGTGAGAAGTCTAAAACTGCAGCCCACCAGCAGAAAGCTATGGGGGAAAAACCCCAAGTCCTGAAGGTACAGTTTGAGTTCTGAATCCAGCCATACCTGAAGCTAGACTACTCCACTCTTGGACTTATTTGATTACACAAGCTAATGCATTCTCTTTTCTTTCTTTTTTTGAACTGAATCAGGGGTACTCAACCACTGAGCCACATCCCCAGCCCTGTTTTGTATTTTATTTAGAGACAAGGTCTCAATGAGTTGCTTAACACCTTGCTTTTTTTGCTGAGGCTGGCTTTGAACTCATGATCCTCCTGCCTCAGCCTCCCAAGCCACTGGGATTACAGGTGAGTACCACCGTGTCCTGCTTCCCTTTTCTTTAAGGCAGGCTGAATTGGTTTTCCATCACTGGCAATTCATAGAGGGTTGGCTGAAAGAAAGGTGCATGAGATTCCCAAAAGCCTACTGAGAACCCACAATGTTCTAGGCAGGAATACTGCCAGGTGTCGGGGAAGGAGGTGATTAAGCACAAGGCACCTGCCCAGTCACCAGTGAAGGCAGATTTTGAAACAAAAAACCAAAGTCCTAGTAGATGATGGTCTTGTGCTACAAAGCAGACAAGGAGGTAGACAGCATTAATCTAGAAGCCAAGTTAGGGAGACTGAGGAGCTGGGGCATGGAACAGGTAACAGACACCAGCTTTAGTGACAGATGGACCAAGCCTGAATCTGAACTCAATCAAGTCTCCATGTATTCACTTGCAACGGGGAATGGCAATAGTCTCATCTCGTAGAATCACTGTAATAATTATTTAATCCAGACTTATTTGTTGAGCACCTATTATGTGCCACAAACCGTGGACAACGTGGTGAGCAAAAACAGAGCGGGAGCTCACAACCCGGTGGGGCTAACACCATCGAATGGATACAAACTTGCTGGGTGGCAATCTGTGGTGACAGGGTTGTGGCCACGGAGGGGAGGTCTAGAAGCAGAATAAGAATTGGAACATGCGAAGAGGGGTAGACACCATTAACCAGAAAGCTGTGATGTACCAAAGGGCCCAGGTCTCCTGAAACATGAAGCCCACTAGCAGACTAAATTCCTGGGTGGGAGCACCAAGCTAGACTAGTTCTAGCTGGAGGTGGTAACCTCACGCTCCCAGGTGATCGGAGTGGGACAGGGTTGCAAGACCATGAAAGGTTGCAGAAAGTCAAATGGACTAAATTCCAAACTCAAGCTCAGTGCCTTATCAGCTGTGTGACCTTGCGCAGGCTACTAACCCAGTCTCTATGCCTATTTCCTACTTTATTCTACAAATCAGGAATAATATCTACCTATTGGCTTTCTGAGGATTTGTTAATATAGGCAAAGTGCCTTGCACCAGGAAATGTACTGTGACTTTCAGAACCTTCACTTTCCCTTCACAAGATTCTGGGTGACCACTTGGAGCCACACATGAGTAGAGAGACCCAATATGGCTCTAGGGACTACCAAAAATATCCCAGAATAGAGTCCTAGAAGTTTCTAGAACCCCTCTCCATCACCTTAAGGACTTGTCGGGTGAATATAAACTTCACCTGAAAAAGGTATTTGGTGAGGCATATGCATCCCTTATGGGATGGGTTGAACACCTTTCCCAGGCTTTCCTGCCAAATCTCTGTGGCCAAGGAAAAAGGACAGAACTCAGGAGGCAAGCAGATAGCCAGGGAGATGTCTTTGGGGGCTTTGGGGTCCTGACCATACAGGCAGCAAAGATACCAGGCAAGGCCTCTGAGTAGAGAGTTGGTAGTAGTTTCAGAATCTTGAGGGAAAGAGCCTCAGGTGCACCCCCTTCACAGTCTCGGTCTGAGGGGCTCCCTGTCCACAGACTGAGCCCAGACTGGCAGGTCAAGGAGAGGCAAGGAAACACACTGCACAAAAGACACAGCAGGACAAAGTCAATTTCAAGGCTTGCAAAACCTCCCACGAGCAGTTTCTAGCCTCTGAAGCATGTTCTAAAGTGTCCCTTGGCAATGTCATCTCCTCCCGTGCAGATTCAATACCGAGGACGGTGCCAGGGTGGGAGTGGAAGGCAAAGACGTCCCTGGGCAGGGTTAGTAGGGAATGCTCCTTCTGGGAGGTTCTGGGAAGAAGAAGAGACGATAGGAACAGAGCTTTCATCTTGTTTGAATCCCTCTTGTGCTGACAAGAATCTTGCCATCTAATTTGTAGATCAAGCACATTATTAAATGTGAGAATTAGAAGTGACAAGCATAATGCCCCATGCCATGCTGCTAATACTCATTAAACCATTCTGTCTATTATTTCAGATAAAATACAAGATGACTAAGAAGACACTCAGCATATACCTACGGAAATGTGCACCTGGTGATTTGATTTAAATTAGATAATAAGAGGAGGTCTGGGGTGTCCTTGATTTGTCACGTGACTTTTTCAAATTACTGTTGCCGAGAGATATCACGTTCTTTAATTTTTTTTTAAACAAGCAGCTGGCACCAAGGGAAAGATTTTACTAAGGATGAAGCATATGAATCATGAAATCCAAACTGTGGAGGCAGACTTTCCTCCACCCTGGGCTCGAGGTAAGGAGCTGACCCCTTAATGGCCCAGTTGGAGAGATTCTCAAGAGAACAGGCCAGCAAATTTAACCAAGTCTTACATTAAGGCTCTAGAGCCACAAAAGAGAGGTCAATACAGAAAGGAACTTCAGCTGGCCTGCCCTTCTGATGCACTTAGACCTGCTTCTGGCCATGGGGTTGCCTGTCTCCCACTGGTAGGGGCCATGTGCTCCTGGTTACCTGGATTTGCTGAGCTCCTGAGGTCCACACTCAAGAAACCATGACCATGGACATGCCCAGTACCCAAGAAACCATGACTAAAAGAAATTCACTGCTTCCAATAGTCACATCGCAGTTCCACTTGCGAGTTTGATGATGTAGTCTTTATGGGGTACCTACTTAGGGCTCCTCACCCCATGCTACCATCCTCCATACCCCCACAAGAAGCACCGACCAAATTGAAGCAGAACACTGCTACCAAGGAAAGAAAGGCTCAGATGCCCCTGTGGCCTAAGATGTCACTTTTACATGTAAATGTCATAAAAGACATTTTTTTTTTTTTTTTTCCCTGAAAGGCATACTGAAATAGACTTGGGAATAGGAATACCTAAGCCAATGAGTTTGACAGACAATGAGTTAAAAATGAATGAAGCTGGCCACCTAAGTTTTCCTTTTCTAAAATTGAAAGCCTACCCAGTAGCACTGCTTGGGTTGACTTGCATTTGGAGTGTAGTAACTATCCTTTGGCAGAAATGGTGACGGGACAGAGTGACTGTTCAACTGGGAGTGAGGGCTCTCTCCAGGGAATTGAACTTCACAGCCCACATGAAGGGATCTCTTCTCATACACAAAGGCAAATTCATCTGCTGCTCCTTCCTTTCCTTTTCCCTACCTGCCTTGGGGTTTCAGGCAGCTCTCCAATTCCAAGTGCAGGGTGGTGTCATCCTTCATATCACTGGTAAATCTCAGCACAGAGCATCTGTCTAATTCCTCATCTGCCAGTACCCACTGCTCTGAGGAATGTATCACAGGGCTCTCTGATCATTGTCAGAGAGCATTCTCAAGGGAAATGCCTAGGAAGGTCAGGGTTTATATCCAAGGTCTCCATGCTCACCAAGCATCCCCCCACCCCTGCAAACAAACCAGCCAGATATAAATATTGATTTTTCTTGATGACATTTTGAATGCTACAAATATTCATGGAGTGTCTTTCAGCATCCAGTAATACCACACTAGGTACTTATAAATAAATTCCTGAGAGAGACTTTCCCAAGGTTGAAAATAAAAGGATTTAGAGAAGATGTTATTACTGGAGGCAGACGCAGAGTCAGGCTGACTTTCCTTGACCTTTCCCCATTGAAACGGATGCGAAATATTCGCATGTACCTTGACCTGAAGATCCTGTACATTATTTTAGAGAAGATAAGCAAAATCTATAGAAAACGATTTTTATGGAAACACATGTAATTCTGCATAAACAATCTGTTGCCAAGGCTATTATAATCAGCCAGCAACATTTGACAGAGAGAGGCTCTTTCTTGGAACTAATGTATAAAAGCCTCCATGATTATATTTCCAGAAACCTCAGAAAAATTCTTGAAGTTTCATGTCTGCTTTTTGTTTTTATTTACTTCTTGGCTCTTGAGTTGACTTTTTGAACTATAGACAAGTATAATCACCTCTAGCATTTAGGCCTCTGATATCTAGGACCAAAATCCTACTGCTATGTGAAGACATTCTTGTCTCATACCCAAAAGCATGTCTCTGAGTTTTAAGAACCTGCATGGAGCCGGGCGTGGTGGTGCATGCTAATAATCCCAGCAGCTTAGGAGGCTGAGACAGGAGAATCATGAGTTCAAAGCCAGCCTCAGCAACTGCGAGGCACTAAGCAACTCAGCGAGACCCTGTCTCTAAATAAAATACAAAATAGGGCTGGGGATGTGGCTCAGTGGTTGAGTACTTCTGAGTTCAATCCCCAGTACCAAAAAAAAAAAAAAAAAGAACCTGCATGATGGAAAGTTCAAATACACACACACACACACACACACACACACACACACACACATATACATATATATATATATATATATATATATATAATGCATTGGTAATATTAGTAAAAACACAATAGGGAGCTGGGGCTGTAGCTCAGTGGCAGAGCACTTGCCTAGCATGTGTGAGGCACTGGGTTCGATCCTTAGCACCACATAAAAATGAAACAAATAAAATAAAGGCTTTTTGTCAATCTACAACTAAAAAAATAATAAAAAAAACATGATAGGACTCCCCTAAAAGCTGACTCAATCATTAATCACTAAAACTGCTGTAATTTGCAGAGGAAAATGAACTATTGATAATTAGACCAGAGAAAAAGACATAAACTGGACTTGTCCATGGCAATTCAAGAGGCATGGTCATGTTACTGAACCATTGGGAAAAAGAGACTCAGAAGCTTTTTTGTACAAAGACGGATTGAGGCTCGGGTTGTGCCTGTTTGACCTAGGACACCAAAATGGCTTTGAGAGTTGTAGATGGAAAAGGATGATGCTAAGACCACCTCTGGAAGCACCAATCTTTTCAGTCACAAGATTGGAATCAACAAATGGCTGAGAGGTTAAAACAACATAATGTAAGCAAAACTTCTTCCTAAATTTGAGTGTTAAACAACATATGGATGCATACTTCTTAACAACCCAGAGTCCCATTTTGGAATAAGTTGGCATTACGTTGCCTACGCTCCCAATATGGCCCTCTCTTCCATCCCCTGTTGGACATATATCTACACTGCAGGATCCCAGGCAATCACACAGTACCTGTCCTGGGAACTGCAGCTCCCCCTGTCTGTTCCCCTGGGATGACACCAGCAGCCAAGCTTTGAAGTTTTGCCCATGGGCAGATGGGGCTGGCACCAGAACCCAAGCTAAACTGGCTATAGTCCTTCCTCCTCATGATCACACTGGGTCATCTGTTCCATCTAGTCTTGGGACTGCCTGCTAGATAGAGGCTTCTGATAGCCACAGATGTCAAAATCACTTTTCTGAACCTAGTCTTGGAAATTGGGACCATCCATCCCACTGGAGGTCCCATGCAGTAAGCATTGGGTACCTTGTTTATTCCTTATTAGTTCTAGAGAACTAATAAGGGGCCAAGCCAGGACGCAAGCCTGGAATGTCCGATGACGAGGCCAGCATTCTTTCTGCAACACCAGAGGTCCTGGGTGTGAGGCGGCAGGCAGGCTCCACAGAGCCCAGGAAGTCAGTTATCACTGCCATGTCCTATGCTTGGCCAAGAGCAGTAAGCACCATTCCTGGTGACCCTCACCTGGACCAGTAGGCTGAACCACAGCCCCTTCTTGTGTGGCAGAGGGCCTTCCAAAGTGTGAAACCTCTACCAGCCTTCTCTCATCTTGAAAGCCAGTCTCTGCACAGTGAAAAGCAGGCTTTTAACTTTGTTTTAAGGTAGCTGCCCAGTTAGTAGATCTGGTCACTTAGGGCATCACATCTACTCCTCCTGGCGATTGTGGAATACCTTCTTCTGAGAGGCCCTCTCAGACAGTGAGAAGTTACTGTCTTGGAGTCTGGACTGGAACTCTGCTGGGAAGGTTAGGACTTTCCAAAAGCTCATTATGCGAGTTTAACCTAGGTTTTGAAAATTATTCAGCATTTTCTTTTGCTACTCTTTCGTCTGATTCTCCTTCTTTTATTTCTCTTCTGCTGTCTTCTGGTAGAACACATAAAGAATATTTTTAGGATTCGATCTTGTTTTATTTCTAGAGTTTTCGAGGGTACCTCTGTATGTAGTTTTTGTAGTGGTTGCTCTGTCTATTACGGTACACATATAACCCTTATCACAGTTGATTGTATTTACATTTCCTCCTCTTTAAGTGAAAAGTGGAAACCTTATTTTCAATTAGATTCCATTTTCTTTCCCACTTTTAAATATTATTGTTTGAATGTCAGATGTTGCAATAACTTTTGTTTCAGTCTTCAAATATGATTTATGAAACTCATAAGGAGAAAGTCTATCATATGTGTCCAAATTTCTGCCCTTTCCATTGCTGCTTCTTTTGGATCTTCCAAGAATTATCTTCTTTAATCATTTCTGTTTTGTTTCAATAACTTCCTTTAGCTGACCTTTAAGCATGTAACAGCCAATGAAAATTCTTTTATTTTTCCGTCTAAGAATATCTTAATTTTTTTTTTTATTCCTGAATGTAGAATTCACAGTTATCCATTCTTTTCTTTCAGCACTTGAAAAATGCTGGGTCATATCCCTCTGGCTTCCATAGCTTCAGATAAAAACTCCGCTGTCACCCAATCAGATCTGACCCTATAAGAAATGCATTGCTTTCTTGGGACTGTTTTCAAGATTTTTTTTCTTTAGTTTTTAGAAATTTAATTTTTTCACATCTTGGCACAGATCTGAATTTATTTATCTATCATTACGGGTCTTGAGAATACATTCTGGAATTATTCTTAGAGAATCACTTGTCTTCTCAAGATCAGCCAGCAAACTTGTTTTTTCATGTCCCTTGAGTAAATAGATATCTACAAGATAATTAAAGAGCATCATCTTCTAATTTTCCTTCTTAACAGTGGCAGTTTCTTCTTAGTAACTGGTTAAGAGAAAGATCCTTCAAGGGCAAGGCCAAGTCCATCTGAGCAGTTCCTTGGATACTCTCTTGCACACTAACCCCAGATACTTGCTTCTCTACTCTCCAGTCGTTTTCTTGTGTTCACATGAAGCCTTCTTCCCACCTCTTGCTGATCCTTGGGGCCTTCTGTGTTGCCAAGGACTGTAGTGAGAACTATAGGTTCCCTTGGGTTTTTGCCTGTCTTTCTTGGGGCCTTCTAGAAGCCTGAAGAGTGGCTGACAGTGTTATAAAAGGCAGATGATGCCTAATGACCTGTTGGCACTAAAAACATTGATGGCCATGTAAAGGGCCCACCTTATGGTCCTTTCCTCTGGAAAGAGTCCTGGTTTCTAGATTCCGTGTGTATCTAGCATGTGTAGGTGTTGTCAATGCTGTGCTGGAAAGAGGCTCAGGACACGGCCTCCCATTCAGTCCTGTTGTAAATGATCCCAAGTTCTCCCCTCATTGGCAGGAAGAAAGATGAGCATCATTTGTTGAGAGTGTCCTGCTGGGTGCTGTGTTAAATGTACCATCAATCCTCATGATAATTTTAGGAAATTGTCCACTTGTATTTCCACTTAACGAAGGGGGTTAGGAGCATTGGGACTTGCCTGGTCCACACAACTAATAAATTAAGAAACTGGGGTTAACATACAAGCTGCATTAGCAGTTTCTAATTTTCTCCACGCATGCTTAGAAAATCCTCTATAGCAATAAGAAGTGTAATTTTATAAGTGTGATTAGAATTTATAGTCTTGTCCCAGGAAAACACCACCTTCCGGCACACCTGCTGGGATTCATGTGGCTTCCCAGCTGTGCCATCAGAGCTAGAGCTCTCAGAGTTGGGGGTCTGACTGCAGATCCTTATAGTGAGAGAAATGAGGGTTGGTGCCTTTGGGAGCCTCTAACCATGTGACAGATACAACACTGGGCACAATTTATCCCGTCTCTGATATTTTAGCAAGACATGAGCCAAGTATTATTAATTATTGCTTTACAGATGAGAAAAATGATGCCCAGCAGCTGGTCACTGGCCACCCAGCTATTAAATGGTAGAACCAGGGTAAATGTTCCAATGAATTTTAGAAATATATTATCAGTTGTATATCTTACAAATAATAGAGCATACTAATCTTAAATATCATACTTAATAGATTTCTACATAAGTACAGTCCATAATACTACTGCCTAATCAAGATGCAGAACATTTTCATCATTCCAAGAGGCTCCTCCTGCCTCTTCCCATTCAGCAAACTCTCCTTTCCCCAAGGGCAATCATTACTCTGATATCTCTCATCACATATCAGTTTAATCACTTTGGAACTTGATTTAAATGAAAGCAGACAGTGTGTATTCATCTGTGTCTGGCTTCTTTGGCTCTACATTACATCTGTTCATCTATATTATCTATAGTTCTCTCCTTTACATTACTGTATAGTATTTCAAGATATTAATACATCACAATTTATATACCCATTCTGCTGATTGACTTTTGGGTTCCTTCTAGCTTGGGGAGATATTACCAACAAAGCTTCTAAGGACATCTGTGTGCATGCCTTTTCTGGACATATACAATTTTACAAAGGTAATGGAGGTTCCTCTTGTTCCAGCTCCACCCTGTGGCAAGAAGTTCTAGCTTTCTGTATTTTGTGTGTTTGCTTTTGGTATAGAAAACATGCTTCTTTCATGTTTAGACATTGGGGCTCTGGAAAGCAAGAATCCTATTGATTTTAATAGGAAGGTGTCTGACTAAGTTCTTAAGAGTGTTCTCCAAGCAGTATTCAATCCTTTCTTGGTGAATTCTTGAAATGAAGTGATAAAGGATAGTTATCACCTCTCCAATGAACACATAGGCAGGGACATACCCTTGTGGCTCCCCGTGTTTATCCTCATGTCTGTATTGTTCAATATTCCAAATTGCAAACATCATCTCAAACTACCCTGCACCCTCCCACCCTAGTAATACTCCCCATACCTCAACCATATCAGTTCTGCAGCCCCCAAGAAAGAAACTTTCTTTCATGACCCTGCATTCTCCTTCATCCCTCTTCTCTGCCAGGCTCCATCCCTCTTTCAAATCCTGTTTTAAAAAAAAACCTTTCCTTTTCTATTTTTTCAAATTGACAGCATTATGAGTTGGTGGGAACACGAGTATTAAGTAAATAAAACCAATGTACACCTATGTTTACACACACGTAAAGCACCACCTGCACGGGAATATACAACAGATTTTGGTTTCCTGGAGGCAATCTTTATACATAAAGGATATAATTTAATAAATAGCAAATTTATAAAAGATGAGAATAAAATCATTTAAACCTGACAAAACGTAATGCCCAAGATGTAGCTTACCTGCTAGGTGGTGCATGATTTCTCCCTAAATTAGAGATACAAGCTAAATTTATGAGAAAGTAGTAAAAAATTTTTTTTTAGTTTTATGATTGAATCTGAAAGGCACCGCTGCCAAATAGACTTTTTCAAATTATTTAGCTTATTTAGGGATTTTTATACTTCTTGATCTACAAATCCACTCCTAAAAGTCTCTTGTGGTGTCTCATTTTAGAGATTGGAGTGAAAGTCCCATTACATAGCTTGAACAAATCACCCAGGAACACATGGCCCTTGGGATATAGATGTCTGTCTATGGCTTCATCTGGATGAGGCTGAGGCTCTGGATGCTACTTGACTAGAGAATTGGGGGTCCCTAGAACTATTCTTTAGAATAAATTAAATCCTTTTTTTCTTAATTATCTCATATCCTCACTTCTACTGTTGTAGAGTAGGAGGCTCTTCAATTCTTTCCTTACCAGCTAGCTCTGAAGTACTCTCCTGCTGGTGCTGTCTTTGAATTACAGACAGCATGATATTCTCTGTTTCCTTTATGACAATTCTGAGAGCAATTCAGGCAGGATTGCTGGGAACGCGTATGGCCGTGAGGCCTCCATGCACAGGCTCACGCGCAAGCAAATGTCTCGTCCCTCCCCACGGGTGATGCTGGTCAAGTTTGTCTCCTTTAGGCCATTCATTCCTGCTCTCAGATGAGAACTCGAGAAATTTCAAAGCATTCTTCAGCGTGTGGTTGGTCTTGATTTTAAGAGCTGTGTTTGTACTCCTAAGAATGAAAACAGCATTCCCATTTATGTTTGTTCCTGCTGAACTTAATTGCTTTCGTGCTGAATATTGTCTCGTCCAAATTAGGCCTTGCTTCTCCAGGACCAAATGGAAGTTTTGCCTTTTCACTTCGTTGATTGTTTTCTTTGCTGTGCAGAAGCCCCAAGGCTTTACATTTTTAAAGGCATCTTTCTAACATGAAATGGGTATTAAACACTGGCTAGGCCCCTCTTATGCTGGGGTGTCCCTTGTTTTCAGTTTGTAAAACAAATTTTACAAAATTTTTGTTTCATTTTGTGTTCTATGGACTCTTTGGAAGGAACCTTGCATTCTAAATCATAAGACTTGTCCTAGACCCTTTTCAGCTTTATTGAGGTATTATTGACAAAATTGTATAATTTAAAATGTACTAAGTGATGATCTGATGTGTATGTGTGTGTGTATAATGAAATCAACATATCCATTCCTTAATGTAGTTATCTTCCTTCATCTTTCCTTTCTTTCTTTTTCTTTTTCTTTTTTTTTTCTTTTGGTGAAAATGCTTAAGATCTACTCTTAGAAAATTTCAATTATAAAATACTTGAAACTATACTCATTCTGCTCTACTTCAGATTATCAGAATTTATTCATCTTATAACTGAAAGTTTGTACCCTTTGATCAACACCTCCCCCTTGCCTCCACCCTCAGCCCCTGCCAACCCCATTCTACTCTCTGTTTCTGTGAGTTTTTTTTTTTTTTTTTTAAAGAATTCACATAGGGTGCCATGCAGTATTTCTTTCTGCATCTGGCTTATTTCAGTTAGTGTAATGCCCTTTGGGTTCACCTATGTTGTTGCAAATGGCAGGATTTCCTTTTTTTAATTTATGGGCTAAATAATATGCACATATACAAATGCACACATCACTTTTCTTTATCCATTGATCTGTTGATGGGCAAGTTGTTTCCACATATTGGTTATTGTAAATAATGTTGCAATGAACACCAGAGTGTGGATATATTTTTGAGGTACTGAGTTTGTTTCCTTTGGATTTGTACCCAGGAGTGACAAAAAATAGATCATATAGTAGTTCTATTGTTTTTTTTAAAGAACTTCTTACTGTTTTCCATAGGGGCCATATCAATTTATGTTCCCATCACAGTGCATAAGGGTTCCATTTTTTCTGCATCTTCACCAATATTTGTTGTCTTTTGTCTTTTTGATACTAGCCATCCTAACAGGTGTGATATGACATCTCATTGTGGTTTTTATTTGCATTTCCCTGGTGATTAGAAATATCCAGCACCTTTCATGTGCCTGTTGCCTATTTGTATTTCTCTGGAAAACGTCTACTCAGGTTCTTTGCCCATTTTTAAAAATTGCTTATTTTTAAAAAACTCTTTTAAAAACTATTGAGTCATAAGAGTTCCTTGTAAATGTTAGATATTAATGCTTTATCAGACGTATGATTTGCAAATAATTTCTCCCATTCTGGAAATAATCTTTTCATTTTGTTGGTTGTTTCTACTGCTATGCAGAAGTTTTTTTGTTGATGTAATTCTACTTGTTTATTTTTATTTTGTTGCTAGTATTTTTGGTGTCGTATTCAAGAAATAATCGCCAAGACTAACTTCAAAGCATCCCCTCTTTATCTTATAACTCATTTTTGGTATGCTCTATCTTTACACTATGCACATAAGTGCACATCTATGCACTTATGATCCTCTGAGTTCTGGCCAGTTCCTCATCTGACATTATTGAGATGTTAACTATGCTCAAATTGATCTGTAGATTCAACATAGTCCTTATCATAACTTTAAAGCCTGGTTTTATTTTGGAGGGGGTTCTGGGGATTGAACTCAGGGGCACTTGATCACTGAGCCACATCCCCAGCCTTATTTTGTATTTTATTTAGATACAGGGTCTTACTGAGTTGCTTAGTGCCTTGCTTTCACTGAGGCTGGCTTTGAACTTGCAAATCTCCTGCCTCAGCCTCTGGAGATTCTAGGATTACAGGTGTGCATCACTGTGCCTGGTGCTAGAGGCTGTTTTTGTGAAAGTTGACAAGATGGTTCTAAAATTTATCTGGAAATGCAAAGGACCCAGAATAGTCAGATCTCTTTTGGAAAAGAGGGACAAAATCCAAAAATGTGCATCATCTGTCCTCAAGACTGACTTTACATGCCTAATAATCGAGATGTGCGGTACTGTCATAAAGAGCAACAAACAATCAGTAGAACAGAACAGCAAACCCAGAAATAGACCCACACTTCCATGGTTATATGATGCTCAACAAAGGTACCCACAGCAATACAGCAGGGGAGGAATGACTGTAACACAGTGGTGTTGGAACAGCTGGATATCCATATTAAACTTGATTGATTTCCTTCTAAGAATATATATTCAGGCCAGAGACAGAAGACATACTGGAGGAGTCACTAAAGTTTCTTTACCTGGAAAAGAAGCAGGTTTCCCAAGATTGTCTAAGTCCTGTCACAGGGCCTGGAGAGGCCAGATTTTAGGTTTGGGTCCTATGATGGTCGATGCAAGGGTCTGTATGCTCAGCTGAACTTAGTGTGTAGCTATTCACAGGATGGACACTGCCAAGGAGCCAGGAAGGGTCACAACTAGCAGGAAGAGGATGGGATAAAAGGAAGCAGAGTCAGGCCAGGGATTCTAGGAGCTACATCTCTTAAGTGGGCCTGCTTGGGAAAGCTATTTATAAAGTACATGGCAGAAGCAGGTACCTATGCCCCTAGCCTCCAAGATCACATCCAGATCTGGTATCTAAGGAGTCCAAATGCAGAGAGACTTATAATCTAATAATTCACTATTCTTTCCCCCCTCCTTTTTTGTTTTTGGTGCCCAGGATTGAACCCAGAGGTGCTTAACCATTGAGCCACATCCCCAGCCTTTTAAATTTTTTTTCTTTTTTTCTTTTTTTTTAGAGGAGAAGTTTTATTTGGCTCCTGGTTTCAGCGTTTCAATCCATGGTCAGCCAACTCCTTGGAGTTAGCAGGTTATACAGAACATCATGGCAAAAGGGCATGGGATAGGACATGACAGGCTGGAAGCAGTGAGAGCTCTGATTACCCAGGAAAAAATATAAACCCCAAAAGCGTGCCCTCAAGTGAACTACTTCCTCCAGCCACACTCTGCCTGGTTACAGTTACCAGGAAGTTAATCCATATCAGTGGATTAATCCACTGATTAGGTCAGAACTTTCATAGTCTAATCATTTCACTTTGAACATTCTTGCATTGTCTCACACATGAGCTTTTGGGAGACACCTCATATCATAACTTAACAAGTAACTATAAATGCAGAGTTTCCCATATCTCCCTCCGGGTCAGTAATTTTCTAGAACAACTCACAGAACTTACAAAAGCACTTTATTTATAACTATAGTTTTATTTTGAAGGATGCAGATCAGCATCAGCCAACTGAAGAAAACTAAAGGACAAGGTCTGGTGGCATCCCAAATGTAGAGCGTCTGTGCCCTCTCTTCGTGGGATGAGGACTCATCACACTCCCAGTTTATCAACCAGGAAATTCACCAAGTTTCCGGAGTCCCGAGTTTTAATTGGGGTTTTGTTGTGTAGGCATGCTGGAGTAATTATTAGCTATGTGATTGAACTCAAATATGTAGCTCCCCCTCCTCCTTCAGAGCTTCAGGCTGATAGCAAAATGGCCATCTCCCAACTAAGGCAAGGCAGGCTAGCCACTCTACTTTGGCATGCCTACCTTATAAGTTTGATTTCTGTACAAGGGTCATAGAAATGCTTTACTAACTGTATACAGTTAGCTGTTGGTTAACTGTCCCAAGATAGACCTGTGGCATGAATCATCTGAGGATATGCTTAATGCAGAATCCCTCTTATTTGCTTGTAGAGGCTCCCTTAGAGTTCATACTATGTATATTTCCTTCAGATAGATCAGTTGGGAACTGGATTGATTACTTTTGCTCAATAGAATCTTTAATTGTTGGAGATGAAAAAACCTTAGGGAATTTCTTTTTTTTTAAATTTTTTTGTTTATTTAATTATTTATTTACTTATTCATAATGCATGAGTATAGCATCTTTTTACATACAACTGCTTGTATACAAAGTATATAAGTACCATTCAGATCTTCAATCATGCATTTAGGATAATGATATCCATCTCATTCAACCACCAATTTTTTTTCCTTCCTCCCCCTCCTTCCCCCCTTGTTCCCTCCCTTCCCCTCTCTTCCCTTTGACCATTCTAGTGTTCCTTTAATCCTATGTACCCCCATCCAACAACACTGTGAACTAGCCTCCTTATATCAGAGAAAACATTCGGTATTTGGATTTTTGAGATTGACTAATTTCACTTAGCATTACATTCTCCAACTTCATCCATTTACCTGCAAATGCCATTATTTTATTCTCTCTTATTGCTGAGTAAAATTCCATTTTGAATATATACCACATTTTCTTTATCCACTCATCTACTGAGGGACATCTAGGTTGGCTCCACAACCTAGCTATTGTGAATTGTGCTACTATAAACATTGAAGTGGCTGTGTCACTGTAATATGCTGTTTTTAAGTACTTTGGGAACAGACCCCAGAGTGGGATGGCTGGGTCATAGGGTGGTTCCATTCCCATTTTCCCAAGAAATCTCCATACTGCTTTCCATAGCGGTTGCACCATTTTGCAGTCCCACCAGCAATGTATGAGTGTGTCTTTTCCCCCACATCCTCTCCAACATTTATTGTTGTTTGTGTTCTTGATAGCTGCCATTCTGACTGTAGTGAAATGAAATCTTAGAGTAGTTTTGATTTGCATTTCTCTAATTGACAGCAATGTTGAGCATTTTTTCATGTATTTGTTGATTAAATGTGTATCTTCATCTGAGAAGTGTCTTTTCAATTCCTTAGCCCATTTATTGATTGGGTTATTTGCTTTATTGGTGTTAAGTTTTTTGAGTTCTTTATATATTCTAGAAATTAGTGCTCTATCTGATGTGCATGTATTAAATATTTGTTCCCAATTAGTTGGCTCTCTATTCACCTCACTGATTGTTTCTTTAGCTGAGAAGAAGCTTTTTAGTTTAAATCTATCCCATTCATTAATTCTTGGTATAGTTCTTGCGCTACAGGATTCTTGTTAAGGAACTTGGGACCTAATCTGACATGTTGGAAATTGGAGCTTACTTTTTCTTCTATTAGGCATATTGTCTCTGGTCTAATTCCTAGGTCCTTGATCCACTTTGAATTGAGTTTTGTGCATGGTGAGAGATAAGGGTTTAATTTCATTTTGTTGCATATGGATTTCCAGTTTTCCCAGCACCATTTGTTGAAGAGGCTATCCTTTCTCCACTGTACATTTTTGGTGCCTTTGTCTAATATAAGATAGCTGAAGTTATATGTATTAGTCTCTTTGTCCTCAATTCTGTACCATTGGTCCACCAGTCTGTTTTGGTGCCAATACCATGCTGTTTTTGTTACTATTGCTCTATAGTATAATTTAAAGTCTGGTATGGTGATGCCCCCTGCTTCACTTTTCTTGCTCAGGATTGCTTTGGCTATTCTGGGTCTCTTATTTTTCCAGATGAATTTCATGACTGCTTTTTCTATTTCTTTGAAAAATGACATTGGAATTTTGATTGGAATTGCATTAAATCTGTATAATGCCTTTGGTAGTATGGACATTTTGAAAATATTGACTCTACCTATCCAAGAGCAAGGTAGGTCTTTCCATCTTCTGAGTTCTTCTATGATTTCTTTCTTTATTTTCCTTATAGAGGTCTTTCACCTCTTTCGTTAAGTTGATTCCCAGGTATTTTATTTTTTTTTTTATGCTATTGTAAATGGGCTAGTTTTCATCATTTCCCTTTCAGAGGCTTTGTCACTGATGTACAAAAATGCCTTTGACTTATGGGTATTGATTTTGTATCCTGCTACTTTACCAAATTCATTTACTAGTTGTAAAAGTTTTCTGGTAGAGTTTTTTTGGGTCTTCTAGGTATATTATCATGTCATCAGCAAATAGTGCTAATTTGAGCTCTTCTTTTCCTATCTGGATCCCTTTAATTTCTTTCGTCTGTCTAATTACTCTGGCCAGAGTTTCCAGTACTGGGTTAAATAGCAGTGGTGAAAGGGGGCATCCCTGTCTTGTTCCAGTTTTTAGAGAGAATGATTTCAATTTTTCTCCATTTAAGATAATGTTACCTCTGGGCCTTGCATAAATAGCTTTTATAATGTTGAGATATGTTCCTGATATTCCTAGTTTTTCCAGTGTTTTGAACATAAAGGGGTGCTGTATTTTGAAAAGTGCTTTTTCTGCGTCTATTGAGATAATCATATGATTTTTATCTTTAAGTCTATTGATGTGATGTATTATGTTTATTGATTGCTGAATGTTGAACCAGCCTTGCATCCCTGGAATAAACCCCACTTGATCATGGTGCACTATCTTTTTGATACGTTTTTGTATCTGATTTGCCAGAATTTTGTTGAGGATTTTTGCATCTATGTTTATTAAAGATAGTGTCCTGAAGTTTTCTTTTTTGGATGCGTCTTTGCCTGGCTTTGGAATCAATGTAATATTGGCCTCATAGAAAGAGTCTGGAAGAGCTCCCTCTTTTTCTATTTCTTGAAATAGTTTGAAGAGCATTGGTATTAGTTCTTCTTTAAAAGTCTTGTAGAACTCGGCTGTAAACCCATCAGGTCCTGGACTTTTCCTTGTTGGTAGCTTTTTGATGACATCTTCTATTTCTTCGCTTGTAATTGATCTGTTTAAATTGTGTAGCCTCCAGATCCAGTTTAGGCAAATCATATGACTCTAGAAATATGTCAATGCATTCAGTATTTTCTATTTTATTAGAGTACAAGTTTTCAGAGTAATTTCTAATTATCTTCTGTATATCTGAGGTGTTTGTTGTGATATTCCCGTTTTCATCACGAATGTTAGCAATTTGAGTTTTTTCTCTTCTTCTTTTTGTTAGCATCGCTGAGGGTCTGTCAATTTTGTTTATTTTTTCAAAGAACTAACTTTTAGTTTTGTCAATTCTTTGAATTGTTTACTTAGTCTCAATTTCATTAATTTCTGCTCTGATTTTAATTATTTCCTGTCTTCTACTGCTCTTGGTGTTGATCTGTTCTTCTTTTTTCTAGTGCTTTGAGGTGTGATGTTAAGTCATTTATTTGTTGTTGTTTTTTTCCTTTTAAGAAATGAACTCAGTGCAATGAATTTTCCTCTTACTACTGCCTTCATAGTGTCCCAGAGATTTCTATATGATGTATCTGTGTTCTCATTTACCTCTCGGAATTTTTTAATCTCCTCCTTGATGTCTTCTTCAACCCCTTGTTCGTTCAGTAAGATGTTGTTTAGCTTCCAGTTGTTGGAGTAATTTTTTTTATTTCTTGTTTTATCATTGATTTCCAATTTCATCCCATTATGGTCTGATAGAATGCAGGGAATTATCTCTGCTTTTTTATATTTGCTGAGGGTTGCCTTGTGGCATAATATATGGTCTATTTTGGAGAAGGAGCCATGTGCTGCTGAGAAGAAGGTGTATTCACTTACTGAGGGATGAAATATTCTATATATGTCCGTTAGGTCTAAGTTATTAATTGTTTTAATGAGGCCTAAAGTTTCTTTATTAAGCTTTGTTTGGATGATCTATCCAGTGGTGATAGAGGTGTGTTGAAATCCCCTAGAATAACTGTGTTGTGGTCAATTTTACTCTTGAACTTGAGAAGAGTTTGTTTGATGAATGTAGGTGCTCCATTATTTGGGGCATATAGATTTATGATTGTTATATCCTGTTGATGAATGGTTCCCTTAAGTAGTAAGAAATATCCATATTTGTCCCTTTTGATTAGCTTTGGCTTGAAGTCTACCTTATTTGAAATGAGAATGGAAACCCCTGCTTGCTTCCGCAGGCCATGTGAGTGATAAGACTTTTCCCAGCCTTTCACCTTCAGTATATTGATGTCTTTTTCTATGAGATGTGTTTCTTGGAGACAGCAAATTGTTGGGTCATTTCTTTTAATCCATTCAGATAATCTGTGTCTTTTGAATGGCAAGTTTAGGCCATTAACATTCAGGGTTATTATTGAGATGTGATTTTTATTCCCATCCATTTTTATTTGTATTATGATCTTTAGCTTGATTTAGTTTCTCTTCTGGTTGGTATTTCCCTTAGTTTAATATCTCCCTTTGTTGATTTTCGTTGTTATTTTTCTCTTCTTCTTCATGAAAAATGTTGCCCAGGATCTTCAGAAGTGCTGGCTTTCGAGATGCGGAATCTTTTGACTTTTGCTTGTCGTAGAAGATTTTTATTTCATCTTCGAATCTATAGCTCAATTTTGCTGGATATAAGATTCTTGGCTGACATCCCTTTTCTTTCAGAGCTTGAAATATGCTATTCCAGGATCTTCTTGCTTTTAAGGTCTGGGTAGAAAAATCTGAACATAGTCTGATTGGTTTTCCCCTATATGTAATCTGCTTCCTTTCTTTTTGGCTTTTAATATTCTCTCCTTACTCAGTATATTAGGCATTTTCATTATAATGTGTCTTGGTGTGGATCTGTTGTGATTTTGTATGTTTGGTGTTCAGTATGCCTCTTGAACTTGGTTTTCCCCTTCATTCCTCAAGTTTGGAAAATTTTCTGTAATTATTTCATTAAATAAATTACTCATTCCTTTGGCTTGAAACTCTGCCCCCTCCTCTACCCCAATCACTCTTATGTTTGGTCTTTTTATGTTGTCCCATAATTCTTGAATGTTCTGTTCTTGGTTTCTTACCATTTTTGCTGTGTGATCTAGATTTTTCTCTAGGATATATATTTTGTCTTCATTGTCTGAGGTTCTTTCTTCCAAGTGATCTACTCTGTTGGTGATACTTTCGATTGAGCTTTTATTTTGGTTTATTGCTTCTTTCATTTCCAGAATTTCTGTTTGGTTTCTCTTTAGAGCCTCTATCTCCCTACTGAAGTAATCTTTTACTTCCCGTATTTGTTTATGGAGTTCTTTGTCAAAATGATCTTTCGCCACCTGTATTTGCTCCCTCATCTCATTTTTGAGTTCATTCTTAAATTCTGCAAACATTTGGCATATGTAATTTCTAAATTCCATCTCTGGCATTTCACCAACTGTGCATGCCATGGAATATGCTGAGCAGGTATATTGATTTGTTTGTGTCACTTTCTTCCCTTGTTTCTTCATATTGCTTGTGCATCTATTCTTCCTGCACTGTGGGACCTTGACTATTTTGATTTTACCTTAAAACCTCACGTTGCTCCTGTAGTACAATGATATCAGATCCCCTTATATTTCCTTTACACTTTAAAATCAAACACTTTCTATTCAGAGAATCCCAGTTTGATCACAATGTACAGATTTAGTTAACCCAGATATTGTTTCCAATTTACTCTGTATGCTTCTGATGGGGTTTTATAGTTTCAAGTAATGGACAGAGAGGTGATATGTTTAGGAAGAAGGAAGTGAGTGTATTGACTTGTTCTTTCTTAGAAAGTATGAAAAGAGAGTTCTATGGAAGTGGTTTAGTATCAGCAGACAAGAGAGGAAAGAGAATGGAGTGAATGATTAGGTGGAAAGACCGATTTATATATAAACTTAACTTATGCAGTGGTTGAGAGAAGAAATAAAGAAAGATGGAAAAGAAAAAAAGAAGAAATAAAAAAAATGACCAAGGAGTAGAAATTAGTGCAAGAGAGAGGAGAGAGAGAGTGAGTCTAGAAAATAGAGAATAAACTATATATAACACCACTTTGCTATATATTTCAATTGTACCCGTTCTAAAAATCCCAATTTCTGTGAATAACTTGTTTTTGCCTCTGTCAAGTATGCAATGGCAGGGTGTAAATAGGGAAGATGAAGGAAGAAGAAAAAATACAAGAGTGAGAAGGAAAGAAAGAAAGAGAGGAGCAGAAGCAAACAAATACACTGTCAAACAAAACAAAAACAAAGCAAAAACAAACAAACAAAAAAAAACCCCTAAGAAACAACAAAACAAACAAACAAAAAGAAAAACATTGAACCCAGGAACAAGTCTCAAACAAAATGGACTCTTGGAAGCCGTTCTTTTTTCCCTTCCAGTTTAAGCCAATTGACCCAGATCATGTCCAGTCAGCAATCCTGTTAGTGGAGTCAAGGCTGCACCTTTGGCCAGTTGCAGAATGGCACAGTGGAAGAGTGGAGGGGGCTTATCCTCAGGTCTGGCCCTGTGTGCAGCAGCAGGGAGCTGCCACTCTGGGCCCTGGAGGCCAGGCAAACTGGCGGCTGGGTCTCTCATCCCGGGAGGGCGGGTGCCTACCTCTTGCTCTGGTCACAGCTGGGCAGGTCGCACTCCCCCCGGAAGTGGAGAAGGCCCTTCCCCAGGTCTGGCCCTGCGTGCAGCAGCAGGGAGCTGCCACTTTGGGCCCTGGAGGCCAGGCAAACTCTTTTTCTTTTTTTTAAAGACAGGTTTTCACTAAATTGCTTAGGGTCTTGCTAAGTTGCTGAGGTTGGCTTTGAACTCATGACCCTCCTGCCTCAGCCTCCTAAGCCATTGGGATTATAGGCATGCACCACTGTGCCAGGCTTCCCTTTGTCTTTCACCATCTCTACTATGCTTTATGACTAAAGATGGAAATTAAGATGAAGAAAAGGAGAGGGAGGGAGAAATAAGGGAGGAATCAATGCTGGCTACATCTGGGCCTCCCTGAACTGTGCTTCTCCTCCTCCAGCCAGGCCAGCTCCCATCATTCTTCAAGAGGAGCTGTAAAGTCATAGACCTGGTCCCCATAGTCCACAGGACCCACTCACAGCCTTGCACCTTCTCCTCCCGGTGCTCACTTTCCCTGGGATCACACAGTCTTCCCTAAGAGTTCCAGGAGCACAGAGGCTGAGTCTGCACTGCTCACATTGACTCCGGAGTGCTGGAACTCTGTCCTCATACACAGCAGCCTTCATTAAAAAGGTGATGAATGAATGACCAAGTCCCTACCAGCTTCCTCATAAGCACACAGGAGATTTTCTTCTCTGTTCCTGGCAAAACTCAAAATGTCTCTTAAATGTAAGGTAATGCTCTGTTCCTTCAAATCAAATTCCTCACTCAAATGATCTTATATTACTCCAGACTATTTTATGGGGAGTATTTGGATTTTAATCTGATTTTCATCTTACATGTTTTATTACAGAAAGAGTTATGGGTCCAATTCTCTAAATTTATCTGCAAAAGAAATGGAATTGATTTTCTGACAGAAGATGAGAAAATGTCATTTCCCTTTATTATTAGGGGGCCCATTTCAAGAAGGTAGGTAAAGAGAGAGAAAAAAAATTTACTGTTTCTGTTTTTCCTCAGGTACTGTAATTGACAATTAGATGTAAGCTTTAAATAAGCTGATAACTCGGGTCTTGTTGAAATTACAGAGTTGCAAAATCCCAAGCTTAATGACAACAGGAAAAGCACATACAATTAAATATTAAAGAGATGGGTTGTTGATTTCTTGTCTAGAAAATGAATAATCATCATTTTGGGTAATTAAATATAAACTGACTAAGAAACACATAAGAGATGAGTGTTTGGAATTTTGTGCCTGGTCAAAGCTGTTGGGATTGATTATATTCAGACCTAGGCTGAATTGGTCCCATAACTCTTCCTGTCAGGGAGCTCCCGATGTAAGCTACTACCTCCTGTGATGGCCTAAAGCGGGGTTCAGAAACACCATGCTGATTTCCTAATGTGGCTATTTGAATGATGCTGCAAAGGACGTGGGAATGCAGGCATCTCTTTGACATAATGATTTCAAATCCTGGGACACATATCCAGGGTTGTTACATCAGCTCCATTTTCAATTTTGGGAGGCACCTCCATATAGATTTCCACAAAGGCTGCACTACTTTACCTTCCCACCTGCAGTATGCAAGAGTTCCTTTTTTCTCCATATCCTTGCCTACACTTGCTATTGTCAGTCTTTTTGATAATAGCCATTTGGTGGATAAATGAAATCTGGTAACAACCTATTAGTCAATAGGAGGCCATATAAATGATGGTGGGTCCCATAAGATTAGGCACAACAAAGTTGCCAACAATGCATTTCTCAGAACATTTCCCTGTCAGTCAGTAAGCAGAGGGTTGTGGTGGATTTTGTGATGCTTCTCTTAGTAACTGATATGTCAAACAGGCAAAAGAGAGCAAGAATACAGCTCTGAATAGCACGATAGCAAGCTTGGTCTAAAGATTACACCTAGAACACTCTACTCAACAATTCATGAGTATATATTCTCTGCAAGCACCTGTGGAATATTTAGGGAAGTTGACCATGACAAGTCTCAATAAATTTCAACAGACTGTCCTGTAGGCCATGGTCTCTGAGCACAAGGCAATTAATTTTGAAATCAATAATGAAAATTATACTTAGAAATACCTAAATACACTTAGAAATACCTATTTTTGTTAATTTAAAATGTAATTTTAAAGATCACATGGGTTGAATAATTACTTTGCATACAAACAGTGTTATGTAAAAAGAGGCTCTATATGTGTATTATGAATTGTAATGCATTCTACTGTTACAAACACAACAACTTTGAATTAACAAAAAAGATCACATGGGTCAAAGGAAAAAATCAATCTGGAAACTAAAAATACTTAGAATTGGATGATGATAAACTACATATCAAAACTTAAAAAAAGTAGGTGAAACAGTGCTGTTACACCAGCAGCAGCATCACATAGCTCAGCTTCACTATGCACGGAGAGGCCACCTGGGTTGATTGGCCTATGTCATTTAGGTTCCACTGAACACACTTTGTGGTGTTCACACATTGATAAAATTGCCTAATAATGTATTTTTCAGGACATATCCTCATATTGAAATAAAACATCACTATCTGTGGTAAAAAGTTTCTTTGAAAACCCTGAAAGACCTACATATAAATAGAACTAATTTTTAAAAAGAAGAAACACAGACTTCACTTTTGTACTGCTGTGGAAGTATCTTTCCTCATGAAATGCTTGTGCATAATACTATCCTTAGGTTCCCTTGGCCCCAAACCTTTGAACTTGTCTAACTGGTGTGAATTTGGATTTCATCCAATTTTTATCCAGTGCACATACATGCCCAGATCCTGTGTTGGTTTTGCAACGACTCGTGGAATGAAAGTTTCTAGAATCCCATAAGAGAAGAGTATCCCTAGCAAATGCATGGGCACCTGACTCTTATGTACAACCAGGACAAGTCCTGATTATTTTCACACTCTTTTAGTTCACTCATTTGTGATCTCAAAGTGAAATGCTCTAAGGTTAGATTTGGGCTGTCTCTAACAGATACGTAGCCACAAACAGAACTCATTGGTCCAGGGGATTTTGTGGCAATTGTTTCATGATGGAATAGGATTTTCCTGACTCAGCATAACAAATATGTAACTTTCCCTCAATCTAGGGTCACAGGCCCCCTGGGTACTGTAAAGTTAGAAATATAGACTAAGGATGCATTTTCTGTGAATGAAAGGGACCCATGTAGTCCAATGGCCCCAAATAGTCCTTGTTTAAGTCTGTTGGTCTTACTAGAATTAATTAAAAGCACTCCCTTTACTTAAAAGTGTCCCAGAGCTAGAGACCATCATGCTAAGTGAAATAAGCCAGACACAGAAAGATAGGATTCAATGCTTTCTCTCATATGTGGAAGCTAGAGAGAAAAAAAGAATAAAAAAAAAGGCTATCTCACAAAAATAGAGGGAAGATCAAATAAAGTAGAGGAAGGGGATCAAGAGGGAAGGAAGAGATGAGGGCATAGGGAAGGTCTGGGAAACAAAATCAACCAAATTACGCTATGTCCATGTATGCATATACCACAACAAACCCACTTTTATAGATAATTATAATACACTGATTAAAAAAAATAGAAGGGAGATCAGTAGACTAGAGGAAGGGAGTTGGGGAGGGAGGAGAGGAGAGAAAGGGAAATACTACGAATAAACTCTTCTAAAGTTCATTCACATTGTGTGACCTCAACCCCAGGGTGAAAGAGTTTCACATGAGGTGGAAGTGAATTAAAAGGAGAACCAAGTATCTCCTTTTAAGAGTGGGCTTTGAGATCTCTGTGCATATTTCCCTTTCCAAGGGAACTCCAAATGGGTGTAGACAGGTAGAAATCCTGTGCACCCATGCCTCCTGTAGCAGCACGGACAGCCTGTGGCATCTCTTGAAAGAGGGCGCTTCTCTCCCGAGCACAAGCCAATTTTTGCAGAACAACCTACCTGTAGCAGTATAAGAAGTGATTTTACATATACTAATCTGGGAGGCATGGGGGTGAAGGGAGGAAAGGGGACTACTGGAGTCTTTCTTGTCAGCTGGGAGGAGCCTGCTGGATGCTTGTCTGTGCACAAGAGGAAGAAGAGCATCTTGAATTCAGCAGCGTTTTTGGATAGGCACCATTTACTTATCTAAAGTTCATTTTAAAATCTGGTACCAAAATCATTACAGGAAAGACTAGGTTGTTCTACATTCTAAGAGAAATGAGAAAGTTGTGCAACAGTGTACTGTAAACTGTCACCAGCAATGGCAAAGGGTCATCAAAATTAATATGGTCACCTTGTGATGTCTACACTATTGCCTCATTGCATTAGCTAGGGAGATGCCAACTCCACATGTGTTTATTATCAAGCCTCAATTTTGAATGTCACTGTAGGCAGCTGCCTTGCAGTATATTTATTTCATAGTAATGGAATCTCATTTTCATAATTTGAGAACAGTATTATATCACAAATCTCTAAACCCTATATTTTTCCAGCTTAAAAATAGCATTAGAGTTTCTGAAATATAGAAAACAACCAAGAAAAAGACCATAACCCTAACATTTAAATAATTATTATTATTTCTTTTGAGGGGGCATGCTTTCACATGGTTTACACCATGAAGCCTGCTAGCTGACCGCCAAAATCCTTCCTTCCTTCTTCCTGGAAACAGAATTTTAACCATGTGTTTGCCAGCCCCACCTTGAGCTAAGTGTGGTTATGTGATTACCCACTAGTCAGGGAATGGGAGCACAAGTGCTGCGAACCTCTTTTTTAACCAGGTTCTTAATAGAGAAAGTTGGCCCCCTCCATTGCCTGCTCCCTTTCTCAGTGGCTGAAACCATGCATAGCATAGGCATCAATAATTAGATGCTAAGAATCTAAGATTCATTCATATTGATGCATAGACATCTTAAAAAATAAATTTTAAATGGAGTATAATTTCATTGAGTATATATTCCACAAATTACCAATTTTACAGTGATGAAATTTGGGTTGATTCCAGTTTTGCTTTATTTTTGTGACAATCATTGGGTAGCTATGAATATTTGAACATTCATATGGATGTTTCTTAGTGAATATGCAGCAATTTCTCCAGCTTATATTCCTTGGAATGGAATATTTACCCTCAATAAAAATGTATATCCTCCAATGCTTATAGTGTCATGAGAGTTTCTGACATTTTCTCTCATAATAGGCTTCAATACCCATGAAATTTGCATGCATAATGTGTCATAAGGATAAAGATTAGATAATAAATTTGGAATTTATTCTGTCAGTATTTATCAATTTAAACTATTTATGTGGAAATAATTTCAAATTTACAGGTTATATTGCTGAAAGAAATAGTAAAAACTTACCTAACACTTATCCAGATTTACCTTTTATCCATATGTACAAGTTATATATGTATAAATACATGCACATATTTATATAGATACATGTCTGTTTGTAAATGACATTCATCAACTGTCTTTACCTTTAAATACTTCTATGTGTATTTTCCAAGAATTGAAGTATTATCCTGCTTGGCTATGGTAGCTGTTAAATTCTTAAATTTCATTGAATCAATTCTTTAATATAGTCTACTACCCAGATTCCATCTTTCTCAGGGAGCCAATTTTTGTTCTTTAAGGCAATTTATCACTGAAATAACAGAATGCAATTTATGTGTCAGATACTACAGAGTTAACTGTCACATCTCTTTAGCATTTCCAAAATCTTTGCTTTGATAAAACAGACATGCTTGAAGAATGTTGGTCCATCCCCCTTTTAAGAAAACCATCTCAGCTTGTGTTTGATGCTTCCTTATAGAGTTATACACATAAAGTGTATATAGTGTGACTCAAGGTTTCACAACTGGAGGAATATAGTGTCCATCAGTGATACTAACTTTGATCACTGGGTGAAGAAAGGTGTTTGCCCCAACTCTCCATAGTCCATTTACTTTAAAAAAATATATTGTGGTGGGGGTTGGTAGCAGCAGGCTGGTGGGACTGCAAGTTGGTATAACCACTATGGAAAGCAGTAGGGAGATTCCTCAGAAAAATCAGAATGGAACCACCATTTGACCCAGCTATCCCACTCCTAGGTTTACACCCAAAGGACTTAAAATCAGCATACTACAGTGATGCAGCCATGTCAATGTTTATAGCAGCTCAATTCACAATAGCTAAACTATGGAACCAACCTAGGTGTCCCTCAACAGATAAATGGAATATTACTCAGCTTTAAAGAAGAATGAAATTATGGCATTTGAGGGTAAATGGATGGAGCTAGAGAATATCATACCAAGTAAAATAAGCCAATCCCAAAAAACCAAAGGCTGAATGTTTTCTCTGATATGCAGATGCTAATTCACAATAAGATGAGGCACCAGAGAAGAATAGAATGACCTTAGATTAGGTAGAGGGAAGTGAAGGGAGGGAAGGGGAGGAGATATGGGGATAGGAAGGATAGTAGAATGAAACAGACATTATTACTTGATATATATATATATATATATATATATATATATATATATATATGACTACATGACCAATGTCATTCTACAACATGTACTATCAGAAAAATGAGAAATTATACCCCACCTATGTATAATATATCAAAGTGCATAAATACATTCTACTGTCTTGTATAACTAATTGAAACAAATTAAAAAATAAAAAAAAACCACTGTGTCTAATTTCTGTCTCCACTAATCTAGACAGTGAATGGGAAAACACTTTAAAGACATGCAAATATCCTAATCTCATATATATTGCTCCTTAAACACAGTGCATAGTTTTAATTCCTGCCTGACCAATCCTTACCACAATGATTGTTATGGGATGATTTTTCAGTTCCAGGACCCATTCCACATTTAGTAGCCAGCTTTCAGTATTCTGCTATAAGCAAAAGCTTTATAGTCTCTTATATGCGTGCATTTTTATCTATTTATTTCTGAATAATAATATATTCCTATAGTTAATGATTTATAATGAATTACTGGACTTTACTTTGGTTTTCACCTCCCAGATCTGGCCATGAGAGCCAGCTCCTCCACCTGGCTCCTATATGTTTGTGCCATATTCCCATCTGATTTTTTTTGGCATGACAAAATATTCCGGGCTCTTCTAGAACATATTCTAACTCTAATTGTAGAATTAACTATTTTCTCAAGGAGCTGAGGTTCCTGTTTGCTAGCACCTTTTACTTAAGAGACCAACAACTTCCCACTGATCTCTATTTTAAAGAAAGATTGCATATATGGGTGGATCCTGTCTTGGGTTTATTTTACTCTATTGCTGCACTTAAATATAACAAAATGGACACCAAAATAGATGATTATTATAGTTTCCTATTTGTTATTATTCTGTTTGCTTTTCTTTTTAGGAGTGTCTCAGCTCTTCTGATCTTTATTCATCCCTCTAAATTTCATTATTATTATTATTATTATTATTATTATTTATTTATTTTTTTTTTTGGAAAGAAAAGACTCTGCAGCAATATATTGAGACAGGAAAAGAGAGCTGTTTCTCCAGCATGTTTTGTTGTGATTTGTTTTTTCGACACAACAGGGGGTGGGTGCAGACAGGGCTTTGCCTGGGTTTTTAGTAGCCGATTGGCAGCATTGTTGTCGACTGACGTGAGGCTTCTGAAGGCATCATGCTTTTGCAGCCTTCCTGACAGCTCACGCTGGAAATAAACACCCTGTCCTGCTGCTAGCAATACCAGCCTGGTGGCACACTCCACAGCAATGCACAAAGACCACACACTAAAACATTAATGAAGTACAAGCAAAGGGTTTGGAAACAAAGCCAGAGATGATGTACTTCTCCCTCTTGTTTATTTCCTTGCCTCAGTGAATCACTGTCACCCAAGGGGGCTGAGATGCAGAGATCTTTCTCCTTCTTTTGTGTGTAGCTTTAATGCCATTTCCTCCATCAATGTGTATTTGATTCCATTTCATATCCCCGTGAGGTGACCAAAGGATTAATGAACACAGTATTTGGCACAGAGTTGATATGTGGTCCTCAATAATAACTGTGGTTTCAGCTTCACAAGTCTAACACTAGGTTCCTAACCATCTCAAGAGGCTAATAGAATCTTCTAAGGAAAATGTCCAGAGAGCTTGAAATATTTAACACTTCTACAGTAAAATATTGCTCTATGTCCCCAAAAAGTAGTGAAAAAAAATTTTTTTACATGAAGAACTTGGTATTGGTGAGTTGGTATGGAAAGTGATGTTTATTGCTGGTGGCAGAATAAGTTCATAGAATTTGTGAGAAAGCAATGTGATACTATTTAAGAAGAGTCAAAACTACATACAGCCTTTGAACCTAGAGTTTTATTCCTAGAGTTTTTCTTAAGAAAATAGCCAGAAGCCAAAGGACATCTATATAAAGATATCATGGCAGCATTGTCTGTAGTTTCAAAATAATAATAGGAAAAGAAACCCCCATGTTTAAAATCATGAAAACTGGTTAATATATTGTGATACTAGCCGGGCGCGGTGGCGCACGCCTGTAATCCCAGCACTTTGGGAGGCTGAGGCAGGAGGATCGCGAGTTCAAAGCCAGCCTCAGCAATGGCGAGGCACTTAGCAACTCAGTGAGACCCTGTCTCTAAATAAAAATACAAAAAAGGGCTGGGGATGTGACCCAGTGGTCGAGTGCCCCTGAGTTCAATCCCCGGTAACCACACACACACAAAAAAAATATATTGTGATACCATAATCACAACAGACTGTGTAATAGGCATCAAAGTAACTGTGAATATTATATGGAAATGTGGTTAAGAGTTGATATGACTAAGCAAAAGGGTAGTAAAAAGTGGGTACAATACCGATGATCACCATTCAGAATATGGGTTTGTAAGGATGATAACATGCAGAGATGACGATGACTCTATTAAGCCAGTAGAATCATGGGTGGTTATTGGACATGCCTGGCACCTGATAAGCACCCCATAAATGTTAGCACTGCTAATACCATCTATATGCCTCGTTGCAGGGTATCTAGAACACATTAGGAAAAGGCAAAATTAGATATCACGTGGACTATCTCTGTTCACACCAGAGGAAGGGAGCTAACGCTTCTACAGTAAAACATTGCTGTCTCTTCAGGTGGAAATAAGGCCCATCATTCATTCTGAGCACAATACCCAGCTTGACTCATGAAGCTCTTACTCTCCTCTATGCTCAGGGAAAACCTACTCAATATAGTCCCTTGCTGTTGCTTGACAGAACCCGGCTAGTATTCCAGAGGGAACAGCCCCTCTTGGTCTACATACTGCAGAATTCCTGGCCTGCAGCACTAGAGTTCAGTAGTAATCCCAGCCATTGTGATAATCAAAATACCATTACAAAAGATATTCCTGAACTCCCTCTGGACAATGACACTGACCTCAATGAGAACCACCAAGTCTATCCCCCACCCAGACCCAAGACTTGCTTTACAATTGCATAAAGTCCCTGCACATCCCATCCACAAGCAGGTAAGTCATACATATTTTATGAACAATTGCCTAGTTTATATAATTTATAAACTGTAGATCATGAGTCTAATTTTATTCTGGGAAGTACAGAGTTAGAATCTTCAGTATCTTTAACTCTTAACAATTCTTGGATAACCAACAGAAATGATTACTTTTATTCTTGGACTGGATTTAACCTTTTTTTTGTTGTTGTTGTTTTCTGGAAGGTCTTCATATGTTTTTGAATAACAGTCGTAGCTTTCTTGATCACATGAGTGATAAGCATTGATTGACAAAACTTTGGAAACTTCAGAACAGCAGAAAAGACATTAAAATATCTTTCTGCTACATGGAGAGTAACCAGTTTTCTTACTTGAACACACACACACACATATTACTTAGACACATGATATATTTTCCCTCATATTGTAGTAGAGAGTGACAACAGGTAGGCCTGTATTAAGCAAATGGAGGATATGAACTGCTGAAAATACCTTAAATACCAATTCATATTTTAATAATCCATTTGGTCCTATAACACATTATGCAGCTGACTCAAGTGAGCGGCGTGGCTACATTGACTGCAAACTACTTGGAATGCAGAACCTTCTCTGTAATAAGATCCCATGGAACAAATTGCAGGACATTAAATTCATTAAATTTTTAAAATATGCAAACAGAATATATGAATCAGGACTCTGACATACATTTAAAGTAGAGACAGCCTCCAGGGGATGGCAGGTTTTCATTTATGTCAAGAGTTTTAATTAATAGTTTAAAACTCGTATTAAAGTGTTGAAAGCAGCACTCATGAACAACCTCAATTCTATGTCAAGAAAACACTGCCAACACCCTCTGGGGGATGTGCTATAGTTTGGATCTGAAATGTTCCTCTAAAAGTCATGTGTTAGGCAATGCAGTACATTAGTACAATTGAGGTATCAGTGTCTAGAGGTTAAATGACTGCTTCATAAGGATTCTGACCTAGTCAGTGGATTAATCCATTTGATGAGGTAATAATTTGAATTAACGCGAAGTGGTGAAATATATAGGCAGGTGGGTATGGCTAAAGGAAGTAGGTCACTGGAGGTATGATCGTGGGGACCCTATCTACCCCTGGCTCCTTACTGCTTATTTCTCTCTCTCTGCTTCCTTGTTACCTTGATTCAAGCAGCTTTCTCTACCATGCCCTTCCGCCATGATGTTCTATTTCAACTAAGGCCCAGAGTAGTGAAGCTGGCTTACCATGGATTAAATCCTCTGAAACCATGAACCAAAATACATTTTTCCTCGTCTAAGTTGTTCTTGTCAGGTATTTTGGTCATAGTGTTGAAAAGCTAACACAGGATGCCACAAAAATACAGGGAAAAAGTCCTCTCCAGATCTGAAGTTTGCCTGGTGACCAATTTAGGATGGCTGCCCTTGAACTTACCAGGATGACTTAAGGGAACCCAGAAAGTTTATAGTCTGTGTGTATCAGAGTTCTCATCATGAAATCTTCCATATTACCCTGGGAAAAGGGCAGGACAAAGTAGAGGTTGAGGAGAGGGGTGCAGAGCAAAGTGGGCTCCTCTGACTGGTCTTTTCCTCCCTCCACCTCTGCTTCTCTGAAATAATGAACATCACCAGAACATTAAGTGCAACTTTCCTCCCATTGAACTGCCTCTGACAGGTTGTGCAGAGAGTTGTGGGTTCCTTCTCTGCCACAACCAAGGCCTATTTTCCCTACAGTTGATAGAAGCATATCTGAGCTACTACTAGTACAATTGAGGTATCATTGATCCACTCCTCCCGGCTTTGCCCCACAGAGAAAATGTCTGGTCTATGGGTGATGGTAAACAAGCCTCAACTGCCTCCACTACAACTGCCAAGTCCCCTGCGTTCCACCCTCCTCTAGGTGCTGGGGGGGGGCAACTTAGGTAGGTATCGGGTGTGAGAGCAGGAGCGTGGAGAATCGGTGCCCAAGGTTAAGAACAAAAAAGGTGCACCTGGACTTTCCCTGGAGCCTTCTATGTTTCTAAGCGGTGGGTGGTATTTGAGGTTCTTTGGCCGTGAGCCATGCTTGCTTGAAGAAAGTAGAAATCAGCCCTGCCTTCCTCAGTGGACAATTTGTTACCTACTTTAAGTGTCTCCCACTGAAGGCATCTATTGTTCCTTGAGCCACAGAAACCTGTGCCCACGCTTGTCTGACATCTGCCTTGTCAAGTGTCCATGATGCTGGGCCCTAGAGGGAGGTGGAGGTTTTGTGGTAAAGCTCCGTGGCCTGCCCTGGTCCTGCTCAATTGAGGACGTGCAGAACTTTCTCTCCGACTGCACCATTCACCATGGGGTTGCAGGTGTCCATTTCATTTACACTAGAGAAGGCAGGCAGAGTGGTGAGGATTTTGTTGAACTTGAATCAGAAGGTGATGTAAAAATGGCCCTGGAAAAAAGACAGGGAAAGCATGGGACACCGGTACATCGAGGTGGTCAAGTCGCACAGAACCGAGATGGATTGGGTGTTGAAGCACAGTGGTCCAAACAGCGCCGACACTGCCAGTGACGGCTTCATGTGGCTTCGGGGACTCCCATTTGGATGCACAAAGGAAGAAATCATTCAGTTCTTCTCAGGGTTGGAAATTGTGCCAAACGGGGTCACATTGCCTGTGGACCCCGAGGGCAAGATTACAGGGAGGCCTTCGTGAAGTTTGCCTCACAGGAATTAGCTGAAAAGGCTCTAGGGAAGCACAAGGAGAGAATAGTGCATAGGTATATTGAAGTGTTTAAGAGCAGTCAGGAGGAAGTTAGGTCATACTCTGATCCGCCTCTGAAGTTCATGTCTGTGCAGCGACCAGGGCCCCATGACTGGCCAGGCACTACCTGGAGGTACACTGGCATCATGATTGAAGCAGGCAGGCCTGGAGAGGATGAGCTCTGGTGCGTACAGTGCAGGCTATGGGGGCTATGAGGAGTACAGTGGCCTGTGTGACGGCTAGGGCTTTACCACTGACCTGTTTGGGAGAGACCTCAGTTACTGTCTCTCAGGAATGTATGACCATAGATATGGAGATGGTGAATTCACAGTGCAGAGCACCACTGGCCACTGTGTCCGCAAGAGGGGGCTGCCCTACAAAGCAACCGAGAACGACATTTACAACTTCTTCTCTCCACTCAACCCTGTGAGAGTCCATATTGAGATTGGCCCTGATGGGAGAGTGACGGGCAAAGCAGATGTTGAGTTTGCCACCCGTGAAGAAGCTGTGGCAGCTATGTCAAAAGACAGGGCCAACATGCAGCACAGATATCTAGAACTTTTCCTGAATTCAACAACAGGGGCCAGCAATGGGGCTTACAGCAGCCAGGTGATGCAGGGCATGGGGATGTCAGCTGCCCAGGCTACCTATAGTGGCCTGGAAAGCCAGTCAGTGAGTGGCTGATATGGGGCCAGCTATAGCGGTCAGAACAGCATGGGTGGATATGACTAGTTTTGTAGTAACATTTGAGTTATTTCAATCAAATTTTCATAGGTAGCCAACAAGCAGTGAAAAGCAGTTTATAACTAGAGGAAGCTGTGGGACCCATTTTGCACCATGAGTTCGTGAAATCTGGATTTAAAAATTACCTCTTCAGTGTTTTCTCACGCAAACTTTTCTTCTAGTATGTGATATTGAGTAAACTAAAAACTATTTTCTTCCGCTTTTCTTGATTAACATTTTGGTAGTATACTTCAGAGCGATGTTATCTGAGTTGAAGTAGTTTTAAGTATGTTAAATGTAGATCTTTTACACAACACCACAGTGAACACATTGGGGAGATGTACTTTTTTGGAGAACTCATAGGTGCTAGATCCATAATTTAAACAGAAACATTTCTCATGTTTGTTCTATTTTTTTTTTCTTCTTCATTTAAAATTTTTAGGTTAAGATTAAGCTTTTTCAGTATGGAGATTTCTTGGAAAACTGGGAATGGAACCACCCTATGACCCGGCTATCCCACTCCTGGGTCTATTTCCAAAGGACTTAAAAACAGCATATTACAGTGACACAGCCATGTCAATGTTTATAGCAGCACAATTCACAATAGGTAGGTTGTGGAACCAACCTAGATGTCCCTCAACAGATGAGTGGATAAAGAAAATGTGGTATATATACAAAATGGAATTTTACTCAGCAATAAAAGAGAATAAAATAATGGCATTTGCAGGTAAATGGATGAAGTTGGAGAATATAATGCTAAGTGAAGTTAGCCAATCCCAAAATCCAAATACCAAATGTTTTCTCTGATATAAGGAGGCTAGTTCACAGTGTTGTTGGATGGGGGGTACATAGGAGGATTAGAGGAACACTAGAATGGTCAAAGGAAAAGGAGGGGAAGGGAGGGAGCAAGGGGGAGGGAGGGGGGTAAAAAAAGGAAAAAAAATTGGTGGTTGAATGAGATTGATATCATTATCCTAAATGCATGATTGAAGATCTGAATGGTACTTATATACTTTGTATACAAACAGTTGTATGTAAAAAGATGCTATATATGTGCATTATGAATTGTAATACATACTACTATTATAAATAAAAAAAGAAAGAAAAAAGATTAAGCTTTATAAAGTTAGTTTTGAGAACTGAGACACAATACTAATACTGTAGGAATTGGTGAGGCCTTGACTTAGAGCTTTCTTTGTGTTATGATTTCCTTTTCGGTATATTTTGCTAAGTGAAACTTGTTAAATTTTTTGTTAACTAATTTTTTTGCTTAAAGACTTTTTCACAATGACTGGCACAGATTATCTACTCAGCAAAGGTAGTAAAATGGGTGGTTGGAAAGAACTCATTTTAATTGTAATGTATTTTAGTGTCAATTTGAAAATAACTTAGTTACCAAATATATGATCTTTATATTCTTAGAATTGAGGCTAAAATAAAAGTAATAAAGATGTTAAAAGATAAAGAAAATGGCTGGTCTATGAAACAGTCTGGGCTCCCAGACCTCAATGCCACATCACTGAGCATCTACAATTGTGAGGCATTGTGCTCAAACTTTGTGGGGTGCAAAAAAGAAAGACCAGATCCTACCCTTCAGAATACAGTGAAATAAGGTTCAATGAAATAAGTGTTCAATGAAAGGTTCCATGACACAAGCGAAATAAGTGCACAGAGATGAGGGACAGCACAGCTACATGCTTAATTCCAGTATAGAAATGGGAAATGAAAGATTTATGAAATCCTTGCTGGGGTTAAAGGAATTTACCTATTGTTTTAAAGCCATTACCCTCTCATCCATGGCCACCTGTTGTGACTCTTTCCTGCCTATTAGCTACCATTTGCTTGTATCTCTTTCTGAAGTCTCAGTCACACTGATGTCAGTCACAGTCGAACATCCTGAGGACCCATCTTTGAGGGATTTAAGCTGCAAGGTTGATATCAGCATCCAAATACACCGATGGTACTAAAGGTTGCTAACAAACCACAGAATCTAGGAAGAGTCAAGGAAGGATTCTCTTATGTGTTTCTGAGGGAACCTGCCCATGCCTACACCTTGATTTCAGATATCTGGCATCTGCAACAGTGAGACATACATTTCTATGTCATTAAGCCACACAGTTTGTGGTAGTTCCCTATGTCAGCATTCAGAAGTGAATACCCAAAGTTAATATTATTCATCTGTGAGGAAAATGAAAGTTTGTGCTTTCTCGCTCCCTCAATATCATTCAACCAAGGGCCACAGTGGACCAGGGTTCATCTCCCAGGGACACATTCTTTTGACACACTCACTACACTCTACCCATTGCCAAGTCTAACAGGGTAAGGACTTAAGTCACAGGACGAGAATTCCTTTCCCGAATCAGCACACGCTCACACTCTGTCTTCATAGACAGGATCCATTGTGTATATATACCACATTTTCTTTATCCATTGAAGGGACCATAGGTTGGCCCCGTAGCTTGGCTATTGTGAATTGAGCTGCTATAAACATTGATGTGGGGGCTGGGGATATAGCTCAGTTGGTAGAGTGCTTGCCCCATATGCACAAGACCCTAGGTTCAATCCCCAGCACCACCAAAAAAAAAAAAAAAAAAAAAACCATTGACATGGATATATCACTGTAGTATGCTGATTTAAAATCTTTTGGATATATACCAAGGAGAGAGATAGGTGGATCAAATGATGATGGTTCCATTCCTTGTCTCCTGAGGAATTTCCATATTGCTTCCCAGTGTGGTTGCACCAATTTGTAGTCCCACCAGCAATGTATGAGTGTACCTTTTCTCCACATCCTCGTCAACATCTATTGTTCTTTGTATTCTTCATAATTGCCATTCTGACTGGAGTGAGATGAAAATCTCAGTGTAGTTTTAATTTGCATTTCTCTAACTGCTACTGGTGTTGAACGTTTTTTCATGAATGTGTTGACTATTTGTATTTCTTCTCTTGAGAAGTGTTTATTTTGTTCTTTTGCTCATTTATTGATTGAGTTACTTGGTCTTTTGGTGTTAAGTTTTTGAGTTTTTGTACATTCTAGATATTAATGCACTGAGGAGCAGGTGACAAAGATTTTCTCCCATTCTGTAGGCTATCTCTTCATGCTCTTAATTGTTTCCTTTTCTGTGCAGATATCAAGATTTTGAGAATTTCAAGCCAGTCATTTTACATTGTGTCCCTCAGCGTGTGTTGATATTTGTTTGATATTTAGATTGTTTTTCATCGTCCATCAATGGAACTTCACATCAACTTCTCCTAAATATATTTTTTCTTACTATTCTTCAAGTTAGTCAGGACATTGGGCTGTCTTATGGCTTTCCACTGAACATCAATCCTGCAAACATGGGAGTTTCCAAGAATACAGTAGCTTTGACTTGCTGCATCGTGGTATATAAAGACATCTCAAGGGCTAAAGATCCAAGATGAAGGGAAATGAAAATGGCATAGTGCTAACCAACATGTATAACTCAATTGAGGTGATCAGTTTAACACAAGGCCAGCTGTACAACTGGACAGTTGATTGTAATTGCAATTCAGAATTACAATTACAATTTATTCTTTCCCTGGTGCTTGACAAGCATAATTTATTTATTTATTTTTTTATTCAAAGTTGTTGTATTTATAATAGTATGCATTATAATTCATAATAAACATATAGAGCATTTTTTTTACAAAGCACTGTTTGTATACAATGTATATTCATACCATTCAAATCTTCACTCATGCATTTAGGATAATGACATCCATCTTATTCAACCACCTTTTCTTTTTCCCCTCCATCCCCACTTGCCCAGATCTTGGTATCAGGAAAAAGATGGGCATCTTGTTATAATCAAGTTAACAAGATTTCATGTTAAACTTATCTGATTATTAGATAAGAGTTTGGTGCCCAGAGATTTTATGTAGGTCTCCTAGATATTACACATATTCTAGAATTTATATCTATCTTAAAATATATTTGGTATAACTCTTTCATAATATAATGTTTTAAAATATCTTAATAATTTCTTATTTCCATTAAAAAGTAGCATTTTTAGAAATTCATGCTATAATGAAGCTTTGAAACAAATGTATCAAAAACAACATCAGTGTGTATATCCTTCAGAATTATTTTGAAAGTACATCCACTACAATTATGTAATATAAAACTCTGATACCCAACACCTAATGTTTCCCAAGATGTGACTATAGACCTCTAAAATTTAAGTATAGCCTGCATGTGTTTGTTGGTCTTATTTGCAAAATAATTATGAATAGAAAATAAACATTTTATCAGTGTTTTTCCCTTGGAAAGGAAAAAAAAAATAACAAAAGTTTTGAGCTTATGAGAACATAGTCCACAAACTAAAAGTGGCAGAACTGTCTTTTGTCATCATTATCATTTCTAAAGAGGCATCCAGACAGACATTTTCCAGTTTAAAATAAGAGTACATGCATCACTGCCCTCTTATCCTCTCTTCAGCCACCCTAGAGGAGCTCACAGTTCTGAGGCCAAATCATCAAAGCACAGCGTTCTTCCAAGCAGGGGTCAACCCTAGGGGGCAAAATTAATGATGCCTTATGAAATAAAAAGAAACACTCATTTTTGATGGTTGACAGTGGATGCTCTTGAAGCCTCACCATTATCCCTCTTTCCCCCTGTTTTTGTCCTATATTGGGCAAGGTAGTAAGAAAGCTCAGACACAGCTGAGGCTCACTCCACAAGCAGAACCCTCACCCAGAGCCTCCCCAGACACCACAGGGGCCCAGCCTACTCTCTGCATTGCTGGTCACTTGGGCTGCCATGAATCTTCCAGTTCTCTGCAGAAAGTCCCGTCACACGAGTATAGCAAAATTTTCATATACTTTTGGTGGGTGTGGAGTTATCAGTCTCAACATACAACTCATCTTGGGCAAGGGGGGTTATCTAGGCAACCATGAAACACCCAACTTCAGTCAAAGAGGCTAAGGTATGTGTGGGCTACCAGAACCTCCAGAACTCTTTCTTACAGCATGGATTAGCAGGATAAGGGCAAGTTAATAAGGCAACACACAGGGATCCTTGTTTGAAAGAAATGGGCAGTTACTTCTGTTTGCCATAAAAGCCAAGAATAAGCCATAGTCTGGGATATTTGCAACACACACACACACACACACACACATGCACGCACGGACAAAGGAATGCTATTAACAACTTCTACTTATCATTATAAAAAATACAAAAACAAAATAGAAAAATTAATAAAGTTTACAAACAGCAACTGATCAAAGAGAAAACAAATGGTTGAGAAAAACTATATACAGATGTGTAAGTTCACGTGTAAAACAAAATGCAAATCAAACTTCACTTATATACGAAAAAGGCAATGAGAATTAGTTTGTATCTATCAGATTTGCAAAAATTAAAAATATAATACCAACTGTTAGCAAGGATGTGACACAATGGAAACTCTGCTACTGACTGGAAATTTAAACTGCTATAATCTTATTGAAGAACACCTGGGCTGTATCTAGTTAAATGGAATATTTGTATATTCTGTGACTTAAAAGCCAGTCTTAGCTACATTCCCCAGAAAAACTCTACAGTGTATATAAGCGAAATGTATAAGAATGTTTTGTTAGTTTTGTTCTATACAAGCTAAAACTGAGAAACAACCTAACTATCCACTAACAGAAACACAGAAATTGTAGTACAGTCATTCAGTGGAATACAATACAGCATTTAAATGGGTATATTAATCAGGATAGGATAGGTTTTAATATATTAACCTTCAAATATCAGTTGGCTTAAAATACAAGTTTTTTTTTTTTTTTTGCTAATATTTAATGTGGGTTGGTAGGAGGCTCTGTTCCACATAGTCACTCAGAAATCCAGGCTGATGAAGACTTTACCAACTTCTAGCTGCATAATCTGAAAAATATTTTTAATTTTTTATTGGTGCATTATCATTGCACATAATGATGGAATATTTTGTTACATATTGGTACAAGCACACACTGTAACAATAAAATTTGACTAAAATCACTCCCTAGCATGGCTCCCTACCTCCCTTCCTCCCACCCTGGCCCCTTTCCTCTACTGATCTATCTTTGATTTTCATGAGATCCCTGCCTTCTTCCCACCTTTCTTTTCCTTTTTCTTCTCTAGCTCTCACATATAAGAGAAAACATATGACCCTTGACCTTCTGAGTTTGGCTTATTTCATTTAACATAATGGCCTCTAGTTCCATCCATTTTCCTGAAAATGACATAATTTCACTTTTCTTTATGGCTGCATAAAACTCCATTGTGTATATATCCACATTTTGTTCATCCATTCATCCATTGATGGATATCTAGGCTAGTTCCATAGTTTAGCTATTGTGAATTGTGCTGCTATTAACATGGGTATACATGTGTCCCTGTAGTAAGATGACTTTAATTCTTCAGGATAAATACCAAGGAGTAGTATAGTTGGATCATATGGTGTTTTCATGTCTAGTCTTTTCAGGAACCTCTGTACTGATTTCCAGAGTGGTTGTACTAATTTACAATCCCACCAACGGTGTAAAAGTGTTCTTTTTATTCCACACACACTCTCCAGCATTTATTATTATTTGTATTCTTGATGACTGCTATTCTCACTGGTACAAGATGAAATCCCAGTGTAGTTTTGATTTCCCTTTCCCTAACTGCCAATGATGTTGAATGTCTTTCCAGATATTTGTTGGTCATTTGTATTTGTTCTTTTGGGAAGTATCTGTTTAATTAATTTACCCATTTATTAATTGGGTTATCTGGTATTGCTTATTTATTTATTTATATATTCTAAATATTAATTCTCTGTCAGAGAGTAGCCTGCAAAGATTAACATAATTAACATAAATTAATTATAAATGTAAACATGGAAAAATACAGCAAAATTGAATAAAGATTCAAGTTGCAGAATAAGTGTGGATGTGTGTGTGTGTGTGTGTGTGTGTGTGTGCTGGTCAGTTCTTTATCACCGTGACCAAAATACATGACAAGAACAACTTAGAGGAGGATAAGTTTATTTGGGGTTCAGGGTTTCAGAGGTTCAGGCCATACTTCAGTTCAACTCCATTGCTCTGGGCTCAAGGTAAGGCAGAACATCATGGTGAAAGGGTGTGGCTGAGGAAACTTATTCAGCTCATGGTGAATGGGAAGCAGGGAACCAGAGGCAGGAGTCAGGGGGACAAGGTGTAATCCCCAAGGGTATGCCCCAGTGACCCCCCACCTCTAATCATGTGCTACCTGCCTATAGTTACTGCCCAGTTAGTTCATCTGAATTATTAATCCTGCAAATGGATTAATCCACTGATTAGGCTAAAGCTCTCATAATTTCACCTCTGAATATTCATATCCAAACCATAACATTCCACCCTAGTCCCCCAAAGCTCATATCCATCTCATAATGCAAAATGCATTTAGTCCATTTCCATAGTCTTAACATCTAGTATTGCCCAAAGTCCAAGGCTAGACTCTTCTGAAACTCAGGGCAAACTCTTGACTGTGAGCTCCTGAGAAGATCAAAACCAAGTTACATATATCCAACATATTATGGCACAGAGTAAATATTTTCATTCCAAAGGGGGAAAATTGGGGTATAAAAAGAAGGGATGGGATCAAAGCAAGACCAAAATTCAGCTGGGCAAACAAGTCCTATAGCTCCACATCTGCAGTAAAATGTGATCTCCAAAGGGCTTGGGCAGCCCTACTTCCATGACCTTGCTGGTTGCAGCCCATGGCTTTTCTCTTAGGCTGGCTCTGTCTGTAGCCAGGAGCTTTACTTGGCAGTCTTTTCACATTACTGGCATCTCTTAATCCGGAGGGATTAAGAGCATTCAGGCAGTGTATCTTTGGCTTCCTCTTTACAGCTTTACACATCACCTTCTCAGGGGTTGCTGGCAGAGATTCCAACCCTGCTTTACTTCATCTTGTCTCCCAGGTCTTTTTTTGAAATCTTGGTAAAGGACTCCATGACCTCCTAACTTCAGGATCCTACATTCCTTCAGGACTAGTATCATGTAGATGATGCCAAGGTTTATTGCCAGCTCAATCAGCAATTGGGCCCCCTTGGACCAAGGCTTCAGCAGCCTCTGAGTGCTGGGATGACTGAAAATAATGAAACAAATCCTGGAGAGAAAGTTCCTAGGCACCTCTGTGCAAGCAGGGTGCCCCATGGCCTCTTTTCAAAGGAGTTTTCCCTTTTACACCCTTGAGCCAGTTACGGGTGTGGTCTTGCTGATTCCTGAGATACCCACAAGGCATCTTTCTTATTATCTCTGCGTAGACTTAATTTCTCTTTAGTGGTAGTAATCTCTTCAACAACCATATATTCCTTGGCTCCAATTTTACACACATTTTCCCAGCCAAACTGCAAGTTTTTCAAACCTTTCATCTATGTTTTTTCCCTCTTGATTCTCACAGTAAACCTGGCTAAAGGCTGCCAACAATATCCATGCCACTGCCTGAAAGTTGTGCTGCCTTGAAATTTATGCCATCTGATTAATTGGTCCACCACTTTTAAGTTCCATCTCACATAAAGTCTCAGAACATGGGCATAAGTAACCTAGTCCAATTCCCAGTATATTATTCATTCTCCTCTGAAATCTCATGAGCACAGTCTTTACTGTCCACATTACAATCAGCATTGTGGTTTTCTGAGCTTCCTCAAAATTCCCCATTAAGCTCTGTTTGCAACATTCTAAGACTTCTCTATCCTGCATTTTAAACTTTTCCAAATTCTTCCAATAAATCAGTTCCAAAGGCTTCTGAACCACATGGTCAGGTATTGTCATGTTAATGACCCCAATCTTGATACCAATTTCTGTGCTAGTCAGCTTTTTGTCACGATGACCAAAATACCTGACAAGAACAACTTAGAGGAGGAATAGTTTAGTTGGGGCTCACAGTTTAAGAGGTTTAGTTCATGCTTGGCTGACTCCATTGCTCTGGGTCCAAGGTGAGGTAGAATATCATGGTGGAAGGGTGTGGCTGAGGAAAGCTTTTCATTTCATGGTGTCAGGAAGTAGGGAGCCAGAAGGAGGAGTCAGAAGAACAAGATATAATCCCTAAGAGTATACCCTCAGTGACCCATCTCCTCTGGCCATTTTCTACCTGCTAAGAGTTACTGCCTAGTTATTTCATTCAGATTATTAATCCAGCAAGTGAACCAATCCTCTGATTAGGTTACAAATCTCATAATCTAATCAGTTCACCTATGAACATTCCTGTGTTAACGGATTTTGGGGGACACCTCATATTGAAACCATCACAATATAAATAGCATAATACCAATTACATGGAGAAGTAAAAGAAGAGCCAAATGTTAGGCATTGTTTAAAGATCTGCACATTCATACTAAAAGTATGAAAAAATAAATATGAGTTACCTTGTTCAAAATGGTGGGTCCCTCTGGGGGAAGGGAAGAAGATGCAATTAAGGAAGGGTACATAGAGGCTTTCACAGAATTGAACAAAGGATCCATAAATTTTTGTCATTTCATTCCTAATTCTTTTTGTATGACTTTTTTTGTAACACAGTAAATTTAAAAACACTGCAATTAAATATGATGCTCATGTTGCCCAGTTAAAAAAAATATTGGCTTTATAACATGAACTTAGCTTGATGATTAAACATTTTACTTTAGCAGAAAAAAAGAAATGTATATTGTGATACAGTACAAATAATTTATTTCCACTGGATGTTCATATTGAAACTTTAGTCTTCTATATACATTATTTAGTTCCTAGGGACACTAAAAGTATATACATTTAAGGTTATTAAATGATGATTTGAATCTAATATCCTCAAACATTGACTGAGTGATCCTGAGAAATCCTTCAGAAGGTACTCAAATCTCATCACTTGTTGATTTCCAAGTGGTAATATCTTTACCTGCTGTAGGTCAGTATTGGAAAAGAAACTATGGAAAATAATTTTATAAAAATTAAATGAGAGCTGGGCATGTTGGTGCACAGCTGTAATCCCAGTGGCTTGGGAGGCTGAGGCAGGGGGATCACGAGTTCAAATCTAGCTTCAGCAAAAGGGAGGCACTAAGCAACTCAGTGTGACCCTGTCTCTAAATAAAATACAAAATAGGGCTGGAGATGTGGCTCAGTGGCTGAGTGCCTCCAAATTCAATCCCCGGAACCCCCCAAAAATTTAAATTATTTTTGCAGCACTGAAAAAGAAGTATTACAAATTTAGAAAATGACTTCATGCCCTGAGGCAATAATATTGTGCTTAATATTTTATAATGTAAAGAGAACACCTACTTAGCAACTTCAAAATGAAAAGAACATAATAGCTTCCAATTATTGCAACTAGGGCATTACTAAGAGATTTACATGCCATATCTCCCTTTTTCTCTACAATAACCTTTTGTGGATAGTATTATTCCAAAACTCAGAAATGTTGAATAATTTGCCCAGGAACACAAAACAAATAAGTGGCCAATCCAGGATTCAAATCCAGAACTGTCTCCTGTAGAGCACATGCACTCAACGAATAAATACAGTATGGAAAAGAGCCCTAAGAGACCACCAAACAATTCCCTCCTCTGGCAGGTGCTGTCAGCAGAGGAAAATTCTGTGTTTCCCATTACATAAGTTTTCAGTGCAGAGGCCCAACGTTTTCTGATGCATATTTTAGGCTCCATCATACCATGTGTGTACCTTGTGCCAGAGAAGGTATGCATTCTGGGATAAGGATGGTCTAAGAGGAGCTCCTGGGTTCCATGGGCAGGACTTGTTGGGAGCTGCCAAAGCCTGTGCACATGGTCCAGCATTGGTCTGCCTGACAATTAGCTGATGGTGTCAAGGAGGGGTACAGAGTCTGCCAAATGAACCCATACAGCTGCTCATCACTGTTCCGTTCCACTCCTGGGCTCTGCTGTGTTATAAAAGAGGCATCTTTTCATTATCCTTCTGTGAACTTCAGTCCCTTTGAAAGACCAGGTGCCTTAGTCCCCAAATACTACCCCATTAATAAACCTGTTTAGATGAGTTAGGCTGAAGGAAAATGTGAACAACACAGTGGCCAGTGGCTGCCTTCAACACTGGACTTTTAGGCTTCTCTGAAATCTTAATTGAGGCTCTTTCTGTGCATTCAGAGAACACCAGACTCCAGGAGATAAGGAAGCAGGCAGTGGGGTAGAGGGAGGAGAGATGAGAAGGAAAGGGTGTCGAGGTTGACATCAGTCCACAATGGCTAAGGGGGTTGCTTTTTAGAGTCCCTAGAGAAGCCAGCAATGCTATGACCACATCAACAACAGAGGAATAATAATAATAATAATAATAATAATAATAATAATAATAATATCTAAATGTCAGGTACTAAACTAAGTTCCCTTGATTTAATTCTTATAACTCCAAGGGTTGAGCATGACTATCCCTATTTTGCACACTGAGGGGTGGATTTTAACTAAAGCACGTCATTCTAGAGCCTGTGCTCTTTCCAACACACCACACAGAGCAATCAACTGAATGCAGAATGTTACCAAAGCTGCTTGATTCTATGATATGCTATGATTTTTCTGTCAGTCCCATCCCATCTGTGTTAGTTACCTTTCCATCACTATAACAAAACACCTGAGATAATCAACTTAAAAGGAGGAGAGATTTATTTTGGTTCCATTTCAGTGGTTTCAGTACACGGTCAGCTGGCTCTGTTGCTTTGGGGCCTGTGGAGAGGCAGAACATCATGTCAGGGAGCATGTGGTGGAGCAAAACTGCTTATCTCATGGCAACTCAGAAAGAGAGAGGGGGAAGGGAGGGGCCCGGGTCACCATCCCGGGGCACATGCCCAGTGATTTTACTTCCTTCTAGTAGGCCCCACCTTGTAAAGGTCATTTCAGATCCAAACCATAATACCATATCTATAAGCAATGCTCTTTAATAAAATATCATCTATTTAATCTTAGCTATTTAACTTTTGCATGCCTAAATTTCCCTGTATACAAAATAGGGAAAACAATAGTAGCTACCTCATAGTATCCTTAGTAATATCTCATAGTATTCTTAAAAATATTTAAAGGGTGTTCAGTACCTAGCACATAGTGTTACATAAGTGGTTATGAATAAAATATGTCTAAATAAAGCTTGTCCTATGGAAGCTGGGACAACGGCTATGTTTATCCAGGAAAGAAAAAATATGAGCGTAAGGAAGCTGAGGTAGGGGAGAGACTCAAAGGACAGACAACCAAGAGGGCTCTTTCTGGACATCAAGGAGGGGTGTCAAGGAGGGGTACAGGCCTTTGGCTTGAAACCCAAGGTTTAATGACAATAAGTTTATGCTGAAAACCAAGCCCATGCATTTCCCCATCTTCTCAGTCATGAAAACTGGCAATGAAGTTGAAATTGTAAAACACACACTGTTGGGAAAAAGGTGAATCACAAGCTATGTGTGGTGGCAGCAAGGAAATCTCCTACTATGTGCTACTATAATTCATGTTGAATTACATTCAGAGAGCAGAAAGAATGCCCAGGCATGGTTCCCGAAGCACTGCTAGTGATCTCCAAAGAACCAGGGACACCTCTTGCAACTCCTGGGCACACTTTCACCATTTCCTTAGCAGGGAGGGATTGGACATGATTGTGCTATTCAATATTTATCGAATCACAATGATGCTTATGGGAATGTTAATAACTGTGCAGGGTTTAATCTATGGTAAGCCTTTAGTCATTTTTTTTTTTTTTGGAGGTCCTGGGGATTGAACCCAGGGCCTTGTGCATGCAAGGCAAGCACTCTACCAACTGAGCTATATCCCCAGTCCCCATTTTTTATTCTTTTATTTCTGTATTATTCAGTTAAAGAGAAATTCCAGCCAATGTTAAAATTGGAACCTATTCTGGGAAATCCAACAGATAACTAGATATCTAGACCCTGGTTTGAGACTGGCCAGGAGTAGAGGAGCTATTTTTCTTACTAAGAGGCATTTTCACACAGTCCCTTAGGCCTGGAGATAACTCCTCAACAAAGACTGTGTAAGCAGGAAGTGCTGCAGCATTATCACAATGGGTGTTATCTGTTATAAGTCCTCTGCCTTTTCTTGATACAGAATAAAGAATGGGAGGTCGATCTGAGAGATGGGCATGTTCTACCCTGAGAAAGTCATCAAACGTCTGAATCACAGGTGTTTTTTACATCTTTTGATCCCCCACCACCTGCAACCAATGACAAGCGGTCGGTTTAATTGTAAGGAAGAATTTCTTTTGATTTTCACTGTTCCTTTAAAACTATCATCTCCTGGGGTTGAATGAGGAACATTCTCTATGTTGCATGTCTGTTTTCTATTTGAAGGTCTCTTTTATTTAAGCATTTGACCAAAATGTACAATTTCTCATTTTTTAAAAAAAAATTCCCTCTAAAACCATGGGGCATATATGATACAGCAGCATTTTTATGTTTTCAGGAGAGTTGTTTTCATAATGCCACTAAGACATATCTAGCACTGATGTAGTTGGTGGGTGCGTGTTTGGTTAATTAAAAGCTAACAAGGCGATGCTGGGGAAATGCCTTAATGATCTCAAGATTGGGTACTGAAATTTAAATACCAGAGTTTAAACCAGTAAAAAAATCTGGCATCTTTTCTCCGTTGCACCCCTGAGCAAAGCTGAAGATGACATATGCTGGACTGGCTACTGATGCAATGAAGGTTGCTGAAGGTGACATGATTTCTTAAGTCCCCTCACAGCTCGATGGCCAGAAAGTATAGAGCTCTGGGTGAAGGTTCTCGGTCAGATCTGCGGTCAGTGAATAGTAACAGTGCAGCCAGCCTGTGTGATGTTTTGTCAGCTGTTAAAATTCTCAGTACAGAAATTTCAAAATGTGCACTGTTGCAAATACTGATGGTTGTCATCACATCCACACCCCCTTCATTCCAGCTGACATCCTGGCTAGGGTCCCAATTAGCCCGGGATGAAACTGGGCTGAAGTCTAGGTGATGAGCCGTGACGGATCTGAGCTGGGGGCTGGCAAACTTCTCCTGTAAACAGCCAGATAGTAAATATTTGGGGGTGTGTGGGCATATGGTCTCTGCTGGAACCACTGGGCTCAGTTGCTGTGAGCTGAATGCAGCCGCAGACAAGGCGCAAACAAAATGACACAACTGTGCTCCAATCAAACTTTTTTTTTTTTTTTTTTTTTTTTTTTTTAAATAAAAGCAGGCAGCAGGCAAGATTTGGTCTGTGAGGCCAATTCGCTGATTTCTTCTTTAGCAGAAAATCAATAGTTTTCTTTTATCTACTTGAACAGGTATATTCTATCCCATTCTACTTCCTTTATAGAATTCTATTTTATATAGTCTTTTATTTGTCATGTTATTATAATTCTTTTTCACAGGAACACATGGACTAAATTGGATTTAATGATGAGACAGACATTATTACCCTACGTACATGTATGATTGCCTGAATGGTGTGACTCTGCATCATGTACAACCAGAGAAATGAAAAGTTGTGTTCCATTTGTGTACAATGAGTTGAAATGCAGTCTGCTGTCATGTATAACTAACTAGAATAATAAAAAAAAGAATAAAATTTTTTGAGCCATATAGCACAAAGTATTAGAATATTTATTATGGATTAAGTTATTAAGGCACAATTGATCAAAAACATAAATACATTAAATATTTGATAACTAGTCATAATATGAACATATTTTTATTAAAAGTGCATCTTATGAAGAACTAGCTTTTTAGTCAGTTGTTTTTATAAACAACTTTTAAAAACAAATAGTATTTATTACTGGAATGAGATGGAGTTCAGCACTAGTTTTATTCTTTTTTAAAAATACAAGCTCTAGCTGGGTATTGTGGTGCACACTTGTAATCCCAGCAGCTTGGGAAGCTGAGGCAGGAGGATTGTAAGTCAAAGCCAGCTGCAGCAACCTAGTGAGGCCCTAAGCAATGTAGCAAGACCCTGTCTCAACATAAAAAATAAAAAGGGCTGGGACGTGACTCAGTGGTTTAGCATGCCTAGTTTCAATCTCTGGGACAAAAAAAAAAAAAAAAAAAAAAGAGGCCATAAAGAAACTTCCATATAGATGGAAATGGAAGTCTTTTTTAAAAATCAAAATATCTTTCAATTTTGAACACCATCTGAGTCAGATGTCAAAATCACAAGTCAATCTATGATTCAATCATTTAGGTTCTCTTTCAATTTTTTTGAAACTCAAGAATCAGACATTGCCTATCACACAAAAGCAGTCATTCTCCAGTTGTTGGGATATCTTGCTTTCTTACACCAACAGCATGTGTGAACTGTTTCTCTCATGCACTGTCAAGGTTTCTCCGTCCTGAGACAGTGAGTTTCAGTGCGACAGCGATGGGCAAGGCCTGTGTTTTCCTGTGGTAAAGTGAGAGCAGCGTAGTTATGAAGGGGAGGTCCTTTCTTGAGTAGATCAGTGTCAGAAAGGACATGAATGGAAGCTGAAACTTTGAAAACAAATCCCATTAAATTATTGGTATGGCCTATGAAACTTGCAGAAAGCCTCTGTAACTCAGGCTGAAGACTACTGATCAGAGGAAGAGCAGGCCGATCACATGTTGGCTTGAGTTGGATGTGTCTCCAAGGACTAATCCTGGACTCAGAGGCAAAGCAGATGCATGACAATCTCACTAAAACTGGGTACAATCAGGTGAGCCAGCACTGGCTCCTAGGTTTTATTTAAATCCAGAAGCCCAGGCAGCTTTGTGCCTGGAATGTGCTCCTAGAACCCAAGCAGTCTGCACCCATCTGGAGGAACAGTGTCACCACCACTGCAACGTGAGTGAACCTCCCTGGCCTTGGCAGAACATCACTTGACCCTCACTGCCAACTTCATTCCCACAGGAGTTCTTCTCTGTCTGCCTGTCTGTGGCACATATTTAATTCATAAGGTAGCTGAAGTCCTTTCTGTCTTTTTGTTTGTTTGTTTTTTGGTACTGGGGATTGAACTCAGGGGCACTCGACCACTGGACCACATCCCCAGCTCTTTTTTGTATTTTATTAGAGACAGGGTCTCACTGAGTTGCTAAGTGCCTCACCATTGATGAGGCTGGCTTTGAACTTGCGATCTTCCCAAGTGCTGGGATTACAGGCATGCACCGCCATGCCCGGCTGTCCTTTCTGTCTTCTATGCACAAATGGCTTTAGAAAATTTGGAAATCATGAACTCTTTATCTCATGGGTTGCCACTTAATTATTGGCTAGACCTGCCAATTTCAAGACACTGCATTTAACTGTGGAAGATTTGAAAACCTTGTGAGAAACGACAACATCCCCATCTTAGTCCCAAGCTAGGGTGGTCACCACTTTGTCACCACCATAGCTGAAACATCCACTTTCCCTCTCTGATTCCATTATCGTTTCTGTACCAGTTATGATTCTCTAGGTTCTGTTTTAATCACTATAAATGAGCTCTAGAAAACTTCTGTGAAAAGGTAACCTAATGAAGGATCTTGTATCTTAAAAGAATTGAGGAAAACTAGACAATCCAAGACTGGAGGTGGCAGGACCAGGGATCTCAGTAACCTGAACTCATGGTTAATGTCCTATAACCTGTCTTAGGAGAACTCTGCTCTGCCCTGTTTCAAAACATCATCCACCCAAGTTCAAATACCCAGGGAGGAACATATTGGCCTCATTGGAGTTATGGGTCCACCTGCTTATTAGACGGTTCATCCTCCAATCATTCAATATCCTGTGTTCCTTTCTCCTTGGTTTGTCCAAGTCCATGCCTGCCTCACTGCTGCCACCTGAGCTTCCCCCAGTGCTACTAGCCTGTGGGTAAACACACACCTGGATCCTCCTAACAGTTCCAGATGCTGTGCCCAGCCTGGATAAAGCCTTCACCCCAAGGCACTGCCTACTTCTTTCTCGGAGTCATGGGGCCATGTGGCAGGACCCTGCTCACTGGGCTGAGGGCTTCCTGCTGCTGCTGGGCCTGCCTTCCTGAGCCAAATACCAAGTGGTTCCTGGTTCCCTCACTGCTCTCGCTTCTGACCTCCTGCCTCCCTGCTGGACATCTGCATCACACACTTTTCCATAGGCTGCAGAGCAGCACTGCGGGTCCCCCAGTTACACAGCAAAAACAGCTTCTTTAAGTTTCTACCTGCAGTCCCTCTACCCAGAGCCAGGCAGGGGAACACACACTATGGGTCTTCCCACTTACTTTTCTCCTTCTGTCCACACCTTCTCTCCTTGTCCTTGGGTTCTGAGATTGGAGGCAAGTTTGAAATTTGCAGGGTAGACCAGCAGACCTACTCTGCAAAGAATGATTACTCTCAACAGTACTGATAGTGTATTTCCTTTCAGTCTTTTTTTGTTTTTCTTAGTATGCAATGATTATATGTACATCTTGCATTGTAGTGTTTAATTTGACTTTTTTTCTTTTAATTTTTTTTAGTGCTGTGGATTGAACCCAGATGCACTTTACCCCTGAGCTATATCCCCCATGCTTTTTATTTTTTATGGTAAGACAGCATCTCACTAAGTTGTTTAGGGCTTCACTAAGTTGCTGAGGCTGACCTCAAATTTGTGATCCTCCTGCCTCAGTCTCTGGAGCTGCTGGGATTACAAGCGTGTGCCACCATACCCTGTTTAATCTGACATTTTAATATAAGTCTTTACCCATGATGATAGGATATATACATTTTTAAAGGCCTCATCGTATTCTGTGAAGTTGAATATGTACCAATTTACCATTCTACTGTTGGGTTGGGCATTTTTAGTACTACAAATAATTCAGGACAACTCATTTTTAGACAGCATTTTTTAAAAAATTGTGTTATGCTATTAGTTACAGGTTTTCAAAATTGAAATTACCAGGTAAAAGTGCTTGGATATGTTAATAGTGCTTAATACAAGTTGATAAAAGTTTCTTCCCTTTTAGATTTCACCAGCTAAGGAGGAAAGTGCCTTTTCTTCAATCTATCCTTATCAACACCAACTGGAATGATTTAAAAATCCACGAATTTAATAGAGAAAAAAAATCTATTACCTGGATTTCTAGTGAGGCTCAATATTTCCCCATTTATCTGTTAAGTTATGAATGTCCTTAGCCAATACTGATTGCTATTTAATATTATATCTTCTTCAGGGATATTACAAATATATCAGGGTATTAACCATATTTTGGAGTTCATTCCAAAACTATTTTATGCTACTTGATGAATCATGTGGGTTGGGTGAATACCAGGTAAGTAGTGAACAGGTAGAAGTAAAGGATACAAAAGTCCAAGGGAAAATAATTGAAGCCCAAAGTTTTCTTAGAAAAACCAAAGCAAATAACACAGGCATCATGATGAGTATGTTCTGATTTCAGTTCCAAGGGTCTTTTCTTTTTTTCTCCTCATTCCCTGAAAGCAGTCTCCCGAATTGGTCTGTGTTAAATGTGATAGTACAGAGTGACCAAAGAAAGAAAGAACAGTTTTTATAATGAAGCAAAGAGCTTGAAAGTCAACTTGTTCCCAAAGAAAATAGGAGCATCCATCACTCCTGAACAAATTCAACCCGAAATGGTAATGGCTGGTGAGCACAGGCTGCACTCTCTCTGGGTTTGTTTGCAGCAGAAGATCTTAAAAAGCAACCACTATATGTCCTTACTGATAATGTTTGAATCTATTTAACAATGTCAAGAAGATAAATGTGCATAGAATATAAAATGACGAAGGGAATGATTTAGTAGTTTCCAATTTGCTATACAACTTCTGAATTAAGTAGCTCATCATTTGTTCTATAATAAATTCATTCGATGTCTGTTAAACTCCCAAAGCTGCAAATTTTAAGCTAACACAACAGAAATACATTTTAATGCAAAATATATGGCACAGAAGACTGATGAAGAACTAACCTTATAAGTATAGCAACAACCATTAAATGGGAATTCTCTTCTAAATTTTTTTGGGGGTGGGTACTGGAGATTGAACTCGGGCATTCGACCACTGAGCCACATCCCCAGGCCTATTTTGTATTTTATTTAGAGACAGTGTCTCACTGAGTTACTTAGCGCCTCGCTTTTGCTGAGGCTGGATTTGAACTTGCAATCCTCCTGCCTCAGCCTCCTGATAAAATTTGTAAAATGCTTTTAATCAACTAAATAGCCAAATAGACCATTGAGGCTCTTTTTCACTGGGATGGAAAAGGAGAAAGCAAAAGTTATAGATTGTCACTATTTTCATGGTGACTGTACACTATCTGGGTCCTCTTTTGATGAGCTGTGTAATGGTTTAGATTAGATGTGCCCCAAAAGCTCATTGTGAGACAATGCAACAAAGTTCAGAGGTGAAATAATTGGCTTATGAAAGTTTACCTAATTAGTGCATTAATTGCCTGATGGAGATTAATTGGATGGCAACTGTAGCCAGGTAGGGTGTGGCTGGAGGAGGTGGGTCAGTGGAGGCATGCCTTTGAGGTATATATTTTGTCCCTGTGAGTGGAAAAGACACTTTCAGCTTCCTCATGTGATGTCCTGGGTCACCTTCCTCCACCACACTCTTCCACCATGATGTTCTGCCTCCCCTCCAGCTCAGAGCAAAGGGGCCAGCCATCTATGGACTGAGATCTCTGAAACCACGAGCCCCCAAATAAACTTTTCCTCCTCAAAATTGTTCTTGTCCCATCTTTTGGTCACAGCAGTGAAAAAGCTGACTAAAACAAGCTGTTTCTAACCTAAGTCACTGATGTAGAACTGCACTGGAGACAGCCCAGGTGCTCAACAGATAGAGTTAGTAGTTACTTTTTTTTAATTATAATTTTATTTTGTTTATTTATTTTTTTTATGTGGTGCTAGGGATCGAACCCAGTGCCTTGTATGTGCTAAGAAAGCACTCTACCACTGAGCTACAACCCCAACCCCTAGTGTTACTACTGTCAGACAAATGTCTACCCTAAACTCCTAGTTCCTTAAGTTTTGGTGTTCTAGAATTTTTATTATAAAATTAATCATGACCCCAAACTGATATGCACATGGTAGCTCAAACGACATGCATATGGTGGCCACTGGATAACAGTGAGGAACAAAACCAGTGCAGCAAAATGGGGTTCACTTACATAAAGAAAGGTGGAGTACATCATGGGCAGTAGGGAGTGGAAGTATAGGCCTGCCTATGGCCTATGACAGCTGTCATGTGTGCAACTTCACAGACCTGCTGTCGATTTTCTTGAAATTTCACACACACAGAATGTGATCTCTATGGAATCTGGTATATACAATGTTTTAAAAACCTACTTTCTTGAATATGAATCTGCTGGAAGAAGGTCGCTAAAACTTATGTCTAAAGTCAATTTCTTCTAACCAAGGATAGTGTTTCACCTGGGATTCCGGGGGATGAACTGCTGGATAACATGGAAGGTAGCGGAGGACCTGCTCTGTCAATCATCCAGCACAATGCTGGGGTAAAATCGAAGGTCTAAAGAATCTACTGTAAACTATTTTTCTGCTTAAAAAAAAAATTAGGCAGGTTTTAAAAGTTTTTTTTTTTTTTTTTTTTTTTTTTTACTTCTTTATTTTATTTACATTTTTAGCATCTCAGGTTAGGTTGTATCTTTTTTTTTTAATTAGGTATATATGACAGCAAAATGCATTTTGATTCATTGTACACAATTGCAGCACAACTTTTCATTTCTCTAGTTGTACTAAACGTTGTTTATCTAAAATTTTCCATATGTGGTTCAACTTGAAATATTCCTGTAGTATTTTACATGACGAATGTGTAACACTGAGAGATTATAAAACTTGTAACTATATAAATAAAATCAATTTCTCTGAGGCATTCTTCAAAAAAATGTAAATGTGATCCAGGCACAATGTAAAAGACTTCCAGCCCAAAGCCCATACATCAGAGGTACCCTGACCTGGACACACTTCTCTGTCAAACTCAACCTCCGAGAAATTTGAACAGTCAAAACTATGCCCCATATCTCATGGATTTCATCCCTAGGAAAGTTCCTATGCTTGACTTGAAAAATATGGAAAAACAGAGAATCAGCCAAACTTCTCTGTATCTTTCGGTTTCAGCCAACAATGATCTCAAGACCCCAGAAGACACTCCCGTAAAACATAATTCAAAATTAAAACAGCAAATTCCCAACCTCCCCTCAGTATCGTCTTTCTGCCTACTTTGACCAAGAAGTCAGGGTGTGTCCAATCTGAGCCATACTCATCCAATGTGGAGGACTCCTCAGTAAGTCTCCACTATTTTTTTTAAAAAATGTTTTCTCAGGTGTCCTGTGAATGGTTCTTTAGTCCCTCAAGATCCACTTCTGAGGTTCAGGGGATGTCATGAATGTTGCCCCAGAAGTGATGCAAAATTAAGGTAAACAGGATTACCAAGTCTCATTTTTTTCCCTAAGTTGCTACAAATGTGAAATAGAATTTCAAAATGCAGACTTACAGCCATTTTCTGCCATTTTTGCAACTTGTAACTCAATATCTGGCAAATGCTTGTGATGACGTGGTATAAATGAAGTAGCACAGGATGAGAATAAGAAGACCTACCTAGAATTTTGAGGACAAGTCCTTCCACTTACATGTAGCGTGGTTCTGAGGTAGTATGGGAGTCACTCAGCATTACTACTGTTTGATGAATGCAAATAATTTCATTGTAATTGTAACCAATAATAGTACCCCCCACACACATACAACTAAGGGTGGATGTGGGATTCAAAGGCTTAATGACTGCATTCTTTACTACTAATAATGGTTTAGTAAATTTGGGAGATTTTTCTGATCCAAGGAGAAAAGGAATACAGAAAATTTAAAGAAATAAAATTGTGTAAATAGGAACACTTGCTTCTGTTTGTATGTGAATCTATTGAAGCATAGTAAAGAGCAGGTATTTTAATAACTGCTAGGTTGTATAATTTCATGATTTTATGACCCTGTAAGGTCCAAACCCAAATTCAAACCGACCCAACCCCACTTGCCATCCCTCTACTGAGAGTGTTCCAGGCTGGCCACGCCCCTGGGGGATCTGCATGTTTTGCTCACTCTACCTCTTGTCTGTGAACACCCTGTGATTCCTCTTCTCCACCTGAGTTCCATCTGGACCATTCCCAACACCTCATCTGTACCACACTTACGTGAAGCAGCCCCAATCAGGGAGATGGCTATTGCGGTTAGCTGGAAGCCATAAGTTCCACCTGATAATAATCATATACACGTGATGCACCTGTAAACACAAGTGACGCACCCGCAAAGCTAAAGGTATATAACCGGGTGAAAGCGGTCAGAAGCGGCATTCATTCATTCAGTCAGTCAGTCGGAAGAAGAGTTTGGGTCGGAGAAGAAGAAAAGAGTCAGAGCGGCCAGAACGTAGTCAGAAGAAGAAATAAGAGTCAGAGTGGTTAAGAGTTCGGTCAGAAGAAGCTAGAGAAAGAAATGAGAAAAGAGTTTGGTATAAGGAAAAGAGTTTAGCTAAGAAGAGAAGAAGAGACAAAGAGAAAGACAGAGATTAAGAATAATAGATTCCTGCCACCGAATCTCCTCTCGCGGTATTGTGGCTGTACGTCAGGCAGCTACACTTAAGGCTGCTATCGAGCATTATCCTGTTCTATTATTCAGCTCACAAAGATTGGTGCACCTTCTATATTGCAGAATCTAGTGACACAAATGGAGTTAACAAAGATAGGGCCACTGTCCTGCAGTGCTGTCCACCAGTTGGTCACCAATGCCAGTGTGGTTCAGGGCACCATGGCAGGTGTTTGACCAAACATATTAGACTCACTTAACTCGCAGGGTGCAGAATCATGACAACCAGTCACACTACCCTCTTTCACTTCTTATTCCTGTCACCTCCTAACCTTCTAGATTTTCTTCCTGACTCAAAATCTTGTCAGCTGGCTCATTCTTCGCACCCTTATTGCTGCCACTACCCCAGTCATTTCAGAATCCATGCACACTGGCCTTTTAGTTCCTTGCTTTCTAGTCTAGACCCTACCTCCTCTCCCCATGGTCGCCACTCAACTGGTCTATTGGGAAATCACCAATTCAAACATATTTTCTGCTACACAGAATTTTCTTTTCTTCCAACTTGCTTTGTTGAGTACCACCACTGTGCTCTTTAACTTTACCAGATACTTCTTATTAACTGGCCCCCTCATTTTTCTTCCAATGCATTCACAGCCCCCTTCTGTTTTTTTCTTCCTTCACTATGTGGATATTGTCTTTACTTCCTTCACTATTCAATATCCTTTGTTATTTGATTCCTGTCACCCTCTGACCTATCCTAAACCCTTGAAGATCCCCAACCCAGGAACAAACCATGGTCTACATTTGCACATGGATGGCTCAGTGTGGTTGGTGCAAAACACACTATGGGAAGAGTGAAAGCAAACAAGTTCATGGTTAGTTACCGGAATCTGGCTCAAAAGCCTAGATCCCCAACTCTTGTGGTAGCTATTTCAAACCTACTCTTGTTTCTTCCAATATCCAGATTTCTTGTTCAGAGTACCTGGCCTTACCCCAACTTTACTGATAAGTGGAAGGCATGAATGAACCTTTCTCCATCTGTAGTTCCAAAACATATGCTCACGTACAATCAGTCTTCTTCCTCCCTTTGTCACAGGGAACCCCGTCCCACTCCCACCCCCAACTCCTGTTAACCTGCCACCTGGAGACTCAGATAGGTTCCTTGCTCTGAAAGGCAGGCACGGGACCTGGGCAGCACCCAGCCCTGGACACTGGGTGTTCAACAAACCACTCGTTGCTTCAGTTGGTGTCTCTGAGCTACTTTTTTCTGTACAGCTCAGAAATTACTTCACAAGGGAGCGTACTTAGCAGCTATCCTCATTAACTACCTCTGTGGGAAAACACTAGGACTTGATACTTCCAAAGATATAAGCAAGGGACAGGGCAGAGGGAGGAAAGGGGGAGAAAGGAAGGAAAAGACAGAGGGGTAGGAGTGCCCGAGTGAGTGCTCTCAGGACCATCCAGTCTCAGTCTTGCTCACTCACTGTAACACAGGCATTATGGAAGGATGTCACAAACACAAATCACAGTGCACACTCCACAGGGACTAGGATCAGAAGACATTTTGCAATCTCAAAGAACAAATACCAGCCATTGGCTTATCAAACTTAGCAGTGTCCACATATTCAACATATCAAAGAAGTGCTGTCAGTCACTGAGGGAGGGTGTGAAATGCCAGTCATCACCCCCCCCACGGTGGTCATCATCTCCCCTTTCACAGTACTCAAATCTTTTTTAATCCTTTACAATCCTGCTTTCATTTCTTGGCCACTGGTAAATTTTCTCCAAGCACTGAAGCCAATCACCCCTTGTTCAGTGTCCCCGCAATCAATGGGCAGGTTGTCAGGGGTAGATCAACACAGTCATCTCCCTAAGTCTCTGGGTCATCAGCCACCTGCCTAACTCCCCTCCACATTTCCTGTATAATTGCTGCCACATAATTCCTAAGAATCCCATGTCTGCTTTGCAATGAATGAATGAATGAAAGGATGAGACCAGATAAGAAATTGTCAAAGGATGAAGCCTGGTGGGAGCTGCATCTTCGATCCCAACATGGCCCATACCTCTCCTCTGCACTTACACCCCCGTGCTCCCAGGTAGCCCCCCTCATCCTCTTCATGAAGGTCAACAGTGATCCTTCACCACACCTCACCTCAGTCATCTCTTTGCTGTAGTTAATACTCTGGGCAGATCTGTCCATCACTGTTGCACCCACCTGGTTGAAGGAAGTGTTGGGTGCCACCAGCTGAGACCCTGAGAGTGTGCCCAGCCACTCACCTGGCCTGCTGGCAGACGCAGCAGACCCAGACCTTCTCGTGCTTCTGGTAGGAGCAGCAGCTCTTGCAGACGTTGAACTTGCAGTCCCCACAGCGGCGCTTGGTGTTGACCAGGAAGGTGAAGGGCGAGCAGCAGCGCATGCAGCAGTGCTCCACGAACTTCTGGTGCTTTGAGAGGATGCTGCACTTGCTGCCTTCCTCATCCAGCTTCTGCTTCATCTCACTGGGAAGCCAGAAAGAGAGGGGGAGAAGAGAAACAGCACATCAGGCAGGGGGCCATCTCCCTAAAGCAGCCGACCCTGGCCCTCCCACAGGCAGAGAGACGGTGTAGGATCTTCCTGTAGGACAACAGAATCCTGAAAGATCGATTCCTGACACAATGTCCAAAGACAAAGTCTAAAGATGGGTTGATATTGCATAATCCTATATATCACATTTACCATTAATGAACATAAAATCCTCATTACTAACATTTCTGAGACTACGTGGAGAAACAAATTATTATAAAACTAAGCACATGGTAGAAAAATAAAAATCTTTTACTTAATGCCTTTTTAGAGGAGCAGGAGATTACTTATGATAAAATATTAATCCTTTCAATAGTCTTGCTGGGAATATGAAAATGCTGTTCTGGTCCTATTTAACATCCCTGGAAACCGACACACCGAGGGATCTTAAAAGCTTTCAAATCAATGTGAGTCAATAAGGATTCTTTGGGTGACAGGCAGATCTGAGGTACTGGTGCTTTGGGGCTGGATAAAAGACAATCCTCTTCTTCCAGAGAGCTCCTTGTCCAATGGGCACACAGCCAGCCATATTAATGCAAAATCTGACACCACACATATGCCTCTCTGAGCTCAGAGAAAAGGAAAGGGGAAGTCCTGAGACCAAAAATCAAGCCCAAGCAACTGAGTCACCCTGGAGACACTAACTGAAATAACAAGTCCCTCTGCATTGGCAACTCTGGGTTGTTTTTCCCACTACAAAAATGGCAGCTGAGAAATAGGAATAGAAATATTATTGTTTCAGCTACTATTATGATTTTCACTACTATTTTACTTCTACTGCCAATCTCATGTTTGTTTCTCTGCTTGAGAATCCTGCACCACATGAATAATAAGATTTTGATCTTCAGTCCCCTTGGTGGTGGAAGCTTGGGTTCTGAGGTTTACATTTCTCATGCAAGACTCCTTTTCCTCCCAGGGATTCAAGCAAATATTACCTTCTTTGTAGTTCCCCTAAGCCAGTAGGTGGAAATTCTCTAGTGGCCCCTTCCAGGGAGAGTGAGGCCTTTGAAGGAACTCACCTTCAGCTGCTTCAGAGGCTCAAGGCCATACCACCTGACCATGCAGAAACTTTCTCTCTGGTTTTAAATCCCCTGTTCCCATGTACCCAGCTATGGTCTCAATGTTTATATTCTTACCCCCCAAAATATAATTTGGAACCTTTACCTTCAATGTGATGATTTTAAGAGGTAAGGTCTTTTGGAGTCAATTAGATCAAGGGAGTAGGCATGAGATTAATAATGCCTTTATAAAAGAGGCCTCAGAGAGCTGCCTTGACCTTCCCCTATAAGGAGATGCAGAGACCAAGGAAATGAGCCCTCACCAGATACTGAATCTGTCAGTGCCTTGATTGTGAATGTCCCTACCTCCAGAAGTGTGAGAAATAAATTTCTGTTATTTATAAGCCATCAAGTCGATGGTATATTCTTATAGCAGCCCAAATGGACTATGATATATCATCTGAGAATTTCTTTTCATTTTCTCCCAGTTTTGAAAAAATTGAGACACAATCCAGATACATAACATTCAACCCTTTAAAGTGTACATCTCACCTTATTTCTGTAATGTGCACACAGCTGTATGCATACATTTCATAAAGAAATTTTCATCTCATCAAAAAGAAACCAAAGATCCATTAAACAATCACTCCTTATTCTGCCCTTCTCTCAGCCCCTGCCAGTTACTAATCTACTTTTGTTTTAGGAATTTGCTTAATCTGGGAATTTCATATAAATGGACACACTTGGCCTTTTACATCTGACTTTGCATAGTGTGTTGAAGGTTTATCATGATGTAGCATGTTGTAGCTTCAGCACTTCAGTTTTTTTTTTACTACTGAATATCATTCTATTTATGGATATACCATATTTTATCTATCCATCCATCAGCTGATTGACACTTAGGTTACATTTTTTTTTTTAAGCTATGTCAAGTAATACTGCTATGAACTTACGTATATAAATTTCTGTGTGGACATATATTTCAATTCTAGGAGTGGAAATGCTGGGTTATATGGTAGCACTAGTTGAAAAAATTGCCACACTGTTTTCCAAATGGCTACACCATTGCCAGTTGTAATTTGAAGCTTGCAATTCCTCCACACCATCACCAACATTTGTTATTGTCTGCCTTTTTTTTTTTTTATAACTATTTTAGGAGGTGTGAGATGGTTTCTCATTATGATTTTTATTTGTATTTCCCTCATGACTAATGATGCTGAACATCTTTTCATGATCTTATGAGATATGTGCAAATCTTCTTTGGAGAAATGTTTATCTAAATCTTTCGCCCATTTCTAAATTAGATCACTAGTTTTTTATTGTTGTATTCCAAGTGTTCTTTATGTATTCTGGAGACATGATTTCAAATGTTTTGCCTTTTCATATTAAACCTCATGTTTTATTAATAGTGTTTGGTAGTTAGTGGCTGAGCTAGTATTGGAAGAGGATACAAGCTCAGGTCAGCTAATGATTATAGTAAAATAGCACATATGTATACTTGGCTGAATAAAATGTTCACAGGGGACAGTACAGAGGTGTTTTCTCAAGGAAGGAGGATGCTCTTCAGTCCCTTAGATTCAGAGCACAATGAGCTAAGTCATTGACAGCTACAACATTTGTAAACAATATAAGAATAGCCTCAAATCAACACTAAAACTAAATGGGATAAAATATTCAGGAATAAAAGTCTTTGGGGATCAAAAAAGCTCTGTGAACTCACTCCATAGGCTCATTTGAGCTCTATGAGTTGTTTCCTGACACACAAGACTGCAAATTCCCATGGCATTTTAAAACTCATTGTGTGTCCAAAAATAAACCGCACCAAGCCCTTTCAAGTTTATTACAAGCAAATGAGGTGTTCTGAGCCACAGAGTCAGTGGTGGAAAGGAATGCCATTCATCTGGACCATTTGTTTCTTATTAGAGTCTATTTCCCTGCAGTATTTCATAGAAGCCATCAGGCAGGACTGTGTGGGATAACTTATAGTGGTTCAAACACCTCACCCAAAGTTCATGTGCCAGAAACTTAATCTCCAATGCCACAGTGTTGAGAAGTGGCACCTTTAAGAGGTGATTAGGTCATGAATGGATTAATGTCATTATGACAGCAGCAGGTTAATAATGGCAAGAGTGGGTTCTGTTTTAGTCAGCTTTTGCATCACTCTGACCAAAATACCTGAAAAGAACAACTGAGGGGAGGAAAAGTTTATTTTGGCTCACAGTTTCAGAGATTCAGTCTATGATCGGCTGATTTAGCACGCTGGGCCCAAGGTGAGGCAGAACATCACGGTGGAAGGGTGTGGTAGAGGAAGGCAGCTCAGGACATGGCAACCAGGAAGCAGAGCGAGCTCCACTCATCAGGGACAAAATATAAACCCCAAAGACATGCCTCCGGTGACCTGTCTCCTCCAGTCACACCTGACTATAGTCACCACCCAGTTAATCCATATCAGTGGATTGATTTACAGATTATGTTACAACTCATAATCTAATTGTTTCACCTCTGAATGTTCTTGCATTGTCTCACACATGAGCTCTAGGGGGACACCTTATATCCAAACCAGAACAAGCTTCTTTATAAAAGCATCCATTCAGATCGCTCCCTCTGCACACACATGTGCTCTCTTGCCCTTCTACCTTCCACCTTCCACCAAGGAATGATGCAGCAAGAAGGCCCTCACCAGATATGGGCCTCTTGACCTTAGGCTTCCCAGCCTCCACAACCATAAATAATAAATCTCTGTTCTTATAAACGATCCAGTTTTGATATTCTATTATAGCAACACAAAATGGACGAGACACTGGATAATTATAGAATCAACCCCAAGTCATACAAAATAAGCTACCCTCTTGAGATGTCCTGGGAAGGACCAGGCCCTCAAATGACCAGACAAAAAAGAAAAGAGTGATGGATTTAGGATCTGGTATAAGGGTGCATGGCTGGGCTGAGTCACTTACCAAAAAGCCCCCTAATCTTTCTGGGCTTCTTTTTTCCTGTGTGGCCACTTTGGTTACTGCTTGATAGGGTTGCTATAGATTTTTAAATCAGTAAAGAAACAAAAGTCAAATACTAGCTATTAATTTGTATTGTCAAGAAATTCATTGATCTGAGTATCCATAACATTTGATCACACCTGTTTTCATGTCAAGTTTCCTGTGATGGCATTTGGGCAAAAGTGTTTAATACTTACTTGTTGTTTGAGCACTGAGTAATAGTAGTTGTGAGGTGGTTTTCATTTGCATTTGTCTAATAACTAAAAATTTTGGACGTGTCTAGTCTGAATTTATAGCAATGTCCTCTGATCTCTGGTCCACTCTCTTCCTGATAAATTGCTCTAGAGTGGCCTTCTGAAAAGCTTGTCAATATTGCATGGTCTCTTTTTCCAAGGCCAGGCCAACTCTAACAGGTTGCTAATGGGTCAGTTGCTCCGTGTTGAGAGGCTGCACACAGGCCCTAGAGGGCTGGGTGTCATGAAGAGTTAGCAGTGTCTGAGAAGCACAGCAGGGAGAAGGGATGGCATGCATGTCATTTGTTTTGCTATGCTCCAACTTGCTTATCAAAGAGACAGGGATCTTTTTTCCACAGCTAGGAGCCACCACTTGATGGTCACAGGCACCACTGATCAGACTGTCAATCATTCATACAATTCACACTGATTGAGGACCTACCATTCCAGATTCCGAAGAAAAAAGAAAAGAAGATACAGTTCCTCCCTTCATGGAACATGTACTAAGATAGAATTCAGATGATGAAAAGATAAGCAAAACAAAACAATTATGAATCGTGAGGCTCTTTACAACAGAATTAGTAGGAAAAGAGACTGAGAATCACGTGGGGACCAATTTTAGATAGGATGGAGAGAGAGAGAGGGCTCTTTCTGGGGGGATTTAAGGTAAAATAATAAGATAGGAAGGAGCTAGATAAAGGGAATACACAACATTTTAGGTAGAGGATGGAACAGAGGGAAAGAGTTTTGAGAGGAGGCTGAGAAGCAAAAGTTGAGGCCACAGAAAAAAATTTGGATTTCATTCTAAATGCAAGGAGAAATCATAGAGGATCGTGATGAGGGAAAGAGCAGGCCTCAGTTTGCATTGGAAAATCAGCTGCTGTCAGGTGAAGGTCCACCCACAGAAGGCCTTGAGTGGAAGCATGGGGGTACCCTGAGAATCAAGGTAAGGGTGCCTGAGGTTTGTACTGAAGTATATGGAGCGCTGTGGTCATCCAGCTAAGTTTGGCAGAGGTTTGCACAGGCAGCGTCCGGAGCACTGCAGTCACCTATGTAAGGGTGCCTGAGGTTTTCACTGAAGTGTGCAGAGCACTGTGGTCATCTAGCTAAGGGTGGTGGAGGTTTGCACTGGAGTGTGGGGAGTGCTGCAGTCGTCCAGGTAAGGGTGGCTGAGATTTCAACCAGGACAGAAGCTGATGAGATAGAGGTTAGTGTGCTGGGCCTGGTGATGACCCAGGAGGGCAGAGAACTGGGTTTTTGGGTTGTGTCACCACGTGGACGGTGCAGCTGTTCTGGAGACAGAGAAGACTCGGATGCGGAGGAACAAGCTTTAGTGAAATCTGTGAGACACCTAAGGATCAGCACCAAGAGATCAACTAAGTGTATGCTTCAGCATCTCAGAGGAGGGACTTGGGCCAGCTCTGTACATTTGGGAGCCACCTTCATAGATAACCTTCATAAGTACGGGAATAGGTGAGCCACTCTTGGGGAGAGATTGTAGCAAGGGAGAATCAGGGACTCAGAACAAGCTAGATGAACCCCAAACATTTAAACTCAAGTAGGAAGGTTGAAGAGGTAGACCCTGAGGGACTGAGGAGGATGCAGAGGAAGAGGAAGTTCAAGAGAGGATGACTGTCTACCTTGGGGGCAGAGAAGTATCCACTGCATTTGGCCACATGGAGATCGTGGGTGATCAGTGGGGGTGGTAGGCAGGAGCCAGGCTGTCATGGACCGAGGAGTGAATGTGAGGTTAGGTCGTGGATCCATCGTGGAATACTTCTTCCAGCAATGGTTTAAGTGATTTTGAGAGCTGGGTCTCAAGGGGTGGACCTGATTTATAGTATAATAATAATCATGATCATTTAAAAATATGTTTTGCTTTTACTATGTCAGGGGTACTATCACTCTCGTTGAGTAATTACAGGCAGAATCATTTTTGTTGCCCCCAATGGTGTTATATATATTAAAAAACCCAGTCAAGGCCATTAGAGCTCAGTATACCACAGATTTATGAGGAAAGGGAATAAATTGTAGACATTCTCTCTGAATGTTAAAGTTCATCACAAACATCAAACATGCTGTGTGGTTGCCAGCAATAAAGGAAGATCATTTTTAAGCCAGAAGCCAGAGTCTTCACTGCACTCCATACATCTCATATGAGCACTGTTCAATGAGGTACTGGGGAGCCTCATCTCCCTGAAGCTCTGCAGGCAGCTGAGCAAACAATGGATGCTGGGGAGAGGGTGAGAGTGAGGCTCTGCACCTCATAGCTGCTATTCACATCTTTGAAGCCTTGGTTCCTTTCTTTCTTTTCTTTTTGTTTTTGGTCATCTTGAAGAGCTAATTGAAGAAATACATGAATGAAAAAGTGCATCTGAGATGTATAACAAGGGCCCAGGAAGTTAAAGCGACTCTGGAAACATAAGGCATTGTTTCAGTTCAAACCAGCTAAAGCTTTCATTCCACAAAATGTGCTCAGAGAAGGGTTCCGCCTACCCATTGGGTTTTCTGGGATTCTGGGATATTTGGCCAAAACCCACTAGTCACAATTCAGTTTATCAATATCAGGTCAATTGACTTGGTAATTTGACTTAAAAAGAATGGTATGGATAAAAAGTAATAGCTCCAGCTGGGCACGGTGGTGCACGCCTGTAATCTCAGTGGGTTGGGAGGTTGAGACAGGAGGATCGCGAGTTCAAAGCCAACCTCAACAAAAAGTGAGGCGCTAAACAACTCAGTGAAACCTTGTCTCTAAATAGAATATAAAATAGGGCTGGTGATGTGGCTCAGTGGTCAAGTACCCCTGAATTAAATCCCCAGTACCAAAAAAAAAAAAAAAAAAAAAGTTAATAGTTTTAACTACATCCATCATGAGATTTGTTTGTTTCGTTGGGGTGGTGGTGGCAAGAGTGAGAATGTCTATAGTCCTTTCTATATCTCTAAGCACTTTTTACTAGTTACCATCTCTATATAGAAAGAATAAAAACATTGAAAAATTTTGGGTCATTCAAGAAACCACAGGAGAGAGTCATAGTTTATATTGAACATACTCAACCTACAATTGATGAGGAATTGACAATCACAATAAGAAAAAAGGGTGACATGTGACATGCAAATTTACATGAATTACTTCTATGGAACCCACTGAAGGACATAAAAATGATGGAAACAGATAGTAAGCTCCATATTTAATAAAACTAAGGATTTCCCACAATGCCTCTTCTCTCCTGCAAAATAGACTATGGAAGATGTCTAGTGACATTTACACATCTGAAGGGAAGGGAGTGAAATCAGATGCACATCCAGTTATTAAAGAGGATTCTTTAATAACTGAGGAGAGCACCTTAAAGGGCATTTTGATTCTTTCCTTGAAAGAAAAGAAATGAGTGAATGGCCAAGACCTTCAAACTGCAGACTCACATCAATAACATGGTATATCAGAATTTCAAAATAAATCTAGACTTTGGCCAGGAGCCTGGGGTGGGGGTGGGGAGGACATCTTAGCCTACAAAAGGGGGTGCAGGAGCCCTGTTTGGGGATTGACTTGAATTGCGGTTGACTATGAGCCATGGAGATTTGGCCATTGTCGCCACCCGTAGTCTCACAGGACTTGTTGCGGGATCTCGAGGGACTTGGCCGAAATTGCTGATCGGGTCAGCGCCATTTTGAGTGGTGGTGTGTTTGGCGTGTGTTAGTTGTTGTTAGAACCAGAGAGAAAAGTTATCAGAATAAAAAGCTGTTTGTTTCCAGTTTGCCTCTGAAGTTCTTCCCGCGGCTCCGTTGCTCCAAGCGCTTCAGGCGGCAACAGGTGGCGGCCCGTACGGGGACTTCGGAGCGGACAGGTAAGAACTGAAGGTCTCTAAAGATGGGTTCGAATATAACTGAATCCCAAGTGATAGAGGCTATGCAAAGACTCCTTGATATACCTGACTCTGTTCTCAGTGAGGAGTATATAGACAAAAGTGAAAGTGATCAAAAAAGTGTAGATTCCACTGGGCCAACTGAGACCAGTAAAGAGAGTATTAGAAGAGACCCAAAAATGACAAAAATCCAAGCTATTAAAGCTATTCGGGAGTTATTGGCGAAAGCTGAAGGATACTTGCTCTCACTGGAACCTGGGCCTCAGGATATTGCTGTCAGTGAAATTAGCAGTGGTGAGGAATCTAGTAAAAGTGATCCTGAGAAAATGAGGAAAAAGAAACTAAAAAAGACCGAGAAAAAGGACGGTCAGGTAGAGGAGTCACTTGTGTCCTCTACTCCCCCATGGGTAGAATCCATTACAGAAAATATGAAGGGTATTACTAGGCATTTGCATACCCTAGAAACAGAAATAAAAAGTCTTTCTGATCGCTTATGCGCTCTCGAGGACAACTCACAGATACATTGGGAACCGCCAGCATTTGAAAAAAAAAATGGACAGAGTGTCCATCAGTCAGTAGATTTCAAAACAATAAAAAATCTCAAAGAGGCAGTAATGACTTATGGGCCCCAAGCTCCTTTCACGTTGAGTATGCTGGAGGTCCCTTAACACCTTTAGCTTAACCCCCTCAGACTGGAAAAGTCTATGTAAAGCAACATTAAGCGGGGGGTAATTCTTGGTTTGGCGATTGCAATTCCAAGAACTTTGTATAGAAACGGCTAAAAGAAACGCGGCTGCAGGGTTTGAAAACTATAATATAGACATGCTCACAGGAGAAGGGCAATTCGCAGACTTACAGGCTCAAACAGATTATGACCCAGATGTATATGCTCAGATAAATGCAGCTGCCTTAGAGGCATGGAAAACTGTACAAGGACCTGGGGATCTACAAGGTAGCTTGTCAAAAGTGATTCAAGGACCTAATGAGCCGTATGCCGACTTTGCTGATCGACTTTTGAGAACTGCAGGTAGTGTGTTTGCAGATGTTGACCAAGCTATGCCATTAGTTGTTCAATTAGCTTATGAAAATGCAAATAAATGGTGCCAAGCAGCCATCAGGCCATGGAGAACTAAAAAGGATCTTTCCGTATATATACAACTATGTAAAGATATAAATGACGCCTTTGTCACAGGAAATATGATTGCAGCCTCAATGAGAGGTGCTTCCTCTCGAAATTTCACAAAGGCTAAACGTAGACATTATAATCAATCAGGATATTCCAGGCAAAATTATCATAATCAATCAGGCAATTCTAGGCAAAATCCCAAAAGAGAAATAAGACCAAGCTCATACCGTGCCCCAGGCCGCTGCCCCAGGTGTAAAAAGGGAAATCATTGGGCCAATAAATGCCATTCAAAATTTGACATCCATGGAAATCCTTTGTTCAGGAATTCAAAAAACGGGACACGGGGCCCAATACCCCGGGGCCCACAAATGTACGGGGCATTGCAGAAGGAGTATCCTCAAGCATCCACTCAGATGCTTCCCCGACACAATCCCTACTACCCATCCACTCCCTCGCCAGAGGAACAAGAGGAAATGCAGGATTAGACCTCTGTTCCACCGCCCGAATAGTGTTAACACCTGAAATGGGGGTTCAACTGATTCCCACAGGAGTCAGGGGACCTCTTCCCTCAGGGACTGTAGGACTTATTATCGGGCGTAGTCCTAAAAGCTTATTAGGTTTGCAAGTGACCCCAGGTGTAATAAACTCAGACTACAAAGGGGAAATAAAAATAATGCTTAGCTCACCCCAAAGTATAAGTTCTGTTAATCAAGGAGATAGAATTGCTCAGTTGCTTCTCCTTCCCAATTTACATAATTCATTTAAAATGGGTATGCCTCAAGAAGGGAACAATAGAGGATTTTGTTCCACTGACTCAAGTCCCATGGCTTGCTGGGATCGAGACTGTTCAAGGAGGCCTATGTGTAAAATAAAAATCCAAGGAATAGAAATGGAGGGATTAATAGATACTGGAGCTGACTCTTCCATTATTAATTTACGCCAATGGCCCAAGCACTGGCCTCTGCAAAAAGCTTCAACCAGTTTAAGAGGCTTGGGATATAATAACCTCCCAGATAAAAGTGCAGTAATTTTAAAATGGGAGGATGATGAAGGCCATAAAGGAACATTTCAGCCTTATGTTTTACCTAATCTACCGGTTACTTTATGGGGAAGAGATATTTTGCAACAAATGGGAGTACACCTTGCAACCAAGCCTGCAGATGTTAAATGTGAAAACCTACAGGGTAATCTTAACCATAAAAGAACTCATTATCAAAAAGTACAGAGTAATCTTAACCCTAAAAGTAATCATTGTCATAAAGGAAAAAGATATTTTTTTTCGGGGCCACTGAGAAAATAATTTTGAAAATACCATGGCTTTCTGATAAGCCAGTGTGGGTCCCTCAGTGGCCCCTATCTAAAGAGAAATTACAAGCGGCCCACCTACTAGTTCAGGAACAATTAGAAGCAGGTCATATAGAACCTTCCACCTCTCCCTGGAATTCCCCCATATTTGTGATCAAGAAAAAGTCAGGAAAATGGCGATTGTTACATGATCTTAGACAAATCAATAAAACCATGCAAGTTATGGGGCCTACTCAACCTGGACTTCCTAGTCCCGTAGCTATTCCAAAAAATTTCCATCTTATTACTCTTGATATAAAGGATTGCTTCTTTTCTATTCCCCTACATCCTCTGGATGCCCCCAGGTTTGCTTTTTCCGTTCCTTCTATGAACAATAATGGCCCTGATCAGAGATATCAATGGAAGGTTTTACCACAGGGAATGGCTAATAGCCCCACCATATGCCAAATATATGTGGACAAGGCTATCCAACCCATTAAAAATAAATATTCAAACCTCATGTGTCTACATTACATGGATGATATTTTATTGGCCCACCCTAATCAAAAAATCTTATTTAATATATTCAGTGATGTGGTAGAAAATTTAAAAAAATATGGATTATATATAGCAGAAGAAAAAGTTCAAACCAGATCTCCCATATTATATTTAGGATTTAAAATCATGGATACTTTTGTTAGACCCCCAAAAATTCTAATAAATAAAGAACATTTGACCACCCTCAATGATTTCCAAAAACTACTGGGAGACATTAATTGGCTTCGCCCTACACTAAATCTCACTACTGGCCAACTAAAAACCTTTATTTGACATCCTTCGCGGAGACCCTGATCCATCTTCACCGCAAACATTGACTCCTGATGCTAGGAAAGCTTTAAAGTTAGTAGAAAAAGCCATTGAAGGAGCTCATTGTGATAGATTTTGATTTAACTCAACCACTGATGTTGATTATTATTTCTTCACAATATACACCCACAGGAGTATTTTGGCAACAAGGGCCTTTATTATGGATACATTTGCCCGTCTCTCCTAAAAGTATAGTTGAATCTTATACCTCCATGGTGGCTAAACTTATTCTTCAAGGACTTAAGAATTCTACTAAAATATTTGGCATTCACCCTGCTACTATTATTACTCCCTATTCATCATCACAGATTGAATACTTATGCTTCAATGATAATGATTGGGCTATAGCTAAATGCTCTACTTCTGCAAATTTTGATAATCATCTTCCTAAGTCCCCTATATTATCTTTTTGTATTAATCATCCTATTATATTTCCACAGGTAATAAAAAATCAACCTATTCCTAAGGCATTTAATGTATTTACAGATGGGTCCTCAAATGGTACTGCTACAGTAGTCACTAAAAAAGAAAATATGACTTACATAACTGCACACAAATCAGCTCAACTAGTGGAACTGGAAGCTGTGGTAAGAGCTCTGGAAAATTTTAGGGACCAGCCCGTAAACATTTTTTCAGATAGCCACTATATTGTACAAGCCGTCCCAAAATTAGAGTAGCAGGACCAATAGCACCTCATACTCCAGCCTTTAAATTGTTTTATCAAATACAAAAACTTTTGTGGGCAAGAAAAGAACCTCTATTCGTAGGCCATATTAGAGCACATACTAATTTGCCTGGTCCCCTCCATGAAGGTAATCAAAAGGCTGATGAACTTACAAAAACAATATTTATACTTTCAGTGCTACAACAAGCTACTTTATTCCACTCCCAGTTTCATGTCAACAGCACCACCTTGCAACGTAGGTTTAAAATCACAAAGGAGCAAGCCAGAACAATTGTAAAAGATTGTAAATCTTGTATGACACATTTGCCCAATCCTCATTTCGGAGTTAACCCTAGAGGATTAATGCCCAATCATTTGTGGCAGATGGATGTTACTCATGAGCCAAGTTTTGGAAAATTGCGATTTATTCATGTGACCATAGATACATGCTCAGGCATGATTTTTGCTTCCTTACATTCTGGAGAAAAAGTTAAAGATGTTACATCTCATTGTTTGCAAGCTTTTGCTGCATTGGGCATCCCCAAAATGCTTAAAACAGATAATGGCCCCGCATATACGTCCTCATCTTTCAAAGAGTTTTGCGCAAAATTCAATATATCCCATAAAACAGGCATCCCATACAATCCTCAGGGTCAGGGCATTATTGAAAGAGCAAACCGAACACTGAAAATTATGTTATTAAAACAAAAAGAAGGAAATTGGAAAAGTCCTAAGGACAGATTGGCAGTTGCCCTGTTTACCTTAAATTTTTTTAACTTTAGACTCTAATGGTTATTCTGCTGGAGACAGACATTGGAATCCACACCAACAACATAAACCCTTGGTTTACTTGAAGGATGTTCTTTCAGGTACATGGAAGGGTCCAGATCCAGTATTAATTTGGGGAAGAGGATCTGTTTGTGTTTTTCCAAAAGACGAATCCTCTCCAATATGGATACCATCTAGATTAATAAAACAGGTACCACATCAAAATGATCAAGATGAAGTTATTGAAGAATCAAGATTAATAAAAAAGGTACAAAATCAAGAGGACCAAGATGAAGGTATAGAATGATTCCCTCAAAAGAGTCCTTCAAAATATTTCACAACTTAAGTGTCATTCCTCCCGGCCGGGACGAGGAGATCTCTCTTTACTGTGCACACAATTGTATTTTTTTTCCTTTTTATAAATGTCTTTATGTCTGTACATTTGTCTACATTTCATGTTAATGTGACGTCACAAATATATGTTTGTATGTTTGTTCGTCTGTCCAGTGTGACGTCACAAAGAACAAAGCGCTTATGAAAAAGAAAAAAATTATATATATATATATGGATCCAAATAACTTTAATTCATTTTAGGTTAAGAGTATTCAATTTAGGTAAATAATTTTATAAATGAAGGTACTTTCAATTTTGACATATAGGTGTCCCTGGGACTTCTCTTTAGCAAACAATATGACTAGTGCTATATAACCTGATATTTTGGTGTTTTGACTTAAGATTGTTTATTTGTTATTAACTTCATTTGTTTAATAGCTCATTAATTTCAATTATCTCAACAGGTAAAAGATTGCTCTGTATACAGAGACTCAAGGGTTCCAGCTAACAAATTATTTCTCTAAAGTGCCTTTACCTTTTCTTTAATCTATCTTTAATGCAGTAATTACCCTCAGTCTTTCTTTGTTTTGTTCTAAATATGACATTTTTCCAACTTATGTTTGTAGAAGCTCAACCAGCGATGTATGTGAACAAAAATCAACTTTAATTTTCTAATCTAATTATTCTATTTTGTAGTTTGACAACTCGCCTCTTGACTCAGTGCTGCAATAGCACTGCCTTTCCTTTAATAATTGATGCTTGAGTTTCTAGGTAGCGGGCCCTGAAGATTTGCCGGTGGCATTGTCTAAACATAAAAAAGACGTCTGCTGCTACAGCTGCAGGGATCGCGGCCGCCGCAAGCATCCCTGCTGCTCAAACATCAAACAACCTCACCAACAGTGTGGCCTCTGCTCTACATGCATGGGGCCTCCTACATCAACATGTTACAACAAATGGACATTTTGATCTTTCATTGTTTGGGACTTTACGGGACAATGCCTTGCGGGTATTTGTCTAGAGAATTCAGTGTGTTACTTGATGGAACTTAGGGCAGCTGATTTGTTTAAACAATTTGATATGCTATGCAATTTGGCTCATCACCAAAAGGCTTGTCACCTTAAAGCCGCAACATCTCCTCACAATTGGACGGCTGTTAGTCATCATATATAGTCGATCCTAAAGGGCTCCATTGGATGGCTGGTTAGCCAGTGACGGGTAAGATCCCCAGAGGGGGACAACCTAAGACAGGCACAGTCGCACGGGACAGTCTCATGTGGCCGACATATCAACCTAAGACAGGAGTCAAGGGCACAGCCTTGATTATCCGATGACAGGTAAGAATGTTGGTTGCACATAGACGTCCTAGAGCATTACCTCTTTTAAAACAAAAAGGGGGAAATGCAGGAGCCCTGTTTGGGGATTGACTTGAATTGCGGTTGACTATGAGCCGTGGAGATTTGGCCATTGTCGCCACCCGTAGTCTCACGGGACTTGTTGCGGGATCTCGAGGGACTTGGCCGAAATTGCTGATCGGGTCAGCGCCATTTTGAGTGGTGGTGTGTTTGGCGTGTGTTAGTTGTTGTTAGAACCAGAGAGAAAAGTTATCAGAATAAAAAGCTGTTTGTTTCCAGTTTGCCTCTGAAGTTCTCCCCGCGGCTCCGTTGCTCCAAGTGCTTCAGGTGGCAACAAGGGGGCACACTTCCAAGTCCTTGGGCTTCTTGGATCCAGTGGGAAAGTGTCTGGAGGAGATGTTCCTGGGGCACTGCTTACAGTCCCAGATCACTCTGTGCTACCCTCCAGTAGTCTCCACTGCCTCTACACATTCCCACCCGTCTTTGCTTCCCTGACTTGAGGGAAGATCCCCTGGGGTTCCACTAAGCATAGTGGACTGTTACCATCCTATCTTCACAAAGGAGGCCAATCATATTTCCCACCTTCTCAAATCAGCCACTGGGCATAAAATAGATCAGGATACTTCACTGACGACTATGAGTGACTTCATCTGAGCAGGAGCCCAAGAGGAATGGAGGTGTGAGGACCACGAATACAAGAGGCTGATGGAGAATGTCCCAGGTATGGGTGAAAGAAGCTTCCTGGTCTGTAAAGTCAGGCTCCACACATGTCCTGGGTGGAGTGCAGGCCCTACTTCTTCCTCCACCACCCACTCCTCTAAGTGCAGCCCAGTTCTTCTCTGAATTTACTCTAACAGAGACCATGCTAATCTTAAAGGAAAACTGACCCCTAAATCTTTATTGATCATTAAAATAAAAATGTAGACAAGGTCATGAAATCCACAAATCATGATGAATCTATGACAGTCCTGTTAAGCCCAGTGAAATTCATCACGTTACGTATCATTTAAAAAAAAAGAGAGAAATAACAGCATCTAGTGTATGGAAACAACTGCCTCAGTCCCTTCTCTGAGGTACTGATTGTTGGGCTGAGCCCGTTTCTTGCTTTTCCATGGTCTTCTGTGTAGCACAGGCAGGGGTGGAGCTGGAAGCTTGGACACTGCACTTCCTAGACTCTCTTGCCTGTGGGTGCTGGTTACTCCTGCCAGTGGGAGGCATCTGTGGGAAGCTCCACCTGGAAGGCAGGTGCCAGTGTTCTGCTTTAGGTTCCAGTACAGGGAGGGACAGTGGGTGGACAGCCTCTGTCTCTCCTCGATGATGGGGGTGCCTTCAGTATCAATGGTGGCACTAGCAATGATTCCACCAAGCAAATGTAGACCTGCAGGGCTCTAGTCACACTCTTTTTTAAAAATTTTTATTTATAGTAGTATTATTACAGTTCATACTATACATATATAGCATCTTTTTGCATAAAACAGTTTGTATACAAAGTATATTCGCAGCATTCAAGTCTTCAATCATGCATTTAGAATAATTATATCCATCTTATTCAACCACTTTTTCCCCCTCCCCCCCTTGCTCCCTCCCTTCCCCTCCCTTCCCTTTGACTATTATAGTGTTCCTCTAATCCTCCTATGTACCCCCGACCCATCAATACTGTGAACCGGCTTCCTTATATCAGAAGAAACATTCGGTATTTGGATTTTTGAGATTGACTGATTTCACTTAGCATTATATTCCGTGGGGGCGCATACCTGTAATCCCAGCACTTGGGAGGCTGAGGCAGAAGGATCACCAGTTCAAAGCCAGCCTCAGCAATGGCGAGGCACTTAGCAACTTAGTGCGACCCTGTCTCTAATAAAATACAAAAAAGGGCTTGGGATGTGGCCCAGTGGTGAAGCACCCCTGAGTTCAATCCCCGGTACCAAAAAAAAAAAAAAAAAAAAAAAAAGGATCCCAATCCTCTTGGATTAGGGCACACCTTAATGACCTCTAGTCACACTCTTTGCTCCCTTTTCTCCTCCAGCCTGAAGGCAGAAGCAGACTTCCTCAATTCCTGATCTCAGGATAGCATCCTGTTCTTCCCATTGCTTTTCCAGTTCTGGTAATACTTTTGTAATCGATTCCCTGCATTTAACAGTCTTCAAATCAAATATCTGGAGGGTTTCTGTTTCCTTGATGGCATCCTGAATGGTCCAGCTTAGGAGAGCCAAAGTCATGTATGGTCATGTCCAAAGGTTTTTTAAAGGCCTCCTTGACGTCTGCACTTTTTTTTTTTTTTTGTACCGGGGATTGAACTCAGGGGCACTCAACCACTGAGCCACATCTCCAGCCATATTTAATATTTTATTTAGAGACACGGTCTCACTGAGTTGCTTAGTGCCTCGCCATTGCTGAGGCTGACTTGGAACTCGTGATCCTCCTGTCTCAGCCTCCTCAGCTGCTGGGATTACAGGCAGGAAGCGCCACAATGCCCAGCAACATCTGTGCTTTTGATCACTGTTTTCTCGATGTCAGTGACCCTTTTGGAGCCACCTAATTGTCGCTTCATATTAACTCACATTTCATCATTTCTTTCCCAGAGTCTGCTCCTTAGTCCTATCTTCCTTGTTCTGTGTCCCCCAACTGAGGGACATAATCCATATGTGTGTCATAAATGACTCTGTATGCAGTGCTTCTCACCTCTTCTGAAGCAGCCCCAATCAGGGAGATGGCTATTGCGGCTAGCTGGAAGCCATAAGTTCCACCTGGTAATAATCATATGCACGTGATGCACCCGCAAAGCTAAAGGTATATAACCGGGTGAAAGTGGTCAGAAGCGGTATTCATTCAGTCAGTCGTTCAGTCGCTCAGTGGGTCAGAAGAAGAAGAGTTCGGGTCAGAGAAGAAGAAAAGAGTCAGAGCGGCTAGAACGTAGTCAGAAGAAGAAAACCAAAGAGATATATAGAGAGAAGAAATTGTTGCTGGTCAGAGTCAGGCCGAGGCTGCCGAAGAAGAAAGAAGAAAGAAGAAGCTCTCGCTCTCTCTCTCTCTCTTTCTCTAAGCTCTAAGAAAGTAAAAGTAAAAGAAAGTAAAGAAGTAAAGAGTCAGTAGTCAGAAGAAGTAAAGTGTCAGAGAGATTGCTGAAAGAGCCAGTGTTAGAGTTTTGAGAGATAGTTAAAGCTGAAGAATAAAAAAAAAAACTTCTTTCATCTTCATTCTGCCTCCGAGTTTTTCTCCTGCGGCGTTGTTGCTCCAAGTCAGGAAGCAACACTCTTCAGTCTTAAATGTTCTTCTAAGACATATACCTGCCTAGGGACTTAGGTATTTATCCTAGAGTTTATAACTGCCAATATCTTTTCCAGGTCACCACATTATGTGGAACTGAACTAATATCTAAAAATATATTGGTTTCTTTTTACAACCCTGTATTTTTTCTCAAAGAGCATAAATTCTATTCAGAGGCTCTTCTGAAATCTTAGGACTCAACCTGAATTCCTCCACCCTCCTTTTTTCACATCTGCTCTTACTCTTGTATCAAATCCTGTCCATTTTGCCACTAACATACCCCTTCCACACATCTTTCCTGCTCCTGCTGTGGCCTTGTTCAGGCTATGCACTGCCCACCAGCACCACCACACTAGACTCTCTTCCAAGCAATGATTGTGATGGGAGAAGAGTGATCTGCCTCAAAACCCCCTGTCCGCCTCCACCACTATCCAGCCACATTTGATGGTTCCTACTGGAGTGTGTGAACTTCCCATCCCTGTACTTGCCTGAGATCTTTTCTTCTCATACTATAACCTTCTCCCTTTTCCTTATTGGCAAATTTCTCCTCTTTCCTCTCCAACACCCACTTCAAATGTCACCTTCTTTACCAAGTTTCCAATTCCGCCATGCATAGCTAGAACTCTGTGCCTAACTCTATCAGTACCTCGCTGAATTTTAACCATTTGTTTTGTGCCTTTGACAGGAAAATGAACTCCATAAAGAGGAGGACAATGATGGCATCCTTTCTCCCTAGTGAAGGAGGACTGGTCCGAACCACTTGGCTAGGCATGTGTTCCATTTCTCCCAGAAGGCCAGCTCAGCCAATGGGCAAAGGATTACAAACAAGCATGAGCACTGGCCAGATGAAAATAAAAACTTCCTCACAATGAATTGCTTAGGCTTCTGATATTTTGGAAAACATGTAAGCAAAATAATCAAGCATTTGACCAGCTCTTATTTTGCATCTGTACATTTTAAACATGCACCTGACAAAACTTTTTGCTCTTTGCTTTTTAATTTACTGGAAATAAAGCATCACAGTAAAGTTAAAAAATAAAATACTCAGACATGCAACAAACAGCCATTCTCACATCTTGGTCCCACCAAGGGATAGGATTCTTCTTTTTTTATTTTTGAATAAGAGATTAAGTTTATTAAGTTTAAAATGTTCTTATTCCCCATTCACATACTAGTATATAAAAGTTTCCACAGTCCAGGCTTTTGGATGAGCACACACACCCGCTCCTGAGTTGGTTAAAACCTATTTCATGTGGCATCCACAGAAATAGATGTTTTTGCCCTAGAGAATTTTCTTCCTGTTGTTGAGCATATTAATGTAGATCTGACCTTGACCAAAAAAAAAAAAAAAAAAAAAAAAAATCTATCTCCCAAGAGAAATGGAGCTGTCATCACTCTCTGGCTTGTTGCAAACAAAATAAAAATGTTCATGCTCTCACTTACCTAGGCTGAATACGGGCTCAGAGGATCTCTCTAGCTGACTTTATCACAGGCTTTCTGACATTTAATGCATCACGCATTGTATGTGAGCTGCTATTTAATTCTATTAATATTTGATTTCTCCATCCAGAAGAGAATATTAGTGAAGGTAAATGTCAGCTGTGGAGAGATGCCAGATTTCACTGTGAGAGCTGTTACGGTGTTTACCGCCCTGATGCCCATCCACAGCTGATCCTCCTGAACTGTAACTCCCTAATCATTGCAGAGAGAGCTACCTTCTCTGAATTTACGTTCTGAAAGAAAACAGTTGAAAAACCTATAGAACATTTAAAAAAAATCTTAAAATATTATATTTCTTGGACTTCTCTTTTACCAGATCGAGGGAGGTGAAACTTCCTTGCTTTATTCATGCTTTTATAAAAAAAAGGTTGGAAATCACCTTTGTGGAATGCCTACTATGGGTGAGGCATTTGGAAAAGTGAATCCCCCACAAAACCCCTTGAGGAAGAGTAGGAGGGGATCCCCACTTTCCTCAGCTTGCTGTCCAGAGAATGTTCACATGTGGCTGTCCTTCTGCATCTGGGTGATGGGTGGAGTCCCTCCACCTGCATAGCCTCAGAGATGTGTTTGTTCATGGAAGCAATGTGCAGGCTACATGGCATTGGAGAGGCATACCAGCAACCAGTTTTAAGAACATGATGTACAGATAACAAAATTACAAATTAGAAAAATCAGAGGGCCCAGAAGTGGGGTTATATACTTTACCCTTCACATGTATCATTTGATATGCGGTGCTGACGACTTTTCTTGGATGTTTCTATCATACTTGCAACAGACACTCTGTACCCACAATATTTGAAGTCAAGGAAAACCTTATGATTTCCTAGTATAGCCCCCCTCATCCCACAGACAAGTAATGGGCCTAAAATAACATGTGCCAGATCACACATCAGGGGACTTGTCTGCTTGACTCTTTCTAATGGGGTCTATCAAACAGCCATTGGCCTTGGAGCAAATGTACCACCAAGTCACAAAACTCAAAATGTACACATGGCTTGATGATTTGTTCTGAGGCGATGTTATCACTGTGTGATCAGTTGCCGTATATCCAGGCCTAGATGGTAGAGCTTGCCACATGCCTAGGCAGGGTGGAAGAGCCTTTCTTTAAAATTTTAAAGTTTTGTTGTTTTTTTTTTTTTTTTTACTTTTCAAACTTTTTTTTTTTTTTTTTAAACTAAGACACACACGCAGGGTCAGTGTTTTAGTCAGCTTTTTCATTGCTGTGACCAAAAGACATGACAGTAACAATTTTAGAGGAGGAAAACATTTATTTGGGACTCATAGTTTCAGAGGTCTCGGTCCATAGATGGCTGACTCCATTACTCTAGGCCCAACATGAGGCAGAACATCATGGTGGAAGGATAAGGAGGAGGAAAACAGCTCAGGACATGAAACCAGGAAGGAGAGGGAGAGAGAGAGGGAGAGAGAGAGGGAGGGGGAGAGAGAGAGGGAGGGAGGGGGGGGGGAGAGAGAGAGGGAGGGAGGGAGGGAGGGGGAGAGAGAGAGGGAGGGAGGGAGGGAGGGGGGGAGAGAGAGAGGGAGAGGGAGAGAGAGGGGTGAGAGAGAGAGAGAGAGAGAGAGAGAGAGAGAGAGAGAGAGAGTTCCACTCTCCAGGGACAAAATATTAGCTCCAAAGGCACACTTCCCCTGACCCACCTCCTCCAGCCACACCCTACCTGCCTACAATCACCACCCAGTTAATCCCTATCAGGTGATTAATGCACTCATTAGGTTAAGCCTCTCACAACCCAATCACTTCACCTCTAAACCCTCTTATGTGGTCTCACACATGAGCTTTTGGGGGACACCTCACATCTAGACCATAACAGTCAGGATCCTCAATATCATTGTCTCCCACCTCCACATCTTGTCCCACTGGGGAAGTCTTCAGGGCAGCAACACCCATGGAGTTGTCATCTCCAATGATAACAATGCCCTCTTTTAAAATCCCTCCTGAAGGACCCACCTGAGGCTGTTTTATAGTTAACTTCTTTTAAAATAAGAAGTACATTCTAAAATAACGATAAAAAGAACAGTTTGTAGAGTAAAATGCACCAACTAGTAACATAATTGTTTATTACCATTATCAAACATTATGCATCATACATAATTATATGTGCTAAGCTTTTATATATAAGTTTGTTAACACCAGCATCACCACAAGCACAAGCAATGTGTTGTGCTATGACATGGTGACTGCTACAATATCACTAGGCCATAGGAAATTTTTAGCTCCAGTATAACTTATGGGGTCACAGTTTTGTACATGGTCTGTTGTTTACCAAAATGTTGCTATGTGGTACATGACTGTCTAAGTAATGAAGTACAATTTTGATTTTAAAAATAAATGCAAATGAGTAATTTAATTAGTTGTAACTATTTTGACTATCATATGTCTGAAAGCTCATAACAGATAAGCTTAAATTGATACTATACATATTGATTCAAATACAGAAGCACTTAACAATTTTAAAACATGCCCATTCAAAACACATACCCTCATCTCCCCTGAGATATTATTAATTGTTAGGTTCCTTAACTCTTCTAATGTTCAAAAGTTTTTATTACCAAAGTAGAGTTACCTTTAATTAGTCTGAACCACTTATTATACATCTGGTAACTTGCATTTTAAATACATTTTACATGCCCTCACTAACAAAAAGGAAAAGATTGAATTGGTTCCTTTATTTCTGGAGCATTCATTCATTCATTCTTTTGTTCATTCACTTATCTAATACATTAGGCTCCTATTATGTGCCTGGCACTCTGCCAGGTATTTGGGACATAAAGCAATTACAGCTTAGCTTAGGGAGCAGACTAATGTAAGACACAGCTACAGAACAAAGTCCAAGGTGCTGCAGACAGGTATATAAAAACATCAGGTGGCAGAGGTGGGAGACTGGGGAGGTGCTAGGTCAGAAAGAATGCATAGGAGTTACCAGCAGGAGAATGGAGGAAGACACTGTAAGTGCAGAGGACAACTCATGCAAATGTTCAGCTACATATCTGAGCTTGGTGTTTTTAAGAAGTGATGAGAGGTTGACACAGTGGTTGGGGTCACAAATAGAGGGGAATAAGTTGCAGGATGAGAAGTCTGTGGCTGACTCTAAAGCGTCTTTTATGCCATGCTAAAGAATGAACATATAAAGAAGTAAATGATAAGAAGAAAATGAGAGACTTCACTGGGCAATCATGGGCAATGATGTCTTCATATCTGTTTTGCAAAGCGGAACTTCTGACACAGAATGGAAGGAAGGTTCTAGCTGGATCAGAGCAGAGATACTGGTTATGTCTTTTTGTAACAGTGATGGTTACTGAGACTGAGGTCATAAATGAAGACCAGGGTGATGAAAAAGAAGAGGAAGAAACTAATTCGAGAGATTTTAAAGATGCAGGTCTAACAGAATGTTGGGGTTCACAGTGGTGAGAAGCTGAAAATGGTAATGGGGTTTCTGTTATGGACTGTTGGGTAGGTAGGTGATGTGGATTATTATTTGGGATCATTTCTTTCCAGTCGTCTTCTCATGCTTGTTTATTTTTTGTAACCAGTGTCTTGAATTCATTGTCCATAATTGTTAGATACATTGCACATGGAAAGTGGCCTCTTTTTGGACTCACTGGATTGCTACAATTACTGGGTCTCTAGAAGAGGTGGAAGCCTTGAGAACAGGAGGACGAAGGACCACTCCTGGCCAAGTCTGGAGTGGGAGTAGAAATGAGGATATGGGCACGAATGACATTATAACAAAAAACACGTGAGAGTACTGGAGGCCCAGAATGTCAGGATATAGGAACTGAGGAATGCAAAGACCACTGACCTCTTCAGTGTACATGACTCATCTGGTAAAGAGATCATCCTGCAGATAGGAAGAATAACGTCAGAATGAGGGCCAGGTGAGCACATGGTGTGTTTGGGTCTGACTCACTGAACACCAAGTGAACGTGTTTTAGCATATAAAAAGCAAGAAAGCAGACCAGCACTCCAGAGAGAGAGAGAGAGAGTCACACACATGGCTTACATCACTGGGCCATCATTATAAAAGTAAGAGCAGGAGCTCTGCTTGTGAGTAACTTTCTGAGGGTTAGTAAACAAAAGGGGAGAGGGTGCCAAGGGCTGAATATTGGGAATTACCAGTAGTTAGGGTGCAAAAGAAAAATACATAAGCACTAAGCAATCTTTCAGGGTGTTGAGACAGAGATCATGCAGTAACATGGTAGCCACAGAAGAGGCATCTTCGAGGGGACACAGGAAACACATTGCAGTGCATGCCCAGCTTGTTGAACAATGGTTGGCATCTTTCATACAAAAAGAGGAAGCTTCTAGTTTAAAGTTCACATTAAGTCTGAACTCCAGATCTGCATGAGAATTCATTCCTGCCTCTTTCTATTTATCTCTGTTACTTGACCAGTGAAATACATAGCGACCCAGCTATGAATCAAGGGTCACAAATTAGCCAAAGACAAATGAAAAAATAAATGTCTCAATTAGGTGATGACTCATTAGGCGAAATGATGAGAAGAGGGAATGACTTCATATCAAACTTCTACATTTTAACCTACTAAGTTGACAAACAAATGGAACCTTTCTCCAAAAACTCCTAAAGTCTGGCCTTATCAAGTAAAACTGGAATTTCCAGAGTAAATGATTTTTTAAAAAATATTTATTTGTGTATCTGTAAACTATCATCTTGATTACTGTTGCTCTTTCTTTCTTTAACTCTTTTCTTCCTGAGAATGTGGTGACATTTTAAAGATTTTCCATTCTATCTACTATGTTCCTAATGTCTTTCATATTTTCAGTGTCTTTCAATAAAGTATTTCAGCGATTTTCTCAAATTTACTTTCAGTTCATTAACGTTCTCTTCAGCCATATCTAATGTGCTGTTTAATAAAAGGTATATATTTATAACTTAAAAAATATTTATTTGTTTGTTTTAGTTTTACACAATGCATTTATTTTTACGTGGTGCTGAGGATCAAACCCGGGCTGTGCATGTGCTAGGCGAGTGCTCTACTGCTGAGCTACAACCCCAGCCTATAAATGATTTTCTTGGCTAGCATTGCTCACATCCAGGAAAAAAAAAAGTAAATAATTTCTTTTAGATTCTTGAATCTTTTCCAGGAAATACCTCATTAAATAGATTTTGGAAATTGTGCAAAGTTCCCTTAAGTATCGTTATGAGCAAAACTTTTATGGTTGCTAAGTATTCAAACAAAATGAACAGGGATTCAAATACATGCACAGGATATTCAAAATCATACAGAACCAGTAGCTGCTAGGGGAATGGGCTAAGAAAGGCTGTGGTTTCAGCCAGTGTTGGCTTCAGTCTTGTCCCATGGGGAGCTCTAGCACAGAACTGCCCAGCTCAAGAAAGAGGGCTGAGTCTTTGTATCCCCACCTCAGCCAGTCATTGGCAAAGATCTTCTCTTGCAGAGGAGTGGAGGCAAATCCTTTTGGGTGGGCAATGGTTTCAAGAGTCTGATAAGTGCTCACAGCTGCCTGTAGCAACTGAGGTTGGTGATAAAGAGGCTGAGTGGGGAGACAACAGAAGCTACTAAAATATCAAAGCAGGAATGTGTAACAGGCAAGAGGATACCCAGGTTTGAGACTGAGAGGAGAAACCCAAGCAGAAGTCATAAATGTAGGCGTCACCAGCATAGAGATGAGAATAGATGAGATTATCCAAGGAGAGAGGTGAGGAGAGAACCCAGAACCAAACCACCTAACCTGCCTGGAGGCCAACAGAGAAGGCAAGAAGAAACCAGGAGGTGCGAGGTGTGGGATTAGAATTCCTCAAGGGGGGCATGGTTGCTTTGGCTACCAGGCTACCAAGAGGTCAAGCAATATAAAGATCAAAAGATGTCCATTTGGGTTCTTAAAGTCATTGACCCTAGAAAGAGCAGTCTTGGTGAAATGGTAGGGGAAGAAGGTAGACCTCAGTTCAGAGTGGTTTGTGAAACAAATTTTATTTACTAAATTCAAAAATGGATATGCTATGGTGGTAGGTCATAGGTGCTCTGTTTTAAATATTTGATTTAGTATCACCATAATAATCTCTTTAAGAGACTAAAGGTACAAAATTAAATCAACTGCCAAGTACAACATGAGGGCTGAGGGCTGAATAATGACAGGGGGCAGACAACTGCCAGGCTGTCCTGGTTCAGGTGCTTACCAGGACATGCCACTATGCTCACCCTGTGGCACCAAACCCAGGTCAGAGTCTGGCTCCCTCAGAGAGAGCAACAGGGGCCCCTGGGCCACTTGCGTTGGTCAATGCCTGGCATGGCACTGCTGGTTCCAGAATCCCTGTTGGTGAGGGAGGCATTTTAGGGATTCTTCTGTCACCTCTATGAAAAATGAGCCTGAAATGTCACTCAGGAGTGTGTCTGACCATGATCAAAGCCTCTCTTACCTGTCTGCAGCAAACTCTGTCTAGCTCTCCACCTTCCCAGTAACTGACCACAAATAACCTCTTGACCCTTGCTCCTCAGGGCTCTCAGGTGGGGTCCGGGACCTGCAACAGCCCCGAACCAATTCATAACCCAACACCTGCTCACACTGCAGCCAGATTTTTTTTTTTTTTTTTTATACCCAACCTAACTACCTTCAGAGTTGATCAAGCAAACTCATTAGAATGTAAGCTAATCACATAGGCCAGTTAGAACTGTAAGATTCCCCGCAGAACCCTGCACAGTTCTGTGAGGAATTAGTAAGGACAAAGTACAGCTTTGGAAGGTAGCATTTCTCTTGAACTTAGGCTTAACAAAATAGACTTACTAAAAGTTGGGATCATCTCTTATTCTTAGAGAGGCTTCCATTAACTACCAAAGCCCCACTCAGAAAGTCAAATAGAATGGATTCTGCTTCTCTGTGAAGATCACTAGCCCCCTGGGCCCAGGGTCTGAGTATGTGAAAGAGAGGACAGCCCAGACTCTCTGGCCCAGTGAAGATGTGGCTCTATTTCAAGCCTGGACAAGAGTTGTAAAGCAAAGCCAGTATCACAAATTCACTGATTTTTTTTTCTTCAATAAAACCTCCAAAGTGGATTTTTATGTAAACCTTCCATTTTCAAAACACTTACAAAGATCAAACTAAATATGTATGCCTGGGGTGAAGTCTGCACTCACCTGCATTTGAGCCCCATTATAAAATACTTCCATGAGTAAGACCTCCCTGGAAGATAGGAGCTACCAGAGATGACAATGGAGGGAGGAAGAGAAGGTGGAGGGAGAGCTCAAGGCTTGGAGTCTTCATTGCACATGAGAGGATACAGGTCAGAGGAGAGATGGCTGCCCAGGGAACAGCAGACTCTGAATGAGGGTCTAGGTCTCCCACGTACAGGGCTCACGTTTTTTTTCTGCTGTTCTGTGGCATCTTCAGCATCCTAATGGGGCTAATTATTCTGCTCCCAAGACTTTGGGAATTTTTCGTTGAATGCCTGAATGCTTACAGGAAAAAATTATGTAAAATGGGGCTCAAACAAAACTTAAAACTATTATTTTGGTAAATTGTGTAAATTGCTTCACATTAAAAATGTTTATTTTTTTGAGCATTCTTTGGTACAGCAATAGAACTCAAATAAATTATACCTAAGGAGCCTTTTAAGACAGTATTTTGATCTTGGGAATTCTGGAAATGTTTACAGATCATTAATTCTCATATGGATAAAATGGCAAAAGACACATTTAATTAGAAGTCATCACACAGTCTTGCAGGAAAGCAAACACAAAAAGCATCCCCGTATAAATATCCTTCCCAACAAAGGCATCTTTAGGAATGTCCATCTTTATGAAAATGAGGTTATGCTTATGAGTAAATCTAACGCTTTGTTACAGCAATAGATTTTAGTGCTTCTGGCACTGGTAGCTGTGCTTAGAATACGAACCAGAAGAGAATGAGGAAAAGAGGTGACAATGCAAGCATCCTTTATGTTTAAAACTAGTAAGCTGCTCACTGGCTCTCACATGTGCCCACCTGCCTAAAATTACAACAGGTAACTTCCATAGGCATAAGAACTTTTAGAGATGCTGACTCCCTTCAGCCGCACAGCAATGGCATGTGCCTAAGGTTGGCAGCCATCATTTCTCCTTTTTAGTGATCAGAAAACCAAGGCATGGAGAGGTGAAGAAATTGGTTCATCTCACAAAGCTAATGAGTAGAGCAGCCTATGCTTGTATCCAGGGTCCCAGCCCAAAGCCTCAGGTTCTCTTTCCCACAGTGGGCCACTTCCCATCGAGTCCATGGAAAACAACAATGAGGTTGAGGTTTTCTCTTTGTCTTATGTTGCTGCTGGGTGAGAACACATGCTCTAATTCCAGGGGAAGATTTCCAACAAAAAAATATGAATGCTCCAGTCTAGAACCTGCATGATACATGCATAGCTCAGACTCCTAAAAAGCTGGGTGTTGCATTTGGTAAAACACATCCGTGGACTCTCTGTTCTCATGGGAATAAAAGGTGCCTGCCTTCTGGCAGATAGCACTCTGTGTACTGGTTTCCCCCACACACCATGGAAGCAAGCTATTAGTAGAGGTCTTACTTCTGCACGCTTGATGCACAGAATAATGAATGGAAATGCAAAACTATGATTCCTCCATGTTCTGTTTGTCCCACCTAGAACTCCTCCAGCAAGGAAACACAATGAAGAAAGGAGTAAGGAAAAGAATGTGGGGTCACCAGGGAGAAACAGAAAAGAAGTGATGCCCCAAATAGCAATAGTTCAGCCAGGAGCGGCAAGAAGGGAGCTTTGTCCCTTTTGTAAGTGTAGAGGAGACATCCCTTAAGAAGAGCTGGCAGAGTAGGGGAGGAAGGGGAGTATGATACAGGTATAATGTGGTTCTCCAGAGAAACGGAACCAATAGATACACATATATCATACGTACATACAGACACAGACACATGTGATTTATTATAAGAAATTGGCTCATGCAGTTATAGAGGCTGAGAAATCCCATGATCTGTGATCTATATAAGCTGTGGTTTCCAGGAAGGCTGATGGTATAATTCAGTTCCAGTAAAAAGGGACTCAGAACTGAGGGAACCAATGGTTAAATCCCAATTGGAGAACAGGAGAAGATGAGATGAGATGTTATACCTCAATCCATGAGGCAAAGAGGAAAGGGCGGGGAGGGGCAAATTCTTCCATCTTCTGACCTCTGTTGTATTCAGTCTCTCAATGAACAGGATGATGCCCACCCACACTGGGGACGGCCATCTACTTCACTGAGTCCACCGATTCAAATGCCAAACTAATCCAGAAATACCCTCACAGACGTACCCAGAACAAAGTTTGACCAAGTGTCTGGGCACCCTGGGGTTCAGTCAATTGACACATAAAATTAACCATCACAATAGACAACTGTGGGAAGACCAAAAAGACAATGTATTACACTTGGAGTTATTGCCATGGACTTCAGGACTCCAGGTATTTCATGGATACTGGGTTTTATTTCATCTTTTGCTGATCTCTTTGTTTGTTTGTTCTTTTTCGTAGTGCTAGAGATCAAACCCAGGGGTTCACATATGCTAGGCAAGTCACTGAGCTACATCCCCAGCCTTATTTCATTTTTAATATGCTTGGCTATTTATAAAGTTGTAATAAAAAAAAAACAACACGCACATTCAAACATAGAATATATTAAATTTTAATATTTTGAAACCACCAGTGGGTTAACCTTAGTTGTCAGGGTCATTTGTCACTCTGTGCTGGGTAGGTGCAGAAGAAACTGCTCCTGACACCTACACTGAGCTGAAGAGCATAACTGAAGTTGTGAGATAAGCTATAAAGGCTGTTGCCATTTATAACTTCTTATCTGTTTGTACCCACATCTCCATGATATTAAGAAATCAAACAGAAAATATCCATAGAAATAAACCGGATATTAATATCATTAAAAGACCACATCTTATAGATCCTGATTGCAAACAATTATACTCTTTAATATGACTTCATTTCATTGCTTGACATAATTTATGAGTAAATATATGTTTGAATATATAAAGTAAATGTATAGAAAATATCACTTTTAATCTTTTTCATATTGAGAATTGCCTTGAGGTTTTCTTTTCAAAATGAGTTCCTCTTCTTAGATTGAAAGCCACTGAACTAAGATACCTTGAGGCTGTAGTTGTTGAGATTTTAAATTTTGTACATTAATTTACTTATTTTTTTCGCCTGAAAGAACTTCTGAAAAGTTGGAGTGGGGATTTATTATCATTTCTATGCCTCAGGATCTCTACGTTCCTGTTTCTAATTCTGTCTGTGAAGATTGGCTCATTAAACAAAAGAAGAGAGAAAGGATTCAGGGCAGAAACTGCATCTGTCTTCAGCTGCTCTGCCTCCCATGAGCTTAATCATAACACGGCAGGTGTCTGGGTCCAAACGAGGGTTTGGGCAAGCACGATGGGAAGTCACATTGTCCCTGGAAGAGTGACAAGCTCAAGGACCAGCTATGACGCTGGTTCTAAGCTAAGATTAGATTGTGTTAATATTCTTCCATACTCAGGCAGCCTAAGACACTGACCCAGAAGAAAACCCAGAGCCATAAACGACAGTGAAGCTAGGTCACTGCAGAGGAGGGGTCTTGCTTAAGGACAGAAACTTCAATTTTAACTGGGCCACTGCTTCCCAGAATAAAGGCCATGCTTCCCAGCAGCCTTTGCAGAGATGTGGCCATGTGATTCAGTTTTATCTACAAGAGAAGAGTGGAAGTGACGTGGGGACATGGGGTGCTTAGAGAGGGCTTGCTCAGCTTGGTGGGGCACCTGTTTTGTCTTTCTGCTTTTCCTCCCCCATCGCACTCTCTGTTCCTATTGGCTCAAGCTCTGGTTGCCACCTTGGTCTACGACTTGACCTTGGCAAGTTGTGTGGATCAGAACCCTAGGAGCTTGGGTCTTCCACGGTGCGAGGGAGCCACCCACCACAATTTTGAACCCACCCCTAAACTTCTATCCTGTTTAAGCCACTGCTTCTTTTAGGTTTTCACATGTGAATCAAACCACATCCGAGATAAGAGGGCAGGTCCCAGTGTCAAGAGGAGGAAGGACACGGTAAGGGTGGCCAGGGAAGGCTGAGTGACGAGGCACAGCGGCAAGATTCAGAGCCACATGGAAGGAGAAGGCAAGAAGGGATGGCACCAGCAGGCCAGAGCCAGGATCATACATCCCCAGCCTGATGATTCCTTAACCACGGTGGTCGGGACAGAAGAGGCGCATCAGTTTACGGCCACCACACTGGGCTGGAGAACCAAGGCGCAGCATGGCACACAAGCACCTCCTGAATCCACTGCAACGTGGGGCTGGGCACAAGGTGGGTCTAAACAATGATCCTGTGTGAAAGCACCTTTCTTTCCATGAGCTCTCCAGCCTCGCTAGTTCACGACGGGCTGTACCGTTCTGTTCTTGGAAGCAACTGGAAGCAAGTAGGTCTATAGGGAGCCCTCATTTCACACGCCTGCAGGGTTTGGAAATGGTCACCTCTATGGCAGGGCTACTCTACCCTTTCTCCTTTCCTTTAGTCACTGGGACCCTGAGGAGGCTCTGCTGTACCATAGGTGCCTCTCTCAGAGGCAGCTTTCCACGAGTTCTGGTGGCCCTCATTCCTCAAGTCTTGGCACTGCTCATGGGTCCAGCAGAGTTCCCAGAATCTCCTGGCTCTGTGCTTCCAGGCAGCCAGGGCTGCCCCATTCCCCTGGGCTCTTGCTTGCCTGCACATGGGACTCCACCACTGGCTTGCCTTTGAACGGCTGCCCATCTGCCTTGACCTTCTCATTTGATGGCGCCCATTCCTCTGGGTTCCCAGGACAGTATCCTCTCCCTAGATTCATCCTACCTTAGAGGAGAAAGGAAAATGATCTTCACTGAGAAAACGCTGCCTGAAGAACATAGGTTTCGGCATCCGAAAGACCTGTCTAGTTATTTCAACTCTTTCCTCAGTTTCCTTGCCGGCAGCGTGAGAACAATAAGGTTTACTTTTTAGACTTGTTGGAAGGACGTTTTGGTTTGGATCTGAAATGTCCCCCACAGGCCCATGTGCTAAGTAAGACGTTGCTGCCAACTTGTGGCACAACAGGAAGGTGGTGGCACCTTGAGAAGGTGGGGCCAAGTGCAAAGAAGTGAAGTCACTGGAGACATGCTCCTGAAGCGGGCATTAGCATGCTGGTTTCTTCCTTCTTCTTTCTCTTTTGCTTCTGGGGCTCCATGAGGCGAGCAGCTTTGCTCTACCGCAGGCTTCCAGCCATGATGCCCTGAATCACCATACACTTGAAACAACAGAACTGACCAACCATGGACTCGCACCTCTGAGACCTTGAGTCAAAATAAATTTTTTCTTCCTTTAAGTGAATGACCTTTCTGTCATTGTGACAAAATACAATGAGTAGAGATGAAGTGTGCATTTGTAGCACCTGTAGGTATACATGTAGGATGAGGCATACGATAAAATCATTGTTTTAGTATTGGCGTCAGAGTCCCCATTTGATGGAACCATCAATAAATGCAGTCTTTCTCTAGGACATAGCATCTGCAGTCATGTGAGGGGTTTCTGACCCCAGGAGGCAGCTATACAATATTCTAAGAAGATGTATAACCCCTTTAAAGCCCATCTCAGATTGCTTCTCAGCTGGGCTTCTTGGGAAGTCCTGAGCCTGCATAGTAGAAGGCAGCAGTCCTCCATCCCTCCACTGAGGTGATCCTGCCTAGGACAGGACAGACAGACCCTGCAGCAGCAACACCTCATAGTCTTCCCATGTGTTCCATGAAGCTCTGGGCTCCCTGTCTGCCTGTCAAATGACTCCAACCCTGCTGGGAGTCTCCCTGCAGCAGGGAATCCTCTGTGTTGCTACTTCTCTCCTTTCCCGACCCATCCATTTATCTTGGCTTCCCTAACAATGAGTCCTGTCACCATAACCCCAACCCTGGGACAAGGCAGGAAGAAGGTGCAAGTGAGCACACAAGGACCAGAATGGCTCGGCAAAGCACCTACCAGAAACTCTCACCATGCCTGCATTCCAGTGGTCGCCCTGGTCCTAAGGATACTCTGAAAGAAGCAAAACTGACTGCAGAGAACCCAAACTTCTTTAGACTTCTTGTTTCTTTAGCAATGCCACTCTGGGGGTTGATCGGTAGGATGACGTTTGCTGGCTTCGTGTCAGGCCTCCTGAGGTGGAGTGACAACACTGTACACTTTCCTTCTGCTTCCCTGGAGAGAAAAACTAGGGCCACAGTGAGGACTCACAGCCTGGCTAAGCCAGAGAGCGTGGTCTGGCTTTTAATACAGAAAAGACTGGGTGTGAAGAATAGTATTAGTTTAATGGGCTATAATTATATGTTTTTATTTTTAAAATATGCTAAAAAGCATATCCTGAAACTTAAATCTAAATTTATCCATTGCCTTAAAGTTTATACTGAGTCTATAAATTAATAGCTTATTAGAGTTTCTGTCTTTTGCTTGTATAAGTGGATCCTCCATAATTTATGTGGCTCTTTATTAAATAAACATATATGTAGATGCTGCTTGTGCTATACAATATTCTAAGTGCAGAGAGGTTCAGAGACAAAAAGGAGGCATGGGGGACAAGTACCAAGAGCATGAAGTCTCTACTCCAGATGTTAGTGCATTTATTTGTCTAGGCCATGGAACCCACGTATTTGGTCAGACAAGTCTGGATGTTGTTGTAAAGGTATTTTAAAAACAAGATTAACATTTGAAGCAGTAAACTTTGAGTAAAGAAGATTACTCTCCATAATATGGGTGGGTCTTAGCCAACAACTGAAGGTTTTAAGAAAAAGACACTTCTCCAAAGAAGAGGGAATTCTTTTTTTTTTATTATTAATTTGTTCTAATTCGTTATACATGCCAGCAGAATGCCTTTTGACACATCATACATAAATGGAATATAACTTCTCATTTGTCTGGTTGTACATAATGTAGAGTTACACAGGTCATGTAATCATATATGCACATAGGGTAATAATGTCTGATTCATTCTACCATTCCTACTCCCATGCACCCTCCCCTCTCTTTCCCCTCTGTCTTGCCCAAAATATCTCTATTCTCTCTCTCCCCTTATTTTGAATTAGCATCCACATAGCAAAGAAAACATTTGGCCTTTGGTTCTTGGGATTGGCTTATTTTGCTTAGCAAGATATTCTTCAGCTTCATCCATTTACCAGCAAATGCCATAATTTCATTCTTCTTTAAGGCAGAGTAATATTCCATTGTGTGTGTGTGTGTGTGTGTGTGTGTGTGTGTGTGTGTGTGTGTGTGTATACACCACAGTTTCTTTATCCATTCATCTGTTGAAGGGCACCTAGGTTGGTTCCATAGTTTAGCTATTGTGAATTGAGTTGTTATAAATATTGATGTGGCTGCATCACTACAGTATGGTGATTTTAAATCCTTTGGGTATAAACCTAGGAGTGGGATGACTGGGTCAAATGGTGGTTCTATTCCAAGTTTTCTGAGAAATCTCCATACTGCTTTCCAGATTGGTTGCACCAATTTGCAGTCCCACCACCAATGTATGAGTGTACCTTTTTCCCCACATCCTTGCCAACACTTACTGTTGCTTGTATTCTTGATGATTGCCATTCTGACTGGAGTGAGATGGAATCTCAGTGTAGTTTTGATTTGCCTTTCTCTAACTGCTAGAAATGTTGAACATTTCCCCCATATATTTGTTGACTGTATTTAAGAAGAGGGAATTCTGCCAGCAGACCTCACCCTTGGACTTGAACTTCAACTCTTCCCCAGGTCTCTACCTGCTGGTTACACTGCAGACTTTGGATCTGCCAATCTCCATAATCACATGAGCCAATTCCTTAAAATAAATCAATCTCTTACACACATATACACATTCTATAGGTCTTGTTTCTCTGGAGAACCAGAGACAACCTGCTCTGGGCTTGGAGCCATGTTAGATAATCTGCATGCATTGAAAGCATGGGCAGAAGAAGAGCCCAAGGTTCATAGTAGGCTGAGTCATTCCTGTCTCAGTTGTATCATGTGGCCACAAACAGAAGCAATACAATAATCCGAATACCAAGTGAATGTAGATGATCCAACATGGCTGCTGCTGAAATGTCTTGATTCACATTTAGAGTGCCAAAAGCCTTGAGGAGGAAGAGTATATAAAGATAGCTATGAAAGCACAGAATCTCCAAGAAGTGCTGTCAAGGAGAAAAAGGTGACCGAAGGGAGGCCTGATGACTGTCTTCTCACCCTCTGGTACTCTACGCAGAGCTATCATTACAGGTGTGTCCATCCAGCCTGTGCAGTTTCCAGTACCTGGGTCAGGTCAATTTCCCAACCCCGACCTCCAGCTCTAAAGTTGTTCTGTACCAGCGAACTCTTGTTGTCAAGACACTCGACCCACGTACAAGCAGATCTTCAGTGCCCTGTCATTTCTGGGGACACCCAAAAATGTTGGTATAGGTGGACAGCTTTTTCTCTTTTAATATCCTGTGCGTTGTCCTAACCCATTACCTTAATCATTGTTTCTTTCTCTCTTCCTCTGCCTTATTCCCATTTATCATTCTCTTCTAGGTTCTACTCTTCCTACGCATTTCTTTTTAGCTTCAAAATGCCATTTATCTGCCTGAAGTGATGATAAATCACTTAGAATCATTTAAGATTCATGTAAGCAAGTCACTTGGATGACTTACATAAATTAATGGGAAAATTGAATCTACATTTTGTAATTGCTCAAATTTAGGCTCATAGTGCTATTAAAATTTTATATATTTATATATGTATATATGTATATACACACATACATACAGATATCAAGGCCTATATAGATATACAAATAACTTAAGTTATATTGACAGCTATTGATATCTATCTATGTATGTATAGATATTAAAAGTTTTAGATGTAGCTATATATCTATACTTATACACACGTGTATATCTGCATTGCTTTCAATAGTATGTATATGACTTGGATTAGCTTTAGTCTTACTCTGTTATCCTAATGTCATCTTCAGCTGCTCACCTAATCTCAGCCCTATATGTCTTGGATCACATGTCTATGTCCCTAAACCAGAAAGACTTGACTACTGCTGTGTTTATGTGTAGGTCTTCATAATCCTAGAGCCTGGTTTCAATATGACTTCTTTGAAATGAAATTTAATGTGAGGCAAGGGGGGGCTGCACTTTACCATGAGTTAAGCAACCATGTGTTCTGATGCCTCAGGTTCTTAATTGGCCTGTCATCAACACTGGGCAAATGCCTTCCACAGGTTTGGCCTCATACCTAAAGGATAATGCATCACGTGCACCCTTGAGGAGAGAAAGAGATGCAAGATGTACGCCATAGTACCCAAAGGTGCTTTGTAGTGTTTGTTGAGTGAGGACTGAAGGAATTTGGTTGTAATTATTATGTGGTTATTCTCTGACTTGAAAACTGAATGACTGAATGACTTCTACCAGTTCTTTATGAGGCAGAACCACAAGAGAACAGGAAAAAAAAAAAAAAAATCTTGTCTCATTATCACCAGCAGCTGGACTTTCCAGTTGGGGAAACTTGAAGGCCTATAAAGAAAATTTCTCCATATGGGAATGTGCTGAGTTGCCTCTTTTATGGATCTGTCTCCAAAAGTTTCCACATCCTTTGACCATTAACTAGCTCTGGGCCTGACGGCTCTGCCCATTGAGCACATCACTCTCTCGCTGAGAATCTGTAGGCAACCACTTTCACAATTTGTGCCAAATGTATATATCAACTTTGTCACTATTTACTTAATATTTTAAAAAAAGTTTCATCTAAAAATATTAAATATCATGCTTTTGACTAATCCTAAGCATTTACATCCATGAAATATAGGGCTAGATGTGTTTGTTATATTTTTAGTAATATACATTAAGATAAAAACCATGACCATTAATATAAAAATATGTGCAGTTGTTCACCATCCACATTCATCTGGTCTGTCAGCAGCTGCCCACCACCAGAGTCTGGGAAACAGTACTACAAAGAATGTATGGAAATTGCAATCAAAATGCAGAACCTGTAACATTTTCCGGGGTATTCAGATCTGGAGTAGGGGTAGCAAGAAGGTAACCTATCATGTTTTTCATCCCAGAGCATCCTTGGAGAAAGTGGACAGGCCTATGCGACTTCTGCCTGTGAACCCCTGGGGGACTCCAGAGCCATCATGGCTGTGGGATGCCCAGGACCATGGGCATGGCCAGCTACCACAGGGGATGGGGTTTTATGCCAGTCTCATCAACTTTCTTGGTTTATAGTCTGGCTTTCACTTCATGAAATTAAGGATCACAAAAAATTAGGAGAAGAAAGAAAAGCAATTATCACTGTTCCCATCCTGGTGCAACTCACAGTGCAATCATCTCTGTATTCTATTTCTTCTGCTTGTCCAACCATAATGACAGTCAGAATAATCTTTCAATAAGTCACTCCCAGGCTTACATCCTTGCAAGGTTTGACTTACTCACTCCTCTAATCCCAGCACTTGAAGATCCCGGGTCACTATGCCCCTCAGGAGCCTGCTTCGTGTGAGTCTGGGTGAAGATACATTGTGTATTTCCCCAAAACAGGCCAGCTCTAGACATTTTGGGAGATGGTTTCCTTCCTTCCTTCCTTCCTTCTTTAAATTTTTAAATTTTATTTATTCTAATTAGTTACATATGACAGCAGAATGCATTTCAATTCATATTACACAAATAGAGCACAATTTTTCATGCCTCTGGTTGAACACAAAGTAGAATCACACCATTCGCGTTTTCATACATGTACTTAGGGTAATGATGTCCGTCTCATTCCACAGTCTTTCCTAACCCAAACCCCCTCCATTCCCATCCCTCCCCTTTGCCCTATCTAAAGTTCATCTATTCCTCCCATGCTTCCCCCACTATCCCCATTATGAATCAGCATTCTTACATCAGAGAAGAAATTCAGCATTTGTTTTTTTGGGATTGGCTTACTTCAGTTAGCATTATATTTTCCAACTCCATCCATTTTTGCAAATGCCATGAATTTATTCTCTTTTAATTCTGAGTAATATTCCATTGTGTACATATACCCCATTTTTTTTTAATCCATTCATCTACTGAAGGGTATCTAGGTTGGATCCACAATTTAGCTATCGTGAATTGTGTTGCTATAAACATCGATGTGGCTGTGTCCCTGTAAAAAATGGCATTGTATTGGCATCAAAATAGACTTGTAGACCAATGGTACAGAATAGAGGACACAGAGACAAACCCACATAATTATATAGTTATATTAGACAAAGGCATTAAAACATATATTGGAGAAAAGATAAGCCTCTTCAACAAATGGTGCTGGGGAAAACTGAAAATCCATATGCAGAATATGAAATTAAACCCCTATCTCTCACCATGCACAAAACTCAACACAAAGTAGATCAAGGACATAGGAATTAAACCAGAGACCCTGCGCCTAATAGAAGAAAAAGTAGGCCCAAATCTCCATCATGTCAGATTAGGCCCCAACTTCCTTAATAAGACTCCTATAGCGCAAGAATTAAAATCAAGAATCAATAAATGGGATGGATTCAAACTCAAAAGTTTCTTCTCAGTAAAAGAAACAATCAGTGAGATGAATAGAGAGCCTACAGAATGGGAGCAAATTTTTACCACACGTCAGATAGAGCACTAATCTCTAGGATATATAAAGAACTCAAAAATCTTAACACCAAAATAATAATAATAATAATAATAATCCAATCAATAAATGGGCCAAGGAACTGAACAGACACTTCTCAGAAGATGATATACAATCAACAAATATATGAAAAAATGTTCAATATCTCTAGCAATTAGAGAAATGCAAATCAAAACTACTCTAAGATTTCATCTCAGTCCAGTCAGAATGGCAGCTATCAAGAATACAAACAACAATAAGTGTTGGTGAGGATGTGGTGGGGAAAAGGACACACTCATACATTGCTGGTGGGACTGCAAATTGGTGCAACCAATCTGGAAAGCAGCATGCAGATTCCTTGGAAAACTGGGAATGGAACCACCGTTTGACCCAGTTATCCCACTCTTCGGTTCATACCCAAAGGAGATGGTATATTTCCAGGGCAGCCTGTATGGGTTTGTTGCTTGATGTCCCAGCTTAGAACCTAAGGCCCACGTCAGCCCTGTGGTGGGAACGTTCCTGGGAAGAGCAGATACTGCTTGTGACTCAACCTCTACAGGCTTCCTAGCGCAGCTGTTGGACAGAAGTGTTTCTGGGAGTGTCCTGGAAACATTCAGAGTTGTCTTCATGGGTGACAGCATTTCAAGACATAGACATTTATTTATTTCATCTATTTATCTATATTTACGAGTTCTTTTCACATTGATAAGTTCTGTGCCTCTGAGACTCTGCTGTTTGAAAGTGTTTATACTTTACATTATTACCCATTTAACAGGCACACTAAATGCAGGTGGAATATGATTAAAAATTGTGTCATGATTTATCTGAAAGCATGGTAAAGAGGGGCTGGGGCTGTAGCTCAGTGGTAGAGCGCCTGCCTCGCAGGTGTGCAGCACTAGGTTTGATACTCAGCACCACATAAACACAAATAAATAAAGATGTTGAGTCCATCTACAACTAAAAAAAATTTTTTTAAAGAAAGAAAGAAAAGAAAGTCAACAGTCTTTGATGGCTAAGCCCAGAGTGAATTCATAACCCAAAGAGGCCAGGCCTGCTGTGCCCATCCTTCCCTGACCCACTGGGGATCACTGCATCTGCCCACAGACTGGCCATTGCACCCACTTGCAATGTCTAGTTATCTGCTTTAAGAGAGAAGACACTTTGCTTCCTAAGGCTTTTATTTCCTCAGTGAAGTAAGAAAAGTTTGGATTAGCTGAAAGTGGGGACATGGCTGGGGTAGAAGAGGAAGGACTGAGGAGAAAGGAGAAGGTGTGAATAATAGACACTGCGAGTGAAAGAACTGACTAGGGGAGTGAGTAGGGTGGCCAGGCAGGGCTCGGGGCCACTGACTCTTGTGGTCATAGATTTAAAGCAGTCAGTCTGCATGGGGGTACACTTCTCCCCACTCACATGTCACTGCTTGGGTCCGGGGGAGGCGCGGAGGGTGGACAGGGTTAAGCAGAGTTGGGATGTGTCAGGTGAGTACAGCTAAAGGGGCAGGGACAAAAAGACAGATGGTGAATGCAAAGTGCTGTAGTTTAGATGTGTCCTCAAGAAAGCATGTATTGGAGACTTAAGTCACCATTGTAATTGTGTTAAAAGGTGGGAGCTACAAGAGACACTTAGGCCACAGAACTCTGCCTTCATGAATAGATTAATGCCATTATTGTGGGAATGGGTTTGTCAAAGGGGGGGGGGGTCTCTATGGAAGGATGAGTTCAGCCCCTGCTCTCTCACACGTTCTCTTTGGGCTTCCACCATGCAGCGAGGAGGCCCTCCCCTGAACCTGGTCCATCCATCTTGGGACTTGTCAGCCCCCATTTCATTATAGATTACCCAGTGTGTGGTATTCTATTATAGCTGTTCAAAACTGTGATTGAGACATAAAAGGACAAATATCCTGATGGGTCATCAGGTCCAAGCCAAGTAGGAAGGAGGTCAGGACAAGAAAGGGTCTTGTAGAAAGTAGAAGCCACTGTGTCCCAGGGATGGAGAGTTATTGGAGAAGGGCCGCTAGAAGACAGGAAGTGGTGGCCAGAGACTGAGAGGCCTAAGGCCAAGAATTCAGAAGACAGTGCTGCAGAAAGTGAAGACCAGCAAAGGACCATGGATGGAAAGATGAATGGAGGCTAGGATGCTGGAAGAGTCACTGCAGGGATATGAGTCACCAAAGTGGAGTGGGAGAGTCACAGTGGGTGAAACCATGATGGAGATCCAGGTAGCAAGAAGCTCTGGGAAAGAGGGGGACTGGCTATGGGGCTGAGAGTAGGGAATCAAGGATGGAAGGTGGGTGGATCTGGGGCTCTGAGGCAGAGTAGGTCCCTAATAGGGAAGGGAAGTAACAGTCACTATTCGAACAAGCTGCAAGGTAGCTGTGTCCTCTGAGGGAAGGCAGGCTTCTAAGACAGCGATGGCAACTCTCAGAGAACAGCTGAGGACGAGGGTCCTGCTGCTGCTGGTGCTGAGCTCCAGAGGGCAGAGGAGAAGTTTCTCTGGGGAGTTGGGGTGGCGCAGTGGAGTCAGAGTGGAGGCTGCACTCTATGGGGAGATGCAGGAGGCTTGGCCTCAAGGAGGTGAGATGGGTCCTGCAGGCCCATAGAGAACGGTGGATAGGAGGTGCTATGGGCAGCTCCTTCTTGAGACTAGTCTCTTGTGTTCATCATGATGGCAATACTGGGAATTGGGCAGCAGTGGTCAGGTCCTTCATGGAACCTAGGAAATTTTGTTCAATCTCTCCTCCACTTCCACGTTGGAGTCAGTGTTCCCTTTGCTAGGTGACAAACTCATTTTGGAAGGTTAATTTATTCAACCAATCTTCTTTTTTTTTATTATTCTAAGATGTTATAAATGACAGCAGAATGCATTACATTTCATATTACACATATAGAGCACTTTTTTACAAATCTCTGGTTGTATGCAAAGTATATTCACACCATTTGTGACTTCATACATGCACTTAGGGTAATGATATCCATCTCATTCTACCATCTTTTTTTTTCCTTCACCCTTTTGCCCCCTCCATTCCCCTCCCTCCCCACTGGCCATTCTAGTAGAATACATTACGGTTCATAATACACACATAGAGCCTCTTTTCATATAACACTGTTTGTATACAAAGTATGTTCATACCATTCAAGTCTTCAATCATGCATTTAGGATAATGATATCCATCTTATTATACCTCCCCCTTTTTTATCACCCCCTATACCCCCCTAGCTCCCTTCCTTCTCCTCCCTTCCTTTTGACCACTCTAGTGCTCCTCTAATCTTCCTAAGTACCCCAACACCCAACACCACTGTCACTCTGACTCCTCATATCAGAGAAAACATTTGGTACTTGGATTTTTGAGACTGACTAACTTCACTTAGCATTATGTCCTCCAACTTCATCCATTTACCTGCGAATGCCATTATTTTATTTTCTTTTATTGCTGAATAAAATTCCATTTTACATATATACCACATTTTCTTAATCCACTCATCTACTGAGGGACATCTAGGTTGGTTCCACAACCTAGCTATTGTGAATTGTGCAGCTACAAACATTGAGATAGCTGTGTCACTGTAATATGCTGTTTATAAGTCCTTTGGGAATAGACCCAGGAGTGGGATGGCTGGGTCATAGGGTGGTTCCATTCCCAGTTTTCCAAGAAATCACCATACTGCTTTCCATAATGGTTGCACCATTTTGCAGTCCCACCAGCAATGCATGAGCGTGCCTTTTTCCCCACATCCTCTCCAACATTTATTGTTGTTTGTGTTCTTAATAGCTGCCATTCTGACTGGTGTGAAATGATATATTAGGGTAGTTTTGATTTGCATCTCTCTAATTGCCAGTGAAGTTGAGCATTTTTTCATGTATTTGTTGATTGATTGTATATCTTCTTCTGAGAAGTGTCTGTTCAGTTCTTTGGCCCATTTATTTATTGGGATATTTGGGTTTTTTGGTGTTGAGTTTTTTGAGTTCTTTATACATTCTAGAAATTAGTGCTCTGTCTGATGTACATGTATTAAATATTTGTTCCCAGTTAGTTGGCTCTCTATTCACCTCACTGATTGTTTCTTTTGCTGAGAAGAAGCTTTTTAGTTTGAATCTATCCCATTCATTAATTCTTGATACTAATTCTTGTGCTACAGGATTCTTATTAAGGAACTTTGGGCCTAATCTGACATGTTGGAAATAGGAGCTTACTTTTTCTTCTATTAGGCGTATTGTGTCTGGTCTAATTCCTAGGTCCTTGATCCACTTTGAATTGAGTTTTGTGCATGGTGAGAGATAAGGGTTTAATTTCATTTTGTTGCATATGGATTTCCAGCTTTCCCAGCACCATTTGTTGAAGAGGCTGTCCTTTCTCCACTATACATTTTTGGTGCCTTTGTCCAATGCAAGATAGCTGAAATTATATGTATTAGTCTCTGTGTCCTCAATTCTGTACCATTGGTCTACCCTTCTGTTTTGGTGCCAATACCATGCTGTTTTTGTTACTATTGCTCTATAGTATAATTTAAAATCTGGTATGGTGATGCCACCTGTTTCACTTTTCTTGCTAAGGATTGCTTTAGCTATTCTGGGTCTCTTATTTTTCCAGATGAATTTCATGACTGCTTTATCTATTTCTTCGAGGAATGTCATTGGGATTTTGATTGGAATTGCATTAAATCTGTATAATGCTTTTGGTAGTTTGGACATTTTGACAATATTTATTCTGCCTATCCAGGAACAAGGAAGGTCTTTCCATCTTCTGAGGTCTTCTATAATTTCTTTCTTTAGTGTTCTATAATTTTCTTTCTTTCTTTCTTTTTTTTTTTTTTTTTTTTTTTTTTGGTACTGGGGATTGAACTCAGGGGCACTCAACCACTGGGTCACATCCCCAGCCCTTTTTTGTATTTTTATTTAGAGACAGGGTCTCACTGAGTTACTAAGTGCCTCGCCATTGCTGAGGCTGGCTTTGAACTCACGATCTTCCTGCCTCAGCCTCCCAAAGGGCTGGGATTACAGGCGTGTGCCACCACACCCGGCTATAATTTTCTTTAAAGAGGTCTTTCACTTCTTTCGTTGATTCCTAGGTATTTTATTTTATTTTTTTTTTATGCTATTGTAAATGGGGTAGTTTTCATCATTTTCCTTTCAGAGGATTTGTCACTGATGTACAAAAATGCCTTTGACTTATGGGTATTGATTTTGTATCCTGCTACTTTGCCGAATTCATTTACTAGTTGTAAAAGTTTTCTGGTAGAGTTTTTTGGGTCTTCTAGGTATATTATCATGTCATCAGCAAATAGTGCTAATTTGAGCTCTTCTTTTCCTATCTGGATCCCTTTAATTTCTTTCGTCTGTCTAATTGCTCTGGCCAGAGTTTCAAGTACTATGTTAAATAACAGTGGTGAAATGCAGGAGCCCTGTTTGGGGATTGGCTTGAATTGCAGTTGACTATGAGCCGTGGAGATTTGGCCTTTGTCGCCACCCGTAGTCTCACAGGATTGTTGCGGGATCTCTAGTGACTTGGCCGAGATTGCTGATCGGGTCAGCGCCATTTTAGGGTGTGTTTTTGGCGTGTGTTAGTCGTTATTAGAACCAGAGAGAAAAGTTATCAGAATAAAAAGCTGTTTGTCTCCAGTTTGCTTCTGAAGTTTTTCCCGCGGCTCCGTTGCTCCAAGCGCTTCAGCCAGCAACAGGTGGCGGCCCGTACGGGGAACTTCGGAGCGGACAGGTAAGAACTGAAAGGTCTCTAAAGATGGGTTCGAATATAACTGAATCCCAAGTGATAGAGGCTATGCAAAGACTCCTTGATATACCTGACTCTGTTCTCAGTGAGGAGTATATAGACAAAAGTGAAAGTGATCAAAAAAGTGTAGATTCCACTGGGCCAACTGAGACCAGTAAAGAGAGTATTAGAAGAGACCCAAAAATGACAAAAATCCAAGCTATTAAAGCTATTCGGGAGTTATTGGCGAAAGCTGAAGGATACTTGCTCTCACTGGAACCTGGGCCTCAGGATATTGCTGTCAGTGAAATTAGCAGTGGTGAGGAATCTAGTAAAAGTGATCCTGAGAAAATGAGGAAAAAGAAATTAAAAAAGACCGAGAAAAAGGTCCGTCAGGCAGAGGAGTCACTTGTGTCCTCTACTCCCCCATGGGTGGAATCCATCACAGAAAATATGAAGGGTATTACTAGGCATTTGCATACCCTAGAAACAGAAATAAAAAGTCTTTCTGATCGCTTATGCGCTCTCGAGGACAACTCACAGATACATTGGGAACCGCCAGCATTTGAAAAGAAAAATGGACAGAGTGTCCATCAGTCAGTAGATTTCAAAACAATAAAAAAATCTCAAAGAGGCAGTAATGACTTATGGGCCCCAAGCTCCTTTCATGTTGAGTATGCTGGAGTCCCTTAACACCTTTAGCTTAACCCCCTCAGACTGGAAAAGTCTATGTAAAGCAACATTAAGCGGGGGGCAATTCTTGGTTTGGCGATCGCAATTCCAAGAACTTTGTATAGAAACGGCTAAAAGAAACGCGGCTGCAGGGTTTGAAAACTATAATATAGACATGCTCACAGGAGAAGGGCAATTCGCAGACTTACAGGCTCAAACAGATTAAGACTCAGATATATATGCTCAGATAAATGCAGCTGCCTTAGAGGCATGGAAAACTGTACAAGGACCTGGGGATCTACAAGGTAGCTTGTCAAAAGTGATTCAAGGACCTAATGAGCCGTATGCCGACTTTGCTGATCGACTTTTGAGAACTGCAGGTAGTGTGTTTGCAGATGTTGACCAAGCTATGCCTTTAGTTGTTCAATTAGCTTATGAAAATGTAAATAAATGGTGCCAAGCAGCCATCAGGCCATGGAGAACTAAAAAGGATCTTTCCGTATATATACAACTATGTAAAGATATAAATGGCGCCTTTGTCACAGGAAATGTGATTGCAGCCTCAATGAGAGGTGCTTCCTCTCGAAATTTCACAAAGGCTAAACGTAGATATTATAATCAATCAGGATATTCCAGGCAAAATTATCATAATCAATCAGGCAATTCTAGGCAAAATCCCAAAAGAGAAATAAGATCAAGCTCACACCGTGCCCCAGGCCGCTGCCCCAGGTGTAAAAAGGGAAATCATTGGGCCAATAAATGCTATTCAAAATTTGACATCCATGGAAATCCTTTGTTCAGGAATTCAAAAAACGGGGCACGGGGCCCAATACCCCGGGGCCCACAAATGTACGGGGCATTGCAGAAGGAGTATCCTCAAACATCCACTCAGATGCTTCCCCGACACAATCCCTACTACCCATCCACTCCCTCGCCAGAGGAACAAGAGGAAATGCAGGATTAGACCTCTGTTCCACCGCCCGAATAGTGTTAACACCTGAAATGGGGGTTCAACTGATTCCCACAGGAGTCAGGGGACCTCTTCCCTCAGGGACTATAGGACTTATTATCGGGCGTAGTCCTAAAAGCTTATTAGGTTTGCAAGTGACCCCAGGTGTAATAAACTCAGACTACAAAGGGGAAATAAAAATAATGCTTAGCTCACCCCAAAGTGTAAGTTCTGTTAATCAAGGAGATAGAATTGCTCAGTTGCTTCTCCTTCCCAATTTACATAATTCATTTAAAATGGGTATGCCTCAAGAAGGGAACAATAGAGGATTTTGTTCCACTGACTCAAGTCCCATGGCTTGCTGGGTTCGAGACTGTTCAAGGAGGCCTATGTGTAAAATAAAAATCCAAGGAATAGAAATGGAGGGATTAATAGATACTGGAGCTGACTCTTCCATTATTAATTTACGCCAATGGCCCAAGCACTGGCCTCTGCAAAAAGCTTCAACCAGTTTAAGAGGCTTGGGATATAATAACCTCCCAGATAAAAGTGCAGTAATTTTAAAATGGGAGGATGATGAAGGCCATAAAGGAACATTTCAGCCTTATGTTTTACCTAATCTACCGGTTACTTTATGGGGAAGAGATATTTTGCAACAAATGGGAGTACACCTTGCAACCAAGCCTGCAGATGTTAAATGTGAAAACCTACAGGGTAATCTTAACCATAAAAGAACTCATTATCAAAAAGTACAGAGTAATCTTAACCCTAAAAGTAATCATTGTCATAAAGGAAAAAAGATATTTTTTTTTCGGGGCCACTGAGAAAATAATTTTGAAAATACCATGGCTTTCTGATAAGCCAGTGTGGGTCCCTCAGTGGCCCCTATCTAAAGAGAAATTACAAGCGGCCCACCAATTAGTTCAGGAACAATTAGAAGCAGGTCATATAGAACCTTCCACCTCTCCCTGGAATTCCCCCATATTTGTGATCAAGAAAAAGTCAGGAAAATGGCGATTGTTACATGATCTTAGACAAATCAATAAAACCATGCAAGTTATGGGGCCTACTCAACCTGGACTTCCTAGTCCCGTAGCTATTCCAAAAAATCTCCATCTTATTACTCTTGATATAAAGGATTGCTTCTTTTCTATTCCCCTACATCCTCTGGATGCCCCCAGGTTTGCTTTTTCCGTTCCTTCTATGAAAAATAATGGCCCTGATCAGAGATATCAATGGAAGGTTTTACCACAGGGAATGGCTAATAGCCCCACCATATGCCAAATATATGTGGACAAGGCTATCCAACCCATTAAAAATAAATATCCAAACCTCATGTGTCTACATTACATGGATGATATTTTATTGGCCCACCCTAATCAAAAAATCTTATTTAATATATTCAGTGATGTGGTAGAAAATTTAAAAAAATATGGATTATATATAGCAGAAGAAAAAGTTCAAACCAGATCTCCCATATTATATTTAGGATTTAAAATCATGGATACTTTTGTTAGACCCCAAAAAATTTTAATAAATAAAGAACATTTGACCACCCTCAATGATTTCCAAAAACTACTGGGAGACATTAATTGGCTTCGCCCTACACTAAATCTCACTACTGGCCAACTAAAACCTTTATTTGACATCCTTCGTGGAGATCCTGATCCATCTTCACCACGAACATTGACTCCTGATGCTAGGAAAGCTTTAAAATTAGTAGAAAAAGCCATCGAAGGAGCTCATTGTGATAGATTTGATTTAACTCAACCGCTGATGTTGATTATTATTTCTTCACAATATACACCCACAGGAGTATTTTGGCAACAAGGGCCTTTATTATGGATACATTTGCCCGTCTCTCCTAAAAGTATAATTGAATCTTATACCTCCATGGTGGCTAAACTTATTCTTCAAGGACTTAAGACTTCTACTAAAATATTTGGCATTCACCCTGCTACTATTATTACTCCCTATTCATCATCACAGATTGAATACTTATGCTTCAATGATAATGATTGGGCTATAGCTAAATGCTCTACTTCTGCAAATTTTGATAATCATCTTCCTAAGTCCCCTATATTATCTTTTTGTATTAATCATCCTATTATATTTCCACAGGTAATAAAAAATCAACCTATTCCTAAGGCATTTAATGTATTTACAGATGGGTCCTCAAATGGTACTGCTACAGTAGTCACTAAAAAAGAAAATATGACTTACATAACTGCACACAAATCAGCTCAACTAGTGGAACTGGAAGCTGTGGTAAGAGCTCTGGAAAATTTTAGGGACCAGCCCGTAAACATTTTTTCAGATAGCCACTATATTGTACAAGCCGTCCCAAAATTAGAGTTAGCAGGACCAATAGCACCTCATACTCCAGCCTTTAAATTGTTTTATCAAATACAAAAACTTTTGTGGGCAAGAAAAGAACCTCTATTCGTAGGCCATATTAGAGCACATACTAATTTGCCTGGTCCCCTCCATGAAGGTAATCAAAAGGCTGATGAACTTACAAAAACAGTATTTATACTTTCAGCGCTACAACAAGCTACTTTATTTCATTCCCAGTTTCATGTCAACAGCACCACCTTGCAACGTAGGTTTAAAATCACAAAGGAGCAAGCCAGAACAATTGTAAAAGATTGTAAATCTTGTATGACACATTTGCCCAATCCTCATTTCGGAGTTAACCCTAGAGGATTAATGCCCAATCATTTGTGGCAGATGGATGTTACTCATGAGCCAAGTTTTGGAAAATTGCGATTTATTCATGTGACTATAGATACATGCTCAGGCATGATTTTTGCTTCCTTACATTCTGGAGAAAAAGTTAAAGATGTTACATCTCATTGTTTGCAAGCTTTTGCTGCATTGGGCATCCCCAAAATGCTTAAAACAGATAATGGCCCCGCATATACGTCCTCATCTTTCAAAGAGTTTTGCGCAAAATTCAATATATCCCATAAAACAGGCATCCCATACAATCCTCAGGGTCAGGGCATTATTGAAAGAGCAAACCGAACACTGAAAATTATGTTATTAAAACAAAAAGAAGGAAATTGGAAAAGTCCTAAGGACAGATTGGCAGTTGCCCTGTTTACCTTAAATTTTTTAACTTTAGACTCTAATGGTTATTCTGCTGGAGACAGACATTGGAATCCACACCAACAACATAAACCTTTGGTTTACTGGAAGGATGTTCTTTCAGGTACATGGAAGGGTCCAGATCCAGTATTAATTTGGGGAAGAGGATCTGTTTGTGTTTTTCCAAAAGAAGAATCCTCTCCAATATGGATACCATCTAGATTAATAAAACAGGTACCACATCAAAATGATCAAGATGAAGTTATTGAAGAATCAAGATTAATAAAAAAGGTACAAAATCAAGAGGACCAAGATGAAGGTATAGAATGATTCCCTCAAAAGAGTCCTTCAAAATATTTCACAACTTAAGTGTCATTTCTCCCGGCCGGGAGGAGGAGATCTCTCTTTAGTGTGCACACAATTGTATTTTTTTTTTCTTTTCTTTTTATACATGTCTTTATGTCTGTACATTTGTCTACATTTCATGTTAATGTGACGTCACAAAAATATGTTTGTATGCTTGTTCGTCTGTCCAGTGTGACGTCACAAAGAACAAAGCGCTTATGAAAAAGAATATATATATATATATATGGATCCAAATAACTTTAATTCATTTTAGGTTAAGAGTATTCAATTTAGGTAAATAATTTTATAAATGAAGGTACTTTCAATTTTGATTTATAGGTGTCCCTGGGACTTCTCTTTAGCAAACAATATGACTAGTGCTATATAACCTGATATTTTGGTGTTTTGACTTAAGATTGTTTATTTGTTATTAACTTCATTTGTTTAATAGCTCATTAATTTCAATTATCTCAACAGGTAAAAAATTGCTCTGTATACAGAGACTCAAGGGTTCCAGCTAACAAATTATTTCTCTAAAGTGCCTTTACCTCCTTTTCTTTAATCTATCTTTAATGCAGTAATTACCCTCAGTCTTTCTTTGTTTTGTTCTAAATATGATATTTTTCCAACTTATGTTTGTAGAAGCTCTACCAGCGATGTGTGTGAACAAAAATTAACTTTAATTTTCTAATCTAATTATTCTATTTTGTAGTTTGACAACTCGCCTCTTGACTCAGTGCTGCAATAGCACTGCCTTTCCTTTAATAATTGATGCTTGAGTTTCTAGGTAGCGGGCCCTGAAGATTTGCCGGTGGCATTGTCTAAACATAAAAAAGACGTCTGCTGCTACAGCTGCAGGGATCGCGGCCGCCGCAAGCATCCCTGCTGCTCAAACATCAAACAACCTCACCAACAGTGTGGCCTCTGCTCTACATGCATGGGGCCTCCTACTTCAACATGTTACAACAAATGGACATTTTGATCTTTCATTGTTTGGGACTTTACGGGACAATGCCTTGCGGGTATTTGTCTAGAGAATTCAGTGTGTTACTTGATGGAACTTAGGGCAGCTGATTTGTTTAAACAATTTGATATGCTATGCAATTTGGCTCATCACCAAAAGGCTTGTCGCCTTAAAGCCGCAACATCTCCTCACAATTGGACGGCTGTTAGTCATCATATATAGTCGATCCTAAAGGGCTCCATTGGATGGCTGGTTAGCCAATGACGGGTAAGATCCCCAGAGGGGGACAACCTAAGACAGGCACAGTCGCACGGGACAGTCTCATGTGGCCGACATATCAACCTAAGACAGGAGTCAAGGGCACAGCCTTGATTATCCGATGACGGGTAAGAATGTTGGTTGCACATAGACGTCCTAGAGCATTACCTCTTTTAAAACAAAAAGGGGGAAATGCAGGAGCCCTGTTTGGGGATTGGCTTGAATTGCAGTTGACTATGAGCCGTGGAGATTTGGCCTTTGTCGCCACCCGTAGTCTCACGGGATTGTTGCGGGATCTCGAGTGACTTGGCCGAGATTGCTGATCGGGTCAGCGCCATTTTAGGGTGTGTTTTTGGCGTGTGTTAGTCGTTATTAGAACCAGAGAGAAAAGTTATCAGAATAAAAAGCTGTTTGTCTCCAGTTTGCTTCTGAAGTTTTTCCCGCGGCTCCGTTGCTCCAAGCGCTTCAGCCAGCAACAGTGAAAGGGGCACCCCTGTCTTGTTCCAGTTTTTAGAGAGAATGCTTTCAATTTTTCTCCATTTAAGATAATGTTAGCCTGGGGCTTTGCATAAATAGCTTTTATAATGTTGAGATATGTTCCTGTTATTCCTAGTTTTTCTAGTGTTTTGAACATAAAGGGGTGTTGTATTTTGTCGAATGCTTTCTCTGCATCTATTGAGATGATCATATGGTTTTTATCTTTAAGTCTATTGATGTGATGTATTATGTTAATTGATTTCCGTATGTTGAACCAACCTTGCATCCCTGGGATAAACCCCACTTGATCGTGGTGCACTATCTTTTTGATATGTTTTTGTATTCAATTTGCCAGGATTTTATTGAGAATTTTTGTATCTATGTTCATTAAAGATATTGGCCTGAAGTTTTCCTTTTTGGCTGTGTCTTTGCCTGGCTTTGGAATCAGTGTAATATTGGCCTCATAGTAAGAGTCTGGGATAGCTCCCTCTTTTTCTATTTCTTGAAATAAGTTGAAGAGCAATCATATTAGTTCTTCTTTGAAGGTCTTGTAGAACTCAGCTGTAAAGCCATCAGACCCTGGGCTTTTTCTAGCTGGTAGTTTTTTGATGGCATCTTCTATTTCCTTACTTGAGATTGATCTATTTAAATTGTGTATATCCTCCAGATCCAGTTTGGGCAATTCGTACGTCTCTAGGAATCTGTCAATGTCTTCAGTATTTTCTATTTTATTAGAGTACAAGTTTTCAAAGTAATTTCTAATTATTCTCTGTATATCTGAGGTGTTTGTTGTGATATTTCCTTTTTCATCACGGATGTTAGTGATTTGAGTTTTTTCTCTTTTTCTTTTCGTTAGCATCGCTAAAGGTCTGTCAATTTTATTTATTTTTACAAAGAACCAATTTTTAGTTTTGTCAATTCTTTGAATTGTTTCTTTAGACTCAATTTCATTAATTTCAGCTCTGATTTTAATTATTTCCTGTCTTCTACTGCTCTTGGTGTTGGTCTGTTCTTCTTTTTCTAGTGCTTTGAGGTGCGATGTTAAGTCATTTATTTGTTGTTGTTTTTTTTTTTTTCCTTTTGAGGAATGAACTCAGTACAATGAATTTTCCTCTTAATACTGCCTTCATAGTGTCCCAGGAATTTCTATACGATGTATCTGTGTTCTCATTTACCTCTCAGAATTTTTTAATCTCCTCCTTGATGTCTTCTTCAACCCCTTGTTCATTCAGTAAAATTCAACCAATCTTAATGGAGCCCCTATTGTGTGCTATGCACAGTTCTAAGCACACAGACTGTACCAGTGAGTAAAAGAATCAGAGATCTCCGTTCTCAAGGCATTTATATTTCATTGATCTTCATAATGAATGCATAAATTATATGGAGTGATAGACGGTAAGGATGACTATGCAAAAGGCCAAAGTAGAGCAGGGAGAGCTGAAGTGTTGGTGGTGGAGGCCTGCAACTGGGCGAGAAGGTGATGTTTGAGCAAAGACTTGAAGGTGGTGCAGGGAAGAGCATGATGGGCAGAGGGAACAGCCAGTGCAAAGGTTAGAGAGCAGGGCACCATCCTGTGTCTTAGGGAAACAATAAAAGGACAAGAGGCCAGAGCAACATGGGCAAAGGGGAGAGTAGTTGGAAGGTAGTAAAATAATTAGGAATAAATGCAATGAAATAAGTGGGACCTATTCTGAGAGAGAGAGAGAGAGAGAGAGACAGAGAGAGAGAGAAAACATGTCCACCTGGACAGCAGCATAATACACAAAAGCAATTCTGAGTTGGAAGTCAGGTCCAAGGCAGGATTAGATTCAGTTTTCCCCACTCACTCTGCTACAGCAGACAAATTACTTTACCTATGCATTCTGATTTTTTTCTGGAAATGAGAGGATAGAACAGAAATCTAAGTTTCTATCTGGTTTTAGGACTGAAGCTTCAAAGGAATAGGGATATATGTTCTAAGAACAATTCATTGCATGATCATTTTCTGGAAGATACCAGAAGCTTTCTGAGACTGAACTCAGCATCCACTAGAGGGCATCTCTGTACTTAGAAACTGAAAAATGTCTCTTTGGCATCTACTGTCATCTATTGGGCCATGATGACCAGAACAATCAGAATAAATAACAAGACACTCCGAAAACCTTTCAATAAATTTGCAGCTTTTCAGCATTTCTTTAGTTAGAGCTGTGTATTAACATCACAGTAACAATGACTATCAGTCCTCAAATGCCTGGTTTTTAAAGCCTTTCTGGGCACTACACAGTTATTATTTCAGTTAAGCTTCAAAATAATTCTACAAGAACTGTTATCTTGGTTTTATAGATCAGAAAACTGAGGTCCAAAGGGCAGAGTCAGAGATGTGGTTTCAGCTAGAGTCTGCTTCAATCGGTCCCCTGTGGAGTCCCACAGCATGTATTTGTACACAGGGTGGGTCCCACTTTTCTAAAAAAAGAAGACAGCCTTTTGTGTCCCTGGACTAGCCAGCCATGTCTGTGGGAAGCCATTCACTCTGCTCCCCAAACCCCTAAGGGAACTGTCATCTCTATCATGGAAAGGTCACCAGAGTTGGGGGAGCAGCACCTGCCCATCATGGCTAGGGCTCAGAGCCACTAGGATATGCCTGCGCTGGATTGGTTTGGGGAACAGGGTGTGGTACCACCATAACCCATGTGGAGGATCTTGTCTACGAATTCTGCTGGTAGGTATCACAGCAAGTCTTTAAACCCAGTCTGTTTGTCTCCCACATCTCATGTTCATAGGGAAGTTGAGATATATATATATATATATATATATATATATATAGAGAGAGAGAGAGAGAGAGAGAGAGAGAGAGAGAGAAACACATGCAAGAGAGAGCTGCTTGTGGGTATTACCAATGTTCTCATACATAAATGTAGAAATACAATAAAATCAATAAACTAGGAAAAGAAGAAATGCCAAAAAAAAAAAAAAAAAAAAAAGAGCCCAAATCAAATGCAACCAGCATGAGTCCGTCCCTTAGGGATATCTGTTCTGACTCTATGGCCAGTTTCACATCAGCATCAAAACTTGGAAGCATCTCGAAAATACAAATCCAATTCCCACCTACCATTAGCAAGTACTATTGATTTTACTGAGTTTTGTGCAGAGATGGAGGTGAGAGTTATATTATTGCACACCACACTGAGAAGCTTCCTTTTTTAAAACTCTCTTTCAAACATCTCTCCTCTGGCCTGAAAAATCTTTTCCTCTGGTCTGTCTAGGCAGCCCCAGCCTATCCTACAACTGTCACTATTTTACAAAACACACCCCTGGGATGGGGACACAGGGACCAGAGTAGTATTTAGGCCAACTGCTGCAAAAATATATAATCAGAAGAAATACTTCACTGCTTTCATGGAGCAACAGAGTTTTCTCCAAGCTTTCTGGCAGCCAGAGCAAAAAAGGAAAATATGGTAAATTATAGAATTTCCAGTTTCACAAAGAAGAAAGGAAGTTCACCAGGTCCTTGCAGAAGGACTCATTTCCTGGAACCTAATCCTAAATTAAATTTCTCATGTGGGTGTTTGTACTGGGAAATTGACATAAAAGCTAATGTCATCAAGTATTTTCTAGAAAATGCACCCCCCCCCCCCAGGTTTATCTTGGAGCACTGTTTATTTCCAGTGGGCCCTTTTCATAATCTAGGATTAATGACTTTTCATATCTACTTATTTGTTCACTTGTTTTTTTTTCAAATATTTTTATAGTTGTTGATGGACCTTTATTTTACTTATTTATATGTGATGCTGAGAATTAAACCCAGTGCCTCACACATGCTAGGCAAGTGCTCTACAACTGAGCTACAGCCCCAGCCCTGTTCATTTGTGAACTGTCTTCTCCACTGGAATGTTGATTTCAGGAGGGTAGAGGCCACTGGATCCCCTGCCCTCCCACAGGGTCCAGTGGTGGGCCATTGGTTCTCTGTTGGATAGAGATACCTAGAATAAATCAAGTACCATGGTGATGTCATGAGGCAGAGAGGATTTAGATTTTATTTAGATAAAATCAGCAGGCTCAAAATAACATAGCATAACCATCGAGACTCATATATTTGTGATGGAGAATATTTCTAATCAGTAACTCACATTAGTCAAACTTTGAGGTTAAAAATTACACTATACAGCAAAGAAGTCTAAACATACATGCATATACGTGACACCAAAAGGAAACAGTTTTGACCAAGGGAAATCACCATTTTGCTGTGTTTTGATTTGGATTTGCTTTCTTCTATCGTAGTTCTATATCCCACTTTCCTGACTTGATGTTTAATTTAGTGCCCCATATGCTGCACGGGCGCTGGCAGGGATAAAGAACTGGATCACATAAGGGCTAAATCGTAATCCAGGCCCACCTTTTCAAATATCAGAAACCTGTCTTTCAGGTTTATATTTGGCCATGGTATTTGGTTATGGATTAAGCCTCATCAAAAGCAAAATTTCAAAAAGATTTATGAAGAAGTAAGTTTCTATGATTGCTTTAGATTTAAAATTATTTCTAATCTTTGGTTAAACACTTAATACCCATTCATCATCACAATAAATGCTTTTCTTTCTATGAAATGTCAAAAGTCATATTAATCTAGATGACTGAAGTCTATGGGAAATGCAGTTCATGTATCCTCTCGTCTCTAAGTTTGTAATTACTGCGTAAATAGTCCTGAAGGACTTTTTGCCTGTGCTGCATGTTATATTCTTGCTCAGAAACCAGAAAAGGTTTCAAGATCCCACGCTGAGGGGAAGCAAGGCCTAGTAATCTGGACCATCATTTAAGCAACAATGACCTAGGCAACTGATTGGAGAGCAGATAATAAAAAGGCATCTCTTCTCTGTTATAATATTTTTAAATGATTAACAATATTTACTGGTTAGTTTTTTTTTTTTTTTTTTTTTTCTGGTAGATAGCTGAGGATGTTGAAATTACTAAATTTATTACAAAAATATTTTGTGTAGTTCCCCAGACTTGGCAGGCCCTGGGCTTCTGAAACACAAGGATTAGCAATTATTGTTATTTAACACAATCGAGGCCATTGAGTATTTAGAAATAATGTTTAACAGTAGCTCGTGAGTGGTTCCTTAGGCAGTTTGCTTTGGTAAGAACATTGGTAATTTCATCAACAAAAATGTCAAGCAATATTAGGGGATCCAACCTATAGACAGGGGTCCTATTTCTCATCCTATATAAATGCATATGGGGCTGCCGACACCTAGATGTATTGCTGCTGACATAGACCATGAGAGGATGAGTTAGAATCACAAAACCCCACGGGCCTCTCAGCCATCAACCCCACCAAGCTTTCTTGGATGAACTTGCCTACCCTCTGCTCTCTACAGAGCCAGTTACTTTCTTTCTGTTCCGTATGTATTTCTACTAGTAGCCTCTAACATTGTTCTGTAGGCCAATCTGTTGAGCACCTTATGTTATCAAGTTTATTTAATGTTCTCAGAAACCAGTACGATAGGCTGTCCCTGGCTTACTGATGCGGAAATTGAAGCATATTAGTTTATCATAATCAGGTTTTGCAGGTTCACTTCCCCATCTAGGATTCTGAGCATCGCAAGACCACGTTTTGTGTTTCTTCATGTTTTCTGTCCAGCCAGTTCACTTTCCTCTAACCTACCTCTGTTTCTGGAGACGTCCTCCCTTGCTGGCACACGTGGGCCCTGTACCAACACTGCTGTTAGGTTCTCTCTCTCGGTGTTGAATCAGCCCTTAGCTGTTCGTCTTGTAAGTGACACATGTCCTTGCCATTCGAAGAAATCTGTCAGATGACATTGTCTCTTCAGGAGCTTGGCAGAGGTTCAGACCTAGCAGCCAGCTGGTGATGAAAATGATTCAAAACATCTCAAAGGAAGGATCCCAGTGCCATCCACAGAGGGCCTCTCTGGTCCAAGCTGCCGCCGACATGGATGGTGAGTGATGCTTCCCACAGCACCAGGCAATGTAGGAGGTGGCATGTTATTTTTGACAAATAACCAGATTTCAATGACCTTCCTTCATCTACTGTATAAAACTAAAATAGAGCTCAGGTGAAGAATGAAAGGAGGAAAAAGTAGATAAGAAATAACAAAAAAGGTACTGATATTGGAAAATGAAGTTGTGAAAAGAGGTCAAACAGCAGAAGGATAAGAGACAAACCAAAATGTGGAAAGACAGACATAAAAGGTAAGAATACAGCCCAGGTAGGGAAGCCCACAGTACCTAATAATCTTTGGGGGTGGGAGATGGATTTGTAAAAATAACATTAAAGATTTTCTTTCCTTTTTTATCTCTTCAACTTTGGGTCAATTTCAGATGGGAACAGTGATTGTCACCATGTTTAATAAAGGCAAAAAATTTCTCTGGAGTCAGAAGAGTCATACCATATGCCAAATTTTAGTTTGAAGTAAAATTCTTTTTGAAAATTGTGTTTAAATAATATAACCTAGAAGTTACCATCTTACCCATTTTAAGTGTACAGTTCAATGGTATTAAGTACATTTATAATGTTGTTCAACCATTTCTACCATTCAGCTCCTTAACTCCTTTCAATCTATAAAATTTGAATTCTGCATTTAACCCAAAAAACAAGGGCTACCAGCTGTGGTGGCGCACTCCTGTAATCCCAGCAGGGGAGGCTGAGGCAGGAGGATTGCAAGTTCAAAGCCAGTCTCAGCAACAGTGAGGTGCTAAGCAACTCAGTGAGACCCTGCCTCTAAATAAAATATAAAATAGGGCTGGGGATATGGCTCAGTGGTCGAGTGCCTTTGAATTCAATCACCAATATCACCCCCCACAAAAAAATCACCAAAAGCTCAATGTTCTCTCTGATATGAGGATGCTAACTCACAATAAGGGGTGGGGGGTAGGGAAGAATAGAAGTACTTTGGATTAGACAAAGGGAATGATGGGAAGGGAGGGAGAATGGGAATAGGAAAGACAGTAGAATGAATCATACATTACTATCCTATGTGCATAAAGATTATACAACCAATATAATTCTACATCATGTACAACCAGAAGAATGAGAAGTTATACTCCATAATATGTATACTATGTCAAAATACATCCTACTGTCATGTGTGAGTAATAAGAACAAATAAAACATATATAAATAGCAACTCTCCCTTCCCCCTTATGACAAGAGCCTAGCAACAACCATTCTACTCTCTGCCTCTGATTTTGACTACTTAGAGCAATTATAGATGTTTTGAATTAAAATCTAAGACAACAAAATTTGGTGCTTCAACATACACTGGTGAAATATGAAATATACCCAAAATAAACATTGCTGCTTAAATAGAAAAGGTAGCTGAAAAATCTACACAGGACAGGTAACTAGAGCAACAATGAGCTCCATATTGAGCAATGAGCATTGATTGAAAGGCATTTATGACATGAACTCAGTGTGGCTTCACAGCCCATAGGGTTTTGCAGTCCTTTTCAGGTATTTGGGTCTTATTCTGAATGATACCGGAAGCTACTGGGAGGTTTTAAACAAAGAATGTTGCATGTCGTCTCAGCATCTGTGGTGGATGCTGTCGATGTCACAGAACCCTTTACAACTTGCCACATGCATTCTCTCTGTTGCTGCCCTCCATCCCTGGAAAATGGACTGTTGTCCAGGGTCCATGTCCATCCACAACAGGCCAGACCCTGACTAATCCTGGAGGGACAGCTGCTAAAGACCAGCTTTGTCTTAAGATGGGACAACTGTGTGATCCAGTTCATGCTCCACAGACCCCAGGGATCAAGATGAAGCCCAGTCCATCTGAGGCCACACACCTGTCACCTGTCACCTGCCCCAGCCTGGTTCAGACACTTCCCTTCCCTGGAGAGCATGCCTACAATAAAGCACCTGTATCTAAATCCCAGCTTCAGCTCTGTGTCTACAGAGCTGGATCTAAGCAGCATTCTGACCCTTCTCCTTCACGACCTGTGTTACAGTTGTAATTTTACAGTGATTTCTGTGATTCTTTGTTTCTCTGACTGATTTCTGCCTCCCCCTCGGCAAGTAGACTCCTGTGCTCACCTTTGTTATCGCAGCATCCGGTATTCACTAAACGCTTTAGACAGACCTTGTAAAAATTTTTTCACTGCTGGATTTATTTTTCACTGCTAAAGTATCATGTTGATGCTAATTAAAGGTGACAAAGTATTTATGTGGTGGCTGTGTTCATTTGAAAATATAATCAATTGCCAATTTACTTGCCATTTTGAAATTACCTATTAAATGCCATGCAATCAAACGTTCTCTGCATCCTCCAGCAGAACGTGCGACAAAAAGGTCGTTCATCTGACCATATTTGGCAAAGCAGGTGCTCAGCTTTAATTAACAGACGCTGCAAATCCTGAGAGGAACAAACTCATTAAAAATCTGGGTTGAGTGCCTCACAAAGCTCTACTGAATGACAAACTTTAGGACCTTAGCATTCCGCGCCACTGAGCTTGTTGCTTCCATTCAACAATTAACACGAATGTACAAAGAACCCACCAGCCATGTCCACAGAGGGTTCCCGTCCCCCTGCCCGCTTCCCTTCTATTCTATACCATTTCTCAGAAGTGGGATAATAAGCGACTCCTTCATCACGTATCATGCAGAAAGTAGAAAATTCTCCACCACAGAGCAGAGAGGAAGCTAAGGATCTTGATGGCATAGAAGAGGATTCAGGAAATATCTTTTTAAAAAAAAAAATCAATACAGAGTTCAGAAAAACACATAGATAAATTATAAAATACTTTTTCTTTTTTTCCAAATAAGTGTCATTAGCAAGATTATGGAGTTACCTACCTACAGATTAGAGCACTTAACTCAAATTCAATGGCGTGATCGAAGTTGGGAGTCTGAATTGATTTCTCAGTGATCTTTAAGAAGTCCTGCTGTCAATCAGCACAGGGCCAGACTTGTGCCCAATTTCTCGGAAAACTGTTTATGTCAACAAACATATGGCATTAAGGAATCATAATCCTGTGCAGAATAGTTATTTTTACAATGGCAAAGAGACAGGATGCATTTATCCTCAGGGAGGGGCCGTAACTCACTTTGCATAGCCCCCAAGGTCACATAATGACAAGTAGATAAAACAGACTTCTGTAGTCAGCTTTTCATTGCTCTGACCAAAATACCTGACATAGACAACTTAAAGGAGGGAAGATTTATTTTGGCTGACAGTGTCAGGGGTTTCAGTCCCTGGTTGGCTGGCTCCACTGTTTGGGCCTGAGGTAAGGAAGAAACAGGGCTCATGGGTGAGGCGGAGGAAAGCTACTCAGCTCAGCAAAGACAGTGAGAAAGGAAGGGGCCGGGGACAAGATAGAGTGCCCAAGGACACATCTCCAGTGACCTATTTCCTCCAATCCAGCCCCTACAGTTTCCACCCCCCTTCCCCTTAGTCCTTAGAGCTATCAGTGGATTAATCTGACGATGAGGTCAGAGCCCTCATGATCCAATCAATTCCCCCAAACCCCACCTGTGAACACTGCTGCCTCGGGGACCAAGCCTTCAACACTTCATGTCCAAATTATAACAGGGAGACGCCAGCCTTCCTCCACAGAGCAGATGCCTCACGTCCACAGTCAGTCACCCACTAACGTCTCAAACTGGGATGCTGTTTGGCACCTTCATACCCACACCATTTTCCAGAAGAATAAAACCTCCTGGGTCACATGGTCTGACATATATTAATGCACAAAATACAGATCATCTCGATTTATCTTTTTATACTTGAGGACGATGACAGCCATTGTCAATTCCATAGATGCATTTGTACCACCCCAGGTCTCAATTCAAGGACCAGTTCTCATTAGTAGCAACATGGTACTATGCCTGGGTCTACAGCTATATCCACAGAAATAAGATTAGTACTACCAACTATAAGAAGAACCCACCTCCAAGGAGCCCTGTTAAGATAAAGGTTGGAGAAGTTTTTTTTTTTTTTTTTTTTTTTTGCTAACAATTATAGGCTACTTTTATGGGCCCATGAGGACATCCACCCTGTCCAGGACCTTGGACGTACACAACAGGTGTTCCACAGACATTGATGAATGAATTCCTGTGCAAATACAAAGGAGGGAAAGTTGGACCTGACTGCAGAAGGTGATGACTAGCACTGACAGGGGAAGAATAAGGGAAAGATTTCTATAAAGAGGCCTGGAAGGCCCTGTCTCAAGAAAGTAGAAGAATGGTTGGCTTGGAAACTCACTGGCCTCAAGGTTTCAGATTTTATTTTCTCCATTTGCTCCCTTCCCTCAACGTGTTTCAGGCGGATTATTCACAAGACTCACTTTGGCCCAGTTATGTCTAACCAACAGTCACCACCAAGTGCTTTTAATAGAGGTAATAGATGGAGGTGGATATCAAGGGTGGTCGGCTTGTGAACTGAGCCCCACCCTGGCTCTGTGGACACTGATCAGGTTGGAGGCCAGTAGGGCAGAGGATGCTCTGGCCACATGAACAGGTGGTAGCAGTCCCATCATCACCTGTCAGTTTCTGGAAGCCTGTCCAGGTACGTTCTTCCCAACCCCTCCCCTGAAGGATCAGCTCCCAGGTGCTGACTAAGCTGGAGCCTGGCCTGAGAGGCTGGCCCCTGGACCTTCCCTGTCCTTGACATGCATTCCCCCTTAGTATCACCTCCTTTCTTACGTCCATGTTTCCTTTGGGTGTACTCCTTAGTGGATAAGGCAGGGGGGAAGTGAGCATGTTTTCTTATTTACTATCACCTTTTTTAATAAAGAATAAACTATTTTTATGATTAAAGGAAATTTAGAAAATAAAGTACAAAAGACAGAATCAAAAATTACCCAGAATAATAATTTTCAATATTTAGGAAATATTCTCTCTAGATCTTTTATAAATTGATACAAGCACTCATAAACACATGATTTATTTATAAAATTAGAATCTTACTCCATATATCTTTTATTAGATTTACTTGGACAGTATGATAAACAGAGTCACATTGCTCAAGTAGGTTGAACCACGAGACAATATCCAGACCTACAGGGATGATTCCCATCTCCACCCCGATCCCCTCACCCCCCACCTCCACCCCCTGTCCAAAGGAGATGCTCACCAATGAAATCTAGCCCCCTGCTGCTATGAGAAAAAGGGCTCATTTTCTCATTTCAGAAGAGAAAACTGAGAAGAGGAAAAAGAAGTGACTGGCAGTTTAGCACAACACCTGTCTCTGTTCCTAATCCATCAGTGGGCGTTTCCCATGCATTCTCATTTTCACCTGCCAAAGGGTAATCAGAACATATCCCTATGTTGTAAAAAGTTGAGAAAGAATATAAAAAAAAAAAAAATCAGAGACACAAAAATCTAGTTGGGGTTTGATTCTTTTTTTTTTTTTTTTTTCTTTTTTTCACCAGGGATTGAACCCAGGGGTGCTTAACGACTAAGCCACATCTGAGTCCCCCAGACCTTTTCAAATTTTTTTTTTTTTTTTTTTTTTTTGAGACAGGATCTCACTGAGTTGCTTAGGTCCTTGCTAAGTGGCTGAGGATAGCCTTGAACTTGTGATCCTCCTGTCTCAGCCTCCCAAAGTGCTGGGATTACAGGCATGTGCCACCACAGCTAGTGGGGTTTGATACTTTTAAAAGTACATTTATTCTCATGTCCAACATGATCAGGATGTCATAAAAGGCAATATTTTTGATTTCCAGGAGTGACTCAGAAGCATAACAATTAAAGTTTGATTCCATGTTAAAATTATTTTGTGTCACTGATCTGTTAAAGTCCTATTCCCTCTGCTGATGTACTGCTATTTTTGCCCAATAAAAAAGCTAAATTAAATATGCAAATAATTGCATGCTGGGAAAGAGATGGAGGTACTAATAATAAGCACATCTTCAGTACTGAATAAGAACTAAACTGCCAAAAATTACTACCTCCAAGAAGAAACGAACGTTGTTCATAATTATTGCTACTGAAAGAGAAAATTTCAGGGTGAATATCTGTATTTATTCCAAATCGTCTTTATGAGTCATTAAGTCTTGTTCAGTGAACATAAGATATTATAAAGAGTAATTGGAGTTTAATATGTTGCCAACGTTTTTTTACCTAATAGTCATAGGAATGCAGATACCTGATACTATGCTTTAAGGTGATTAATGCTTAGGAAGAGCAAAGACTACTGTCAGTTTTATTTTTTACTGATATTTTATTGCTCAGGGAGGTTGTAAATGCCAGTGCTGCTTTACTGTAGGAAGTGGAAATCATGCATTTATTAGAATTCTTTAACTGCCTTTATGGTCAACAGATGGCACATGAATCATTCATAGATATAATATGATAAACTGTAGCAAAACCTCTGACCTGGTTTTATTCACAGCCAGGAGTCTTATCCCTACAGCTGGCACAGAATGCCTGTCAGAAGGAACAAGTAACAATTTCATCTAATATCCAAAGGTTATTGCTGGTGTCCTTAGGACCTTGAAGGGGCAGATTGCTTTTGTGCAAAGACAACAGATACCTTTTGAACCTCCTCCAGGAGAAATTTTAAGGTGCTTTCATAAGGATTTCTATTCAACATATGTTCCAAATCATACTTATAAATAAGTGTATAGTCATCTATACCATCTCTATATGCACCATCTATTATCTATGCTACATTTGTGGGAAGCCAGCATGTACCACCACCCCCAAATATGACTTTTTTGATATAAGGATTATTGAGCTGAAGGCAAATAAAGAGAAACAGATGCCCAAAGGCTCCCTGCCCTCCCTGTATTTGCCTGAAATCAGGATGTAAATTTACAAAGACAAATGACATCCTACCTTCCCTTTCCACCAGGGACAACAAAGGTCAGCTGCTGACCCTTATGGGCCTGGTGACAGCACCTGAGAAGTCTACATTAGCAAGGTTGGCTAACTAGCCGTTATCTGCCTTTCTTCTTCCCACAGTTGCTGCCCCTGGAGTTCAAAGTCCTTTTCTTTTGTCTTGTCACTTTTCTAAAATTTACTGTTCTTTGTTGAAGATTCTGTACAAGTGAGAATTCATATTCAACTTTTTGAAAATTACTTTCCCTTATATACATATGAAATATACATGTTCATAAACTTCTGTTTTTCCTCTGGATAATTTGCTTTTAGAAACTTTATTTATTTTTGTTATAGGTCTTTGTTCCAATTAAAAACTTCAAAGAATTGAGAAAAAAAAATGTTCTCTTTCCCCTACGAGTCATAAATCCTCCTTTATAACCCTACTACTATAGACAAGAGAAATTACACATGTGGGCACATTTATTACATTGCAATGTTATTACCTGCCTAATACAGTTTTTATAAAATCAAATCGTAGTAATTGTGAAGTTGGGCAATGTGCATTAGTCACAGTTTCTCCCTGCTGATCAAAAATCTTTTGGCTATTTTCTCTGTCATTAAATTCTCCACCATGAGGTAAGTAGGAGGGGAATGGCATTCAAATTGAGGTAGTTTACTAATTTTATTTTTTATTGACCCTGACAGGTCAGTCAGAAAGAATGCAAATATATGGTCATAAAGTGTATTTAGAGGAGATGGTAGTTTTGTCTTATGATCAGAGCTTAAAGTATATATACTTGAATATACACTGTGTGTGTATAAAATATTACAGTGAATAGGATTTTTTTTTTTGCTTTACTATAACAAAATACCCAAAATATGTTAACTTTATAAAGAAAAGAGGTTTATCTAGCTCACAGTTTTGGAGATTACAAGTACAAAAAGCATAGTATCAGCTCTGGTGAGGACCCCATGGCAGATGGTGGGTATGAATAGATCCCCACCAGAAACAGGAAGCCACAGAAACTGTGTGGGTCCAGGCTCAGGTTTTTACAACAATCCTCTTGCAAGAAGTAATCTGGATCCCACACTAACCACCTTAATTCCTCCCAAGGGCAGTAACCTAAGGACCTCCCACGAGGCTCTACCTCTTACAGGTCCACAACCTCCCCCACCACCACACTGAGGACCAAGGTTCCAACAACATCCAAACCACAGCACAAGTTACTCTGAGGCGGTTTAAAATGTTTCTTGAACTTCCGGCCTCTTTCCTTGTTGGCATGGGAACCTCACATCCATGTTCTAAAGTTGGCTAAGATAACAATAGTGGTGACAGTTACCCTAATAACAATACAGCTATCATACTGGATGCCGTCTGTTGTTAGAGGCAAGTTACCTACTCTGTCTGTTATGGTTTGGGTCTGGAATACTCCCTTCCCAAAGGCTCATGCATTGAAGGCTTGGTCCCTATTGCAATAATGTCCAGAGACGGGGTTTTGGGGGAAGTGGTTGGATTGCAAGGCTCTGACCTTATTGGTGGATTTATCCATGGAAGGTGAATGGGCTCCTGGGAGGTGGTGGAAACTATAGGCAGTGGGTTGGAGGAAGCAGGTCACTGGGGCATGCTCCTGAAGGGTATTTCTTGTCTCTGGCCCATTTCTCCCCCTGCCTCACCCTCTACCTCTTTTTTTTTGCCCTCACTCTTGCTCTCTCTCTCTCTCTCTCTCTCTCTCTCTCTGTTTCCTTTCCTCTGCCACGCCTCATAACACTCTGTATCACCTCAGGCCCAAAGCAACGGAGTCAGCTGACCATGGACTGAAACCTTTGAAACCATGAGCCAAAATAAATCTTTCCTCCTTTAAGTTGTTTATGTCAGGTATATTGGTCACAGCAATGAAAAGCTGACTGACATACTATCTGCCCCTAAGTAACCGAGCCAGTTGGCTTTGATTATCCCATTTTAAGGTGAGAAAACTGAGGCTCAGAGAAACGACATTGCTCATTCAAGTTCACATCTCAGAGCTGCTGTCTACATGAGGGCTTATTCTTGTTTATGCTCCTAGACCCACGCTCCATTGTGCCCTCCAGTTGGCTGACTTGGGGGGAAGGTATTTCTATGTCCCCAGCTCCTCTTCAGAATACTGATCTCATCCCATAAACAAAGGTCACACATCTATGAGAGCAGGCCTCTGTCCCAGATTCTCTCTTCAGCCTTCCAGTGACCTTGTCCCCCCCCCACCCCAACCCTCCCAGACGAGGGAAGGTAGTGACATATCATCTGGGGTTTCCCTAAAGTCTGTCTACACCTTTATATACCAGCCTTTTTGTTAACCTCTCCTCAAATGATCCTGGTTGCACGTCTGGTGTCCTTCTGGGTCCCTGAGAGGTAGGGTATTTACTGTACCCTGCTCTGAGTATATGCAGTCTGTGCCTTGAAAAAGGTTTTGTTCTTGAAGGTGGGATAGAAAAAAACAAATGTAGTGGTCAATGTTTTCAAAGCACAGTATCTGTAACTCTGTCTCTGGCTCTTTCAATATTGTAGTTATTTTTAGCAAACTCAAGAGTTCCTTCCCACGACTTCCAAAGCTTCTGGGCTTAAGTCAGGTTGTTTTAGGTATCTTGAAATGCTGTAATTATCTAGGCACCTGCCTACCTTGGCTGCAGGGCAGGAAGGCACAGTAAATCCACCCACATCATCTTATTAATGTCCTTCTCAGTCAAGATAAGAGGGGCTTGGACATTTACATTCACAATATGCATTTCATTGCAACATAAAAGGAACAACTGATTTCCACTGGTATCAAATGAATACAATTATGCACATCTATATTATATTGGCTGACTTTGAAATGCTTTGCACTAGTGATGTCAATTTTACGTGTCCACTGGGTAGGCTACAGTCTCCAGTCACTCAAACTGTAATCTAGGCATTGCTATGAAGGTGTTTTGCAGATGTGATTAAAGTCTACAATCAGTTGACTGTATGTGATGGAGATCATGTTAGATAATCAAGTTGATCTTGATTCAATTATACAAAAGGCCATGAGAAGAACTGAGACTTCCTTGAAAAGTGAGAACTTGCACCTGTGGACAGTAGCTTCAGCTCATGCCAGAGTTCCAACCTGCCCTTTCTGATGGCCTGCCTTATGGGTTTGGGACTTGCCTGGTCACTTTCCAAAGGTGTAGAAGTCTATTCCTTGCTATAAATCTCTTAATACATATTTCACACTGGTTCTGTTTTTCTGTTTGATCCTGATTCACACAAATATCTACTAGGGATATCAAGTAATTGAGATTTTAAATATACTCTTAATGGTCAGAATGAGTAAATATAAAACTTCACTGATTTTGGAGAGGAAGAGATAAATAGAAAATCATGAAGTAGCTTCAAGTAGGAAGAACCAAAGTTTAAATTGAGAAAAATCACTTTTTTTTTTTTAGTTCTATACTTGTTTTTCTTTTATGCAATTCAGAGCTATGTAGCTAATACTAAATGGTCTTATAAAATCATCCAAGTGAGTGCACTTGGAGGTTTCTGAGATCCACAAATATGTACATAAAGAAGGTAACGTCAAATTGGGTCATAACCAGTTTAATAAAACAAAATTTCATGTGTAACATGTCCCCTTAGGGGATTGATGAGAAGACATGAAGAAAAATTATGAAAAGCAATTTCTGTTCACTCTATACTTGTACATAAAATACTCTATCAAGCTATTACTCTGGGCCTCATAGTTACAAACATGACTATTAGTATAAGTTTATTTAAACTTCATAGAGTTTCAAAGGCTACAGTACTAAAATACTGTGTGCTTTTAAACAGAGTTTTTGTTGCTATACTTAGCAAATACACACTGTCCTTTCTTTTCTTCAAAGCTAGAAACTGTCTGTATCAAAATGATCCAAGATATTTCTTAACATGATTTGTAACCATCAGACAAATATATATATTAATTATAAGAAAAGCTTTAAACTTCAGATGTTGTCAACTCCATAAAAACTACAATAAAATGATATTGCAGTCTACAGCATGCTCCAAAGCAGTACCTCATTCCAAGTTCTTTTCCAAGTTTCATGACAATTTCCTGAAAGGCCAGAGCTCTTTTAGGTGACATGTCACTTGCAGCCTGACCCTGAAGCAAGGATTTCATAAACTGCATAGCAGCTGGGCCTCAGGGTGAGTCCATCATGAGTTTAACACTTAACACAAGTCTTTGTAAGGAACAAAGACCTTGAGCAAATGCTAAGTATCTATCCAAGCAATCTAAAAACTAATAAAAGGCTTTTAGAGAATAAGAGTGTTTTTTTCTTTTCATTTTTAGGCTCTAACAAACTCAGTTCTGAGGAACCTTACTCTCTAACCTCTTTACTGGATGGTCCACAGCATTGTACGGTCTCCTGGCTCAAAATTCATGTCAGCAAGTTCTTACCTGCTATATTATCATATATACCATTTAAAAACTGTTCATGTTGCTTAAAATACTTTGGAAACAGTTAAAAAAAAAAAAGCAAGTAAGGTTCGGGGAGAGGGTTCTGCAGTGAAACAAACAGAATGGAACCATGTTGCTTATAATGCTAATTAAGAGCTGAAGAGCTAAAAATTAATCCAGGAAAAGAAAACTAATAAGGATGAAAATAAATATTTTGCCATTTAAGATGCACCAGGTGGGACTCTTACATGAAAAGTCAGGAACTGAGACAAGAAAGGAATTTAAATGCACAGCTAAAGAAAAAAAAATCTGAAATATCTAGGATAATCCAGCACCAGGAATTGCCTCAGATGTCATGCAGGAAGTGGATGGTGGCAATCCACATTAATACTGGGCTTTAAAATTAAGAATAGCAATGTAACTGGCTAGACATACAATCCTTTAAGACTAATTTCAAACTTAAACATAAATCCCAAAGTAACTAATCTTTGAAGATATGGATTTCTAATACTTGACACAAATATGCAGATTTATTAGTAAAATAAGCAGTAAACAATAAGGAAATAAGCCAGCTCATGGAAAAATATTACTTTTATTTTTCATAAAAATAGGTGGCTAGTAGAAATATAAATATACACGTTCTATATGCATAAATATTCAACTTTGGACACATGAAGAAACTTGAAATTTCTGCCATTGTTGATTCAAAGACTAAGCCTTATGTTTTTAATGTGATCATGTTTTTATATTTAAACAGAAACACACAAGATTGTGCTTATGAAGTGCTTTAGTCAGCTTTTTTCCTGCTGTGACCAAAAGGCTTGACAAGAACAGTTACAGGAGGAAAAGTTTATTGGGAGGCTCACGGTTTCAGAAGTCTCATCCATAGATGTCCAACTCTATTGCTCTGGGCTAGAGGGGAGGCAGAACATCATGGCGGAAGAGTGTGGTAGAGGAAAGAAGCTCGGGACTTGGCACAAGGAAGCAGTGAGAGACTCTACTCACCTGGTACAAAATATATACCCAAAAGGCACGACTTCAATGACCCACCTCCTCCAAACTCACCCTACCCACCTGCAGTTAAGGGTCTCATAACACAATCATTTTACCTCTAAACCCTCTTGTGTTGTCTCACACATGAGTCTTTTGGGGACCCTGCACATCTAAGCCATAACATGAAGCAAGGTATTATTCTGGTGTTCACATTAGGCATTCACAAATTCCACAAGAAATCACCTGTTTCACTCATCTCTGCATCAACGGCATCTTGCTCACTGCAAGATACTCAACAAAAGTGGGCCAAATGAACAAGTGAATGAATGAATCCATACACACAGGCATGTATAAATAGGTAAGGAGATGGGAGGAAGGAAGAGACGCGTTGGGTTTACTTGGAAACAGAGTGAAAGTTGTCCCCACTTCTGTCACTCTAACATTTGGAAGAGCCGTCTTGACAAACTGTTCATAGCTTATTCCCTACACCATCCACCAAACCACTGAGAGAAGGAACAGAAACTGATTAGCCAAGCAGGTCACAGACATCATCCCATTTAATCTGAATAATTGCCAAAGCAGGCAAACATTGTTGGACTTACAGATAAGGATACTGATGTTCAGAGAAGTGACTTTTCCTAGCACTGGTCACACAGAACGTACTGGTGTTAGATTTATATCCAGGCCCTTTGTAACACTAACTGTGTGGGATCTTTTCTGTTTTTATTTCTATAGCATCTAGATGATATGAGCCCCTCTCCTACATGAGTTTATCCAATTATTTGTATACCATTTTGTTAACTTATCTCTGTTTTGTTTGTCTTATGCACACATATGTTCTCTCATAATCCTGAGATATGATAACTGTATAATATAAAACTAAACTTAAAAAAATCAATCATCCATAATTCTACCAGTCTAGTACAGAAACTGTTCACAAGCCAAGTAATTTTTGGCTTCTGTACCCAGTATCTTGGCCAAAAATGAGCTGGCAGGTTCTCTTCCATCTTCCCACACAGTGATTCCAAGTCACAGCCCACACTCAGCAACTTAGGGTTCTAAAACATGAGGCCTCCATTCCGCAAGACCTAAGGATGCTGCTGCTCTCTCGTCCAAGGACTAGAAAATCCTGGGTGGGGGAAGCTCTGAAGCAAGGTCTTCTGTAGGATGACTGCACCGCAGGCCCCCTCCTTTTGCCATGCAGCTGAGTCCCTTTCAGAAAGCAGGTGCATCTCTGGGCAAGTGAACAAGCACCCTTTCACTCACACAGAATTTTCACACAAGAATGGACTTTACAGATCCTCAGTTCTCATCCTTTCATTGAACAAGTGAAAAAATGAAAAACCTACAGCCATTAGTGTCATGTCACCATTAGTGTCCCCGGGTCCTTCCACACCTCCTAATGGTTTCCCAGCACACTGATGGGCAATTTCATTCCTTTGAATAGTTGCTCAATTCCTTAAATAATGAAAAATGCAATCACAATACAACAACAGGCTCAGGGGTTTAGACAGTAACCACTGACAGCCCTGCAGGCCCAGAACACATCAGGTGATACTTAAACAGTCCATGATATTCCTTGACCCACCTAAGAACCCTGAAATAGGGGACATTTTCATGACCATTTTACACAGGGGAAAACTGAGGCTCTGAGAAATTAGCTATCATATCTAAGGTCATTCAGCCAAATAGTGGGTTTGCAGTTTGAATCCAGATGGAATAGGGGATAAGCTATCAAGAGTCTAAATGATATGCTATATCACCCTGCTCTTAACTGGCCTCATGAAGTCTTTAAAGTCTTTCAAGAAAATCCATTTGTTTCTGTTCACGAAACAGCATCATACAGTGATCATTCTAATCCTGCTGTTCCATCTATGTAACCAGCCACCAAATCCCCTTATGCCCTGGGCCCAACTGAAATGCTTGTCTTTAATTCTCTTTTAATTTCTCACTCACTGACCTAAAGGTCCTAATGCAAGACATGTGACAGACTGCTGTAATGATACATGTCCCATAGAGGAAGAGGAAAATGTATCTTGTTGAGGAAATGAATCCCAAGAATAATCACGATAGACTAGGGCTGAAAGAGGCAGTTTTGTGGCCCTTCCACATCAGACATCTCAACTAGAAATGGAAGGATTAATCCACAATCCAAATCTGGAGCTGGGCCCAGTGGCACACACCTGTAATCCCAGCAACTTGGGAGGCTGAGGCAGGAGGATAGCAAGTTCAAAGCCAGCCTCAAGAACTTAGAGAGGCCCTGAGCAACTTAGTGAGACCCTGTCTCAAAATAAAAAAATTAAAAAAGGGCTAGGGATGTGGATCAGTGATTGAGTGCCTCTGGGATCAATCTTTGATACCCACTGCCTCCCCCTCCCCCAAATCCAAATCTGGATCCTTCCAGAGAGTGAGGCCAGGAAATAAGGACAGTGTGGCTGATCTTGTCCTTCACAGACAAGCATTTACCCGTGGGCCCCAACCATCCAAACTGAACACCTTCCTTTTCTGGTTGGACGCCCAAAGCACCAGAGGATTCCTACTCAAATGGCAGGAATCTCCAATGACACATTTGACAGTAACATCAGTTGACCTTTCCTCATTTCTCTGCTCCTTGTTCTTATGTTCCGTTAGCTTATCTCTTCCAGTTGAACTGTGGTGATATCAGTAAGTCTCTTCGAATCCTTTCCAAATAAGATGGAATTATAAATGAATAAAATAATTATTGTCAGGGACATTTGTGGGTCTCTCGGCTCTCTGAGTTGGCTGTGACCATTTGCAAGCACCAATCTAGATTCTTCAGAAAAAAAAAAAAAAAAAAAAACGCAAAGAAAACTGCCTGGAAAACATGTGTGGGAAACATGGTCCTTGATTTCAACCCGGACACAATGTTCTGAGATGTTTTTTAAAGCTAGATTTCCTTCCAGAATTCAACTTGAACAGGTCTGCCAGATAAACATTTTGGATTCAAACGGGAGTTAAGGAAATGTTTGTATGCTCAGATTTCAATGAGAAAAGGAAACTGCTGTTGCTGAGAGATTGCAAAGTGCCATTCCACTTAAGTGTGATATTAAAAGAGCAGCAACCATCAAAGTTACACTTCTCCTCACCATGCGGTTCCTGTCTGCATATCTTAACCCTTATGAGGGGAACGACATTGATTTTCAGAAGGAAGAGCCAGCACCCAACTTGCTTCCTAAGAAACGCCTTCCTTTAAAATGAGTCCTGACTAAAGCAGCTTACGTAAGCTCGCATTTAAGGCAACGTCTTCCTCTGTCTGGATGCCCTCAGTAGCAACCTGTTATTGCTAAATCACCACATGGAGATGCAGAATCTCAATTCTTTCAAGTTGCAACTTTGCTAAAAGAAATATACAACAAATGTGCGTGTTGCAAGTAGCATTGCTCTGATTTATAAGCTAGTCCTACTAGTTTTTGTGGTAGAAATAGTGTTGTCTTTGTATGGTTCTGCAAAACTATGTGGATTTTTTTTAAAGTTCTGTTGGATGGAGGAGGACAGGGGAGCAAGTCAACCTGTTGATGGATGACAAATGCTCCAATTAGGCAACAAAGGATAAAAAGGACAATCTTACAATCATCCACAAAAAGTTCACTATTTGCTATTACCAAACTTTGATATTACTAAATTAAGCAATGTTAAATAACTTTTATTAGTCAGGGTCATACTTTTTACAAGGTCTCAGGAATAAAAGCTCAGTGAGAATCAATTCCCAATTTGGATGTGAAAGACTTTGTTGTTTTGCCAGAAAGAACAGAGGACAGAGGGAAATGCTATAGACAGACTAAACCTCGGTCAGGATGTGAGATTAGTGGAGTTTGCTTCTTACTTCCAAGACCCAAACTCATTGACTTATGACATTCCCTGGGCCAGTGATGGGGATCAGAATAAGTCACCATCACACCTGTTACTGCTCCCATTTATTCCCAGGGATAATGCACAGACCAGCGGAAGAAACTGTCCTAAGAATGGCAAAGGTGAAGGCTCAGTAAGCTGAGGCCAGTTCCTCCACTTTCCTCAATTCCCAACAAATGGTCTTTTTTCCTACGTTTTCTGTATCTGATATTAGGAGGGCTCGATTCATCCTGCCCACAGGGGGACCCCAGAACACAGGAATTAGTTTTTTTTTTTCTTTTATTGTACTTATTTGATAAGGAAACACCAACTGAGGTGCTGGATGGACTCACTACTATTCAGAAGGAAAACTTACTCAACATGAAGGTGTCGAACTCTGCGGTCAATTATTTGTATAGTATTTATACAATATTTAACAGTCTACTACTTAGACGTTCACACCTCCACACAAATCTTGACCTCTATTCTAGGACCAAACAAGACCCACTGCTTGGTTTTGTATGACTTGTGAGCTAAGAATGGTTTTTACATAGTTTAATGGTCAAAAGAAAAAACTCCAACAAGAATCTCACATCAAAACCATAGGAAATCCAAACTCTGATGTCCATAAATAAAGTTCATTGAACCACAGCTACGTCATTAGTCTAGATATGACCTGTGGCTGCTTTTATACAATGCCAAATATTCTACACTACAGACTCGGGAGTTCCAACAGACAGCTTACGGCCCACGAAGCTGACTATATTTACTATCTGCATCTTTACCAAAAAAATAAAATTGCCAATTCGTGTTCTAAAGTAGTGATTGCCTATTCTGAATTAACATTAGATTCACTTGGAAGCTTGAAAAAAAAAAAAAAACACTCCCAACTGAATTCCACCCACCTCCCTCCCCTTCACCAAACCAGTGACATAACAATCTTGGGAAAGGGCAGTTTTTTTAAAAGTTCTCTAGGTGATTTTAGTGTTTAGCCGGTATTAAGGATGGTTCTTCTTAGATGTTCCATACAACTGAAATCAGAGGACTTGAGTTTTATTTTAATACACTGACATCACATGAGATTTGAAAATGAGTAAACAAAACCAATTTAAATCAGTGATCTACTTCACTGGCAGATGAAACAGGACTCTCAGTAACAAAACTCCTTTGTTGTTCAATCTCCTGAAGAGTAGGGGCCCATAGGACCACTGTTTGGGAGTCAGTGTTTACAAAATATATTAACTGAGTTTGTCACTAACAGCCAGTCTCTCTATGTGGAATCTCTGCTAGGAGGAGGAGCATTAGACCTGAAAACTAAAATTTATAACTGGGAATCATAGAGAGAGCCAAAATTTTAATGATTCCACTGCTTTCCTATATTTTAGAAGTATGCATCATGTAGACCAACACAATCAACAACTAATAGGAAAGATAAGAGGAAGTAGATGATATATTTTATATATTGTAGGATAAATGTGGCTGCCAGTTCTTTGCAGCTGCTGTCATACAGAAGTGAACTCTATCTGCTTCATCTGAGCCCTGACCTCAAGAACCCTGTGGCTTCTACTCATGTGCTTCCTGGACACCACTCTGTGAAGCTCATGGTAAAAGACCAAATGGGAAGACGGACCCAGTCATCCAAGCCATCCCTGCTGAGATCAGATACCAAAAATAAAATGTCACTGTGACTTTGGACGACAGAAACCTTGGGAGAAAGTGATCATCTCATCCTGAAATCTATGAGTGTGAAGAGAGGAAAAAGCTGGGCATAATGAGATGCAGAAAAGGATCCCAGGAAAGCACATTTCTCCAAAACATATGAAAAATGTATGCATTATCAAAAGGTCAAACTCATGATGGGATGGATTCAGCTTACAAAGGAACAGAATTACATAAATGAAAGACAATTGATAATATAATTGTATGTGTCCCTGACAAGGAAGAGAGGGGAGGACATGTCAGCAATGGCTTCATGGAAAATTCTGACTCATTCATTCACAAAGCAAACATGGAATTCCTACGATGTACAAAGTTGTGTGCTCTCTTGAGACCATAGAGTTTTGAAAAGCACAAACTAAAGAGGTAAGAATTCATATTTTTGAAAACTCTATGAAAATAATACAAAAATTAAATGGCAGAAATTGATAAGCACGTATGCAGAAAAGCTCAGAGTTAGTTAAGGCATTCAAAGTAAATGGTGTCTGATATCATGTCTCAGGGCAATAGAAGTAAGAAACATGGCGATACTGCATGGGGCAGATGGTGTGTGTTGGTTAACAGATGCTAGAGAGCAAAGCAGACCTATTCAACATCTTTTTTTCGTTCTGTCTTCTCTATGGAAGACACTATTTTTTTCCAGCTAAGATAAGAAATTGGAACCCAAGACAAAAGATAAAATAAGGTAAAATAGAAAGGCAGACAGGTGCTTTATAGTTGCCCACTGAATCAAATCAACATACCAGAGCCCAGAAAGAACTTGCAAATGCAATGACAAACCACTCTGTGAGGACAGGTGCTGACAGCTCTGAATCAGACCAATGTCATTACACTTTTCAAAAGAGGAGTGAATTCTGTTTAAATATAAAGCTTGAACGCAATGCCTGATGACATTTTAGAAGGACAGCAAATGAAACAGGTGGTTAATGAGCACTTGGGAAAAAAGTGGAGGAGTTCAGAATCACTAATGGATAATGGTTTGTGTGGCATAATGTTGCAAAGGTTCTTTAGATATAACATCCTTGTATTTCTCATGATGCCTCAGTGAGACATAAAATTTTATTACCATGATGTAGATGGATAAATTGAAGTTTTAAACCATTGAGTAGATTCTGTCCAAATTCACATGGTCAGTGGCTGAGCTACAACTCAAAATCAATTTACACCAAACTAACTTCATTTCTGTTAGGACGAGGGATTATCATAGATGCAGTGTGAGTCAATTTCAGCAAGATGTTTGACCAAGAGTAGACAGACACTGTGAACTAGATATGGGATGCAAAGGGGTCTTTGTTTTCTTTTGGTTGTCTCAAAACACCTTCAACTCAACTGGTCCTAAAGCAAATTCATGACATTATTCCTGAAATCTGGCTCTCTTCCTTTTTTTTTTTTTTTTTTTTTCTTAATCTCAATGAAGTGTCTTGTGTGTCCCAGAAACTTGATAGATACTATTGAAGTGCTTTCTTCATAGTCTCATGTCCAATCTATCACCAAAATCTAATCATTTTACTCCGAAATACCCCTTGGCACATTAGAGGCGTTCTCTCTGCTGACTATCAGATATTATATAGTTGTTCCTCCCTTGAAGTGAAGGTTTTATCTCTGGCTTCTTTTGAGACCTTGACATCTTTAGTGTTCTACAGCCTTATCATAAGTAGTATAGAGGTAGATTTATTTTTATTATCCTGCTTGGCAATTGCTGAATTGATGAAAATCTTGACTGAAGCCTTTCATCAACTATTGGACTTTCCCAAAATTCTTCAAATGTGGCTCTAAGTAATCCTTTTTTCTCCCTTCTAGAATTCTGGTGGTGCCGTCTCACTCCATCCTCTCTTCCTGTTAACTGCTCTTTCATATTATCATCTGTTTTTTTTCTTCATTCTAATTTTTTAAAAATTTATCTTACAGTGTGCTAATTCTCTCTTTAACTGTGTTTAATCTTCTATGAAATTCATTTGTTGGGGATTTGTTTGAATTATTAGGTAATACATCTTAGTTTTTTCCATTTGCTTTTTATCAATACTTTCATATTTCCAGATTTCTTTAACATAGTAAGCCTTTTTTAATACTTTGTCCTGTTGATTCTAGTATCCATATATTTTATACACCTGGATCTGCTGCCTCTCGCTTTTGCTTACTTCACTTTATTTCATCAAGGGGACTGGTAATTTTAAAATATAAACTGCTCACATTAAAAACTTTCTATAGAGAAATTTTTTTGAGTCTTAGGATGAAGGTGGTTCCTTGCAGAAAGAATTTGCACTGGCTTTTGTTTGGCCCTTGGTTGTACTGCTGGTCTGGAACTCCTTTAAATACCCAGCTCTGAGGGATTGGGGTTCACAAAGATAATGTAAAGTGTGGCTACAGATACAAGAGTGACTATTTTATGAGTAAGAGTTTTCAGGGGAGTTCATAGGAAGGTGTTTTCTTTTTTCCCACTTTGTCCTTAAATCCAAGATTGCAGGTGAATATGCTTTGCAGGAGGAGAGGGAGGATCCAATACACCATTACACAGAGGTCTAACGCTCTGGGGCTAAACTTTGTTAGATGCCTTACAATGAAACACCCTTGGCTTTGCCTTTTATCTCTTACCTCAAGTGATCAGGAAAAATAATTCTGAAGTTTTCAAATACCCTCAAGAGGATATACTTACCTGTCTGTTCTGTTCTTCTGCCTGGGTTCACCCCTTAACCAATCCTTCTTGGGGTATTGATTATATGAGGCCACCTTCTGGATGTATTCATTACATTTCACTTTTGTTATCTATTTATTTTGTCATTGTTGTTTTACCCACCTTTTAAAGTTATTTTCAGCAAGATAAGTAGAGAGTGGCCTAATCTATTATACTACCATAAATTGACTTTCTTTTTTTTCAGGCTCAGGGATGCCCATCCCTCCTATGTGCCATGGGATACTAGCCCAGGGGAAGCCTCACAGCTGGTTCCTGGGGATGTTGACAGAGCTCACCTCCCCTTGGCTGTAGGGCTGAGGCTCCTGCTGTCCTGGTCACTCTCACAGAGCAGCCCTTAAGTCCTGCAAATGGCTGTTCCAGCTCAGCATAGGAGGACCTCCTTAGAGTGGAATCCCTCACTCTCACTCTCCTCTCTCTATCTCTGACTTTCCTTCCCCTCCTTTTTCTTTTTTCTTTTTTCTTTTTTTAAGGGCTTAGGCCCATCTGGATAATTTCCCATTTTTCAAAGCCAGCTATGCCACATCACATAGGTGATCCCAGGAGGATTATGTAGGGCAATGGACACCCAAGAGGGTTGGATGAGGTAAATGCTGGGGCCATCCTGAAATCTTGCCCCCACCGCACCCATCTGTATCATCTTGTTCAGGTGAATCTCTGGTGTGAGCATTTACTGTTTTTCTACTGAATTTGAGAGTCTTTGTTTTTTTGAAAGAAATGCGCTTAACAAACCCATATTTACTGAGATAAGATATTTGATCTTTTTGTGTCGTTTGGTCTTGAGCTTCACAGCTGCTCCCTGGCTTCTCTCACCATACACCCCAAACCTTTTCCTGTAGTGATCAAAGCTTTCTTTGATCTTTTATTATTTCTTTGGTGATAAAGAAGTCATAGGTAGTCTCCTACATTTTTTTTTTTAAATTATCTGCGTATTTTTAACCATTTAATTCCATTTTCTCTATCACCATAAGGAATAAAACCATATTAAAAGTATGCTGGTCATTTTCCCCCTCCAAACCTCCTTGACCAAGTAAAAGAATTGTGGCCTGTATGTCCAGATGATTATATATGCTTTCCATATGTTTCTCTGACGTCATATTAAGCTGTGCACTCGTAAAAACAATTATTTAACACTTTTGACACGGACTTAAATTTTAATGCTTTATCTTACATTTTGCTTTTCTTTAACACGAGGTCCCTCTCTCGATTAACTTTTTAATGGATGAAATGATCTTAAGTAATTCTAAGATCGTGAACATCTGAGCAGTCCTCTGCATACTGGAAAGCACTTTTCAACTATTTCTGTCCTGGTGATGAAACCGATCATTTGGAGGTATTTGGAATGAGGCTTAAGGCATAGGATAGCACAATTGTCTTTTCTTGAGCCAAAGATATATCCCTTAATGATATATCCAAATAAAACATAAAACCAGCCAGGTGTCCCTCACTAGCTGTGAACCTGGCTGGTTTAATTTCTCTGTCTACCCTTCTTATGGGTAAAATGGGGTTCTACCAACCGATCCCTGAGACTCTCTCCAGATGGACCAGTCAAGATCTTATGAAGCTAATAGAATATTTTATCAACATAGTACTCCACAAAGCAGAAGGATTAAATTTCAGCAAAATATTAATGGAGTCTACATCTGTATATTTTATAGTTTCAGAGTCATACAGGTGATGGAATAAAAATATAAAAATGAATATTTCTCTCAGTGCGTTGTTTAGAAGGACCTGGAATGGAACCCCCTTTGGACCTAGTTATCCCACTCCTTGGCATATACCCAAAGGACTTAAAACCAACATACTATAGTAACAAAGCCACATCAAGGTTTATAGCAGCTCAATTCACAATAGTAAGCTATGGAACCAACCTAGTGCCCTTTAAGAGTTGATTGGATAAAGAAACTCTGGTATATATACACAATGAAATATTGCTCAGCCATAAAAAATGACTTTTTTTTTTTTTGCCAGTAAATGGATGGATCTGGAGAATAACATGCTAAGTGAAATAAGCCAATCCCAACAAACTAAAGGACGATGTTCTCTCTGACAGGTGGATGCTAACACACAATAAGGGGAGTGGGCAGAGAACAGAAGTTCATTTGAATAGACAAAGGGTAATGAAAGGAAGGGATGGGGGTAGGAATAGGAAAGACAGTAGAATGAATAGGGCATAACTTTCCTATGTTCATATATGAATATACCACTAGAGAAACCACATCACATACAACCACAAGAATGGGATCCTAATTAGAATAAGTTATACTCCACATATGTATAATATGTCAAAATACACTCTACTATCATGTATATCTACAAATAACAAATTAAAAAATGGAAAAAAAAGAAAAGTCAAAACTCACAGACATCACTTCTCCCAAGTGCACATACAGGTACGTTATTGTAAAGTCCAGGGAAAGGGTGGTAAACTTTTGATGGACACTGAATATTCATCAACATCACAAAGCAGTTATGACCCTGTTGAAGGTCTCTGACGCTCCAGTTGTAAATGTTTTAAGGAGCTCTTAAATTTATGTGTTTCACAATTTAGAAAGTATAAGAAACTTTCTAGTGAAGACTCTTCCCCTTAATTCTGTCTATTAGCTACCCAATTACCCTCCCTGCAGACCAAGTGATGTGTTTCAAATGTATACTCCTAGAGAGATTCCACACACACAGGGAATGCTCCTGCCTTCTTCCTCTTTGCTCCCTGACTCTCCTCCTCCCTTCTGCTCTGGCTTTCCCTAAGTCTGTCTGCATTTTTGTCCCTGTTAAAATAAGTGGTCTCATTCCATGTCCTCAAACCTTGGTTTTTTTCTTACTATGTATTGTGTATCTTTGGGTATTACTACAGAGAATACGTCCTCCTGCCTTTTAATATCAGCAGAGTGTCCCACTAGCTGGGTATACCATAGTTTATTTTCCCAACACATTGTTGGTATATATTTTAAACAATGTCACAATTGTATCCTCACACTTATGCCATTTATGTATCAAGTTTATTTGTGAGATAATTCTTGGACATAAAATCACTAGGTTATAGGCTATATAACTGATAGGTATAGCACATGATTACCCATACTGGGAATAATAGTTTATACTCCCACCCAGTAATGATGAAACTACTGTAGCATTATTATTTGTTTTTTAGTTGTGCTAACATTTCATGGTCTTTTAAAATTCCTGTCCTAATTTCTTTTCTGTTTGATTTTGTAGTGCTGTATGAATGGAAATATGAATAGTCAGTTGGACCCTGGTTTATGGCTCAAACTATCCTGGGTCATCTCTCTTTTCCCTATATCATGCGAACACCATGGAACACATGCTACTGCTACAAAGCTTTGCAAAGTTAGCACAGGTTGAAAAAATTGAGGTCTGGAGTCCAGTAAGTTGAAGTGTCTCTACAAAACTCATCTAAATGCAAACCACAACACAACAGCCACAGAAAGCTGGTGAACTCCCGGCCCTGCGAATTGAGGTCTAATGAGAATTGGCTTAACAGGACTCAGAGGGACCCTATTTTATTGCTAATATAAAGAAATCTCATCCAGCACTTTCCCACAGTACCTAGATATTAAAGAGGCCTTTCGATGATTAAGTGCCAGAAAAGTTAATTAAGAGGTAATTCCAGGGGAGTGTACTGATCCCATAGGATAGTGCTCGACTAGATAACTTCAGGAAAGTGAGCAGAAAAGCAGTTACCAAAATGGTGACACAAGGGTGAGGTGCTACAGTCTAGAGTCACGGTGCCCTCAGGTCTACTCTGGGTCCACTCAGGAAAGGGATGGTCACTTCCTGCTTAACCCCAAGGGCCTTCTCTACAAACAGGACCACTGCATGGCAATCAGGACACAAAATAACAGTCAGAGGGTTTCCATGTGTTTTTGCTCATTGAATGGGCCATCATAGAACTTTCTTACTACTAAAAAGAATGGCAGGCCTTATAAAAATATAGGACCAAAGAGTTTTGTCATAAGTTATGGTCTACCTATCACAGCAATTACGTTCAAAAGTTTCAGGAGCTACAGATCTTCCAAATCATAAGGAGAAAATATCTAGAGTATTAACCTTGCTTCCCAATCCCTAAACCTGGTATCAGTCACAGATGCTCTAGATGAGTCTACAGAGCACAAGAGTTAAAGTCGTCAGAACTGAAAGTGTGCTCAACAAAGCACTGTCATCGTCACATCCACGGCTGAAAAGCTGCTCCAAAGCAACCAAGTATTTCACTTAATTTCTTTTTTTATAAACTGCTTTGATTAAAGTCTTTAGTCAAACTTAGTCTTCATTGATTAAGTTAATAATATATCTAAAATATGAGGAAAATTGGCTAATTCTTATTGCTACAAAATCCAGCAACCACATGTGTCCAGTCTAGATGATCAATGCTAATTCCTAGGAGAGTCAAAAAACTTGAGGTTCAGCCAGATTCCTATAATAACAATTTTTATCCCAGCACAAGGTCTTTCTTAAGACCTTAGTGTCTCTTAGAAGGGTAATGTGGTCCTTTCTGCCTTATGCACAGAGAAAACAAAGGAAACTCTGGTGACAAGGCCCTCTTTTGTTATTCTGACCTGTACTTAACACTCATTTCCTATTTGGAATGCTTAGAGAGGTACTAAGTCCACAGGGCTGCTAACATTGTTATGGCTTACATGGAACTCGGCTCTGTTTGCTTAATCAATGATAATCAGAGGGCCCTGGCCAAACAGCACTTGCTATAAAGAACTCAACACAGGGTGTGTGTTCAAAACAGATCAAATATGAAATGCTTCATTGTGAGCAAACACTGGGTGGGTAACTGGCCCGACCTCTGCAAACCAACTCTGCTGTCATAATAGCATGGAAAAGTTTTATTTCACACATTCAAGCCAGTAATTGTAATTTCAGGAATGAGTTTTAAAGAGGAAGAATTGGAGAAGATGACAAAATTTCATAATATATGAGGCTGTTCATTACAGTATTCTTTATGAGAATCTTAAACAACCCAAATACCCAGCAATCAAGGAATGGCCAAATGGATTAAGACGTAGCACTCTTATAACATGATGAAATGTGCTATATGATATGACATGATATTACAGTACAGTGTAATGTGAAACAGCTGTACATAATGACAGGATACTGCTTGACATAATATGAATAAATAAAATGTCAGTTTGCTTTTAAAAAATCTGCTATAAATACATATGCATCCACTTTCTAAAATGACTACATTGCCCCCTTAAAGTCACTTCTTACACTAAATTGCCAAGGGACTTACCAGTTTTGCCTTATTCTCCCTCCCTTCCCTCTGCACACTACTCCTGCATATATCTATAGTGACCCAGATGGACAGTCAGTTTTGTGGGGGAAGAATCTAACCTATTCTACTCACAAACTTTTCCCCAAAGTATAGCAATACATATCATGGGGCTCAATAAACACTCACTAAAGGGAGTAATGGGCAATAAATGTGAATATCTAAGAAGGCAATAATCTGCCAATATTCTTAACGGTGGCTATTTCTAAGGTGTGGGATAACTTATTGTTTTTATTTTCATTTAACTTCTATATCCATTTCCTTGTTTTCTATATTGCCACATGTTATTGATGAGAAGGCATTTTGTAAAGCAATAAATTTTAATAAACTAAATTATGCTTATTTGCATCCATGTGCATTTTAATCCATTGTTTAGTTTAATAAATATTAAGTGCCAACAATGAATAAGTAATGTGTCACCATCCATCCAAGTAGAGTGAAATTTTTGAGCAATAAAAAGAAATCATTTTCTACTAAAAATAAAATGATTAATTTTCTCTTGTAAGTCAAGAAATGGGATCCTTTAAATCCATAAATTTGATAGAAAATAAAACATACCATTCTAAAGAAAACAAAGCCAAGAACATGCCCTCTCTTTGATACCAAAAGATCCAGGACAACATTCAAAGTTCATCTTGAGTATCCCCATCCAAAAGGCTTAGGTCCAGAAGTGCTTCAGATTTCAGATATTTTGGATTTGGGGATATCTGCATATACATAATGATGAGGTATTTGGGAATGGAACTCAATTCTAAACACTGAATTTATTTATGTTTCTTTCTCTCCTTCTCTTTTTCCTTTCTTTATTTACTTTTCCTCTCTCTCTCTCTCTCTCTCCTTTTTTTTTCTTCTTTATAAAGCTCATGTAAGCACTTTGCAAAAGTTGTGCATATTCAGTAGAGGGTATAAACCCACCCACTAGTCTACTAATTTAAGACAATCACTACTAGCCCTTTGCTTTTTCTAACTTACATACATGTGAAGGTACGTTTGTGTTTTGCTAGATATAATTTGAGTGGTCATAACATTTTATATCCTGCTTTATTTATTTGTTAACTACTCTTTGCCCATTTCTCCACGTAGCTCCATGATATTCATGGGCATCTTTTCTGAGAGCTATAGAAGGAACCTGAGCATGTTGGAATGTTCCCACTTTGGCTGCTTTCCCTCTGGAAGGCTCTGCTCTGAGCTGGCAGTCCCTTTCTCCTGCTGTCTGATGGAACTGGCCTCTTTCTTCAGAGGTTAGCCAGAAAAGACAAAGATATAAACCAAAAGTGAGCTGATTTTATGGAGCATTAGGAAATTCATTAATGGAATTTGAAATGTGAAATCTGAAGCTAAAATGAGATTTGGGGGGACATTCCAAAGTTTTCTGAGGTCCAAAATGCCATTTTTAAAAAATGGCTGGTATTTGAGGTTTTATTAAAATATTTGACAGGAGGGTTCGTGGAGGCTGACTGAGCCAGCAATGCAGAGGGCCGGCCAGGGCGGGCCCACGGCGGTCATCAGTCAGGAAATGAAGCATCTCTTATGAGCAAAGGAGGATAACAGGGTGAAGAAGACCAAAGCCCTGGAGCCAGCAAAGCCACACTTGGGTTTGCTTCTTGTAAGATGCAGAATGTGTGGAACCTCCCCCTGCCTCAGCTTCCTCATATGTTACCCTAGCATCTGCTAACCACCTGCACATTGGTACAACTGCTCAGGAAAACTCCGAGCAATACCTGCTCTAGCCAGAAATCCCACTCCTGGCCAAAAAGAGAAGAGAAACGTGTCCACAGGATCACTAATAGCTAGAACACTCACCGCAAAAGTAATTATAACAGGCTTTCACTAGAGACTTCCCAAATGTCCCTATAGAGCAACGACAATGACTAATCCAGGCTACACGTAACATGTGAATGAGTCTTATGATGGACAATATTGAAAAAAAAAAAAAAAGAAAGCAGACTCAAAAGAGTAGATAGTGTAGTATATAATGAAGTTCAAAAACAGGCAAACTTAACCTGTGCCAACATTAGTTGAGATCGGCACTTCCTGGGGACTAGAAAGGAGCAGAGAGCTGCTTTGGGGACTTAGTCATCAAGACTCCTTCTTGATGGAGGTGCTGGTTACACAGGTGTGTTTAGTTTCAGTTTCATGGGTGGTGCCAACTTCCTGCTTTCTCCTGGCCCAGAGACAAGCTAGTTGAAAGCCACTCTCTGGATCCTCACCCCCAATTCTCTCTCCTCCTTCTCTTCCTCATTTGAATCTTGCTTGCCTGCCCCCCCCCACACCTTTTATAATTCTACCTATGATTTAACTCACTTCAGTTCTGAATTATCTCTCTACCTGTATAAAAACACACATTAATCCTTTATATGAGAGAAGGTTTATTCTCCCCTGGTTAGAATTCAGGGAAGTGAAAAGCTCTCTTAGTGCCCTGAATAAAATTCACTGTTATTACAAAAATCAACATCAGCAGTGGCTGCAATTTAGTAGTTAACCTCCCATTACTTATTTTCATTTTTTTTTTTATTAACATCTTTCAGACCTCTCATCATCCTGTGGCTCTTAACCTGAGTTTGTTTCTCTAGCTCCCTTCTTATTTTGGCTCATCTATAAAGGTCAAGCCCAAAGAAAGGCCACATTGTATGCTACTGGACAAATTCCAGTTCCTCTGTTGATTAAAGGCCTCAAATATACAAGCACCATGTGGTCCTTGCCATGGAGACTGGCGCAAGAGAGGGCAAAGAGCAGGACTAGGTATGAACCCCAATCTAGAGGGGTTCTGCAACCAAGGTGTTGCTCAGGAGAGACTTGGCAGAGAAGACACACTAGGATGTTCTCACCCCATTCCTTCCCTATTGGGGAAACAAAAGAAATAGAATAATATGTACCGAATCTCTGCCTTAGTGAATGAAGTGTCAAAGACCCTGTCTTATAAGAAAACAAGATTAATTTTTTCATAATAATAATATGCCAGTGATACAGAACACCCTTGCTGTCATCCTGGCAAACAAGGCATCTTGTCCCCAAATACACTGAAGGCAGCTATCTTTGGAAGACAAAAACACCAGAATCAGACTGTCATTATGAAGGAAGCAGCCAGACTCATGCACCTGATCTGAAATACTCCTGGCTGAAAAAGGAATCCTCAATGTGGGTGTTCTAGAATACAATCATGGTCACTCATGCCAAGCAGTGGCATGACAAAGGAAGGGCAGGAACAAGGCTAGGTCTAGTCTATGGTGACCTTTCCCAAATTATTCACTGATCCCTTAAGCTAAACTGTCTGGTGTTAATGGAGAAAGAGAAAAGCCAAGAAAAATGCAACGTGGTTTGACAGAGGAAACTTCAAGACTCCATTTTCTCTTTGACAGTTTCCTCTTTGACCTTGTGCAAGGCACATACATAATGCTAATGCTCCCAACAGCACATCTTTAATATGGAAATAGAAACATCTTGCCCATAGGAAGACAGGAAATGGACCAACTCTGATCTGCTGAAAGCCCTTCAGCTCTAAAATCTAAGATTCAATGACTGGAGACATTGAATTTAATTTAACCTGGGCTGCAGCGTGGAGCTCAAGTGTGTAGGCCTAGAGGGGCAAGCAGACCTGGGTGTGGTTGCCAGCTCTGTCACAGCCACTCGAGCTGGGTGACTTGGGGTCCACGACCTTGCCTCACTGAACCTTTCTTTCAGTATGGATAGCAATGCCTACCTCACAACATTAACGTGGTCTAAACCAGACCACGTCTGTAAAGCACTGAACTAAACCAAACCCACAAAGGCAAGTTGGTTTCGGATTTATGGATCTGGAGAATGGCCACTTGGACTTGGTGCATTGACTTCACTTCAGTGCAAGTAAATATTTATATGTGTAAATATTTAAGAATCAAACATAAATCACAAGTGTTCAAGAGAATGGGTAGAGCCAGGTTGAAGGCACACAGAGCTGGGAGGTCCCTGTCTGGGAGTCCTTGTGTTTTACAGGGGAAGCACGTTCCTGCATGCTGCAGTCGCATGCAGGTCTTCCTGTGTTATTTGTGTCCTCTGGTTTCAGTGTACAATACCACACTGTGGTACATTCAGCACAGTCCAGTGTGAGCGTTCCCAGCGGGCCCTCATTATTCGAGAACGGGCAGTCCACCCTGCCACCTCTTATTTAGGGCTCTCAGATTAAAGCTCACATCGAAGCCATGCAGTCGGTCTTCAGTATTCCCTCTCCCATTCCTGTCTCCTGCCACTCTGCAAATGCCACACCATTCCCCTGTCAGACTGCACAGGCTACACTTCCCCACAGATGTTATTATTCTTCAGGATCCAGAAAGAAATCAGAATTCCCAGGAATCTTTGGGAAGTCCCATAATCAAATTTCTTCAGCATTTCCAACATTCTCCACACTCTTCACTGACTATCATGGATATCTAAAAAGGTACTTAAAAAAAGCAATACTCAGTGTACTAGTATTTACAAAGAACATTTGCCCGTAGCAAATATTTGAACTCCGGAAAAATGGGAATGAATGCTATTTGATAGCATGTGGGTAACATAATATTTTAATCTCCTTGCCAGGTTAATAGTATGAGACAGACTTTGATGTTGAAATTGCCAGTTTAAGGACTTCTTTTTTTTTTTTTCCTCCAAATTTGTTATGCCTTGGAACTTCACTCATAAGATCTGTATAAAGTCTATTATACCTATGCATTTCTTCATAGTTATTTTACTCACTCAAATGACTAAGGTTAGCAGCAGATGAGGTGCTTTTACTCAATACTGATCACTTCTAAGTGCTTCCATCCTGCTTTCTGGAATGTTTCCTTTCCCATTCAACTCCACGTATCAGTTTCCTGTTCTCACTTTTGCTTGACACCAGAGAATTCCATCAAAGTAACAACTGTATGTTGACTGTTAGGTATTATTACTCACAGAAAATTTATCACACATTCCCCTATTTTTGTGATATCTCTGATGATTTTTCTGGGGGATTTAAGACTTAAGAAAGCACACAAATTTCTAGACCAACACTGGGAAAAATTCCCACTGGAAACACTAGCCACGGCTCCTCATGGGAATGCCTGGTCTCCGTGTTTCCCTATGGCTTCCTGTACAACCATATCCCTGACTTCCTGATTAATCCACATCTCTTTAAAGCAACAGGATTCCTGATCTCCTTGCATTGCTGGCTGCATTTTGACAACCCATCTAGTCCATGGATGTGCTTTATGATTCAATCCACTGTTCCCTGAACATCAGCCGCCTGTGATTTACAAAACCCTCACCTGCCTTGTGCCCTAGTATTTCCATGACCTTGACAACTGACAGTACCCCTCCTATACCCCTTCCTGAGACTTTCTAGTTCCTCAACCCCACTTTACCTCTGCTTCCCCCACAATCAGTATATGGGTACATTTAAAAGCTTTAAAGTTGGTGGTGCACTCTGCGTGTTCACACACACAGACACAATGGCATTGCTTGAACTTGAGGTATATGGTGTCCTAGGGAGGGAGCTCAGTGTCAGGGGGCAGGAGATCAGCCCTCCAGGCTCTTACCCCAGATAATGCCTAAGCAGAGAGAGTAACTCCAGTCCAGGGAGGGAAACTCACTGACATACAAGACAGATGAAAGAAACAAGATAGCTCACCAGAGGAGGAAACAGGATCAACCAGGGAATGCAGATGGGAAGGCACAAGCTAGGGTTAGGGAAGAGGCAGTTTCTATTCACCCTGACAAATTTCTCTAGAGGATCTTCCTTCAAATTATATCTGCCTACAATCTAAGAGATGGTGTCTTCAAATACACCTGACAATGGATTATGCCTTCCCTTCCTACCACCCTCAGCTTCTGGCAGGATACCTCACTACAAACTGATAACATTTCTCATTGGTGAAAGGAACTCTGATTTTTAGAAAGAATAAGAGTAATTCATCTAGTGTTGCTCTCTTCCTCTCCAGCTGGATTCCAAAGCCAGATTGTGCATAACCTAAAGTGTCTCACTGAATTCTACAGCCCAGCACATAATGGCACACAAAAGAAAAGAAGGAAGGGAACTCTTCCCTCTTCCTTTAGACCAGTCCTTGTACTTCCTAAGCTGTGTATTCTGCCTGTTCTGTCATGAACCGACTGCTTAGCATACTGATCTGAAATCTCCTCCAGCCCAGCCTGGATTGCTAGATTGCCTCTGTTTGTTCGTCTTCCTTCCTGATGCCCATATCTCAAGTGCAACTTTGGGCCCTCCTACAGAAAAAGGACCCGAGTGTAGACACGTAAATCAAAGACTATCACTCCGGCTTCTTCTGACCTACCTTGGCTCCAAGCTCGCAGATCTCATAGATCTTTTAGAAGACTTGACCTGCCATGCTGCAATTAGTGATCCACATGTGACTTCCTCTGGTAGATCCTGGCCTGTACTTAGGCATAGCAAGGAATTTTGTGTGTGGCCACAGCATCAGGTCATATTGGTTGGACTACACCACAATTCCTTGGAGAAGATAAGATACTAAGTATTGTCCATCACAATGTTAGCCAGTGCTTGGTAGGAGGGTAAAATCCAGTCTTTCCTATTCTTTTATGGAGGTCTTGTTCAAACACATAGTGCTTCACTCCACTGAATCTGACATATTTTTCCCATGTACATATATGAACACAACACAGTGAATCCCACCATCATGTACATCCATAAAAATGGGATCCTAACAAGAATAAGATATATTCCATGCTTATATAATTATATCAGGATGGATTCTGCTGTCATGTATAACTAAAAAGAATCAACAAATTTTTAACATTTTAAAGAAAAATAAAGATAAAAGATCACAACAAACAACATATTGCTGAGAGCCACCCCCAAAGTTTCTAATTCAATAGGTTTGAAACATGAGAATATAAATTTCTAACAGGTTCCCCAGTGGTACTAATTTGCTCTCTAAGAACCTTCCTTTAAGAACCACTTACTTAATAGAAGGAGCCCATGGCTGAGAATCAGATATACCTGGTTGTGTAACTTTGGGTGAGTTGTTTAATTTTGAACTTCAGTTTCCTAATCTATAAAAGGAAAGCACAACAAATGAATGTAGTCTCCAGCACTATGCCCAGAACACATTCCAAGAATGGTACTTCTTATCTCCTTCCCTAAGACAGAAACAAGCTAAATGATGCTTTGCAAATCCTGATATTTTCTTGTGCAAAACCTTGAATATATTTCTTAGAGGTCAAGACTATGAGATGTCATTTTTAAAATCATTCAAAGTAAAGATGAGCAAGAAAGAGTTTTGCTGTGACAGCTTTTGCTATAGAAGGAGATTTGGAGTTGAGTGCTTCTTTTCAGAAACAGGTCTGTAAGTTTTAGACAGTGAAATACAGAACATAACCACATCATGGGGGGTTTTCAGTAATAAGGGGGTATGCAGGCATGAATCTGGGAGCAACTTTTGTAATGTGATTTACTGAAGTAATCTTTTGGGTGATTCTGCAATTCTAAAACAGAGGTTGGTAAATAGTTTCTGTAACCATTTAGGTAGTAAATATTTTGGCTGGTGAAAGCTTCAAAGGTATTGAGACTGGAGATAGACTGAATAAACTCTGAAGACCACTCTGGTTCAGGTTTATGAACACTGAGTGGGAAAAAGAAGACATACTCTGAGGGTGTAGGATGGACTGATGGAGTGACCAGTTTCCATCACAGAGGCATCTTCCAAACTCCTGTTTTTCTCCAGGGTGGTTCTTTAAACATTGATTCAGGCTCCCTTCCATAGGATCCTATTGCCTTTCTATCACCATGTAAGACAAAAGTTTGGGGATGGTTCTTCCTACTCCAGAAACCACAGTTCCTGTCTTATAACACACCCTTTTGAAATGGTTGGCTTTGGATAGAGTATTAGAGAAGACTACCTTGGGGCCATTTTAAAAAAAAAGTTACATAATGCAACCTAGTAACCTAGCAAACTGTGGAGGTTTATAAAAATCAGAAACATAAATTAAACTCATTTTATGAGGACAGTTTTACCCTGATACAAAAAACAAAGATGTCACAAGAAAAGTACAGAAGAATACCCCTCATGTATACAGATACAAAAAGCCTAACAAAATGTTAACAAACCAAATCCAGCAACATATAAAAATGACTACATACCATGACCAATTAGGATTTATCCCAGAAATGCAAACTTGGTTTAACATCTTAAAATTTATCTGAATTATATATCATACAAATGGAATAAAGAACAAAAACTACATGGTAATCTCAATAGGTGCAAAAAGAGCATTTGACAATATCTAACACACTTTCATGATTAAAGCACTGAAAAATCCAGGAATACAAAGGAAATTTCTCACCTAATGAAGGGCATGTATTAAAATTTAGAGCTAAAATAATAATTCGTGATCACAGATTAAATGTTTTCTCTGTAATCAAGAACAAGAAAGGGTCTCCCACCACTTCTATTTGATATTGTACTACAGGTTCTAATCAATTAGGGGAGTAAAAAAGCAGGAACCAAGAGAAGAAAGAAGTAAAACAGTCTCTGCAACAGATAACACTACCTACTATTGAGAAAGTCCCATGGAATCCACAAAAACTCTTAGAACTAATAAATAAGTTCAACAAGGTTGCAGATTAAAAGACAAATATACAAAAAGCAGTTGTTTTTACATGCAATAACAATGAACAATCTGAAAATGAAATTTTAAAACTCCATTACAATAGTATCAAAAGAACAAAATTCTTAAGGAATAACATAACCAAAAAGGTTTAAGATTTGTATGGGGAAAATCACAAATATCATTCAAGTAAACCTGAAAGCCAAATAAATGGAAAGCTATTCCCAGTTCATGGATTAAAAGGCTTATTTTTCAGTAAGGTGGCAATACTCCCAGATTGATCTACAGATTCAGTAATATCTGTGTCAAAAATACCAGCTGTTTTTTGTTTGTTTTGTTTTGTATTTCGCATAAATAAGCAAGCTAACCCTGAAAATTTATATAAAATTTCAAGGAACCAAAAATAGTCAACTTGATCTATAAAACTAAAAACAAAATTGGAGGACTCCATTTCTCATTTTCCAAAACCTACAACAAAGCCACAGTAATAAAGCCAATGTTGTGCTGGCATAAAAAATACAGAGCAATAGAAAAGCATGGATATCCAGAAATAAACTGTTAACATTTTGGTTAACTGATTTTCAGCAAGGATGCCAAGACAATTCAATGAGAAAATAATATACTTTTCAACTAATGGTGTTGGGACAACTGTATATCCACATGTAAAAGAATGAATGTGGACCCGTGTTTTATACCATATACAAAAATTGACTCAAAATGGATCAAAGTCCTATGTTTAAAAGATAAATCTAAAAAATAGACAAATGAATCTAGAAAAATTTCAGATGGAAACATAGGTGTAAATATTTATGACCATGGATTAAGCAATGTTCCCTTAGGTATGCTAACTCAAATATAAGCAACCAGAGAAAAATAGATAAGTTAAAATTACATACTTTTGTACTTCAAAGAACATTTTCAATAAAATGAAAATACAACCCACAGAATGGGAGGAAAGTACTTGCAAATTATATATCTGCTAGGGGAGTTTTATCCATAATATAAAAAAATCCTTATAAGTCAATAATGAAAAGATAATCCTAAAAAAAATGAGCAAGGGATTTGAATAGACATTTCTCTAAAGAAGACATGCAAATGGCCACACAGCACATGCAAAGATGCTCAATATCATCACCTATCAATAAAATGCAAATTAAAACCACAATGAGACACAATCTCATACCCATTAAGATAGCTACACTCAAAAAGATGGATTAGAACAAGTGTTGATAATGATGTGGAAACAACTGGAACCCTCACACATTGCCAATGGGAATGTAAAATGGCACAGCACTTTCAGGGAACAGTGTGGTAGTTTCTCAAAAGGCTAAACAGAAGAACCAGCAATTCCACTCCTGAGCACAGACCTAAGAGAACAGAAACACATGCCTACGTGGACTCTTGTTAGTGGATTCTTACAGCAGCATCATTCACAACAGCCAAAGTGAAGACAACCAAGGAGTTCAGCTGATGAAGGGATAAATAGAATGAAGTATTATTCATCCATGAAAGGGATGGAAAAGCTGGGATGCAGCTAGGTGGCAGAGTGCTTGCTTTACACATGGGAAGCCCTGGGTTTTGACTCCCAGCCTTGCTGGGGTAGGGGGGGAAAGTACCAATACAAGCTTGGATTTTAAGTTTCAGTGTCCACATTTTTATTTCTAGAATATAGAAATACAAGTGGATTTTATAGGATAATCTGAACCTTTAAATTTGCTGATTCACTTTTAGTTCTGGGAATTTTTTTTTTTTTAACAATTCCTTCAGATTATCTATGTAGATACTCATGATTTCTGAAAATAGGAAGAGTTTACATCTTGCTTTCCAGTTAAGTGCATTTTATTTCCTTTTCTTGTCTATTGCATAAAGTAGAACTTCTAGTACTGAGTTGACTAAGAGCAGAGAAAACAGACATCCTTGACATGTTCCTGATCTGAGGGGGAAAGTTTTCCTTCCTCCCTCAATAAGTATAATGATAGCTGTGAGTCTGTTGTAGGTACATTTTATCAAGTTGAGAAAGTTACTCCTATTCTTATATTTTTTAGAGTTTTTATCATATATGTGTGTTAAATTTTGTCAAATGTTTTTCCTTTATTTGATTGATATGATCATGTAATGTTTTCCCTTCCCCTTTTAAGAAGGTGAATTACATTGGTTGCTTTTTGAATATTTAATTGGCCTTACATCGCTTGAATAAACCCCACTTGGTCATGACATATAATCATTTCTACATACTGCTAAATTCTATTTGGTAGTATTTGGAAAAGTATTTTACCATAAGGCATATTGGTCTGTAGTTCCTTTCCTTTTTTCTCCTCCTTCCCTCCTCCCTCCCACCCTCCCTCCTTCCTACCTTCCTTCTTTCTTTCCTTCCTTCCTGGGTGGCAGGGTAATACTAGTTTTGTGAAATGAACAGGGAGGGCTTCTCTTTGCTTATACTTTCTGCAAGATTGAATTAAAATTAAATTCCAATAAAATTGGAAATGTAAAAAGAATGAACAAATATCTAGATGATCATGAGCTACCAAAAATTGAACCAATGGGGTTATAGAAAACCAAAACAGAACAGACTGATAACAAGCAACAAGACTGATGCAGTAAGAAAAAGTCATCCAATAAAGAAGAGTACAAGACCAGCTGGATTACCAGAGGAATTCTACCAGATCCTCAAAGAAGAAATAATGCCAATGCTCTTCAAATTATTACATTAAATAGGAAAGGAGGAAACATTCCTAAATTCATTCTATGAAGCCAGAATCACCCTGATACCAAAACCAGATAAGGACACACAAAGAAATCTACAGACCAATTTCCCTGATGAATGCATATGCAAAAATCCTTAATAAAATATTGGCAATTTGTATTAAAACACTTTAAGGAGACTATATATCAGGATCGAGTTGGTTTCATTCAGGGATGCAAAGATGGTTCAACTATACTTATGAATAAACATAATTCATCATCACATAAATAGAATTAAGGACAAAAATCATATGATCATCTTGATCAATACGGTTTGACAAAATCCAGCACCTGTTCATGTTAAAAACACTGAAGAAATCAGGGATACAAGAAACTTATGTAAATATCATAAAAGCCACATATAACAAACCCAAAGCCAACATCATACTGAATGGGGAAAAACTGAAAATGTTTCCTCTAAAATCAGGAACAAGCAAATAATAAATGAATAAATGAACTAAACAGACACTTCTCAAAGGAAGAAATATAAATGGGTAACAAATAAATGAAAAAATGCTCAACATCTTTAGCAATTAGGGGGATGCAAATCAAAACTACCCTGAGATTTCATCTCACTCTAGATAGAATGGCAGTCATCAAGAAGACAAACAATAATAGATATTGGAGAGGATGTGGCAAGGAGCACTTAAATATTATTGGTGGGACTGTAAATTAGTACAACCACTATGGAAAACAGTATGGAAGTTCCTCAAAAGACTAGGAATGGAACCACCATCTGATCCAGCTATACCCCTCTTCAGTATTTATCCTAAAGAACTAAAGTCATCATACCATAGTGATACATGCATACCCATGTTTATAGCGCACAACCCACAACAGCAAAGTTCTGGAAGCAACGTCAGTGTCCCTTAAAAGATAAATAAATAAAGAAAATGTGGTACATATGCACCATGGAGTTTTACTCAGCTATAATGATGAACAAAATTCTGTCATTTTCAGGAAAGTGGATGGAAGTGAAGAACATCGTGTTAAGTGAGGATAAGTCAGACTCAGAAAAACAGGGGTCATGTGTTTTCACTCATATGCAGGTGACTTCATGAAAATAGAATTGAGACCAGTAGGAAAAGGGAGGCCAGGGAGGTAGGAAGAAAGGGAAAAGGGAGGATAAGGGGGAACAACTCAGCTGTGTGCACATAGGAATATATCACAGTGAATCCCACTATTATGTATGATTCTAATGCACCAATAAAAATTTTTTTAAAATTCAGTATTCAGTTTTCAAGATTCAATACTCCCAAAACACAAATATATTTTAAATGATGAATATTCAAATTTAGGCAACTTAGGTTAAATATTCCTTTGAACAATTGTTGAGGGAGGGCAATAGATATCCTGTCATTTAAGTGACACTTTAAGTGTGCTGGAAAACAAAAATTACATGTAGTCACAGCTAGGAAAGGGTGAGCTCACAGCGTTCACTTTCTGTGTTGCTTCAGATGCCCCAGTGATAGAATGAGCAGGTTATTCCTGAATCCAAAACTGATTTCTAAGCTCCTCCATAGTTCTAAGATTCCATCATTTACTCTGGAATATTCTCTCTACCTCCGAGAGGAAACTGAGGTTTAATAATGTCAGTTCTAGTGACAGGCTTTCCATTGCTAAAAGAGAGGCATGACATTCAGTTTTCCTGACAGTGGCATCCTTTGTCATTCCCAGTCATGACAACTGACCAGAATCCCCATGATGCCACATCAAGGACACAGAGGTCTGTAGCAACACACAGAACTGAAGGCCTTCAAGGTGAAGGGACTAAGGATATGGCCTGGCTCCAGTGATTCCCAAGGCCACCCCATCTCCCAGGAGGGAGGTGCTCTCTGACCATGGGGCTGTGAGGTGCAAAACTCTGGAAACCACCTTCACGGCAGAACCGTTCCTCCTGGAGAAAACAAACATTCCCAGCAGCTGCATCCCAGGGTCACTGCTCCTGGGGGCATGTCTGCCTGTGTTCAGAGCTTGGACTCCATTTTTAAAACCTTCCCTTTTGTATTTGGGCTCTCAGAGCAGAAAGCAGGGTTTCACAGAAATTCACTCTTCATTTGCTCACTGACCCATTTTCTACTTCATGTAGAAATGCTTTGTGTCTGTAATCAGAAAGAAATCAAAGCCGCTAAACAGTTCCTGCAGAGGGTATGTGGGGAAACTGAGAATGTATACAACAACCTCCCTAAATAAAGGACATCCAAGTCTCCAATTCTGTGGGGGAAAAAAAAAAAAAAACCCTCAGCAGCTAGAGTCTCCATTGGCCCACCACAAGTCAGCCCATGAGTGAGTGTATAAATGAAGAACCAAATTGTGTTCTCTCATCTGTGGAAGCTAGCAGTAAAAGAGGGGATAAAAAGAACAACAACAATGGAAAGGACATCATGAAAGTAGAAGGGAGACCAATAGAGTAGAAGAAGAGGATCTGGGGAGGGAGAAGCAGAGGCTGATGGGAGGTACTGAAGAGTGAGATTGATCAAAATGTGTTATATGCAGGTACCAATATGCCACAGTGAAACTCATGATTCTGCATGATTTGTATGCACCAATAAGAATAAATTAAATAAATAAATAAGAAGGGAAACATCAAAGGTCTAAATAATTAAGCAACAGCTATAAAACAAATGCTAGCATGTCTTTCTATTCATAAAGAATCATCTAACAAGGGCAGGGGTTGTGGCTCAGTGGTAGAGCGCTTGCCTAGCACATGCGTGGCCCGGGTTGGATCCTCGGCACCACGTAAAAATAGCGGCATTATGCACAACTAAAACAAATAAATAAATATTTTTTAAAAAAGAATCATCTAATAACAAAAAAAGAGAGAGAGAATGTACCTTTCTTTAAGAAAAGCCAAACATTAAAATCATTTGAATTTACCTGAGAAGTATGTAAATGTAAAGGTAACTATAATGACTTAATTCCAGGAGCAGATCAATCAGTCAGGAGTGAGTAAGCCATTAAGGATTCTTACCCTGAGTTCTTATGAGTCCTTTCTGTGTTCCAAAAGATCTTGAATTTAAATAAGAGGGAGGACATTTAGCCCTCTCAACACTCCATTGGCGCACCCCTGTCATGCTCACACACAGTGGGATGACAGGGCACAAAAACAGGGAGGAACATGCCCAAGGCCACAGGTTAGTCGAGGATCCTCTGGCTACAAAACAAACCAGCATTCATGAATCCCTTAGTTCTTATATAAGTTCTTATATATTTAGTAAAGCTGAAATAATCAAAGGTCAAGCATTAAACACCATTTTTTGCCTTTGCTTGGAGGTTCATGTAAAATGAATAAATGCTGTACAAAAGAAGAAAGTCAACAATGAAAATTAATCTACCTCTGTCTCTTGCTCTCTCTCCACTCATACCCCAAAGCACAACAATGGAGAGTAGGCCATTATGGTTCTACTTCAGGTCTACACAAATCTAATTCACTCTCACGGTGATATAAATTCCTCAAACTGATTCTAGACCTACACATTTGGATCAATCTGGAACCAGAGGAGCCAACTGAGGAGGAAAGAAGGAGAGGGGAAGTGAGGCAGGAGTGGCAGACACAGAAGGGTAACTCCACATGGCAAAAGTCCAGGCCTGGAAATGCAGGCCCCTGGACCTGCCACCTTGTCTCAGGACTCTGAGATGCTACACAGGGAGGAACCACAGCCATTGGTGTGTGGCTGGGATCTTGCAGTGCCTGGGAGCTGGGTAGAAGCAGGGAATCTGATACAAGCACTCAGGCGAGCAGGGCACTGGTAAGCAGGCAGCAGGGTAGAGGGGATGATAAAATTCTGAGAGCAACACAAAATCATGTCACTTGACCTAGGAGCCAGGACCAGCTTGGGAAGTGAGGAGGCCCAGAGACATTATGGGTATGTAATGGGAAAAAACCATAGCTGAGTGTACCTTATGCATGATGGGGACATGGGACCCTGGTAGCTGTGAGAAGCTCATCCTGGAAGAGATCAAATGCAAGTTATGCATTGCAAAATAAAGGACTAGAGGTAACCAGCTTCTGTCTAGCACTAATTCCAGACGTAGTCAGAACCAAAGATTCTGCCAACTCTGAGGCACATCACATCTGGAGACCCACATCTGACTGGACATGCAAGAACTAGGCTCCTCTGGTCCTTCCGGCCTGAGCAGTGGGGATCCGAATCAGCCTGGGAGGGGAGCTTGAGTCCCAGACTCACACTCATCAATACAGGAAAAGCTGGTGCAGGAGAAATGAAGGAAGACCAGCAGTGGGTGGGTGACCTGCAGGGGGCTGAGAGTCTTGGGGTTGGCTCTCCTGCAGATTTAAGACATCAGCCAATTTCTAGCCAAAGGCATCACTGGGCTTAGGCAAAAATCTCTCCATCTGGACAAAGTAACTCATTTGAAGTCACCTGCGAATCAGAGACAGGTTGTTGATGGATGTCCTTTTCCAAGTACCAGTTTAAGAAATGGACCAGGAGAGGGACCAATGGCTTCAGGTGCTGGGTCAGCAGGGAAGGCAGCAGCTGGGCCCTGAGTAGGGTCCTACTTTCAGACACTGAAGAAGTCCGTGGGAATCAGGAAATTGCCACTTCAACAGTACAACGCAGCAGCAAGAAAGAAAGGGGAATTCTGACCCCCACACTGTCTGTCTGCACGCACTTGTGTTTTTCAGACCATTTCTGGACAAATGATAGTGTACATCCTGAAAAACTGTGGCTGAAGAAAGCAGCTTTTGCAAATGCCTGTGAAAACTTTTCTCCTTACTCCCTTTTAAGTCCTGAATTCTGTACACACATAATGCCAAAGAAATGCTGCTCAGAGGTTTGAGGAAAGAAGGTCAGACCAAGAATTAGAGGCACAAAATCTTTATCAGGGGCCAGCAGTTGAGCCTCTGACATTGGCAATGGAAAAGTAAATAAGACTAGAACTTAGACCTACAAAACAACCTATTAGAAAATGTTATTAAAGATTATGGGGAAAATGTATCCAGAATTGCCACATAGTAACTGTATACCTTTAAAAAGTCAAGAAGAGTATTAGGGTGACTCACCTGTTTTATATCTACAGCATCAAACTCTCCTGGCCACCCAAATCCCCAGAGGAGACTGTGCCAGAGATGTGACAGAAATTATGAATATGAAGGCATTCTAAAGCCATGAGTTGTTTTAAAAGGTCATGATGGACTTGGTCAACCATGAATGTCAGAGAAATATTGAAGGATTCATACTGTCATGAGAGGCATAAGCTCCGTCATGAATATGGCACAACCCTACCACACTTTCCTGTTAACTGCATGATAAAGCCAAGAACAGGCATGATTCAGGGACCACCTTCACATGACAGAGGTGACAATATTTGCTAGCAAAGGCCTCTCTATAACTAGTCAAAACTTGCAGGTATCTAAAATCCTTGTGTAAAACAGGACTAACACCATCCACTATTCAGAAAGAAAGCTTACTTTTTACTTTCATAAATTCCAAACTGCTTTAGCCAATCCCAAAAATCTAAATGTTTTCTCTGATATAAGGAAGCTGTTTCACAGTGGGATTGGTTCGGGGAGCAGAGGAGGATTAGAGTAATACTAGAAAGGCCAATGGGGAAGGAGGGGAAGGGAGGGGGCAAAAGGGTAAATTAAAAAAAAAAAAAAAAAAAAAAAAAAGATGGTAGAGTGAGATGGATATCATTACCCTAAGTGCATGTATGAAGACAAGAATGGTGTAAACATACTTTGTGTACAACCAGAAATATGTAAAAATGTGCTCTATAAGTGTAATATGAATTGTAATGCATTCTGCTGTCATATATAACAACTTAAAATAAAAGAAAATGGAAAAAATAATTCCTACCAAAAAAAAAAAAAATTCCATGCTGCTTAAGTTAGTATTCCACACCAATACAAGGATAGCCACATACATCATTTCAAACTTTCTAGTAGCCACATTTGAAAAAAAAGGGTGAAATTATTATAATAACATAATTTACTTAAAATGTAATTTTAGAGACATTTCAAAGTATTATCAATATAAAAATTAGAGATATTTTACATTCCTCTTTCGTACTTGCTCTTTGAAATCCAGGATGTGTTTTGTATTATCTGAAGTGCTCAGTGTCACATATATTGGCTATTGTGTTGTCCCAACTACCCACTTCCCATATCATAGATTAGAAATCACAATTTTTCTGAAAATACCCCAAATTTTAGCAAGCATAGGTGCCAGATTTTTGAAGGAGGGTCCTAATTTCATTCTTTCTGCCCCAAGGTGCCCGAGTGTCCTTGTGTTCAACACCAAGGTCAAAGTGCTGCCCTGCTGACCACCTCTCACTGTGTACTACCTGAACAAGTCATTTAATATCTTCTTCGAGCCTCAGTTTCTCCATTTTGTAAAAAAAAAAGAAAAAAAAAAAGAGAGAGAGAGAGAGAGAGAGAGCTTTCTCCAGGTTATTGGGAATAAGAGGAGTTTGTGCTCTTGTAAACACTACTCTATTCAGTCCTGTTATTAACAGTGGAAGCAGAATTATCAGCAAAGCACACTTTTCCTCTGCTCCACCAGATCCTGATTTGGAGTGGGAAAACACATCCCCTTTTCTCTCCTTATTACTTTTCACCCACAATGCACATGCAAACCAACCTGTGTTTCAGTCTTACTGAAAAAACACTCCACCCATGTTCAAGGATCAGATGAAACGCACCTCTCCTTCAAGAAGTCCTTCCCTCTCCTTAACTCCCTCCTCCAAGATGGAAGCATCCTCATGGGTCTGCCTTCATGCTTAACTGCTGACTCTCTACAGCATCCCAATTACACTTTCAGGACTTAGCTCACCTCTGGACACTCCCTCAAGGGCTAAGCCCTCATTAAATTTGTGAGCCCCATTCTCTCTCCCCTGCCTTTCACCCACTTCACATTTACCCAGGAGGCTCTCGGCATTTAAAATACAATTTTGAAGCAAATGAATGAATATTCCATGGCTTTAATATAGTTGGCCTTTTCTTCATTAGAAAAACTACCCATAATAAGTAAAAAGGGAGATTTTTAAAGTTCTTGTGAGGTGCCTTCTAGCTTTGAGATTGATTCTCTCCACCCACCCCATCCCGCTTGCCCTCTGTGAAGACCTGTCCCCTACAAGTCCCCAAACTCTAGATTCTATCTCCCACTTGGCCTTCTCTTATGGCAAAGTGATTCCCAAATGGAACTATGCCAGACCTCCCACTCCACCATAAAATGCACTAGCTCTGATTTTTGACACCCTGCCAGGTGACTGGCTGACCTGATTGATTACTGTCATTGGAGGAATTACAACTTTGCAGAGTCTCCTATGAGAATAACCGGACAGGTTAACGCCCAGTGTCAGTGAGGAATCCCAAGAGCTACCAAAAGGCCATTAAAGAGGTGTGGGAAGGCACACTCAGCGTACACACAGTTATTTCATAAACCATAAGGCTTATTTATCCCAACTGAATAAAGGCAAGGGGATCTGACCTACAGCTTCAGAAAAGGATATAATAACCAGGGATGGTATGCATTCATTCCCTAGACCAATTTTAGTGTCCCAAACAAAGGACAGTGAAGACAAGGGATTTTTACTTTTTGATATAGAAACCTCTCAAAAAATTAAGTTCATATAATAAATTTTTCATTTGTTTAAAATGAAAATGAATCTTGAAGAAAGATCACAGACTCAACTCATTAAAGCCTTGTGTTCTTCTCCTTTCAAAAATGGTGACTGATCCTCCAAGAAGTGTCTCTATAATAAACGAGAAGCACCAATCATTTCCGATTTTGAGAGGGGCTCTGCTTCCTGGCAGTGGGTCTTCCACACCCCTGGCAGCTCTTATTGATTTCTTCCCAACACTTAGAACTGCCTGGTGGGGGAGGGAAGATGGCTGTAGACATGGCAAAGAGGGCCTGGGCCAGGTCAGTCAGTGAGTAATTGATACCATTATGGGCAGCAGAAACAGGTCCCCAAATGCATTTGTTTCTGCTTCCTTAACTCAGGCTGCAGGGGTGGCTGACACACTGCAGCTGCTGGGCTGAGGCAGCTCCTGAGCCAGGCAGGAAGTGCTCTGTCTCTCACTCGCTCACTTCCCTCTCCCCTCCCTTCCTTCCCTTGGGCTCACCCAGCCTGGGCCCAGCAGTCCTTTAAGGCATAAGCCTTGTCAGTTCAGCAAACGCTGACAATTAATGGCCAGTAGCAGTTACAGGAAACAATTTCATCAAATCTAACCCCTGCCACCCCACAGACCAAGTCCATTAGAGCGCCAGCAGCCTTTGGAAGTGATCCAGATGCTAACTTACTCTAGCCAGCACATATTAAGTGAGAAATTCTAAAGGCTCTGGCTATCTCCTCTATGTCTCCAAGATGCAATTCGGACACCAGAGTACTACGCAAGTAACAGTCATTTTAAAACCACTTTGTAAATGTGCCTGACACGTAACACCATAGGCTATAAATTGCGATCCTGGTTGAGGTCTGCAGATTTTTCCACAGTTGTTTTCATGCTTGAAGGGCCAAATGACAGAAGATGGGGATCTCTAGTGGCAGGAACCTCAGGTTCAGGCCAGACCTGAGCCCTACCTGCCTGTTCCCCATCCAAACCATTTTTTTCATTGGCAAATTCAAGGTTTGGGGCATAATAAATACTCAGCTCCTTTTTTTCTCACAAACTATATCAGTCAGAGTAATACTAGACTTCATTGCCAGAACAAATAAAGGCCCAGGCCTCAGTGACTTAACCTAACAACAAGCTCCCACAAAGTCCCCTACTAGTCATCAGGAATTCTCCTCCATCTGGTGTCCTGGGATCTCTCTTCCCCACATTAGGTGAGGCCATGTCTCAACACAAGTCTTCCAGAGTCACCACAGCGGGCAAGGAGAGAGGTAGAAGAGGCATACCAGGTCTTACATCCCTGGCCTGCAGTGACACAGGCCCTTGCTCTCACAGGTAATTGGCCAGTTCCAGTCACATGGTCTCAACCCAACTGCAAGGGATGTTGGGAAATGTACAGGAACATGTGAAATATTGGGTGAGGTGACATTCCATTTTCTTGTTTTTCTCTTATTTTAATAATTTAATCTATTTATCTGAACAGAACATCATGATACTCTTGTAGAAGTGAAGAAAAAGAAATTCTTCAAATCATCTGCCAGATACACAGAGAGGCAGATGGTGAGGAGGGAACATGGCTTGGAGGATGAACACCAAACCAGATGCCCAAGCCCCAAGCAAACGCAGTTGGTGAGGTCCTCAGGAGCAGGGACAAGTCAGAGGCCATGCTCTCAACTGGATGCCAGACCTGCTATACCTGCTCACACAGGAGTTCAGTTGAGAAGAAACCAGGGCTAGCCTACTCCCACCCCTAACATCACTCCACTATGAGGTCTGTCTGCCATGCTGTTTACCAGGTCAGACTGTCTTTTGCATTTCTTCCAGGTCGGGCCTCTCCTCCTCTCTAAGGCTTTATTTCTGCCATGAACAATGTCATCAACAACCTGCTGGGCCAACAGCTGTCAGTCAGTGCCTGATACCAGGCTCAGAGCTAGCGTAAATACCACACTGACCCCAGCCAAAGGTCCTACACTCCCATGATTCCCCAGAAGCTCAAATTCTAGAAGAAATAAAATAGTTGGGTAAGACTTCTGAAGATCACTGTCTTAAATGCAGCAATATTGGCCAAGATATTTTTATACTATATGAAGATTTTTTAAGAGTTATATAACTGAGAGGAGGCAGAGAGAAATTTCCTTCAATATGGATGACCAACATCATTACTGGGAAAGCACGGGTATTGCAGAGAGAGTTGAAAATACTGTGTTCTTATACTAATTAATTTATTATTGTCATTGAGTCCTGTTTAGACACTCAAATAAATATATATACTTAGCCCTGTTTATGATCTTAAAGCGACTAATGATGGAAGCAGAGAGGTCAATCAAAGCAAAGAAAAATGTAGAAACCTAAAAATTCACAAAGAGATAAGTTCTCAGTGGGCTTCACTGATGCCTGAAATTCTGGAACCTGAAGATATAAACCCATAACAGAAGGACCAAGGCCACTGTGTGGGCTGCCGCCCTCTCAGTGGCTCTGTCACCAGAGAAAACATTGAGAAATGCTAACTTTCCTGCAGATAGGACAACAACAATCCAGTCTTTCCTGGAGTTGTTTTGACCTCTGTGGCTCAGAAGGTCAGGAGCCAGCCCATGGTAACTGTGGTGGAAGGATTCACCAACATCTGCTGTGGGCACACACTGCACACTGGCTGTGCCTCTCATCTCTGCATGTTCCCTAAGATCATGCAAGGCCCTTTAGCAGGCAAGCACTCGGCGGCCCTCCCTCCCAAGACTCCCTTAAAATGAGAGCAAAGAAATAAAATTAACCTAATTCATAACAGTAATGAGAAAAGGAGGAGAACAATCAGCCACCTACAGATTTCAGTGAAGTTCTGAAAAAGAGGGAGGGGGGAAGCAAATAATATTTCAATCATAATTATATAAGGGCTACCTGTTGTTTTCTAGTATTTAGCATCAACCCAGGAACAAAATGGGTGAGACTCAAATATGTTTGCAGAGCAGCATGGGAATGCCCCCGACCTTGAATGTGAAAGAGAAAAGGCACTGTAGGGAGAGACATGAGATGAAGCAGAAGTGGGGAGGTGGAAGGAGGGGCAGGGGACTGTACGGGCACTGCTCCAGAATGGACAGAGGATGGGAGCAGCTGACAGAACAAGACTTGGAGGTTTCTCTGTATCATTTAAGTTTGAAAAGTGACTAATAGAAAACCAAACTAAAGTAATCATAATAATCATCAAGAAAAAAAAAATAAGGCTAATGTAGGTAAGTGAGATAAATCTCCAATGGTTCAGGGCAGAGAACTAAGAGAAGGCCAAATGGTGACCTACCAAGAGAGTGCAATGCAAACAGATTTTTAGATATATGAAGGTCACACCAGAACTGAAGAACAAAAAGCAAAAACAACTAAACATGGAATACAGGAATTGGGCTTTCATTATAAGGTGTTTTTTGTTTGTTTGTTTGTTTGTTTTACCATTTTATTTTTCACTGTTTGCATGAAATCATTTGATCAAAAACCAGAAAATAAAACTAACCCAGTATAAGATGGCCTTTTCTATACATTTACCTGAGGAGCGTAGCTGAGAACCAAAGTCCCTGGAGTTGGGAGCAGGGATCAAAGTTCCTTTTGTCCTCCAGCATCTCCCATCCATAGTGTCAAAGCTGCTGTGTGTCTTGGAGAAACACAGTCAACACTGTACTGTACTGCATGTCTGCTATGCTCAGGGCCACCCAGTCCTCCCTCTTCCCTGACACAGTCCCACCATACCAACAGCAGTCTTGGGACTACGGTTTCAGTGTCTCACATCCCCAGTGCTAGAGAGCATATCATCCTACTGACATGGGCTCCACAGAATCCCTTTACTAAGGCCTATGGTTGTACATAGACACGCAGCTGACATGCACATCAGCTGAGATGTGACTATGCCCATCACGGGTTGTGACAGGGAGTGGGGACAGGAGTCCTGGGAAAAATGAAGACCATACACTCTCCACTCAACTCTCCTCCCCTTACTGCCACAGCTGGACAGTCAGCCTGGACAGTCAGGCTGCATGACTGTAATGTTTCCAAACATGTCAAAATATCACATCTGATCTAAATACATGCTTTGGGGAAATAAAGCAAACACTTAGATATGGATAAAAAATGGTTTTGTAACATATTAGAATTAAGAAGTGGACCATCAGGAAAAAAAAAAAAAAAAAAAACACTTCCAAAGGGGGGAAAAATAACAACTCTAATGTTAACTACAAGAACAGCAAAGGAAATGTAAAAACTACTCCCAGAGACACCTGATACCATGCCTGCCTACTGATTTAATTCAGAATGATGAAAAAAAATAACCACCAAATTAATGAGTGGACTTTCTTCAAATTTTGATTTGTACATATTTATTAAAAAAGATTTTCTTAAAAAGACAGCTAAATTTACTGGAATTAGATGATATTAAGGAATTATTTTAAGAAGAGATGAAGGGGAAAATACAGTTTTGAAAAGGCTTAACCCTACTCTATGTAACAGCAAATTTGGAAAATATAATCCTGGCTCCCCTACGTCCCCAATGAATTGTGTGATTCTGAGCAAGCTTTGAAATCAATCTCTTGTTCTTGGGTGCCTCCATGTAACTGGGTACTACGTTATAGAAACTGCTGTGAGAGTCAATAAGGTGAATTTTGCAGAATCCTCAAGGCAAGGCTGGCTCATAATGAACTGCTTCATACCTTCAAGTTCTCTTTTGAGAAATTCTTTCACCCTACTCTCTCTTTTTTACATTTCCATGTGTTTTAAGGACATTTAATTCAAACTTCTACTACCAGCACTAAAGTAGAACTTAAGCCAGCACTAAAGAACAGATCATTATTAACAATGCTTAATCTCTGTGCCTAAGACCTACTCTCATAAAACCAAGCCAGAGATCTAGGCAAATAAAAGTCTGGTCAAGAGGAAAGAAAACTAATTTAAGGTCTCAAAATAAAACTCTTCCATTATGAGTTCTACATCCACTAAAGCAAATATTAAAGAATTCAAAAATACTTCCCATAATATTACCTCCTAGGATCTTCCACGTACACCCTAAATCCAAGTACCATGGAAAAGTGACTCAAATATTTTATGATTTTGGAGTTTTTGAGGTTATGGTATCTTTACCTCTTTTTATACCCAACAGTAAGATTCTTATTGAAGTCATTCATAGTGTTACTCCTGTTTGGTAGGTACCTACTAAAGCATGTCACAGGTTACAGGAGAAGGAAAATAGTAATGATAATCTTCAGAGGAAAAAAAATGTCCAATCCCAGGACACATGAGGTGCTGTGGCCAGGGTTCACTTCTCTCTCTTCACTAAAGGTTTCAAGCATCATGTTTCTTGAGCACAAGCACGTTCCCTTGACCATGTATGGGCACAGAACTGCAGTGACCGCTAAGTCACATGCTCATCAGGAAGATGTCACCCACCTTGCGGAGTTGGCTGCAGTGAACTGCACTGCCTTTACAACTCTCCTCCCCAAACCACAGCAGAAAACAACTCTTCAACATAGATTGGCACCAGACTGCAGTGGAACTAAGTCAAGTCCCCACGATCAGAGTAGAACACTAACAAGGTCTTGGCTCACCATATCTTAGTTTCCAGGAATGAGGCATAAAACAGATCTTTTACGATTCAAAGGAAACATAACTGGGACTGATTATTCAAGCCGCAATTCAATTTGGCCACATAACTTTACAATCTATATTTATCCACCCATTCCACAGATGTAGGAATACTACTATGTGCTAGGGTTTTTGCCCAAAGCTTGGGGCACTGAACTACATAATTCTTGCCCACGGTCCAGTAGAGGAGACAAACTGAACAATGAAGAAGAAACATACTACCACAAGGAAACCTCTCAATATAAAGTGGAGACCATAGACTTTGAGTAGGTCTTAGCACCGCCTGGCAATGGTACTACATGTCCCCAGTCCATCTACTCTCTCATCATTTTTTTTCTTTTTTTACAACAATTTAACCTCCAGGTAGAACCTGCCACCTGAACCCTAGATGCCCACATATAAATGCCAACTTGACCTCTCCTTTGGATGTCTAATAAATACCTCAAATATTGAAGCTAAAATAAAATTCTCAATCTTACCCAACTTTCAATGATTTTCCTCCTCTGTCTTCTTCATTCAGTGAATGACAACCTCATTCATCCAATTTTGCAAGTCAAACCTTGGGTTCTCCTTAATTTTGTTCTCTTCTACATCTCATATTCAAATGTGGAATTGCTGAACTATGTCCAAGCCTTCCCCCCTCAGCTTAAAACTGGTCAGTCTTTCCTACCTTTCAAAATGGGGCATGTTCTCTCTCCTTTGGAGCACCCTGGAATTCTTGTTTCTTTACAATGCTGCTTCCATGACCAGACTGTGAGCTTCTCGGTATAATCCTCTTTATTTTCACCACTGTTTTGGCCTCATATAGTATATATCAATATGCTCTTGTTTGGTGGAAGATAATAAATTCATTAAAGAATAAATTGATTTTTATATGTTTATTTATTTTTTATGTGGTTCTGAGGATCAAACCCAATGTCTCATGTGTGTGAGGCAAGTGCTCTGCCACTGAGCCACAACCCTAGCCCCAAATAAATTGATTTTTTTTTGAACCGGGGATTGAACTCAGGGGCACTCAACCACTAAGACACATCCCCAGCCCTTTTTTGTATTTTATTAGAGACAATGAGCAAGTCTCTGCCCCGTGGAGTTTATAGCCACTAGCCACATGTGGTTTCTGAACCCTTGAAATGAGAGGCAAGTCCCTAAGTGTAAACATACACCAGACCTCAAAAATTTAGTCAAGTAACTCATTAATAATTTTATATTGAATGAATTTTGAAATTCAAATGTTTTGGATACACAAGGTTAAATAAAAATAGTATTGAAATAAATTTTTCTCTATTTCTTTTAGTAAGGCTACTAAAAATTTTAAATTATGTATATGTCTCATGTTATATTTCTGTTTCACAGGGCTGCTCTGGGGGGAGGAGATAGAGAGCAAATGAACAAATAAAAATTTATTCACATTTGACATAGAGACATCTGAACTTGGGGCCAGCAGCTGGGAACAATGCCAAGAAATCCAGTGAGAGCCTTAAAGAACCTCAGAGCAAGGAAAAGAGGCACCATAAGGTCAGTTCAGAAAGGTGACAGGTCCCCTCCCTGTCATAGCTTTGATAGGCAGCTGCTCACTCTGTGAGTTCAGGTGTGTGTAGAAGAGTAGATGCCAAGACCTAAGGGCAAGGGGATGGTAAAGATCACCTCGATGTCTGGTGAAAATCAATGGAAGCGGACTAGGAAAAGGGAGGGGAGAGACGCAGAATCAGCAGGGTTTGGCCTGAATGTGGAGACCAAGTTGAGGGATGGATTATATGAAGCCTCTGAGGTTTTGAGCTCAGTGTGAATAAAACCATGGAATCCCAAAGGATCGCTAATATATATATATATATGGAGAAAGGAGCAAATAATGACTTAATATCACGTTTAAACACACCAGGCCCAATGCAAAATCTCACTGTGACTTCTTCCAAATTTTGGGACAACAGTATTTCCAAGAACATTCCATGAGGAAATATCAACTGCAAAAGAGTCAGGAAACTACCTCCAGGGCTCCAGTTGCCTCCTCTATTAAATGAGCAGGGTGGTGCTGGGCTAGTTGATCCCATTCCAGCCCAGTGGTCTGCTTCCTTATACAGGGTCTTTAGAATACTTTCCCTTGACCATGGTCACGGAGATTTCTAACAGAAGATTATACACACAAGAGTCTAATTCTCCCAGGAATTGTGTACATGGTGCTTCAGTTATTCTTCAGTAAGATCTGCTAACAGGAAAACTAACGCCAGGGGCAAACTTGAAACAGCCATCATCACCAGAGACCACCTGTTCTACAGCTAATCACAGTTTACAGGGTGAGCAGCCCCAACGAAACCATGACCAAAAGAAGGTAAAGTCACATTTTGGAATGGCTTTATGATATCCAGCGTTGGAGGTGACAAGCCTTTGCACAATATTAATTAAGCCTCTCTTTTAAATATAAGTGTGTGTGCACAAGGCATAAAGACATCTGAACTCAGAGCCAGCGGCACACACACACCTCAGTGCACACCATCAGGCACTGCAGGCAGCTCACCTCAGTCGTTCTTCCTCTTTTTTTCGAAGATTGAAGTCTCTCTGAACCACCTGGAGGACATGCTCTGTTTCATCATCCGTCAAGCCAGACAGGTCCAGCTTCCTCCCCATGATTTAATATCAAACACGGACAGTGAGACAAGACCTGGGAAACCAAAGGAGAAATCACAAATTGAAGACAAGATGAAAGCTCTACATGGACAAAATCAACCAGTTCCATCATTAAATCAGAACTATGTACAGAGTTTATATGGACATGTAAATAAAGGTAGCGCCTTTCTCTGCCCCATATGCAGTCAATAATTACATCTTCAGCAAGCCTTCAGGGAAAATGAGAAGATAATTTATCGTCTACCAATATTATCATCCTGACTCTTAAATGAATATGAAAGAAAGGATTCTAGTCAACAAAATGAACTATATACATTAGACTTTATGTGCATTTCCATTAAATGACAAAACATAATATCCAAGAATTCTTAATTTCTGTGGTTTGAAGTTTTAAATTACAAATATTATATGTAATGACAAAGTAACAAACTACAATGCTTTTTTAAAAAAGTAATACATACAAAAGTTTAAAATTGTTCCTCAAAGTTTAAATCATATAACTATGAAATAAAAGCTAGAAATCAAAATCTATCTTCTGAAAAAGGAAACAAAGAAATAAAGATAATTATTTTGCCATTTTCTCAGGAGTAGAAAGGATGATATTTCAGAAAAACATCTCCCAGTAGTATATACCTAAAAAGTATGGAAAATTCTATAGGGGTGGGTTTTGAGAATTAAACCCAAGGTTTCATGCAAGGTAAGCATGCAATCTACCACTGAGCTACATCCCCAGCCTGGGAAACTATACTTTTAAAAGTGAACTTTAATGAATGAGTGTTACTAGAAATAAAATCAAATCAAATACATAATTCCAGAAAATTTTTCAAAACTGAAGGCCACCATAAACATAGATGCAAACAACCTTAACAAAATATTAGCAAAACCATTCCAGCAAGATGTAAAGAGAATTATATACCATGACAAAATAGGGTTTATCTAATTCAGTTTTCTCATCATTCAAAGATAAATCCGTGTAATTCATCACATTAGCATAAAAAAAGGAAAATGCCACGTGATCACTTTAATAGAGGTAGATAAAAGCATTTAACAAAATTCAAACTCATCATGATGGAAACCCTCTGCAAACCAAGGCTACAAGAAACTTCTTCACTCATATAAAGGGCATGTACACAAGTAAATTCATTGTTAAAAAAATATGCAACTAACATTGTACTCAGTGACAAAAACCTGAATGCTTGTCCTTAAGATTAGGAAAAGCACAAGGACGTTCACTCCTACCACCTCTATTCACTACTAAATGCCCCAACTGTGATCCTATATTAATCAAGAGAAGCATTGGAATCTAGCTGGGTGCATTACTTTGCCTAGGGCTGCCATGTCAAAGTATCACAGACAGGATGGCTTCAACAACAGAACTCTCATTTCCTTACAGGTCTCAAAGGCAGCTTGAAACTGTTCTGCCCTCAAAGTCCTGGCACTCAGGGCCTGTGACAGGAGTGGCAGCCTGGAAGACCTCCAAAATGTCCTCTGAGCCATTCTTCCATTCTCTTGACAAGTAAACCCAGCTTCTTTCCATACCTGCCAATCTCCTTATCAAAGTTCACTTGGCCACATCCTTGGCATTCTCTCCTGAACTTGCCTGTTCATTCTTGACAACGGGGCCAGGCCGAGAATCTTCCAAATCTTTAAGCTTTGCTTAGCCTTTGATTATAAATTCCATCTTTGTTTCTCTCTTTTCACGTTTTTACTGCAAGCAGTCAAGAGAAGCCAAGCAGCACCCTCAACACTTTGTTTACAGGTTTCTTCTGCCAAATAGCCTAAAGTATCATCTGCAAATTCCACTTTCCACAGAGCACAAGGACACAGAAACATTTCAGCCAAGTTCTTTGCCATTTATAATAAGGACTGCCTTGCCTCCAGCTTTCCATGCCTTGTCTCTCATTTCCACCTAAGATAGCATCAGAATTGCCTCTACCATTCATATTTTCAATATTCTAATCACAACCACTTAAGTAATCTCCTAGAAGATTGAGGCTTTTTCTACAGCTCTCTTCCTCTTCAGAGAAATCACCTTTAATGCTCCATTCAAGGCAAAATAGGCTTTTTCTACCATTCATTTGCAAACTCTTCCAAATTCTACCCACTTCTCAGTTCCAAAGCCACTTTCACATCTTCGGGTATTTATTATAGCAACACTCCAGTTATCAGTACCAATTTCCATCTTCGTCCACTCAGGCTACTTAACAAAATACCTTAGTAAGCTATGTAATTTATAAAGAATTTATCTCAGGAGGCTGGGGATCTAAATGCTAGAAGGTTCAGTATCTGGGGAGGGCTGCTCTCTGCTTCCAGCATGGCATCTTCTTGCTGAGTCCCCACATGGTGGGAAGGTAAACAGGGTAAATGTGCGTCCTCAAGAGATAGAAGGAGGAGGCAGCTCTCTAGGGCCTCATTTATAATCCCATTCATGTGCAGCCCTCGTGGTTTAATTACTTCCCAAAAGCCCCCCCCCCCTTTATACCATCACATTGGGGTGTAAGTTACTGCATGAATTTGGGAGGGGTACAAATGTTCAAACCCGTAGTCACAAACCAGGCTTTTTCTAACACATACCTCAACACTCTTCAAGCCTCTACCCATTACTCACTTCCACATTTTTAGGTATTCATTACAGCAGTACCTTACTCTTTTAAAAATAATCCATATTCATTTTGTAGAATTGCCACAACAAAGTACTTCAGATGGGATGGCTTAAACAACAGAAATGTCTTTCCTCACTGTTCCGGAGGCTGGAAATCTGAGATCAAGGTATAAGCAGAGATGGTCTCTTCTGAGGCCTCTCTCCTCGGCTTGAAGTTGCTCATCTTCTCCCTCTGTCTTCACATGGTCTTCCTCCTATTATATACCAGTGTCCAATTTTTTTCTTCCCATAAAGACATCCGTCATATCAGATTAGGACCAATCTTAGTGACCTCATTTTAACTTTTTTTTAAATATTTATTTATTTACTTTAGTTGTACACAATGCAATGCATTTATGTGTACGTGGTGCTGAGGGTCGAACCCGGGCCACACACGTGCGAGGCGAGTGCTCTGCCACTAAGCCACAACCCCAGCCCCTCATTTTAACTTAATTACCAAATTTAAAGTCACTTTCTCCATTACAGTCACATTCTCAGATACTGGGGGTTAGGACTTAAACATGAATTTTAGGAGGACACAACTCAGCCTGTACCAGTAGGCATAGAGAACAATGGGATATAGAGTCCAGAAATAGGTAAACACAACAATTATACTACAAAGATGCCAGGGTAAATCAATGTGAGAAAGGGCAGCTCTGCAACAAATGATTCTGCTTCATATATTCTGAATATCCATCTAGGAAGAAAAAAGAGGGACATCAACCTATATATCAACTCATACTCAAAAAATTAATTCAACATTTATCATAAAGGGTAAACCTGAAACTATAAAACTTCTAAAGAAAAAAAAGGAAAAAATGTGAGCAATTTTAGGGTAAGCAAAGATTTTAAGACACAAAGAGCATTACCCAGAAAGAGTAAATGTAATGACGTGTACTTCATTTTAATGAAATCCTTCTGATCTTCCAAAAACACCCTTTAAAAAAATCAAAAAGCAAACCACCTGCCAAGAAAATATTTGCAATACACATCTCTAACAACTTGTATCCTGAATATGTAAAAATTCCTCCAACACAAAAAGAAGTTCATTTTAAAATAAGCAAAAGACTGAAACATGAAAAGATATTCAACATAGGGTAAACACTAAATTAAACTTTAGATAAAAGGTTTAAAAATCTGTGAGAAGTGGTGATAAGGAGTTAGCTAATTTTTATATAGCTTTGTAGAAAAATCATGTATGCAAAACTATTCAAAAATATTTTAAAGATGGGTAATAAATTTGAAATATTGGAAAAAAAGGACAAATTCTTAGAAAACTATATTTTATTAAAATCTATTTGAGAATAATTAGAAGACCAAAACAACTTATTGTCCTTCAAGAATATGAATCAATCCAATATTGTCCCTCTTCCCAAACACATCAAACTCAAATGATTTTACCAAATTCTATATGTTCAAGGTTAAAAAAAATTGCATAAAAAATGAGCGAACACTCCTCCATCCATTTTATGAGGTTCATTATTTAACCTTAATGCCCAAACCATACTAGAATGAAAATATTTTTAAAATGTTAATTTCATTCTAAATTAATTGCAAAAATGAAAACAAAATATTGGCAAATCAAACATATCAATGAATATAAAAGGTAGCACATGATGACCACAGGAAGTCTATTCTGGTAATACAAGGTTGATATAACTCAAATACTGGTTCGTGTAATTCACTGATTCACTAATTTAAAAATAACACAATGATTATTTAAATTGACATTGAAAAAGAAATCCCATTCATGATTTTGAAAAGATAAAATTTTTTTGCCACATAGGAACAAACAGATACTCCCTTAAATCTGACAGAGAATGTCAACAAAAAAATAAACAGAAAATATCACACTTATTAGGGAAACATTGAAAATATTTAGAGAACATCTACAAAAAGTCCACTGATGACATCAAACTTAACAAGAAAACATGGAAAAGATTCTTTTGAAGATCCTCATAAAACACACATATGTCAGATATTACCAGATCTAAATATAGTACTGAAAAACCTAGGCAGGGTTATTAAACCAGAAAAAAAAAATAAATAAAAGATGACAAGGGAGAAAAAACAAAACTCTTATTTGCCAAAGATACTATTATATATGTAGAATTTATAAAAGAATCTACTGACAAGTCATTGAAATTAATGAGTTAAAGCAAGGAACACAAAATCAACATATAAAATCAAGTGCATTTTGTAGACTAGAGTAAAACAGAAAATGTAACAATAACTAAAACAGTGTGATTTAGGGAAACCTCAACAATGGAATACTCAAGAATAAATTTAACAAAATTTATGCAAAGGTCTCATACAGAAATTATAAAACTTAATTGAAAGACTTTAAATTAATCTTCATGAGCTGGAAGATTTAAGTTAAAAATGTCAGTTTCACCAAATTGATGTAAAGATTCAACACAATTTCAGTCAAAATCCCAACGCAGATTTTGTGAAACTTGACAAGATGGTTCTAATATTTATACAGAAAGCAAAAGGCTAAAAAAGACTGAGACTCCTAAAGAAAATGATTGATGTGTGTGGGGATTTAATAAAGTATGGTGTTGGTGCAGGAACAGTAAAACTGATCAATGGAACAGAGCAAAAATATAATTACTTGTACTTCAGAGGGAATTCTGATGTTGGACAACTGCAAAACAACAAATTTGGATCCATTCCATCCACAAAATATCAATTCCAAATCAATATAAAAAGACACGATAAAGAGAGTGAAAAGACAACCCAAAAATTGGGAACAAATATTTGCAACACATAACCTACAAAGAATTCATATCTATAGAAGGAACTTCTACAATTAAATCAGAAAAAAACAAGCAACTGGTAGATAAATGAGCAAAAGATATGAGCAGGCATATGTAGAAGAAATGGCAAAAAAATATACAGAATGATACTTAATTTCATTGGTATTTACAGAAACTACATATTAAAACCACATTTCAAATACAATGCTATAGTTTGAATCTTGAGTGCCACCAAAGGCACATGCACTAAAGACTTAATTCTCAGCCTGTAGCATGATTGGGAGGTGGTAGGACCATTAAGAATAAGGCAGAATGGCAGGAAGTGATGTCATTTGGGGTGTGCCCTTGTAGGGGAGACTCCACCCCTTCCTGTCTCTCCATTTACTTCCTAACAGCCAGAAGGGAAGCAATTTTTTCCACCATGCATTTTTGCCATGGGGTAGTTCCTCACCACAGGCCCAGAAGCAATAGGGCCAACAGACCAGGGACTGAAACTTTTAGCAAAAATAAACTTTTTCTCATTACAAATTTATTATCTCAGGTATTCTGACACAGTGACAGAAAGCTAATATATTCACCAAAACAAATATGTATATCAAATGTTAGCAGGAGGTAGAACTACAGTAGATTTCAAACAAGGGTATAAATTGGTACAATCTTTTCATAACACAATCAATTTTCATTTAAAAAGTTGAAGATGTGTGTAAGCATATTCTTCAGATATTTATCTGACATTATAATCTGAATCATATTGACGTTCTAAGTTAGGACCATTTTCACCTGTAAAAATAGCCATTTGACACAGTTCAACCTAACAGAAGAATATCAATAGCAGTCACATTCAAAATAGTACAAAATAAAATGAAATAACTAACATCTGGAAGCAATCCTGAATATCTATAAACAGAATAAAAGATAACATACAGAGCATATACACAGTACACATGTAGTATGATTATTTTTACATACAATTGAAAAACATACAAAGTGGGCTGGGGTTGTGGCTCAGTGGTAGAGTACTTGCCTGGCATGTGTGCAACTCTGGGTTCAATTCTCAGCACCACATATAAATAAATAAATTAATTAAAGGTTCATTGACACTAAACATATAAAAAAATAGTCAAAAAGTATGTTTCCTAAGAAAGAAATGTGGTAAAACTATTAAGAAGAAAGTAGTACCTCTGGGAAATAGGGAAAGAAGATTTGATTGGGGATAGTCACATAAGAGTTTCAAAGCTATCAGTGATATCCCATTTCACTGGAGAGACACAGTGGTGGGGCTTCTGCTGCTTCTTAATATTGAAAAGTTAAAGTTATGTACACTTTTGCTCACAAACTATCTTCCACAAGTGTATAAGGTAAAATAAATCTCAAGCTAAACAAAACTGATACAATTTCCATACATAATAAAATGAAATACTGGAAACACCTTTCAAGGAATATGTCTGAGAATCATAATAAAAATTATGATAATAATGACTTAAATATGTCTACAAGTTGTTGAATACCTATTGTGTTCCAGATGTTTTAGATTTTCACAGATATCTATATATATCTATATGAAATCTATCTATATATTTCTATCTGTATGTCTATCTAGATATAGATTTATCTAGAGATGTATATATCTACACATATATTTATATCTTTACATCTATATATATACAAAATCTATATGTGTATATATATGTAAAAAATAAAAATATTTTAATTCCCACAAAATTCCACAGACATCATTACCACCAGCACTTACAGATATAGGTTTGCAGATATACATATACATATATAATGTATTAAATATAATAAATAATATATGCTATATATAAATAAACTTCTCCTTGAAATATATGTATATATACATGTATATTGTTATATATATATGTATATATAGTCATGTATATGTATATGACAGTCATATGTATATATATTTCAAGGAGAAGAAGTTTATTTGGGGCTCATAGTTTCAGAGGTCCCAGTCCATAGGTGGTTGACTCCTTTGCTTTGGGCCCAGGGTTAGGCAGGACATCATGGCAGAAGAGACATCATAGAGAAAAGCAGACTCAGACATGGCCATCAGGCAGCAGAGCTAGCTCTACTCAACAAGGACAAGATAGGTATCCCAAAGGCATGACTTCAGTGATCCACCTCTTCCAGCTATGCCATACCCACCTACAGTTATCACCCAGTTAATCCCTACCAGTGGATTAATGCACTGATTTGGTTAAGGCTCTCATAATCCAATCATTTCACCTCAAAACTTTCTTCCATCATCTCAAACATGAGCTTTTGGGGGGCACCCCATATCTAAACCATACATAACATTCTGCCCCTGGCCCACAAACGGACATGCTCATCTCACAGTGCAAAATATAGTTAGTACAGTTTCAAACAGTTTTATCATTTCTCAAAGGCCCAAACTCAAGTCTGCTTGGAGACTCAACAGAAAATTTCAGCATGAGCTTTCTGTTACTTCTGCTTTGGCTTAAACATTTTCCAGCATCAGAAAATGATAAATCCATCTGAATTCTAATAGAGTTGTCTTCTGTAATGTCGTAGAAGATACCTTATGGACAACTCATGACTTTCTCAGAAAGAACAGAGAAAGAGAAGGAACCAATATGGCTATAGCCATGCTTATATAGTCTTGAAGAACTAGTTTGAAAATAAGATCAACATCCCCAGAATTATAATAAGTAAGGTAAATAATGTATCCACAGTACCAAATGGTAGCAATAAGGAGCTGAACAACATTGGAATTGTGTTCTATAAGAAAATCCTCTCATTGTGATATTGGAAACCTTACTGTCATCCTTTCTTTGATCCATTACTGAAGGTTTTCCAGAATAGCATCTAAAGGTCCAGTTATCTGTCATTCTACCAATGCATCTTTTTTAATTCTTAAAAACTTGTCTTAAATAAGGGGCTGGGGACATGGATCAATGGTAAAGTGCTTGTCTGGCACACGCAGAGGCCCTAGGATCAGTCTACAGCAGGAAGAGGGTTGTTTTGTTTTGTTTTGTTGGTTTTTGGTTTTTTTTTTTTTTTTTTCAGTCTCCAATGTTCTGTTTTTCCTTCCTCTTATCTTCAGAAGGCCCTTCTGCAGAGTTTCAACTTAACAAATCTGAGCACTAGGGCCCAAACTGTCTTGCCCTGCTCCAGGCACAGCGAGCGCGACAATGGAGGCATGAAACATGAGCCTGATGGCCTCCTCAGGGCGGCACCCACATATTCCAGTCCTGTCGCCTATGTCAAGCCTTGCAGATACACCTACTTAGATAGTGATAATCTAAGGTTTGGCTGTATCTCATTGTCACTCAGAGTCCCTGCCTCTACACATGTACATGGCTTCTGTACAATGCAGAGGAAATCTGTAGACCTCAGATTTTAAAACTTGAGATCCCAGTTCCCTGTTCCTCTTTTGAGCATGTCACAACTAGGGATAGGAGCTCCCACTATTTGGTTGCTATTTTAGAAAGTTTATCTGCCCTTTTCATTTCCAAATAATGGTCATAAACTTAGAGAACAGAACAGCTTCAGTCCTGAGAAGTCTTTTGCTAAATGGTTTAAAAACCTCATGACTGTATAATGCAAACTAATCTTAAGATTTAACCAGAAAACCATGACAGGAATTCCAAACATTTTTTAAAAAATATTTGTTGTTCACTCCTGTAATAATGTTCGTTGAAAATAAATCTTGAGTCCAGTTTGCCTGAGTAACAATGGGAGTTGGGGTGGGAGGAAAGCCTGGTACACCTGCTGGTCAGCAGAAGTCAGTAGAATTTCAGACTCCACCCTGAGGCTGCAGAGGAAAAGGGGAAATATCCCCAATCACCATCCTCAAGTAGTGAGAATCAGACAGGAGGGCACAGCAAACATGTAGCCTGACTTCTTTGGAAACACCCCATTAAAGGTCCTTTGGAGCTTCCCAGAAGGTAGCATGTTTGTCCCTTAAACTTCAGTGGCTTCAGGTTTACTGACAATTCTAACTGAGATTCTAAGTCGCCAGTTAGCAAAAGAAGTGGCAGCTTTGATCATGTCAGATGTGAAAACTAACAGCGATCTGGTCTCCGGAGGGATAAATTGTCTCTGTAAAGAAATAAATAAAGTAGCTCTAAATGGACAAGACAGAGAAAACTGAGAACACTTTCTGGGAAATGGAGAAAGCATCTTCCTTTTTCGACAAGAAACATGATTAAATTTCCCATACATCAACACCAACAGCATCTTAGCGTGGAGATCCCTGTGGCCCTTGAGGTCCCTCACACAGGACCCTCCACCTGCAGATGAGCAGATGCAAGCCCTGGAGAGGAAAGCAGGTACTCAAAGACACACAGCAGGTGCAGGAGCTCTGACCTGCCCAGCACTACCTGCCCTCGATTTCCCCGTTGACATCCAACCAAGATGCAACAGCGAGTACATTTTAAAATTTAGTAATGAGAAAATTAATGCAACTTGAACATTTAATTATATCACCATTTCCCAAAAGTGTCTTTTGGAAGTTATTGTTCCCACAAGCAGTCTGAGAACAAGGAACTCTGTGGTGCAATAAATTTGAGAACTGCTTCAAATTATATTGCCCTCTTGAGGCTCCATAAGGCATTCTAGCTCATCAGTGCCTCTAAGAAGCCTGTCGCTAAAGCATCAGTTTGATTTTGTTTGACCCCATATTTCTCAAATGTATTTGTCTTGCAGAAACATTTCCTTGATAGCATCTACCTTTTCACATCCAAAGAACTGACTATCTGGGAAACTCACTGCAAAGTCAAACCAATGATGAGGAGCTCCAGTCACTATTGCAACATGATTACTAAATTGTTTTAGTTGTATTTTTTTAATATAATTATCATGAGAAGCTACTAAGTGAGAGGAGCTTTAGCAGAAGTTGATGATTTAAAAAGGAAAGCAAATGAATACAACTTTACTGTTGCAAGACCCAAACAAAGGTAGCATTATTACACTATTCTTGGTTAGAATAACCAGCATGAGGAAGAACAGGAAATGCTTCTATATATTGGTTAGCAAAAACCTTACAAAAAAATTACAATACTAACTATATACATAATGGGAGGTTCACCATGAAAGGTCAATGTCTGTAAGAGTGACAATTTGGAAAGGAATCTAGAATAGAAAGGTCAAGGACAAATGATTGAGATCTTTACAAGCCCAGATTTTTGCTTTCTATGTGTGTGTGTGTGTGTGTGTGTGTGTGTGTGTGTGGACACGCGATGCACCTAATATATAAGAAAAGCAAGAAGATTAAGTTGGAATATTCCAAGTCCTAAAAGCAATGAAGGGTAAATACTTTGGGGACTTCCCACTTTGACCATGACTGTGGTTTTTTGTTTTTTTTTTTTTTTTTTTTGTTTTTGTTTTTTTTTTTTTTTTTTGCTGGAATTGAAAAGAAAGTTGAAGAAAGTTTTATTCCTACAGAGGAATAAAACTGTTAGAATGCTCTCTTTCAAGGGACTTGGGGTGTGTGTGTTGGGGGAGGGGGGAATTAAAGAACTTAACCAGAGAAGGAACAAAAAGCATAAATGATTAAGATATGCTTCACTGGGACTGTTTTCTCAGACTGAGGGCTCACTGACTTTCACCTTCAAGGGCATCATTTCTGTCAGGGACTGACCCCTTTTCTGAAATCCACCCTACTCCCAAGCACAAAAGCAGGCCAGTGCAGACATGATCATTCCTGGGGCACAGCTGATTGGTCCAAGGCTATCATGTGACACATGCTGGATGTGGGAGCCTCTCTTGGGCATTTGATATTGATTTTCATTGAGGGTGTGTTAATCTTTGGCCTGCTGCACTCTCACCTTTTATCATGCAATTCATTTTGCATTCTGTTTTGCATCCTTTTAACACTTCACTTTCTGTTTTAGATCACCAAGAAATGGCCCTTAGAAATCTCACAAAGCTGGCCATGTTGGCTCACTGACCCAGTATTATTTACTGACCAATATGCCTGGCTTAGATGGAGCATGAACATGATACAAAGAAAAAGAGACTCATGTTCATCTTCTTCACAACTCTCTGTGCTACCCTGTTCTGAGCTGTGATCTGTAGGTTAATCTCATTCCAGTCACACACTTTAAATCCTGGCATTGCAAATCACCTCTTGTTATTTTTTTTTTTAATAGTTTGGCTAACTTTGCCCACTTAAACTTGGAAACCATTTACCAAATCTGTAGTAAAAATTCAAATAAAATTATTATCGATTGAGAAATGTACCAATTGATTTGAGAAAGAGCTGCCATTTTACAATGTTAGGTCTTCTTAGAAATAAATTGAGAATAAATAAAGTTTATGCAAAAGTAACACCCAATCTTTTATTGTATAAAATCAAAATGTCCATGTAGCCCAAAATAATAATAAATATAAGTAAAAGAAACAGGCAAATGACAATCTAGGAAAAATCAGGAAATAATTATCCTAATATATTAAACACATTTTTAGAATACTAAGAAAAAACAAAATCATCTAGGAGATACAATGGCAAAGGCTCATGGAAAAAGGCAAGTCACCAATTATCAATGCCCCAAATACAGTTTAATAAAAATATTCCTATCACTAGTAATGGGATAAATAATAATTATAACCAAATTCAATACCATTTATTGTATTCCATGAATAAAGAACTGCTTAAACATTTTATGTACCAACCCACTCAATTATCACAGACTTGAGGGTATAGATAAAATTGTACCAGTTTTGCAGGTGAGTAAATTAGTCAAAGAGAAAACAAATCACTTATTCAAGATAACACATCTTTGAACTAAGAGATAAAAAAATATGAGCAGGGCACGGTGGCGCGCACGCCTGTAATCCCAGCACAATTTAGTAACTCAGGAGCTGAGACAGGAGGATCGCGAGTTCAAAGCCAGCCTCAGCAATGGCAAGGCACTTAGCAACTCAGTGAGACCCTGTCTCTAAAGAAAATACAAAAAAGGGCTGGTGATGTGGCCCAGTGGTCGAGTGCCCCTGAGTTCAATCCCCGGTACCAAAAAAAAAAAAAAGAAAAAGAAAAATACAAAAAAAAAGGGGGGGGGGGGCTGGGGATGTGGCCCAGTGGTCGAGTGTCCCTGAGTTCAATCCCCGGTACAAAAAAAAAAAAAAGAAATTAACCAAGGTATCTGGTTCCAGAGGAGATGTCTTAGCATAAGTACTGTTCTGACTGGCAAAAAAAAAAAAAAAAAAAACAGTGAGCTGGGGATGTAGCTTAGTGGCAGAGCACTTGCTTAGCATGTGTGAGGTCCTGGGTTCAATCCTCAGCACAGGAAAAAAAAAAAAAAAACAACAACCAGGAACAAAGCCAACCCACAACAGCTTGTGCTGGGTCCAATTTTGCTATATATTTTGTGAATATTATATCCTACATACATAATGCTTGTCACTAAGTACTTTTTATCATCATTATTTTTATGCTAATAACACTTGAAATTAGCTTTAGAAAGTTCAAAAATGATTTTAGATAACTCATAATCTCTGTATAATCAAATCTTTTGAAAATTGGAAAATTTCCATTAGCCAAACGTGCAGGCCTAAGTGATATTAATGATGATGACAGTCACTAATTAATAACAGTAACTGTGACTTACATTTTTTTTTTCTGGAATGTGTTACTTTATTTGTGTCAGGCTGTGCTCTAAAGTCTCTCAAGAACCCTTTTATAATCATTTTTCCATTTCTTCACTGAGGGAAACAGAGAGTTAAATAAATTGCCTGCCATCACTGGGCAGGTAAGCAGCTATGCCAGCCTATAAGTTGGGGACACCTGACTCCTGAATTTATGTTCCTAACCTGTTTACCCTGCTGATTGTTATAAGAAGCAATTGCCCTGACCAAATCTTTCCCTTCATGCATATGAAAATAATTGTAACAGGATGGTCCTAAAGTTCATGGTGTTTTCCAATTTGAACTTGAATCATGAGACCACCTTTGTTTACATTTTATTTGACTGACAGTCCAAATTGAAACACATAAAGCCTTTGGCTAAACCAGAAGATCTAACTTAATTGGCATATATTCAAATGCTGTGTCCTATAATCTGCCTACTTGGGGTTTCTCAGAGTATAGTCTGATCCTTACAAAGGTATCTGCTTCTCAAACTAGATTAATCCTCACTGGCTTCCAGTGGAGGATGCAGTTACAGGGAACTGAAAAGTCCCAAAGGCAGATGTCATTAAATCCCAGTAAATCTCCAGCAGGTCTGACAGCCCACCTACATAGGAAAGTGGACAGAGAGAAAAACACTCTTAGCTGGTGTTAAGCACTCAATCATTTCTTTCTCAGAAATGAAGATCAAAAAACCTAAAGCCGTGACTTTATTCCTTTCATGCTAAGTCTTATCAGTCAATATGTTACCAACTAGTGTAAGTCACTGCTGAGACCCAAAGAAAGCCCTGTCATCAAATTTCCCTGCTGCCCAAGGAGCTAGTGAAACATCTGCTGAAATTAACTTCATAAATAAAGGGTGATTGAATTTGGAGTTTTCTGCACAAAAAATGCAAGTTAGCATGTAGGAGGGGCATGAAAATGAGAGTGGTTCAGTTTTTAATGCAGAAATTTTAAATTCAAATGTGTATCCCACTTTGTATTTTAGTTTATTTTGGCTTCCTTCATTTATAGGATTTAGGAGAAAGACATGAATGCTAAGTGAAAATGCCCTTTTAATTAAATGTTTCCAAAACAGATAGAAAATGGAAAAAACAACACAAAAGAAAAAAAAAATTCATTACTAACCTTAAGGCAGTCCTATGGCCAAGAGGAAACATCTATTATGAATCCCAGACTTAGCTCAGCTAAATGAAAACATTAATCATGTCTGTATCATTTGAAAATTCTGTGCCATGGCAGCTGTTAATTTGGAAGAGAATAATGATGCCAGCTGCAACAGGATCCAGTCCTCAGCATTTAGATCCCTGCCGATAACTCCCTGTCTATACCAAGCATCCCCTCCCTCCTTCTTTCAGGGCACAATAAATATACCAAGAAAGATCTCCATTAGCTAAGAGGTTTTCCAGGAAAAGGCCAAACTTCCTGACTGAATGACTTTTGCCCAGTTCCCCAGCCATGGCTCTGCCCTAGTCCTGGGCATCACTGTACTTTATCATGACAAACCCCCTGAAGTTCCCTAACACAGCTTGCCAGCCTCTCTCCTTGCCATTCCAGCTAGGCAGCTCCCCAGAGTCAGGATGCATCAAACCAACTGTTTCCTCTGTCCCACCCCTCCACCCCTCTGCCTTGGCACAGCTCATGCTGCTGGCCTGCAACCTTCTACTTAGGACAGAGTTCTTCGAGGGCAGCCACCAGACATGGTTAATCTCTTTCCACAATGCCTCATCACAAAGATATCAGAATGTTTTTTGAGGATGGTGAGGAGTTTGAGAGTGGGGACAAATACCTTGGGTTTATCAGAGACTGTTCTAGATGCTGCAGATATTGTCATATAAAACTATGAAAGGTGGGATCATGAGTCTCACATAATAGCTGGTAAAATGAATGCTCAGCTGATTAAACAACTTGCCCAATGTAACATCAATGGAAGTCAAATATGGGTTGAGATGAACTCTGGACTCTACCTCCCTACTCTGGGAAAATGAGTGCCTAACATCTCTCTTTGTAGACATGTATCAGAATCCCTCTAGATCCTGGAGCCAATTCTCAATCTATGTGACTTTTTATCATCCTATCCCATTTTATAAATCTTTATAAAGTTGGGTATCCAAACATCAGCTAAACACTATAAAAGATTTAGAAGGTGAACAGGAGTTTCTCATAGCCCCTGAATTTAAAACACATTATTATGCTCACATCAAAGTGGCTTCCGCCTACCAAGCTTCATTCAGTTCAGATAGTTCCTATGAAGTTGCACCTACAGAATAGATGCATGTCATTTTCCCCTGTCCAACACTTACTATAAGCCCCCAACACATTGGTAATACCTCCTCTCCAACTTCATTCATGGAATCTCCATCCTCACATTTCATCTACTTGGTGAAACTACTACTACTACTAGAGGAACTTGTTACTCTAAGAAAAATATAAGCACAGGACTCAAATGAGGTCAACCAGATTTTCTCCCCAAAATTTGAATCCTATACCAAGTAACCCAAAGACTGTAGCTGGAACTGGGGTAATTCTAATAGCCCCTCAAAGAAATTGCTGTCCCACTGTTCTGACACCAAATACCAAGATCCTTGAAGCCATGCTGGTTCTTCTCTCTCTCTGAGCCCTCCAAGTCTTTTTTCTAAATATCTCCTTGCTTTTCTTATGTTAGTTCAGCATTGTTTCTGTCCCCTGCAATAAAAAATGCTAACCAGCATAACCAATAATATGTATAAATGACAGGACTCCTCTTCCTTTCTTGAAAAAAGTGCAGGAATCACCTTTTCAGCATTTTCACTAAAGCTAGAATGCATCAAGTATCCATAAATTATAATATGGATACAATAAAATATCCATAAAAATAATCCATGATTGTTAAGTATCCATAAAGCTTTTTAGAACTATCCTTGTCAAGTAAATACCTAGGTAATGTTAGGATTATAAACCACAGAGACAGATATGAATGTTTACAAATCATATTTTTGTATCTGGGGGGGGGGGAAGAAAAATATTCTAAGTGAAAGGGAAATATCAGAGATAAAGTTAGCATTCAATTTTCAACACAAAAAAAGGATGGCCATATTATAATAGCAAATGTCTAAGTCCTTACGGTAACTAAGCAAGTCTCATTCTTCCTATAACAAAAGAGGCTTGGAAAGATTCAGTAGCTTATCCAAAGTTACAAACCTAGACATTTAAATATCACTGGTCTCACATCAAAGTCAAACTTTGCCCATTGTGAAACTCTGCTTCTAAGTAGCATAATTCATTGTACTCCACCCAAAAGATTCAACTATCATTTAACTCAGGTATTAAGCTTCCACCAAAGCAGTTCTCTAAGCTGCCCAAGATGAGCAGAAACGGATCCTATCCACCTCTATAACTGGGTCCTTCTTTGATAAGTACACAGGTATGAGGATTGCTTCATCAGGGAGGAAGACAAAGATCCACAACATGGAGACAATCCACAAACTGTTTCATTGCCTTTAGTTAAGCAAGAGAGTTTCAACCTCTGAGATTCAATGTTAAAAATATACTGCTTTATAGGTTGGTTGAACAACAATATAAACGTATTTAACATTCCTGAACTATACATTAGAAATGCTTATGCTAAATTTGTCATGCATGCTTTACTACAATTAAAAATTTTAAAAAAATTATATATATAGTTAAGCCAAAGTCAATTTCATGGCACATCTACTCAGCCGGCTCCCCTGGGAAATATGATGCAGGCTGTCTTCTGCCACATGCCCTAATGTACAAATCTTTACCATCAAGCTTTCAGGGACAGATAGGTCAGCCCTGCGGAACCCTGAGCACTAGCATTATCAAATCAGGATGAGGAATTAGAGGATATTCAGCACCCTTCAAGAATACAAATAATTTCCACACATCAAATGCATTTCCAATAAGTGAAAAGTTGCAAAGAAAGGTTCATTCTAAAATAATTCCCATTCTAATGAAAATAAGAGCTTTAAATTCAACGTGGTAAACACCACACACCACAGAGATAAAGAAATTTTCTTATGCCATGGAGTCCCAAGAGCCCACTTGTTCCATAAACAGTTGGGAGTGTATTACACATTTTTAGATGCAGAAACATTTACCCTTGTTCTCCATGAAGCATACTCTAGTATGGGAGGCATCAAGTCAACAGAATATCTCACATGAAAAGCAAGCCATGTTCAGTCTGATAATTGCAAAAGGCTATACTAGTTGACAGTGCAAAGAACAAAAGGGTGCCCTGCAAAGCCATGAAGCAGAATTACCAGTGAGAGATAAGAAGAGGTTGCCAAAACACTTAAAAGGAAAAACTAGAGAAGGAAGGAGATGTCCAGGGGAGACACCTCTCTCTCTCTCTCTCTCTCTCTCTCTCATATATATTTGTGTATACGTGTGTGTGTGTGTGTGTGTGTGTGTGTGTGTGTGTGTATTAAAGCTCCAATATATTCCTGGGAATCTTCAAAGCTATACATGTGCATACATATGCTTAGAAAAGAACTAAAAGGGCCCTAATTTCTCAACTCTGAAGAACCTTTAGATAGAGCAAGCAGAAAGTGAAGGTTAAGGCAAAAGTGGAAACTGCCTGCCAGAGCACTGAAAACACACTCCAACACAAAGCCCCTTCGAAAAAGTCTGGGTAACTTAATGATTCAAGCCATTAAGGAAATATTTATGTAATCATCTGACCACTAAATAAGTCATCAGAACTTCAGTGGCCACACAAGACAAAGGATACAGACTTTACAGAATTCATTCAGAAAATTCTCCAAGCAAATAAACAGAAACAGCAACAAAACCAAGGGAAGCGGGGCGGGGACAGAGATCTGATTTCTAGAGTTGCCATATAATGTTATTTAAAATATTCAGCTTTCAAAAGTAATCATGAGACACGTAAAGAAACAGAAAAATAAGATTCATACATAGAGGAGATAAGTAGTCAATAGAAACTATCCCAACGGGGAAGGAGGGGAAGGGAGGGGGCAAAAGGATGAAGAAGAAAAAAAAAAGATGGTAGAATGAGATGGATATCATTACCCTAAGTACATCTATGAAGTCATGAATGGTGTGAATATACTTTGTATACAACCAGAGATATGTAAAAATGTGCTCTAGAAATATAATATAAAATGTAATAAATTCTGCTGTCATTTCTAACAACTTAGAATAAAAAATAAATAAATTTGAATACAAAAGAAAGACTATAAATTAGACTTACTAGACAAAGACTTTAAATTGGGTATTATAAATATGGCCAGAGGAACAAAGGGAACCAGATTTAAAGAATTAAAGGAAAGTACTGGAAAGTCTCACTTGATAGCCCAAGAGAGACAGTAATTATGAAAAAAAAAAAATCAAACATAAATAAAAAAAAAAAAACACTGGAAGGGCTCAAGAGCATGTTTGCACTGGCAGAATAAAGAATCAGGAAATTTGACGATAAGCCAATTAACATTATCTACTCTGAAGTACAGAAAGAAAAAAGAATAAGGGAAAATGAAAAGAGCCTCCTTTGAGGCACACCAGCATATTTCTAATCAGAGTCTCAGAATAACAAGAGTGATAAAAAGAAACAGAAGCAATATGAATAAATAATAGTAGAAAACATCTCAAATATGATGGGTAGCATTAATCTTCACATTCAAGAAGCTCACAGAACTCCAGGTAAGATAAAGAGATTCACACCTAGGTATGAAACTGTCAAAAGCCAAAGAAAAGAAATACCCTTGAAAGTAACAAGAAAAAAGTGATTCATTACATACAAAGGATCCTCAAGAAGCTCAATAGCTGACCCCAGAAGGCCCAGGTTCAATCCCCAGCACTGCAAAAACAAACAAAACTTATCAACCAAAAACTATATCCACAAAAACTTCCATTAAAGAAAATCCCAAGACTAGATACCTTTACAGGTGAATTCTACCAAACATTTGAAAAGGAATTAACAATAATCCTAGAAAAAGTCTTCAAAACAAAATAAAATGAGAGAGAGAGAGAGAGAGAGAGAGAGAGAGAGAGAGAGAGAAGAAGAAGAAGAAGAAGGAGGAGGAGGAGGAGGAGGAGGAGGAGGAGGAGGAGGAGAAGGAGAAGGAGGAAGAAGAAGAGAAGGAGGAAGAGGGGGAGGAGGAGGAGGAAGTGGAAGAGGAGGAGGGATGAGGGGAAAAGAACACTTCTTATTGTAAGGAGTCAGTATTATCCTGATACTAAAAGCAGACAAAGATATTGCAAGAAAATAAAGCTATAAATCAAGATCCCTTATAAATATAGATTCAAAATTTCTCAACAATATTAGTAAACCAAATCTGGCAATATATAAAAAGAAAAGGATTATATAAATCTTATCAAAGCAAGATTTATGCCAGGAATTCAAAGTTGATTGAAAGTATGAAAATAAATCAATATAATACAGCTTATCAATATTAATGGACAAAGACCACATGATTATCTCACAGATACAGAGAAAGCATTTAACAAAATCATTGGATTTTCATAACACTCCAAAAAAGTAGAAATACCAGGGAACTTTCTCAGCTTTCTATAGTCACCTACAAAACCACATAGCTAATAGCCTACTTGTGGATGCTTTCTCCAAAACTATTGGAAATAACAGAAGATTGTCATTGTTATCATTTATATTCAGTATTTCCTGGAGGTTCTAACCAGGGAAATTACAGTCAGGAAAAACAAATTAAAAATGTCTAGGTTGGAAAGGAAAAACTAAATTTATTCCTTTTCAGATAAAGCATAATCTTATACATCAAAAATCTTAATGAATATACATGAATTCACACACATGCACACACAACTATAACTAAAACACTGAGAGCAGAGATTTCACAGAATACAAAAGCGATATATAAAAATCAGTCCTATTTCTATACAATAACAAGGAGCAATCCAAAAAGGAAATTAAGAAAATAAATGGATTTATCAGTCTGAAAAAAATATTTAAGATTAAATTTAACACAAGAAGGTCAAGACATGTACATTGGAAACTACAAAACATTACTGAATAAAATTGACCTATGTAAATGGAAGATATACTATGTATATAGACTGGAAAACTTAATATTATTAGAATGGCAAAATTATCAAGACTTATCTATAGATTGAAAGCAATTTCTATCAAAATCCCAGCTATCAGTTTTTTCAGAATTTGATAAACTGATCCAAAAAGTCATACAGCAATGCAAAGAATCAAAAATAGCCACACACACACACACACACACACACACACACACACACACACACACAAAACCTTGAAAAAGAACAAAGTTGTATGACTCAGATTTCTTGATTCCAAAAGTTATAGTAATTACAAGAGGGTGGCAGTGGCATAAGGATATGAGTACAGATCAATTGGAATAGAATTGAGAGCCTGGAAATAAATCCTTCACTTGCTGGTCAGTTGATTAAGTAAGGGTGTCAAGACAATTCAATAGAAAAAAGAACAGTCTATTCAGCAAATAGTGCCAAAACATCTAGATTTCCAAGAGCAAAACGATGAAATTGGATGGCTACCCTGCAACATGTAAAAAAAGGTAACTCAAAACAAATCAATTACCTACAGTGAGAACTAAATTTATAGACCTATTAGAAGCAAACAGAATAATCTTCAACATCTTGGATTAGGCAATACTTTCTTAGATATGACAACAAAATCACAAGCAATGAAGAAGAAAAGTAGATAAACTGGAATTCACCAAATTTTTTTAAAAAATTGTGTTGCATGGACACTATGAATGAAGGGGAAAGACACCTATAGGAAAAAGTATTTGCTAGTCATAATCTAATAAGGGACATAAACTGATAAACTGATAAGCTGAGCCAAAAAGTCATACAGCAATGCAAAGAATCAAAAATAGCCACACACACACACACACACACACACACACACAAAAAAAAAAAAAACAAAAACACACAAAACCTTGAAAAAGAACAAAGTTGTATGACTCAGATTTCTTGATTCCAAAAGTTATAGTAATTACAAGAGGGTGGCAGTGGCATAAGGATATGAGTACAGATCAATTGAATAGAATTGAGAGCCTGGAAATAAATCCTTCACTTGCTGGTCAGTTGATTAAGTAAGGGTGTCAAGACAATTCAATAGAAAAAAGAACAGTCTATTCAGCAAATAGTGCCAAAACATCTAGATTTCCAAGAGCAAAACGATGAAATTGGATGGCTACCCTGCAACATGTAAAAAAAGGTAACTCAAAACAAATCAATTACCTACAGTGAGAACTAAATTTATAGACCTATTAGAAGCAAACAGAATAATCTTCAACATCTTGGATTAGGCAATACTTTCTTAGATATGACAACAAAATCACAAGCAATGAAGAAGAAAAGTAGATAAACTGGAATTCACCAAATTTTTTTAAAAAATTGTGTTGCATGGACACTATGAATGAAGGGGAAAGACACCTATAGGAAAAAGTATTTGCTAGTCATAATCTAATAAGGGACATAAACTGATAAACTGATAAGCTGAGCCAAAAAGTCATACAGCAATGCAAAGAATCAAAAATAGCCACACCAAAATATCCAAAATATGTGAAGAATTCTTAAAACCAGATAGATAGATAGATAGTAGGTAGGTAGGTAGGTAGGTAGATAGATAGATAGAGAACCCAATTATAAAAATAGGCAAAGGATTTTGTGTATGTGTGTGTGGTGCTGGGGATTGAACCCATGGCCTTGTGCATGTAAGGCAAGCACTCTACTGACTGAGCTATGTCCCCAGCCCATGCAAAGGATTTAATAAATACTTCTCCAAAGATGATACACAAATGGCCAATAAGCATATGACAACATGCTCAACATCATTAACCATTAGGGAAATGCACATCAAAACCATTACATATCACCTTGCATTGACTCAGTGGTTACATCATAACAAGTAGGGCAAAGATATGGAGAAATTACAAACATTTTCATTGGTGGTGGGAATGTAAGTGCAGCTTCTTTGGAAAGAAAGGTTTGCAGTTTCTCAAAGAGTTAACCATAAAATTACCATGATATAGCAAGTCCATTCCTAATTATATATCGCAGAGAACTGAAAACATGTCCACACAAAAACTTGTGCATGAATGTTCATGGCAGCATTTCACAGTAGCCAAACTCTGGGAGGGGGGGATGTACACCAACTGATTAATAGATAAATAAACCTAGCATATATATCTAGTGGAGCATTTTATTTAGCCATTTAAAAGCAACAGAGTACTGATGCATGCCACAACATAGATAAATGTTGAAAAATGCTAAATAAAAGAAGCTAGATTTTAAAAAGATCACATATTTTATAATTCATCTTATATATATTGTCCATAATAGGAAACTACATAGAGAAAGAAAGTAGACCAATGGTTATTGGGGGGGGGGTAGGGATGGGGAGAGGAGAGAATGAGATGTAACAGCTAATGGATATGGGTTTTCTTTCTGAAATGATGAAAATATTCTGGAATTAAGGAGAGATGATGGTTGTGAAACTATGACTACACTATAAGCACTGAATTCTACATTTCTACAGAGTGAACATCATGGTTGAATTTTATCTTAAAAAAAACTGTTACTGAAAAATAAATTCAATAGGACCATCGATCTCTGTAAAATGACTGCACTGTGTGTAGTCCTGTGAATTGCAGCACTACAGCTACCTGGCATGAATATGAAGTGTCCTGTAAGTACATCATTATCAGAATATCACTGTATATGGTTTGCAAGTATTATCTCCATTCTGTAGGTTGCCTTTTTGCTGTCTTGACTATTTCATCCATCTGCTATACAGATTTTTAGTTTGATGGGATCCAATTTGCTTATTTTTTTGCCTTTGTTGCTTGTCTTTTGGATGCCATATCTAAAAAATAATAATTTCCAATATCAATGTCAAGGAGCTTTTTCCCTGTATTTTTACAGTAGTTAACTGTATCTTAACTGCAGTTAAGATCTTACATTTAAATCTTTAATCCATTTTGAGTTAATATTTGTGAGTGATGTCAGATAAAGGTTCCAAATTTGCATGTGAATATCCAGTTTTCCCAATGCCATTTATTTATCTTTTTATCTATATATATATATATATATATATATATATATATATATATATATAATGTTGGTGGTGGACACAATACCTTTATTTTATTTTTATGTGGCGCTGAGGATCAAACCAAGTGCCTCACACATGCCAGGGGAGTGCTCCATCACTGAGCCCCAGCCCCAGCACTCCCATCACCATTTATTGAAGAGAATATCCATTTCCCCACTGTAAGTTCTTGTAGTCAGTGCCAAATATTAGTTCACTATATAGGCTTAGTCTGGGTTCTTGATTCTGTTCTATTGGCCTGTGTATTGGTATTTATGCAGTACCATACTGTTTTGATTATTACAGTTTGCTAATAGAGTTTGAAATCAGGAAATATGATGCCTACAGTTTTGGTATTTTTGCTCAAAGTTACTTTAGCTATTTGGGTCCTTTATGAAGGTCTACATGAATTGGGGGATTTTTTTCCTATTTCTCTGAAAAATGTCATTGGAATTTTGATAGCAATTGCTTTGAATATATAGAACACTTTGGGTGGTATGGATATTTTAATGGTATTAATGCTTCTAGTCCGTGAACACAGAGTATCTTTCTATGTGTTTGTGTCTTCAATTTCTCTCATTGATGTCTTTTGGTCTTTCATATACAGTCTATCACCTCCTTGGTTAAATTTATTGCTAAGTATTTTAATATATTTGATCTATTATAAATGGGACTGCTTCATTTCTTTTTCACATAGATTGTTGTTGATGTATAGAAACTCAATTGACTTTTGTATGTTGATTTTGCAACCTGCAACTTTTAACTTATTTATTAGTTCAACAAATTTCAGGCTAATAACCTTGTTGTATAAAAAAGATATAACGATTGTAAATATTTATACCCCCAACATCAGAGCACCTAAAAATATAAACCAAATATTAACTGTTCTGAGTTTTTTGTGAAGTTCTTACAGTTTTCTATGTGTCTGATCATGTCATCTGCAAACAAACCATTTTACTTCTTCCTTTTCTATTTGGATGAGTTTTCTTTTTCTTCCTAAATTACTAAGACTTTCAGTACTGTGTTAAAAAGAAGCGGGTGAAAACGGGCATCTTTGTTCTTGATTTATGTGTGTGTGTGTGTGTGTGTGTGTGTGTGTGTGTGTGTGTGTGTGTGTGTGTGTGTATGAGAGGCGGGGTGGCAAACCCAGGACCTCTCTGCCATTGAGCTAATCTCCAGCCATTTTTTTTTTTTTTTTTTAATTTTTGAGACAGGGTCTCACTAAGTTGCTAAGGCTGGCTTCAAACTAAGATCTTCCTGTCTCAGCCTCCTAACTACTGGACTATAGGTGTGCGCCACCAAACCCAGAACTGTTCCTGATCTTAGAGGAAAAGGTTTCAGCCCCTCACCACTAAATGTAATAGGTTTGTGATACATGGCCTCTATTAAGTTTGGGGACAATCCTTCTATACCCAATGTTAAGATTCTTCTAACAAGAATGCACATTGAATTTTGTGAAATGCTTTTTCTGTATCTATTGAGATGATAATTTTAATTCTTCATCCTATAAATGTGGCATATCATATTTATTTATTTATTTAGAATCATCTTTGCATCCCAGGGATAAATTTCCTTACTATGTTTGGTGATGCCATGATACTTTAAATATGCTGTTTAAGTGTGCCAAATATTTTGTTGAGAATTTTGGCAGCATAGTCATCAGAGTTATTGGCCTGAAATTTTATTTTCTTATAGTGTCCTTATTTGACTTTAGTATCAGTGTAACTAGACTTATAAAATAATCCTGGAAGTATTCTTTCCTCTTCAATTTTTTGGAATAGTTTGAAAAGGACTGGCATTAATTTTTTAAATGTTCAGTAGAATTATCCCTTGAAGCCATCATGTCCTGAGCTTTACTTCATTGGTAGATTTTAGATTACTGATTTAATCTCCTTACTCACTGGAAGGTTGTAGGTATCTAAAAATTTATTTATTTCTTCTGGATTATTCAATTTATTGGCCTATTATTGCTCATAGTAGTCTCATGATCCTTTGAAATTTTGTATCAGTTGTAATGTAATATCTCTTCCTTCATTTATAGTTTTAATTTACTTAAGCAAGCTCCTACTCCCTCTCTCTCTAAAAGTCTAGCTAAAGGACTATTTAGAATGAGAGGGAGTTTTAGTTTTTCACATAATTAACACTTCATTTCATCAATCTTTTTACTGTTTTTTCTAGTCCTTATTTCATTTATGTATGCTTTAATCTTTATTATTTCCTTTCTGTTGTTGTCTTTGGCCCTAGTTTGTTCTTTTTCTAGTTCTTTGAGTTGTAAAATTAGGTTCCCTATTTGAGTTCTTTACTTTCCTTTTTTTTATTAGAGTATCATATTTACACATAGTATTTGGGTTCCTTTTGATATAATTATACATATGAAGACTTTGATTTCAATCCCCATTGCCCCTTCCGTTTCCTTCCTTCCTCCCTCCCTTTTTTCTCTCCACTGATTTTCCTTTCACTCCTTTATTTATTTTTCATTGGTACTTTCTATATATATATAAAGAAGATATTGCCTTTGGTAATTTTTGTATGAATATAACATGATTCTGTTAGGTTCATTTCATATTTCTTCCCCTTTCCTTTCTTCCTGCCTCCTTTTCATTCTCCTACTTCTATTTCACTGATCGTCTCTATATCTTTATGATATTTGATTTCCTCCACAACTACTTTCTTTCCCTTATTTTGCTCCAGTTTCCACATATGAGAGAAAATATTTGGATTTTCTCCATTTCCATCCATTTACCAGCAAATGCCATTATTCATTCTTCTTTATGCCTTAGTGGAACTCCATTGTGTATCTATACCACATTTTCTTTATCCATTCATCTATTGATGGGCATCTGAGCTGATTCCATAATTTGACTATTGTGAATTGTGCTGCTGTAAACATTGTAGTGGCTGTTTCATTACACTATGCAGATTTTAGTTCTTTGGGATAAATACCAAGGAGCAGGATAACTAGGTCATATGGTAGTTCCATTGCTAGTTTTGTGGGGAATCTCCACATTGCTTTTCAAAGTAGCTGTACAAATTTACAGTCCCACCACCATTGTACCAGTGTACATTTTCCTCAAATCCTCACCAGCATTTATTAGTATTCATGTTCTTAATAATTGCCATTCTGACTGGAGTGAGATGAAATCTTAGTGTAGTTTTGATTTGCATTTCCCTGATTGTGATGGTTCTTACGTATTTTTTCATATATTTGTTGGCCATATGTATTTCTTCTTTTGAGAAATGTCTGTGTTATGGTGTATATATTGTGTGTCCCCCAAAGCTCATGTGTGAGACAATGCAAGAAAGTTTCAGGTGAAATAATCAAGTCATGAGAGTTTTAACCTAATCAGTGCATTAACTTCCTGATAGGGATTAACTGGGTGGTAATTGTAGGCAGGTAGGGTGTGGCTGGAGGATGTGGATCCTTAGGGCATGACATTGGGGTTCATATTGTATCCTTGGTGAGAGGAAAAGCCCACCCCCCTTCCTTCCTGGTTCCATGTTCTGAGCTGATTTCCTTGACCACACTCTTCCACCATGATATCCTGCCTTACTTCAAGCCCAGAATAACAGAGTCAGCCACCTATAGAACGAGACCTTGGAAATTCTGAGCCCCCACATAAACTTTTCCTCCTTTAATTGTTCTTGTCAGGTATTTTAGTCACAGTAAAAAAAAAAAACTGACTAAAATAGTCTGTTTAGTTCTTTTGCCCATTTATTGATTGTGTTATTATGTTTTGGCATTTTTTTTTAGTTCTATATATATTCTGGATATTAACCCCCTGTCAGAAAAATAGCTGGCAAAGATTTTCTCCCATTCTATACACTCTGTCCTCCCTCTCTTATTAATCATTTCCCTTTGTGGTACAGAAGTTTTTTAATGTGATGGCATCCCACCTATTGATTCTTGATTTCATTTCTTGAGCTTTAGGAGTCATGATGAGAAAGTTGGTGCCTACATCTATATGAAGAAGTGTTGCCCCTATGTTTTCTTCTAGTGTTGCAAGGTTTCTAATCTAATTCCCAAGTCTTTGAACCATTCTGACTTGACTTTTGTGCAGGGTGAAAGATAGGGATCTAATTTTATTCTTCTACCTACATATATACAGTTTTCCCAGCCCGTTTGTTAGAAAGGCTGTCTTTTCTCCAATACATATTTTTGGCTCCTTTGTCAATTATCAGATGGCTGTAAGTATGTGGATTTGTCTCTGTGTCTTTTATTCTATTCCATCAGTCCTCATGTCTACTTTGATGCCAGTACCATGCTGTGTTGTTTTTGTTACTATAACTCTGAAGTATAATTTGAGATCAGGTATTGTGATTCCTCCTGCATCATGTTTTTAATTCATAATTTCTTTGTCTATTCTGGGTCTCTTATTCTTCCACATAAACTTAAGGACTGTTTTTTCTAGTTGTGTGAAGAATGTCATTGGTTTTCTGATGGGGATTGCATTGAGCCTGTATGTTGCTTTGGGCAATACAGCCATTTTGACAATATTAATTCTACCCAACTATGAATGTTGGAGGTCTTTCCATCTGCTGAGGTCTTCTTCAATTTATTTCTCCAGTGTTCCATACTAGAGATCTTTCACTTCCTCAGTTAGATTAATTCCCAAGGGTTTTTTGTTTTGTTGTTGTTATTATTATTTTTGGTCATTGTTGTTATTATTGTGTTTTGTTTTGTTTAGGATATTGTAAAGGGGTTGGTTTTCATGATTTCTTTCTCAGATTAATCACTATCAGAGTATAGAAGAACTACTGATTTGTGTCAGAGTATAGAAGAGCTATTGATTTGTATCTTGCTAATTGGCTAAATTCATTTATCATCTCTATGAGTCTTCTGCTGGAATTTTTTTTGGTCTTCTAAATATAGGTTCATGTCATCAGGGAACAGTGATAGTTTGACTTCTTCTTTTCTTATTTGTATCCCTTTAATTCCCTTCTTGTGCCTGATTGCTCTGGCTCGTTTCAAGAACTATATTGAATAGAAGTGGTGACATCCTTATCTTTTTCCTGATTTTGGAGGAAAAGCTTTCAGTTTTTTTCTTCATTCAGTATAATGTTTGCTTTTGATTTATTACATATAGCCTTTATAACGTTGAGGTAAATTCCTTCTATCCATAGTTTCTCCAGAGTTTTTAACGTCAGTGGTTGCTATATTTTATCAAAGGCCCTTCCTACATCTATTAAAATGATCATATGCTTCTAGTTCTTTATTTATGTGGTGAATTACATTTACTGATTTGTGTACACTGAACTATGTATCCCTGGGATGAAGTACACTTAGTCTTGGTGTATTATCTTCTTAATATGCAGTTTGCTAATATTTTGTTGAGAGTTTTTTCATCTATGTTCATCAGGGAGATTGGCCTACAGTTTGTGTTTTAGTTTTTTTGTTTTTTCCTGGATGTGTCTTTGCCTGGCTTTGGTATCAGGGTTATAGTGGCTTCATACATTGTATTTGGGAGTGTTCCTTCCTTTTTAATTTCATGATATAATTTGGGAAAGATTTGTGTTGGTTCTTCTGTAAAGGTCTTCTGTAGAACTCAGTGAAGGATCCATCTGATCCTGGGCTTCTTTTTGCTGGTAGGATTTTTTTTTTTAATTTACTTTAGTTGTACACAATGCAATGCACCCATGTTTACGTGGTGCTGAGGATCGAACCCGGGCCGCACACGTGTGAGGCGAGCGCTCTGCTGCTGAGCCACAGCCCCAGCCTGCTGGTAGGATTTTAATTGCTGTTTGAATTTCATTACTTGGATATTGATCTGCTTAGGTTTTTATATCTTCCTGGTTTGATCTGGGCAGGTCATATTTGTCTAGAAATTTGTCAATGACTTCTGTATTTTCCAGTTTTGTTGTAATATAAATTTTCAAAAGAGTTTTCAATGATCCTTTGGATTTCAGAAGTGTCTGTGGTAATGTCTCCTTTTTCATCTCTAATTTTGTTGTTTTGGGTCTTCTCTCTTTTTCTTTTAGTTAGTTTGGCTAGGGGTTTATTTATCTTTTGGAAGAATCAACTCTTTTTGCATTGATCCTGTGTATTTTTTTATTCCCAATTTCATTAATTTTGGCTCTGACTTCCTGTACTCCACTGATTTGGGGATTAATTTGTCCTTTTTCTAAGGCCTTGAGTTGGAGTATAAACTCATTTATTTGGGATCTTTCTATTTTTTTTTTTTATGTAGGCACTCAATGCAATAAATTTTCCTCTTAGTTCTGCTTTCATACTGTCTCTGAGATTTTGATATATTGCTGTTTTCATTTATTTCTAAGAATTTCTTGATTTCTTCTCTCATTTCTTCTTTGATCACTTCTTCATTTAAAAGAATACTGTTTAATCTCCATATATTATGTGGTTTCTATTATTTTTCTTGCTATTGATTTGTAGTTTCATTCCATATGGTCCAATAAGATAGATAAGATTATATATATTTTTAATATTTGTTAAGACTTACATTGTGACCTAGAATATGGTCTGTTTTGGAAAAGGTTCCATGAGCTGCTGAGAAGGTAAATTCAGCTGTTTGGGGTAAAATATTCTGTACATGTCTATTAGGTCCATTTGATTTTCAGTATTATTTAAGTTGAATATATTTTGATTGATTTTTGCTTTCATGACTGATCTATATGAAGTCACACAGTTTTATAGTATTGGGGTCTATCTGGAATTTAATGTCAAGGAGTATTTTTAAAATATAATTGAGTGCACTGATATTTGGTTCATATATATTTACTATTGTTATATATTCTTATTGGATTGATCCCTTTACCAGTATGTAATGACCTTCTTTCTCTCCCTCCCCCTCTCCACTCTTCCCTCTTTCTCTCTCCAGGGATTGAACCCAGGAGTGTTTAACCACTGATCCATATCCCTAGCCCCTATTTTCAATTTTGAGACAGGGTCTCACTAAGTTGCTAAAGTCCTCGCTAAGTTGCTGAGTTGAAAATGTTCTTAATACCATTAGCTTTTATTCCCACATTCTCTTGTATCTCAGTGATTCTCATGCCTGGTCTTTTGATGTTGCCCCAGAGTTCTTGTATGTTCTGATCATGTTCTATTTTTTTTCCTATTATTGTATTCTGGGTACTTAAATTCATGTATCCTGTATTCAAAGCCTGAGGTTCTGTCTTCAAGTGCTGAAGCTCTATTTTCTACATAATCTAATCTGTTGGCAATGCTTTCAAGTGAATTTTTAATTTGATTGATTGTGTCTTTTATTTATAGGAGTTCTGATTTGTTGTTTTTTCAGTGTTTCTATTTCTTTATTGAAATAGTCTTTCATCTTCTATATTTGTTCTCTTAATTCATTCCTTAGATCTTCTTTTGATTCATTGAACATTTTAATGTTCAGTGTTTTATAATCTTTCCCTGGAATTTCATCTTTTTCCATATTTGTGGGATCATTTGTTGTGGGATTGTGAATTTGGGGGAAAGGTTTTTGCCTTCCTCGTGTTTTCATAGGTCCTGGGCTTGCACATCAATTGAGATGGATTCCCCTTCCTCTTTTATATGTGTGTCCTCATGTGTATAGTTTTTTCTTATTCTAGGAGTTCTCTCTGGGCTTGGTATAGGAGTAGATGTTGAAGGGTGGAAACTGAAGCTCTCTTTTTGGCTATTCTTCCTTGGGACCTGGTTTTTAGTTTGGGGTTTTTTGTCTCCACAATCCTGAGCTGAAGTAATGTTTAGTCTCAGGTGGCACTAGATCATGCATGGGATGAGATTCACTGCTGCTTGGCTGAGTCATGAGTGTTTCTTGTCAGCAGGATCTCTACTTTGTGATCTCAAAGTGCCCAATCACTTGCAGCTCCTCTCAGAGGGAGGGGGAGCCAGGAGTATCACTAATGTCAGACACAGTTGTACAGTTTTGAGATAAATGTCCAGTGTCTACTTTGACATCTATACTAATTGCTACCTATACAGAAATGGTAGGGTCTGAATTTAACATTAGTACCAGCAGCACAAAACTGTGGACTAGATCAGGCATTCAATATCAGGTGTCTATTACGTCATCCATTGTATTAATAATCACAACAACATGAAAGAGGCACTAATTATATAAACTATATAATTATATTATTTAGTGGGATTACAGTTTCTTAGACACAAAGAAAGTATTGTGGGAAAGTGAGAGAAAGTTTGAAATATTTTTAAAAAGTGATCAAAGGAAAAGCAGGTGGTAGTTAGCAGATGTAGGCTGTGAAGGAGAAGGAATAATAGGTTTACATAAAGTTTAAAAAATGAAGAGAGGACATGAGAATAGGAAAATTTGGTTGTTAATGTGGGAAAAGAGTGATGAAGGGGAGATTAAAAGGATGAGAACCAAAGTATGGACAAACCAGCAACTATAAGATCAAAACAGTTTGAACCCACATGTAATTGAACCTCATCTAAGAAAAATCAAGACTAAATAATAAACAGGTGCAGTAGAAAAATGATGTGAAAAAAATTATAAGTACACATAATATTTTTCAAATCTATCCACATAGTGAGTGTTTACACACTCTCTCACACACACACACACACTCACATACATGCATACAAAATCATACATAATGGGGAAAAAAGCAAAAAGTAATACAATATGATGAAATGATATCTGAAAATGTTTTTAAATATTAATTTTTTTAAATAATAGATTAAAATGTGAGTATGAAGAAAGGAAAAAAGAAATAAAGAACTAAAAATAAAAATAAAATGAAGACTAACACCTGAAAAATCTTGCTGAGAAATAAAGGACTTATTTCTGCTGAGGGGGGTCAAACCTATTGGCAGGGATGGATGTTCATTCTTGCTGTTTGCTTTTGGCTTTGTAACCCCTGGGTCAAGGACTGGGAGTTGTTAAGTCCAACACCTTTGTGTTCCTCTCTGCTGCCAGCCTTTGTGGTAGGAGATAGGGATGAGTGTAGATCTCAACTTCCAGTCTCCCCATATAGAATGGGGTAGCACTATTTGGGTGTTGACAAATTGTGTGTTTCTGTGGTGGGGTTGCTACAGAGTTCTAAGTTAAAGATTCCAGTAACTGAAGTTTCATCTAGATCAAACTTGGGAACTCTGTGGGTGGGTGTTCGAGAATTGCTCTACACTCCGTATTGGAGGGGGGATGCTGGTCTCTGCAGGATGTCTGGGACTCTAGGGTTTCTGGAAATCTACTTCTAGGGCATCAGGACAAAACCTCCACAGGTTTCACCCTCACCTATATGAATATGAAATACCAGGCATCTGCCCTGGAGTGCAGGCACTCCTGTGTGTCCACAGTCTAGCCACAACAGTGGGAGATTTCCCTTGGGATCCAGAACCTGAATGGGTCAGGCAAACTTTTCTTTGTGCCTATTTCAGTCTCTCTAGTTCAGGTGCCATCTGGGAGTTTATGGTGAGCTAGCTGCAGGATTTCCCACCCTCCTGTCTCTGGGCTGCAGGCGCAAGGGGCAGCTTGAGCGTGCCCACGTGGGCATGCACTTTCTCCAGCCACAGAACCAGGAGGAGGAGAGGAGAGGAGAGGAGAGGAGATCTGTAGCTTTCTCTGGAAGCTTTTCTTTTTTTCCCCAAGTGCAAACTTTTCCCAGCCAGGAGAACTCACCAGGGGGTCGCTTTTTCCAGTAACACAATCAAAACAGGCATCACCTTTTCTGGCAGAGCCAGCACATGCATGCTTTCCCTAGCAGTAGAGAGCACCAAGGCAGCCCAGCACCCATTTCCAGTGCCCAGAACACTTCCACTCCCATGGGAATTACTTTGGGATTTGCTTTCACTGATTTGCTTCCCCTACTGACTCTGTGTCTTAAATTCAGCCTCCCCACCTAATCCACAGGTTACCCCACATCAATTCTCCTTCATTTTAAAATTCCTTTGTCCATCATTTGTCTGTGGGGACCTTCCCCTTTGCTGAAGCCACTGGAGCCCAACCTGGCGCTTCTCCATTGAATGATTGGCTATATTTACTTTTCTGACTTCTGTGACTACAAAGATTTTTGTTTGTTTGCTTGTTTTTTTTTTTTTTTTACAGATCAGTATTAAGTTTCAGGGAGTTGCCCAATCACCCACGTCACTAAGAAGTTGTTTTCCTGCTTTTAAGCCTGGCATTACAAGGCTGGTTCATGTACCCTTCCTCTAGTCCACCATCTTCCAGGACTGATATATATATATTTTTATATCTTTTTTTTCTTAATGTGGATTTTTAATCACTATAAACTTCCCATAAGCATTGGTATATTGTTTCCAAAGAAGACTATTTTTTTGCCTTTTGATTTCCTCTTTGACTCAATGAGTGTTCAGGAGTGTGCAGTATTCCATGTATTCATGGATTTTCCAGTTTTCATCTTATTACTGATGATAGTTTTGCACTACTGTTTAGCCATAAAAGAAACTTGAACCATTTTGAACTTCTAATCTACAATGATCTATCCTAGAAAATGCTCCAAGAGAACTTAAGAAGAATGTGTATTCTGAGGCTGTCAGATGGAATGTTCTGTATATGTCTGCAACCTCCACTTGGTCTATAGTGTCGTTCAGATCCACCACCAGTTCCTTACCGCTTTTCCATCTGCGTGATCTATCTGCTTTTTGAAGGTGGGGCATTAAAGTCCACTATTGGTATTGCGTTGCTGTCTATTTCTCCTTTCAGCTCTGTTAGTGTTTGCTTTATATAATTAGGTGCTCTGCTGATGGTGCATACATATTTACAATTGTTGTTTCTTCTTGATGAATCTAACTACCTTTTCTTTATATAATGGCCTTTTCTTTCTCTTGTGACCATTTGTGACTGACAGCATATTTCATCTGCTGAAAGCATAGTGACCCCTGCTCTCTGTGGGTCACCATTTGCATGGAATGCCTTTTGCCACCCCTTTGCTTTCAGCCTCCATGTGTCTCTTCAGGGCAGCAACTCACTGGGGATCTCCTCTTTCTCTCCCTCTCTCTCCCTCTCTCTCAATGCACTCAGACACTCTGTCTTTTGATTGACAGGCCTAATTCATTTACATTTAAGGCTGTTATTGACAGGTAAGGACTTAGTTTCACCATTTTGTTAATTGTTTTCTGAGTGTTTCATAGCTCCATCATTCCATCTCTTGATGAGATTTCATGACCTTTTATCCTGGTAAGCTTCTATTCCTTTCTCTCAATCTTTTGTGTATCTGCTAAAAGATTTTCCTTTTTGCTTATCATGAGGCTTACATAAAATATAGTTAAAACATCTTATTTTAATCTTATAATGACTTAACTCTGATTATATATAATACGTGTATTTTTACTCCTACCCTCCCATTTTAGGCTTTAGGTGTTATAATTTACATCTTTTATAGTGTGTACCTAACAACAAATTGTTATAGATTTTAATGTTTGCTTTTTAACTTCTCTATCAAAGTTAAAAGTGATTTGCATGCCACCATTACCACATTAGAAATTCCTTTAGGGTTGTTGTTGTGTTTTGTTTTTAACACTTTTTTCTTCCTCTTCCTGGATAATCCAAATGGACTTCTTCAAGTTCTCTAATTATTTCTTGTGGAAAGTGGAGACAAAGAAGGGGAGAGTAGTGTCTGAGATTGGGGTCACTGATGACTTCATGGCTGTGGCATGTGCTTGGTGCCTGGGAAAGTTTCTGTGCAAAGATGCAGGATGCCGACCTGCTGTGGTAATGCCCTCCATGAGGGGGCTCTATGCTAGAGTCTTATCAGCCTTGATCTTGATCTCAGGCACACAGCTCCTGGGAATAAAGGAACTTTCTTGCTAGACAACCACAATGTTTCACCAGCTCTTCTACTTCTGAACCTGCCTGCTTAAGAGTAACTTTAAACAATATAGTTTCTTTTTTTCTTTTTTTTTTTTTTTTTTGAACTAGGCATTGAACTCAGGGGCACTCGACTACTGAGCCACATCCCCAGTCCTTTTTTGTGCTTTATTCAGAGACAGGGTCTCACTGAGTTGCTAAGTGCCTCGCCATTGCTGAGGCTGGCTTTGAACTTGCGATCCTCCTGCCTCAGCCTCCCAAGTGCTGGGATTACAGGCGTGCCCAGCAACAATAAACTTTCTTGAGAGCTACACAAAGCTCCTAACATTGCAACTGTAGAATGTAACTGTGGAATAAGCTGCATGTTGCTAACTCTGTAACTTTCATGAATACAAAGAATAATGTTTGCATAGTCTTTAATCTGATAATGAGACATAGATAAATAAAGATTGCTGGCATAATTCTTTAGACCTGCCTCTCTCTCAGAGAGCAGTGCTCCCTCCACCTGACCCCAGTTTGATTTTCAAATCTGAGTCTCTGAGTCTTTGTTCTTATCCCCCTTCACCTGTCACTAGAACCTGCTAGATTGGCTGCACTGGTTTCTGCACTTTCTTCTGCTTGAGTGAGCCTGCTGGTGATGTTCTCCATTGAATTTTTTTCAGTTCTGTCATTATACATTTCTTCTCTAGGATTTTTTTTATGGTTTCTGTTTCTTTATTAAACCTCTTTTTTTTCTCCCCATGTATTATATTCTTAAAGTTTGTTTAGCAACCAGTGTTTCCTTGTCATTCATTGGACTTCTTTAAGAGGACTATTCTGAATTCTTGTGAATTAGTTCACATCTCCACTTTTGTAGGTAGGCTCAGTTATTGGAGCTTTTTAAGCTTCCTTTGGTGATGTCTTATTTCCCCAGTTCTTCCTGATCTTCATTTTCTTGCACTGATGACTACACTCTTGAGGAAGCAATCACCTCCTCCAGGCTTTGCAGATTTGCTTGGTCAGGAAAAGAACCTAAATGGCCTGGAGTTCTGGATGGACAGCTGGTAGCATCCACAGGTGTGCTGAGCTGGATGTCAGAGTATCTAGCTGGGCAGGGCCACTCCCCATGCTCCGAGGCCAAATGTCCTGCTGAATGTCCTTAGAGGTTGGGTAGCTCCACCAACTGAGCTGCACACTCTGGAGGGGCTGCTGGCTGGGGTCATTGATCAGGCAGGGTTTCTGGATGGGCTCTGCAATTGCCCCCAGCTAGCTGGGACTCCAGGTTTTGCTCCCCAGCTGGGCAGTGCCATTGGGTGCTGGGGATGCAGGTTGGGCTATGGGATCATATTCACCTCAGGCTAAGCTCTGCAATTAGGCAGGGCACTGTGTTTGGGCAGTCAATAACTATGTTCCCTGCCTAGGCAAGACCACCAGATATGCTCTGTGGTTCATCAGGATTGCTGTGAGAGTCCCAGGTCAGGCAGGTCTCTGGGCTATGCTCACAGCTGGGCAGGACTGCAGGCTGAGCTCCACAATCAGGCAGGAATGCTGGCTGTGCTCCGTGGTTGAGTATGATCCACAACTGGTCTGTCTACATTTGTCTTTTACTCTTTCACAAATCCATCTCTTCAAATGCTCAGTCCTCAGGATTTTGTCCAATACATGATTCACAGAAAATGTGCACTAAATGGATGATTTCTAGATGACTGAAAGAATAAACAAAGACATCCCCTCTGGCTCCAGAAGTACTTTAGTCCACAAATGGCTGTCTCTAGATTCTCTCTGCAGACCTACATTCCACCTTCTGCTCTACAGAGGAGCCTGACCAGCTTGGAGCCCAGCTGTGCAGGAAACACACTGCTTCCTAAAGTCTGGATGACATCACCCAAGACGGCCAGGCACCAGCTCCTAGAGCCTCTGTGACCTCCATCTGAACCACTGCCTCTTCTGATTCCCATAAGGCTGTGGACTCATGCTGTTTTAAGCCAAACTTTCTCCCTATTAAACACTATGATTTTATTTCTGGCAAATGAGAATAGGTATAGAAGTTGAAAGCTGATGAGAAGATCTCCTGATCCCCCTATTCTGACATTTGATTGTATTTTTTACCTATTAGATCCTGGTAGAAACTTCTTCAGAAGTAAAGATGATAAAGGTGGGTGATATGCTCCTGTGGCCTGTACCACCTACTTGGTGGCAGCAAGTCTTACGAAATCAACTCTATGGCATTAGACTGACACACCCACCCTGAGAACAAAGGGGCAAGAGCTAGCAGGAGTGTGGGAATGGGGCAAGGAAGTTGTAACTGCCTTAAGTGAAAGCTGTGGTCTAAACCAGTGGTTCTCAACCAGGAACTACGTAACCTCCCAGGAGCATGCACAATGTTTGCAGAAATATTTGGTTATCATCGTTGCAAGCATGTTATTGGTACATAGAAGGGAGAGGTCAGGGATGCTACTTGACATCCTACAATAAACAAAACAGCAGAGAATTATCCACTCCAAATGTCAGTCAATAGTACCAAGTCTAAGAAACTTCAATCTAACAGAAGGATTTACAAAGCACGTGGGACTCTTACCCTGGACCTCGCAGCACTCCCAGGCACACCCAGAGTTCGCAGGGGCCCTTCATTGCTATTTTTGTGCAAAGACTGGAATTCCCCCCAAGAGCCTCTGAGCTCTGAAACTACACACACGTAAATACCATACATTGTGGGCAAGTAAATGACCTGGTTTACGAATTTTGATATAATTTTTCTGACTTTATCTACAATGACTGATCTTAGAGGTGAAAAAGGAAAGACAAATATTAAATAAATAAAAGCCCAGCGTTTGTATGAGAGTCTGGCATATTTCCCTGGTGTCTTAACATTAGAGAGATGTCTACAATCCCCTACTTTTGTTTTCTGCCCTTCTGGACACAGTGTGAAGCCACTTGGTTTTTTTTTTTTTTTTTTTTTTTTTCTATCTGCTTCACATCCTTTGGGTGTTTTAATATTGGTTCCCTGCACAGAAAACCACTAATGAACAGTTGATAAAAATACACAGCCCTTCAGCCCACTGAAAATCTCCCTTTAAGTTTCAACTGGATAATGATGCTCTTAGCTCCCTGTGCCATACAAAAATCTGGTACACTTCTGTCTGTAATAAAAGTGCATCAGTGTTAGAGCTGTACCTGGTTACATTTGGAATTAGACCACATAATAATGCCAGAGAACCTAAGATGGTGAAAAAATATGCATTAAAACCTCACTAATTCAAACTTCACCAACAGAATTTGTGATCAAACATAGTAGGCTAAAATTCACAATTCCTTTTATTCTCAAAATAAAGGGATTAAGCCGGGCATGGTGGCACATGCCTATAATCCCAGCAGCTTGGGAGGCTGAGGCAGGAGGATCACGAGTTCAAAGACAGCCTCAGCAAAAAGCGAGGTGCTAAGCAACTCAGTGAGACTCTGTCTCTAAAAACAATACAAAATAGGGCTGGGGATGTGGCTCAGTAGTCAAGCACCCCCGAATTCAAACCCAGTACCCCCCCCCAAAAAAATAAAATAAAAATAAGAGATTGAGATAGCTAGTAGTAAACAAGAAAAGAATGTTTACTTTCAAAAGAGAACAAATATATATTACCAGGTACTTACTTAGAAGTGTCAATTTACATGAAAACACCATGATTATAGTGTTAAGAAATAACAGAGAGCCTGTATTTTTTAACATACAAAGTTTAAAGGGTTCTTCTAATCACAAAGGGCAGGACTTCCCCCCAGGACCCAGGGCAAGCCTGTTTCTTCATACCTTAGACTGTTAGATGGTGCAGTGGTGCCACCTGAAGAATATGCTGGTGCCATAAGGGCACAGGGACTGGCTCACAGAGGAGGCAAGAGGAGGGCAGCAGCCAGAGAAAGCTTGACAGAAACCTGGACAGTGCCCAATCAATAATCCAGAGCCTCGGAGGGTGTGGTCACACACAAGGTTCCTGGGGAGGCCTGCAACTTCCCTAGCGACTCTTCCCACCTTACTCGAGGCTCTCTGTGCCTTCTGCAGAATGTTTCTGCTCTTCCTCTCTTAATACACATCCTCAGACCCTTTGGTATCCTCCTCCAAGAGGAGAAGAGTCAGAACACTCACTCCTGACCTCTTTGCCTTCTGCTCAGTAGCTACTGGCTTGTCTTGGTGACCACCCTGGCATCTTGGTAGGTCATAAATGTGAACTTCTAAGTTGTTCCTAAGCCATCTAAGTTCATCAGAGGAAGGATATTTTGGGGAGAGTGAAATGAATTATTTTTGTTCTTGGCAGACTATGGTCCTCTATATTTCTTGGGTCAAAGGGTCAGGTTGAGCCAGGTACATTGGTGCATGGCCTGTAAATCCAGCTACTTGGGAGGCTGAGGCAGAAAGATAGCAAGTTTGAGGCCAGCTTTGGCAACTTAGCAAGACCCTGTCTCAAAATAAAAAGTAAAAAGGGCTGGGGGTGTAGCTCAGTGGTAGAGCGCCCCTGGGATCAATGCCCAATACCTCCCCCCACCCAATATTCATCTTCCTGAGCCTCACAGCTCAGTCTTGTTAGTGAGAGAGCTGTCCTCTCTACACCATAGAAGAAACTCTCATCTGACTTATGCTACAGAAAAACTGAAGACCAGCTACTTCTAAGAACAAATTTTTTTTTTAGTTTACTGACCTAAACATGTCCTTCTTCTAACAAATGTAAGCCATCAAGAGATGACTGTCTGTAGCTACCTCTGAACCCATCAGCATCACCACTTGGGGCAATTTGGATCTCTGTGACTCAGGCCATCACCTCTTCCTGTGCACTAGACTAAAGCACCTGCCAGTACTACCCTGGCACAGCTTTTCAAATGGGTGATTAATTAAAACCACCTCGTTAAAATTCAGTTGTTTTGATGACTTTGATATTTAGACTAAGAAATAAATGATGAATGCAGAGGTGCTTAATCTATTTTTATCCAACTTCTGATTATCCAAAGCATCCTGGGAAAATATCTTTCTTTCCCTCACCATCCATAGATTCTGGAATATGGGACCCTTTTTCAGGATTGGGGAGACAGTATATTTGTAGAAAGAATGAGGCAAAGAGTGGCAGATAATTTTGGATCCTTTGTCTTTTCTTTTGCTCCTACATCAACACGGTGGTTATTCTCTAGGGATAGACAGATGTTGCTGTGTCCTAGAATGTGTTCCATGGAATGAAAAATCTTCCCATAGATTCATGGAACTGAAATAATACATAATTAAAGATGATTAATTCCATTCTTTGAAAATAAGTCCTGTGCATGTTTGATAGAGATGCCCAAACATCCTGAGGCATATTTTCCTTAAGTCTGACTCTTTCTCATTTCAACTCCTCCGTACCACCGAGCAGTGAATTATTAAGTGAATTATTAAAACTTACCATGTCTCCCTAACTCAATGTAAAAATTTAACCACACTTTGAGGAAATTTTAAATTTTTCAGACATTTGCTTTTGACAATAAGAAAAAGCATCCAGTAATCAACATACTGATGATATCAAATGATGAGAAATTAATGTCAAGTGTATGTTTACAAGTTTGATATGGATTTATGATGCACGTCACTTTTATTTCACCTTTAAATAGTTACTATTTGAAAATGGAAGCTCACAATAGCTCTTAAATAGTTTAGCCTTCTTTCTTGGTATGTCTTATATATTGTTAGCAATGTGGTGTGACTCTACACGAACTACAAAGAGCAGAACATCCCTTATGGGGCAAGTCAAGGCCTTTTCACCGAAGCAGCAGAAAAAATGACGAAGAGCCAGAGTAGGCAAAGGCAACTATTTAGAATCCTAACTTCTTTCTTAGAAATTAGTACAACTTATTAAAGGGAGACACAAAACTTTGTCGCTTGATAAATATTTGAAATGAAAAAGCTCTTGTTTTCTCCAATCCAGAGAAAAATACCACATATCTTTCCAGATTTAGGTAAATACAGTCTGGTCATTCAATGGTGTATTAAGCAGCCATTAGAAACCACATTTGCAGTGAGCATTTGTAATGGCATAAGAAAACAATTGATGATATTAACTGGGACATCAGGAGATGGAACTCTGTAGGTTGTATGACTCCAACACTGCAGAGGCTCTTATCTGTGAGGCTGAGCAAGGACTCAGGATCAGATGGTCTACAACCTGGAAGGCTGATGCCTTCAATCAGGAGAAATGGCAAAGAAGAGAGGAAAGAGAGCTTCTGATCCTAGCAGGAACCTCCCCTCTCTCTAGCCATAACAACCCATTCAGATCCACCACTTCAAAAGGGTTGGAGGAAGATCTTTCAGGACCCTCTGTCCCTTGATAGCATTACAATTTTGAAAGACAGGGAGGTGAAAAGCTCAGGCATGGTTGAGTCTGGGTAGGAGCCACGAGCAGCTCTTCAGAGTGCTATGTGGTTGCTGCAGGCTTGATCAGGCCCAGATTTATTCCCAAACAGAAAGACCCAGAAGAAGAATCTAAAGACTTAGGAAAATCAATGGGAGAGGGGGTACAAGGGAAATAGTCCTAGGTAGAAACAACAGAGGCAGCAAATACTACTGTGAACTTGAGCCAGGGCAGGGGCACATGTGGAGATTTAATACAAAAGGAGGAATAAATTTCCAGCAATATGGTGGCTGAAGACAAGGTCACTGGAGAGCGGAGGCCAGGCAGCTAAGAGGCCAGAGGTTTAGAAGGATCATCTCTATAGATATCAAAATCATTGAGAACTATCCCTGAAGCAGTGTCACCAGGAAAGGGAGGTTAAAGATCACGTCCTGCTCAGGTGCTTGCTGAGGGCCAAGGGAAAATGAGCTGTGCAGTAGAAGAAGGGAATTATAAGCATTAGCCATGACCATATCACCAGTTGTAGAAATAAGAATTGTTCACAGTCATGAGTATTTCGATCCTATTTTGTATGAATGTTTGTGTCCACCAGATTTCTTTGTTTTCTTCTCTCTCTTATCCCTTTGTCATGTAACATAAGATACACTGACTTGATGACACATTATTTAGGTATTATTAACTTTACATCATGGTATTTCAATTATGGGATATCAAGGAGAAGAGTAAACACCATTTGGGGACTTTGAATCCTCTTCTGGGGAAAGGGTTAGTGGGTTTCCAGTCATACGCAGTACAGTTTAATCATGTCAAGTGGAAATTAAGTAGGCTTTAAATAAATGCATATGTACACCAAGGGTGAGCTTGTGATGGCTAATCTTACATATCAACTTAGAAGGTATTTGGGGATAAGATTAACATTTAATTCAAGGAACTTAAAGAAAGGCAGACCACCATCCATGATGTGAATGGACCTTATCCACTCAGTTGAAGACCTGCACAGAACAAGTGACATCCCTGAGTTAAGAGGGACTTCTCCAGCAGATTGCCTTTGGACATTTTATGCTCCATTGGCTCTTCTGGGCTCAGCCTGCCGAACTTCAGAGTGGAACTAGAACATTGGCATCCTATCAGTTCTGTTTCTCTAGAGAACCAAATATTAATCTTAAAAAATTAAAGTATCAGGGGTCAACGAAGGAACACAAGAAAGGAAAACAATAAGTAGCAGACTCCGATGATACAGTTTTTGTTGTTTTTGTTGCAGAGAAGCGGTAGCCTGAACAATCTCAGGGCAACAGTGAGGAGCAAGGAGGACATTTCTCCATGTGTGGGTCCCCCGGAGCTGGAGTGTGGGACAGAAACAGCACCTGCTTGAGAAGGAGATGGGAAAGGATGTGGAAAGCACATCTAAGAAATGACGTCATAGGGGATACTGCCAATGACCAACCGTCATAGCACCCACCGGGGATGGGAGGAATAGGGTCAGAGGAGCGAATGTGCAGAGGCAAGTGGGGATCAGAGTCCAAGGGATGAAAGTGATCTAGGAGACTTGACAGTGAACCGTGATTAAGGGAACGATGAGACCCGTCCTGTTGGGACCAAGGCCGACAGTGTGACCTACTATGACTGGGATGGGAGAGAAGGAATGAAGCTCTGCCAAGAGCAGGCAGAGTTCTGGTGGCCTCCTCACCTTATCTCCTGCCGAACACTGCAGGAACACTTTCAAATCCTCAGCCAGCTGTAGTCCATGTTGTCATTTTAACATTCTCCAGAATATCCACACACTTTAATTATCTAGCATGTTCTCTAGAAGGCCCAGGACTTATATTTGATCTGCATGCTCTAGAATCATTCTGTAACTTCAGGAAGTTCCTCTCATAATGTATGAACTTCAATAATTTAAACTTGACCTGAGATGTTTAATCTGTTCATTCTGACTGAGGTGACTTTGGAAGTATGGATTATTTTTTTTTTTTCACTTAAAAGTTCTGCATAATGGACCTAGTGCTACAGGGCATGTCCCCAGTGCTAAGTGGCAGAGACCTGGCTATAGTAGAGTGTCTGGGCTTAGAAGAGAAGTGGGTGACAATTCCCTCAGCCCAGGAGTCCCTCCAGCCTCTGCCTCCACTTTGATGGCTTCTATGTGTTGGTTGACTGACTGAAGAGCAGCCTATTAAAAATAACTCTTGCAAAATCTCACTAAGTTCTTCCAGTTCTGCTGTTCCTAAGACAGTGCCAACTCTTCTGTGCCAAATAAGATAATTTAAAATTAAAAGTGCCTAAAACTCAATATATAACTTTGAAACTAGATATGTATATTTTTCTATACATAGACAAGAAAACAACCCAAAGGATAGCCCTCAGTAAGTTAAAGGAAGACATAGAAATATAGATAACAACCTTAAAAAAGAAAAAGGTTAAAAAAAAAAAAAAAAAAACTCCTAATCAAGGGTATTTTTCCAACATGTGATAAAAAGTCAAATTCCAGACCAGCTTCCACAGTACTTTAGGCCAAGCTTCCCATGAACAAACATCTGTGCCCACAGTATATGTCCACTCCTAATTAGCCCTACAGCGCTCACCGGGGCCCCAGAAGCAGACAGAGATAACACAGTGGCCCCCAATGTTATCCTCAGTCACACCCCCAGAGTTTAGCTGTCTCTGACAGGTTGTCCTAGACAGGGTAGGGCCACTACTTTATGCTGTTGTTGTTATAATCTTCATCATCATTTAGCCTCTCAGTCGAAATAGAGGTTTGAAGCTCAGTGGGCTCCTCTGGAGTTTGGAGGTGACACACAGCGCACATATTTTGCTTTCACCCATTTACTTGGGAAACTGCAATGCAGCCAGCATTGGGGGGGGGGGGTGCGAAACAAGAGAAGGCGACACAGCAAGTCCAGGCAGTGGTGTAAGCTGCTCTGTTCCTGGGTTGTGTATGATCCAACAGATCCAGTGATTTGCAAAGTGTTCATAACAAATAGAGAATGTCACACAGGGCCTCTAGGAAACATAAGCAGCCCAGCAAAAGCTGATGGACTATCAAAGCAGAGCCAGAGCCACTGCTTCTTTTGAAAAACAGCTCATGCTTGCTACCAGGCCCTTGTACTGAACAGCTGACTATGAAATGCCAAGTGACCATGTGACCAGAAGAATCTAGCTTTCTTTTTAGGCTAGGTGTGGACAGTAGGTATCTGATGTCAGGTGGAAATGGTAGGTAAGAAATCAGGCTCAAGCAGTACCAGAAGGTATAAGCTTCATGGGCAGGTGACTCAGACCTCTATGTTATCTGGTAACTGTTACTGTCTCCTCCTCCTCAATTTATCCCTGTGTCCTCATGGAAACTTCTTTAGGATTAACCAACATAGGCAGAAAACCTCAGGCCTGATTTATGGATGATTCTGTGAGACATAGTTGACATCAACCAGAAGAGGACAATCTAGTGTTACAGCCCTATTTGGGATATGTCTGCAAGGGAGTGGTGAAGGTCAGTGTTTCTACATTGTCTGGATTGAAAGACACCCAGGAGAATGGATCTGTCAAACTGTGGGCAGCACTCAACAATATGACAGGGAAGGAAGAGGCCTGGGAAATCAGAACAAGGAGATCTGGGAATGAGGTGTGTGGATGGGCCTTTGGGAGTGGGTGCAATCTAGTAATATTCAAATACCCATGAGAAGCTCAAGCATACCCTGTGCAGAGAAAGTGCTCAAACATCTGATGAACAAGAGGAAACCAGTGGAGGCTGGTCAGTTTCTTCTCCAGTGCTTATTCAGTGAGCCTTTGTACAAAATGGACATGCAGTGGGACCCAACAGCATGGCCCCACACGTCCAATCCAGCTATGCAGAGGTGCAACCCATCCATGGACATCCCCTCTCCAGGCCTCATCTGTCTATCACTACTGCTGAGGACCTGTCTGTCCAAAGACCAGCACTATAGGGTGAGGAGGGAGGGAAAACAGTCTACTGTACAGTGGCAATGACTGTACTTCATACACCCCTTCTATCACAGAGGGGATAGCAATTCATCTCTGGAATAAACAGACACATAAAGATTTTGCCATCTTTTCCTGTATTGCACCTATCCTCACTGCACTTAATTCATTGTCTGTTTCTCCACATTGTGACTTACTAAGACACTTCTTTATAGCAAAAAGAAGTTTGGCCATGAGCCAAATTCCATGGAATTTACTGGTTTCCCCAGTGAACCACATCACCTGGAGAAATGGTCGGAGGACCTACTTTTGGTCTCCCTACTTCTGGACCAGATGATTTCAACATGTCTCTATGATCTGACCATTTTCATAGTGTGAGTTCTTCCATAATCCATGGCTTGAGTGCAATTTAAAAAAAAAAAAAAATCCTTTCTTTCTTCTTTTCCTTGAAGCCTCAATATAGTGAAAGTTGAAATAAATGTTTGAACTAGAATGGAGTGTACATTTTTCAAAAGAAAAATAGTTTTCCAATATAAAAGCTTACAACAAAGCATTGTGCTTTAGCTAAGCCTTTCAAACTGTGGTTACATTCAAACATATATACACAATAACATTATAAAGAGATTTGATCCTAGATCATATTCTATTAGGTAGATAACAAAGAAGATTGTAAAATTGCTCTAGGCAATAAAAGAAAGAGAAAGAGAGAAAGGGGGGGGGCGTAGGGGGGGGAGAAAGAAAAAGACCTCCAATTCAGTATGATGGCAGGAGGGAAGTTGTTTAATGATCTTTAACATTAGCCTGATCCACTGCTGGTTTCACAAACTCAGTTATGCTGTGGTAATACATCTCTCCCATCAGCAGGAGGTTTAGAGTCATGTACTTTAATTAAAGTTCACTAGTTTTAAGAATAATTAAAGGTGCACCACATAATTCTAAAACGAGATTACAGAACTCTCAAACATAACCTGCCCCAAACAGTTACCACTAATTTAAGTAAAGTGGTTCAGCAATTCGAGAAGGCCTACCGAGGGCTTGGAAGGTTGCATTAATGCCAGGGATATTTACTTCGAATTGGACAGAAATGAAAAATCAACTGTTTTTACTTTGTTTTTCAAACTCCAAAGGCAATCCTCTAAAAGTGTAATATAAATAATATGGCCAACAGAATTGCCACAGATTCCGTCCACTGTTCACTGATTCCAAACACAGAAAACACTGCTTGAGTGTCCACTCCTACCAGGAGCCACACCAAACAGACAAGAACCCAGGCGTAAGGCCTGAAGCCCAGACTCTGAATTTCAACAGAGGGGTAGGAGACAACTCCCATCAACACTTGCCTCTACCTGAACCAGCCGGGGCACCCTTCCTATCCCATCTCTTTTCCATCTCTTTCTTTTGGAGTCTCAATTCTATAAAATTATTGTAAAAGGGAATCCCCCCCCCCACACACACACACACACTTCCACACACTGCCCACTTCCAGGTAGCCACTAGAAGAAGCTTCTAATAGTTCTCTGCCTCTTTCAATCCTTTTCGTGTTTCTTTTAGAATTTTTATGAGGTTTCAGTAACTGCTAAAATGATCCTGTTTGAGTAAACCTAAAAGACATAATGGGCTACAAAAGAAAATTAAGCACCCTGACACCATCAAACAAATACAAGCACTGATAATTCCACTTAAGTCAACTTAAGTCTCATGGCTCCTGTTCTCTGTAGGTGTTGTTATTGTTATCCTATGTATCCGTTTTCACTGAACAGTTTATCTCAAGCATATTTTCCATGTTGGTGTGTCTGTTAGTCAGCGTGGTGTTGCTGGGACCAAAATACCCAACAAAAGCAACATAGAGGAGGAAAAGTGTCTTTTGGTTCACCGTTTCAGAGGTTCAGTCCGTGATTGATCAACTCCATTCCTCTGGGCCCAAGATAAGACAGAACACATGGCAGAAGGGTGTGGTGGAGGGAAAGAGCTCAGATCATGACAGCCAGGAGCAGAGAAAGGCATCCAGAGGAGCCAGCGACAAAATATAAAATTCCTATGGTCTGCTCTCGATGACCCACTTCCTCCAGCCACATTCTCCTGCCCACAGTTCCCACTCAGCAATCCATCCAAATGATTAATCCATCAAGGGGATTAATCTATTGATTGGTTACAGCTCTCATAATAATTTCACCTCCTACATTAACACAGGAGTTTTGGGGGGACACCTTCATTCCCAAAACATATCTGTATGACCACTTTCAAGCATCACCTCTATTGGCTGCATCATATTTTATCAAGTGGATATATTTATGGACCTATTTCCCAGCGTGGTGTATTTGGGTTAACTCCAACCTTGTGCTCTATTTAGAGCACTAGGATAAACATCTTTGTGTGTAAAAGCTTTTCCACATTCAGGAATTTTTCCCCCCTTGGGCTACATTTCCAGAAATAAAACAAACAGATCTAAGGTTCTAAGCATTAAGGTTCCTGAAACATTTTCAGGCATCTGTCTGAAGGGCAACAGGTAAAGAATAAGATAAGGCCCCTTGAATGGGTAAAATAGCCACAGATGTTGACCCTCTGCTGAATCAGCTTACTTGTGCAGGTTTGTGGGGGTGTGCACTGCTTTGCATTTAAATTAGTTATTTGCTTCCATACTGAATCCCAAACTATTTTATTTTCTATTGTGTGTGTATTGGGGGGGGGCGGGGTTTGGATTTGCTGGAGATTGAACCCAAGGCCTTGCACATGCCAGGCAAGTACTCTACTACTGAGCCATAGCCCAGTCCTCCTAAAGTATTTTATAATGTCTGTAAAGAACCAAACTTATTCTTGATGCTAACTAGAAGATTTTTAGTTAGTTCTCACTTGAGAAATGGGTTCTTTATGCTCCAAACTTTTCATACCATACAGATTAATGATGGTGTCTTAAAATTCTTCCCCCTTATTAGGTTTACCTGATGTACTTCTTAAGTATTGAATGGATGTCCTACCAAGTCCCGAAAGCTTATTTCAGAGGCTCACTTCAGAACAGTGAGTCTAAAAAGGGGAAAAATACAGAGGCTTAGCCTCTATGTCTAAATAAGTGAAATTCTTGTGTTTCTTGAAAAAAAATAATTATTTGAGGAATTGTTCCATGAATTTGGAGAAGAATCATTTAAAGAAAATTAATGATAGGTGGTTACAATCATGTTTGGGTTGTAATCCAGAATTCCTCTCTACTCAGGAAGGAGATACTGAAACAATTTTCAGAGGGGAAAAAAATGTACAAAAGCCACACATACATGAAACAGAGAATGAACACAGGATAAGAGGTTGGGGAATACAAAAGGAGCAGCAAGAGGCCACTCTTACAGATCTGCTTTTTTCTTTTTTCCTACATTTCAACATCTCTCCCACTAACAAATTTACAAAAATGAAAATTCTTTACTTCCTTCTGACCAACAGAATGTCAGATACAATGCAAATCAACTCTAACTTCTTCCTTTAACTCAGCTGTGAATATTTAATTTTAGATTATATTTTCTTCACATACATGAAAGACTATAAAACTTATAATCCCACAGGATTGATCCCACCAACATTACCCATTATGGTAGCCACCAACTATATGTGGTGGCTGAGATCATGAGATACAGCTAAAACAACTGAACTGGACATTTCATTTTAATTAATTAAAAATTTAAATGATATCCAATTCAACCATTACATATAATTATGTAAATATATTCAGAACAACTCCAGCATATGGATGTACTTTTTCAATTGTATACTCCATTCAAATCAAGTAATTCTGTTGAAAATTTAGCATCTAAATTGCAATGTGCTGTGATTGGAAAATATACACTAGATTTTAAACACTAGCAATGAAAAAAAAAGAAGGAAAATGCATCAATAGTATTTTTATTTTTAAAGTTTCAAGAAATAAGTGAATGTATTCCTTACAAGCAGGGGAATCAATGTAATATTGATTATATTGATTGACGCCTAAGCAGCTAAGATGAGAAAAATGCAGATGGGACAGATTTAGGGAAGATCAGGGATTTGGCTTTCAAAAAATTGATTTGAGACATTTATTTAACACTCAAGGGAAAATGTCACACAGGTTATTCAAGGAGTTCATGAGAGGGGTCTGGTCTAGAAATATGCATTAGGGATCATTGGCATGGATGATGATTGAAACCATGAAAAGAAATGAGATCTGCAGAGAGAATGTAAAAACAGAAGACAGGTACAAGTCAAAGCCCAGATTGTAGGAAAAAAGCAAGGAAGTGAAACATGAAAGGTCTTAGGCGATACAGAAAGCAGGTCCCCCTACTATCGACCAGAGTTTTAGAAGGAGCTAGTAGAGAACAGTGCAGAAGCAACAGTCAAAGAAACAATAGGTGAGAAATTTCCAGATTATTAGGTAAACATCAATCTTCATATTGACGAAGCACAGTGAATCCTGAGCAGGATAATTAAAAAGAAATCCATTACTACAGACATCCTAGTGAAATTCAGAACAACAAAGAGAGAAGTTATGAAAATCAGCCAGAGAGAAAAAAACAGATTACTACCAACCCTCCTCCTCCAAAAAACCCCCACAATAACCAGATTGTTAGCTGAATTTTCAAAATGCAATAACGAAGTTGGAAGACAGTAGAATAATATTGTCAATAAATTACACACAACATTAAAAAGTAACAAGAATGTCTTCTACTTGGGGTTTTAAAAAGTTCGACCTGAAATGAGATAACATTAACATATAAATTTAGTAGGAGGGTGATTTTAGTTGACTATAAAGTCTTTGACTTGCTCAAGACAAAAATAAATTTTGATTCATTTTAGTTTTTACGGTAAATATGTATGCTAAATTTACAGTATAATAAATGCCAGAAAATCACAATATAATATAAAGCTTTTGAATAAATAGAGAAGAGAAATGTCATGTGGGGTTGTAGAGAGGGTTAAAATCAATACAAAAAGCAGCTAGATGCAGCACCTAAGTACAGTAGTGCTCCCCATCTGTAGTTTCACTTTTCATAACTTTGATTATCTGTAGTCAACTGTGGTCTAAAAATATAAAGTGGAAAATTCCAGAAATAAGCAATTCACAAATTTTTAATTGCATGCTATTCTGAGTAGCACGATGAAGTCTCACACTACCCCTCCATTCCACCCAGTATGTGAACAATCCCTTTGTCCAGAGTTTCCACACCACCCATTAGTCACTCAATAGTCATCTCAGGTGTAAGATGGACCATGGCAGAATCCCAGTCTTGTGTTCAAGTAGCTGCTACTGCACTGAAGAGTGGCCCCAAAATACCAGAGCAGTGAGGCCAAGGAGGCACCAGGGCAGAAAATGTGGAAGGAAGATTAACTCTAGGGCTATGTGGTAACACTGCATAAATGTAGAGGAAAGCAGAGTATACTAACAAGCCATAGTACTATCCAGTTTCAGGCATCCACCATGGGTCTTGGAACAAAACCCCCACAAATAAGGGGGGTTTCTGTATATCCAATGTGGAACCAGCTTAGAGAACCAAGTAAGTTGGAAAAATAAATCCAAATATGTGAATAGTAAGACTATAAATAAACATAACTTTCATATGCAAACTTAGAGGTTAGAAAAATATAAAGCAAATTTGTGCTGTTACCAACAGTTTCACAAGTGAAATAAAAACATACAGAGCTGTTCAAGTGAAAGATCAGCAAAAGATGAGGCAGGAAAAGACTAAGCAAAAGAAAACCAGAATTGCTCTATTAAACACAGACTTAAAAACAAGAGGCATTGTTAGATATTAAGAAAGCCATGCTCAAATTAAACTAAAATGTGCCCAACAGCACATTACTTCAAAACATACAAAGCAAAACCAAGAGAAGCACACAATAAAATTGATAAATTCACCTCTCTATACCTTCTCCCATAACTGACTAATCAAACTGCCAAACATCATTAAGAAAAATAGAAAATTTGAATAAGATAATTAATTACCTTGCATTAAGGTAAGTCACTGGAACCAATGACTTTCTTTTCAAGACAACACAGAACATTTATGAAAAATTAGTACATACCAGGCCATAAAACAAGTGTCAACAAATTTCAAAGAACTAGAATCATACAGACCACATTCTTTGTGTATTAAAATAGAAAAAAAATAAATTTCTAGACAAAAACTTGTAAGTTATAAGAGATAATAGTGAAAAATTTTAAAACTCACTTTTGAATAATAACAATCACACTTGAGGAATGCAGACATTGCTTATATGATATTTAGAGAGAAATGTAGAGTCCTAAATGTATATAGGAAAAAAAGGGCTGTAAAATCAATGAGTTAATCATCTAAATATAAGAGATTAGAAAAATGAGGCCAAAGAACTAGAAGGAATAAAACAATACAGATGAGAGGAAAGATTAATATATAAAAAGGACTGATATGATAGAGAAGTAAAAGCCAAATTTTAGTTCTTTGGAAAACTAGAAAAGAACTCTGGTGAGACAAATCAAGAAGTAAGGCTGGGCGCAGTACATGGCACACACCTGTAATTCCAGTGCCCAGGAGGCTGAGGAACAAGGACAGCAAATTCACGGCCAGACTCACCAACTTAGCACTGAAAGTGCTCATTGCTTCTGTGGGCCTCCTTACCCACCTCTGCCTAAGAGAGAGAGCCCTGGCCTTTAGGAACATGCACATCAGGCCCTGTGTCTCTGATGTGCCTGCTCTCAAGCACGCCACTTGATCTGTTTTCTTCTGGCAAACTTTCCACTTTGCAGGGGAAGCAATTCTAATCATTTCCCATATTTGTCAAAACCTGCATTTTTTTCTTTTGTTTCTCATTCTCCTTGTTGCCTGTGCATGGACCATTTGCAGAAGAGAAAGAGAAATATTAGCCCTGCATTGCTGTCTACCATCAACAGCATCCAAAAGGGAGAGGAACCTAAGCAGAAAGTAGGTGGTGGTGGCAGCAGGAAAAGCAAGAGCAGGTACCTGGAACTTATGGGCAGAGGATTCAGACATGGGAGCACAAGGGACCCTTTGAGGAAGAAAAGCTCATTAAGAGATCTCAGCAGCATTCAGGCAGCAGAATGGGAGAGGCACCTGACATCACTGAACCACAGACCTGAAAATCGACTGCTGATGTTTCTAAAAGGCTTTGAACAAGAATTCAATTAAAACAGCTCTCTGATTTTCCTTCTACTTAGTTATAAAAGAGAGAGATAAATCACAGACACTCTGGTTACATGTCATTTCAGTAAGTCAAAATCCCTAATGATGAACAAACCGTTTTTCAAAAGAAGCAAAACGAGACTACATTTATATAAAATGTAAACACCAAAGCAGCCCCTGCCACATTTCTGAAGCTGGAGCTACTTAGTGAAAAAAATGCTGGAGACAGGGATTTCCAAGAGGAACTTAGGAAGAGGATTGGGCTAGAAGCACTGCTTAGTGCTTGACGATTTGGCTACCTTCGGGGGGGGGGGGGGGTGTAAATTGGCTTGGATTATTTTCCTTTCCCCAACAATGCCAACAGTATCCTGTCTTGTAGGCTTTCAAGTCTAAAAGATGATCCTGCATACTTTGAGATATTGATATATTATGCCAAAAAGAGGGAACTTATACTATAAAAACATAGTTCTCTGAGCCACTAGGATCCAGTGTTAGAACATTATTTAGGGAGTTTGGCAAACAGATTTTGAGCCTCAGGCACCTCCATCCTCCAGGCACCTGCCCTTTCTTGAGGCTCATCTTGCATTGTTTTCCCAAATGCCTGCTCAGTCAGACTAAATTGTAGGCCCACAGCATGGTATGCACTTCACAGATGCACAGCACACATCTCTGTCCTCAGTGGTGTTCGCTCTAAATCAAATCCACAAAATGACATTCCATAAAATGCTTTTCTGACCTCAGCTATGATATATAAATGCATACAGAAAATTCAACTCATTTACCTAAGAAAGGCAATAGTTGAATAAAAAAAGGCAATAACATTTTTAGGCACATAGTTTCATAAAGCTCTTTTTACTCTCCTTACAGAAATGCAGAATCCATTCTTAGAGTGAGTTTGAAGTGGGTGAAGTTTCTCTTGGTTAAGCACCCAACCCACCTCCAGTCAAGTCCATCTCTCAGCCTTTTCCTCACTAGCATCTGGTAGGGGTGAGCTGTGCCGGTCCTCTTGTCACTAGCAATCTATCACACAAACTTATTTGCCTACAAGCGTTAATGACACAGTGCTGTTTTAGAATTACCCCAAACAAGGTCTTCTAAATTTTAAAAGAAGAAATGGTAAAAATGTTGTAGGGACAGATGAGGCAGGACACCAGACAGGAAAACAGGAAACAGATTTATTTGGTTGCAACCAGGTTCAGAGGGCAAAGCTTTCAAAGTAATCAATTAATCCCCCTGAACCCCGAACTCAGGCAGTTTCAGAACTTTATACTCAGTGTGTAGTGGGAGGGGCTCAGAAGTTCACAATCTGCAGAAGTTCACTCAAAAGCAGGTCTTTCTTTCACTGTTTTGGGCCAGTTAACCCTTCAAGGACAGCACCTGAGAAGGGGAGAGCTTCTCCCCTTTCCTCCCTCCCCCTGCCAGCTGTTACCATGGAGCCCAATTAGTAACATCTTCTCTTTGAAATGTAAACATCTCTGTGAAGGCCAAAGGCCTCCTTAAAGACTCTGTCTACCTTATCACACACTTTGATTTGCAAACACACTTCCTGCTTGAAAACTTTTACAAACTATTATATATATTGTTACTATACTAGATAGTCCATAAATGTTTGTGAAAACTAGTAAAGGGGTGTTTAGGACCTGGAATGCTGATCTCTTTCAGACCCAAGGCCAAATTTAATTATTGTAAGATAGAGCAACAGGAAATTGGAAGCTTAACTATATTGAACTCTTTTAAGATCAATTATGATAAAGATTTCTGGAGACAATTAAGATTTTCTGTGGAGGAGGGGGTGCCACTACAATTGGAATAATTGTTCAATGATTACAATGTCTACATCCTGGAACAAGTGAGGTAGGACAGAGCTGGAAGGAGGTAGCTTCCTGGTTTCCATTTACCTGTGTTCACCTCCTTTTGCAGTCTGTCCTGATTAAAGGCACTGCTGAGTAGCTGAACACTTAAACTTTCATGGATTCTCCCAAACTCAATAAATATTTATATGAAGTTAATGATTTCTATTTCTACATACTCTTTTAGGTGATGCAAGATTTGAAACAAAAAAGTCAAAAAACTCTGAGCTTTCTAAATGAACTGTAGGACATTTATATATATGGAAACATGCATATATACTTTTTCCTTTAATACCTTTCTCCTTCCTTCTGTCATATTATTTCCTTAATGTGACAGACCCTACCTGTCTGCATTACTACAGCAGTTGAAATGAGTGCAGATACTTAGGAAAGCAATTTGGCAGTGGGTGATCAAACTGAAAGTATATATAAAATAAGACCCTGCAATTCCAATCTAGGTATATAGTCTCCAAAATTTCTTGTGTGTGTGCATAAATACATTTGAAAGATGTTTACTAAATGCATTTATGTGATAGCCCAAAAATACAGAAATAATCTAAAGTCCATCACGTAGAAACATATTAATAAAATAAGATATATTCTATTATGGAATGGAATTTAGCAGTTAAAAGTCTAAACATGATCTATGTAAAACAATCTAACAATCTAACTGCCCAACCTAACACTGAATGAAACATGAAAATTTGCAGAATGGCTGGGCATGGTGGCGCATGCCTGTAATCCCAGCACTTGGGAGGCTGAGGCAGGAGGATCACAAGTTCAAAGCCAGCCTCAGCAATGGCGAGGCACTTATCAACTCAGTGAGACCCTGTCTCTAATAAAAATACAAAAAAGGGCTGGGGATGTGGCCCAGTGGTCAAGTGCCACTGAGTTCAATCCCCAGTACCAAAAAAAAAAAAAAAAAATTGCAGAATGTACAAAAATGAGAGAACCCCATGCACAACTTTGTAGTCGTGTTAGCTATGAAGAGCTATATAAGCATGCAGATATATTCTGCTTCATCAATACAATAAAGTAAAAAGCAAGTTTTCATATTTGGGGCATAATCATCCCAGTAAACTTAAAGAAAGCACAAAACATCCTTCAATGACCATCTGACTTTTTTTTTTTTTTTTTTTTTTTTTTGGTACCGGGGATTGAACTCAGGGGCACTCGACCACTGGGCCACATCCCCAGCCCTTTTTTGTATTTTATTAGAGACAGGGTCTCACTGAGTTACTAAGTGCCTCGCCATTGCTGAGGCTGGCTTTGAACTTGTGATCCTCCTGCCTCAGCCTCCCAAAGTGCTGGGATTACAGGCGTGCGCCACCGCACCCGGCTAGCATCTGACATTTTTGACAAGCTCAAGAAGAGTAACATTTTTGTGCAAAATTATTTGACAGGCATCAAAAGACCCTCCTCCTATTTTGTCATTCTACTCATTCTCTTCTGGAGCATGCATAGAATCTTCTCTCAGTTACTGTTTCCATTCTTCAATTCTGACCAGGTTTGAGGCTGCTGGAATCTCATTCGTTCCACAGTGAGCAATTGTTCCCTGTAGATTGTCAACCCAGTTTCAGCCACTTAACAAACTCCTCCATCTTTTGCAAGATTTGCAATTACATTCTGCAATGGATTTGCACTATGAGGTCCAATAAACTCCTATATAATCAGGGAGCAAGTGACCCACAAAGAAAATGATGCTTAGGTAGGCAAAGATCTACTGTGCTATGTTAAGATATCAGAATGAGGACTAATATACAACTGGACAGTTTGTTAGTGAATGTTTTCATTTGATGCTAGCTCCTATTCCAGTGAAGCCTCATATCTAGTGAGATTCAGAAAATGAACTTAGGAAAGCTCTGTATATTATATCAAGTGGTCTCTGGAAAAAATACACAAAATTTTCAACTGGGATTGAGTGGTGGAAATAAAGGTGATTTTTTTTTTCTGGGTGTGATGAACTATCCCATTTGGACAGTCCTGCCCCCCTAGTGAAGTCCCTTCTTCAGGACTCCAAATCAATATTCTTTAATTCATTGCTAACTGCATGACATAATTATGATGATAATATTTATGTGACTGGCATTGTTCAGAGTGCTTCATATTTATTAACCTTGCAAACTCTTCCAACCAGTCTCATCATCCCTCAAGCCATTGCACCTTAAGTGGAAGAACAAGGAAATACCTCTCTGAAAAAGGAGGTCACCCTCAGAATGAGGTCCCACAATGGGATAATTTCAAAAAGCAAAATATATTTTATTTTGGTACCGGGAATGAACCCAGGCTTACCACTGAGCCACATCCCTTTTTTCATTTTATTTTGAGACAGAGTCTCACTGAGTTGCTTAGCCTAACCTTGAATTTGTGATCTTCCTGCCTCAGTTTCTCAAGCTACTGGGATTACAGGTATGTGGCACCATGCTCAGATAAAATATAATTTTATACTTGGAAATGTGTAAATTTTTTCATAATACAGTCTTTGGGAGGAAAACTCAAAATAAACTGATATCATATCTAATTATAATTCAACTTCAATAGATTAAAGAAGATATAGAAAAGGAATTTGATAAAACTTAACATGGGCATGATTTTAAAATACAAAGACAGGGACTGGGGTTGTAGCTCATGGGTAGAGCACTTGCAAAGAAAGTGAAAGGTCTCTGGGTTCAATTCTCAGCACTGCAAAATAAAACAAAACAAATAAACATACAAACAAACAAAAAGACACACACTACTAGAATAGCAGAAGCATGACTTTCTTAACATGGTAAAGGCTATCTATACTTCAAATCTAAAGCAACCACTCTTGGTGAATATTTAAAAGCCTTATATCAAAGTCAGACATCAGATTTAGAGGAGCTCTATCACCACTATTACTCAGCATTACACCAGAGAGCCAAGAAGAAGACAAAAATAAGCACCATATTTGTGGCACATATGACACCATTATTTGTAGTACATATGGCTTTCTATAAAATATCCAGAAAATTTACAAACCAACAAAGATGCTAGGTAGAAAATGATATGCAAAACATTCCTGTGACTATAACTATGCACAGGCAATAATCAATTTTAAAGAGGCAATTGAAGGGAAAACAATCCCAAGAGCAATAAAATCTGTTAAGCAACAAATAGATAAAGAAAATGTGATGTATCCATAGGATAGAATATACAAATAAAGAAGAATGAAGCAATGCTACTATAAAACATAAACTTTGAAAACTTATGCTAATTGAAAGAATCCAGATGCAAAATACCACATATTGTATTATTGTATAAGTCCATTTATATGAAATGTTCAGAATGGTCAAATACATAGAGACACAAAGTAGACTGGTGGTTGCCTTGTGCTGGGTATGTGGTAGGGGGATCAGGGAGTAACTGCTAATGGGTCCAGGGTTTCTTTTGCAGGGGACAAAATATTATGAAATCAGATCATGCTGATTTCTACACACACTGTGGATTTACTAAAACACTTGAGTTGTAAACTTTAAATAAAATTGAATTACACAGTATGTGAATTATACCTCAACAGAGCTGTCAATTTAAAAGTGACAACAACCTGTAAAGCACCTAATCCAACTTCCATACCTTCATGGAGAATGCCATAAGTCTTACAGAATGATCTAGAAAGAACATTCACCGAGAGATCACGTCTATGAATTAGATGTGTCAATAATGAAAAGTGTTCCCTCATTAACCTATAGATTCAATGTAAAGTAAGACAAAACTTTTCATGAAAAGAAGCAAATCCTAAAATTCATTCTGAAATCTAAAGGGTCAAGAGTAACCAAGATAATGTTAAAGAAAAAGATAAGGGAAGTTTTATTAGAAGGCTTCAGTAACTAATTGAAACGGTATTAGTTCAAGAGTCACAAAAAGATGTAAAGAACAGAACAGAGTCAACAAACAGACCCACAAACTGGTATATGACAGAGATGGTAACAAAATAAATGAGAAAATGATAAATTATTCATTAAACGATAATGAGATAAATGGTTTTTGTAATGAAACACAATTGGACCCATGCCCCATACAATACAGAAATGTAAATGTCAAATGAGATCACTGCAAAACAAAAATTCCCAGTGTAAAAAAATACATAAAGCATAGATAAGGAAACTTGAAAACCAAAATATATTAAGAAGATTACCTCTAAGGGAAATACAAAGTGAATGAGTAGTGAAATACTTTCATTCCATGCTTATCAGATCTACCAAACCTAGAAAAGACACAAGTACAAGGAACTCCAAGAAACTGCAGTGGGATTGTAAAGTGAACCAGTCTCTTGGGAGGGCAATCTGCAAAACCCAGTAAAGCTAAGGCACAGCTAGAGGTTGATGGAAGCACATCCACTGGTTGGTTATTCAACTTCTGGGGACTCCTACCTTGTGCTCATACATTTCTACAAGATCTTATCAAGGATATTCACTGTGTTCTTTTTTTATAATAGTGAAAGGTGAAGATACCTTAATGTCACCCAACAGGGAATGTTTAAACGCTGGTATATCAAAGAAATGAATTAACTAGATCTGCAAAGATCAACAAATATTATCAACACTTGTAAAAGAAATGTTAGGCGAAAAAAGATCACGAAAACAGATAAGGCACCCCTCTATTACATAAAATTGTAAACAGAAACGAAGACAACACACACTGATGGGCACACACTAGGTCCCAACACTGCAGGTTGTGTGGACTCAACCCCAAGTTCTCATCCTTCATTGTCTGGATTCTCTGCTTGCTCAAGGGAGAATTTTCTATTTTCAGCAATCCCATCCTTAGACTTAAGTGGCTGCTGCATGTTTAATACTAGACTGGGAGCCAGGGAGGACAAAAGAATTATGCAAGACTTTCTCCACCTGCAGAAGGGTACAACTCAGCAAGGGAAGCTATCTCAGTCTCAAAGACTTGGCTTTCAAATCTTGCTGTGGCTCACCAAGTGCACAAAGTTAGAATAAGAGCACAGTTTTCAAGGCTCAGATCCTTTATCTATAAAATGGGAAAGCCACCTTCCTCCAAATGTGAAGAGTAAATGAGACAGTGTATGTGTATGTGTGTGTGTGTGTGTGTGTGTGTGTGTGTGTGTGTTGGGGGGGTATCCAACACATAGCAAACACACAGCACTCCTAGTGATTGTAGGCAAGGCTAGCCACCAAATGAATACAGTCTTCTAAACAGTATCTCAGTCATGCTGACAGTGAAAGAAAATTGTGATAGATGTGACAAGGGCATAGGATGGGTCCTATTAGCCGCCTCCAACCTGGAGACAGCCTCCCTATCTCTTCCTGGTGACTTGGGCCTACCCTGTGAGATTCGTGGGGCACTTCCTCCAGCGACAGTGTGGCTACAGCCAGACCTAACCATTTGTCTAAGTTCACCATGGACAGTGCTTTGTAAAAAGAGCTACCAGTCTCAGGAAAGAAAACTCCATCTCTTAACCACTTTGGGGAAATTCTGGAGTAAGATGTAATACACTTAAGCTGGCTTCCTAATTAAACCTCTTCAAAAATCCCAAGGACTGCCAAGTGTGGTGATGAACACCTGTAATTCTAGTGTTTGGGGAAGCTGGGGCAGGAGGATCACAACTTTGTAGACAGCCTTAGAACCTAGCGAGGCTCTAAGCAACTTAGCAAGACCCTGTCTCAAAATCAAAAAAAAAATAAAATAAAAAATAAAAAAAAAAGAGCTGAAAAATTTGGCTAAAGGTAAAGTGCTCCAGCATTCAAGCCCCTGTACCAAAAAAATAAAATAAAATCCCAAGGACATATGACCTTAGTATTGCTAAGGAAAAGGCTAGTGTCCCACCTCCAGCCCCCTCCAACACACACCTTCTCCCAACCTACAAGTCATCTCTCTAAAGGGCTGAAATAGAGTCCTGTCCACGGACATAGCAGTAGGGGTCAAGAGGATCCTGCCTGACAGAAACTGGAAAGCAGTATCTGAAAGTCATTTTTTTTTGGAGATACTGAGCTGTTGGATGTTATTCCTGGGATTCTTCTCTGAGGGCTCCTGAAAGGACGGTGGATATTTCAGTTCTGCAGCCAATGTGGTGCCACCATGTGGCAACAGCACAAACAGTTCATAAATCACTCAGCTTTGAAATTCTGTGATTCTCCACCGATTTTTAACTTTAAGGAATTAAAAATATGCCCATTGTGTATGTTTCAAAGGAGAACTCATTCCTAGTTTTTCTTCATTCATTGTCACCCTATTTCAGATTTGTATCATTCCGGTTTACTCTGTGAAAAAGCTCTTTGGGGAATACATTGACCTTCATTTATCAATGTCACTATTGTATCTGGGGTGGGCTTGTTAATCCCATCAAAGAACTAATGATCAGGGCCTTTGGGGACCACCAACTCATCTCCACTCAGAATGAATTCTTCCTTCTAATTTTCTGTACTGACGTAGGTATGACTACCCTTGGTTGGCATTCATAAAAAAGAAGGCAGAAAAAATCATCAAGAAGTCCCATATTATCTTGAGAACTAAAATGATAAAATAAAAATAACAGTAATAAAAGATAAAATAAAGCTTGTCTGATAGAACTAAGCAAGGGCAATTGTGCCAATAGGAGAACTGGGCAGATTGGGGATATTTTAGTTCTGAGTCTGAACTTTACCCAGGTGCATTCCATCTGTGAAAATCCATTAAGTTATACACCATGGTACAGGATGCAGTTTTTTCTGTAGTTATATCATACTTTAATACAATGTTAAGACAAATTGGCCAAGCTCTGATCAGTCATTCCTCTTTACCTTGCCTTTGAGACGAGAACCAGTAATAACTGGGAAGACAAAAACAGGGAGATAGTTAAGTTTTCTGTGAGGTACTTTTTATAGAGAGTGAATCAATTGTTCTAAAAGCCAAAGCCACAGTTGAGCTCTCCTCCTGTCCCTCTGGGCAGGGAAGAGGAAGACAGGATACAATCTATTTCGCTGCTAGTTTAAATTATTGAGTGTGGCTAGAACTTCATTTTCTCAAAAGTGAACAAATCCTGGAGCCAAAAACACTCCTCCTTTTTCTCTCTACCCCCATCCCTGTCCCATATATGGACAAATGAGAACCAGATCACAAAGAGAACCCTGCCTTATGGAGACACACCATCTCCAAAAAGACAACACACACACACACACAAAAAACAGCCTCCCCATCCCCCCCCCAGACATTCCTCAACTCCCTAGATATATCTTCTGGCCCACAGAGACATCCCACAGATGAGGGGTGGGTAATTAGGTGAGATGCAGCTGTCCATGGCCAGGCAAAGAACATGAGCAGGAAGAAAGCAAAAAAAAAAAAAAAAAAAAAAAAAAAAAAAAAAAAAAAAAAAAATTAAAACCTAAACAAAACTAAATTTCTCTCAAAGAGATTTTTTTTTTTTTTAGATCTGCAAAGAGGGTACCCATGTCACTGTCAAGTTCTCCAAATTACCTCTGTTTCCACCCACAGCCCCAGATCTTTTGGACCATTTTTCTTGTGTGTTTTAATATAACCCCAATGAGTTTCCACACCTATCATACCCTTTGAACCCCAAGTACCTTAGAAAGAATAAAAGCAGAAATTACTTCATTTTGTAAGTGAAAAAGTTGAGGCTCAAAGACGCTTGTCAGTCATCCCAAAAACTATCTAAGTAGGCAACTCATCACCGAATTTCAGAGTTGGGGAAAGGAAGGCTGAGCTGGAGAGACAGGATGATAATGGCAAATGAGGAGGGGCAACCTGCTTCCCAGCCCACAGTTGTGAGAGCAGCCCACAACCACCGATAGCTGCACTGGAGCTGCTTCCAAGAATCTGAGGTAAACAATTCACCTCTAACAGCATTTACATGCCCTGGGACTCTTCCCCTCATCTTTCCCTGGGAAAGTGTCAAGCAAATCAACAAATCCAGATCAAGGGGTGGGGGTTGGGCAGACAGAAATGAAGTCAGACTCAAGGCTTTTTCTAGTAGCAGATGTGAGCAAATGTAATGGAAACCAACCCCGTGGGGAACCCGCTTCTCTTAGGCAGGTCCATCTAGGCCTTGTGCCCTTAAGCATCTCTAGGATAGTTATCCTCAGGGACAGGCGCTTTTTTGGGGAGTGGGGGTTGGGGGGGGGGGAGGAAGTAGAACAATACGGATCTCAACGCAGGTACCTAACAAATTCTCCTACCCCGTCAAGACATCTGTAAATTAAGTGACGGGAAAGAGAGGGAGTGCCCCCAAATGATGCACGTCCAGGGGTTCCCACCACTGAATGGCTCCACACTCAACTGGAAGGTCCTCCGCGATTATCCCTTCTCTAGAGTCCCTGGGGATAGGTTTCCTACTTCTCCAATTCTGGCATCCTTGGGGTTAAAGGAGTGTGAAGAAGAGACGGGGATGAAACTGAAGTAACCCCCCACCCCACCCCCGCAACCCTCAACAGCGCTTCTCTGCCCAGGCAGCCCGGGGGCGGGGCCAGATGCAATGGACTCGGGTTCTAACTCTGCGCACCAGCCATGACCTTGGGCAGGTCCCTGATTAGCCCCATTTTACAGAAATTAAGAGTCTGAAAGAGTCAAGTCCACTACGGTGGGCTGCTACAGGGCGCTTTTTGGATGGTTTGAGACGCCCATACCCAGAGCAGGTAGCATAGTAGGTGCTCGGTGAACCGCAGCCCAAGCACTACGTGGCCAGCTGGGATCGGAAAACGCGAGGGAAACGCAAAGGCGAGCTCCCGCCCCAGGGGCTATAGAAAGGGGCGGTTCCGACTGCGAAGATCCTTGAGCAAGTTCAAGTCTCCCCTGTCCAGCTTCTTCCTCTGCAGAGGCAGACTGGCCGTGCCGGGGAACCCTGGCTCAGGACGCGCTCGGGGTCCTGGGGAACCTGAGAGACACCTCCACACACCCACCCCAAAAGTTGCGGCAACATGAAGGGGAGAGTGGCGCAAAGCTGCCAGAAGGGAGGGGAGGGCACAATACTCACACGGGCTGGCCGGCCTGGAACAAGTCCGCGGCTGGGGTCATCGATGGCGGCCGGGTTCAGGCCACCGCGCCTCGGGATGCCCAGAGCACCTGCCGCAGCGCCGCGCGTGGATCAGAAGGCTGCGGGCAGCGAGGAAGGGGTGCAAGTCGTCCGGCAAGCCAGAGCTGGGCTGCAGCGCCGCGGGGGATCAGCCGCCAGAACCGCAACCGCAGCGGGAGCAGGGAAGCGGGCAGTAGGCGGGAGCGCAGAGGTGGCAGCGGCTGTGAGGGAGGCGCCCGCGCCGCAGGCAGTCAAGCCAGCCTGGCCGCAGCGGCCACCGACACCTGCTGGCCCGGCTGATGGCCAATCAGAGGCGCCCGGGGCGGGGGCGCGTGCGGAGGCGGGGCGGGGGCGCGTGCGGGGAGCCCGGCTGGAGAGGCGGCGCACCACCGCGCCTGCGCCGGAACACCGGGTGCCTACCCCGCGGGTTGCTCCAGATCTCCCCAGGCGCGCGGGCGGCACGCGCCGGGAGGGGCGGGGCGCCCCGGTAGGAGGCGGGGCTGAGGCTGCATGAACCCGGGGCGGGGACCAGCGCCCCTCCGGGAGCTCTTTCCAGCTGCGCAGTGCAGTGTTGGGGCCGTGGTCCCGGAGCCCCAAGGCGCGACTTCAGGACATTCCGAGCTTTCCGGGCCCCTGAACCTTGGAGACTCAGAACCTCCGAGACCGCGGAGTGATGGGTCACTGAATCCAAGGGCCTCCCTGGTTCCGAGAACACCGCGATTTGCCGGCCCGACCCTCTCCAAAGCTGGGGTGACCCGCCTCCTTCGACAGCTCGTCCTCACTTCATGGCCCCTGGGTATTTAAAGTCATCGTGATGACTGTGATCCTGATTTCTTTAATTCTCCCATGAATTTACTGTGCTAGAGACGCTCATTCATTCAGTGCCCATTGGTTCGCGCTTGGCTTAGGGAGCTGTCCAAGCTAATGCGTGCCCAAGTCTTCCAAAGCCCCCTTTGCTGCCGTAACACCAGGTTAGAGAGCCCACAGTGTCAGGACGCCCGGACTGCTGCAAGTGAGGAACGCACTGGGACTCAGGCCAGGAGCAGCTGGTTATGGAAGAATGACAGAGTTGAAAGGTTTCACCCCGGGCCAGGGGTTCACTGCGTGTATGCAATTCAATCAAGCACAGGGTCAGAAATTTTCCTGAGACCAACTGCCTCATCCCCGACAACTCAGCTGTGAAAACATATTGTCAGTTTTAGCTGCTTCTCACTGAAGAAATTCCATGAGAATAAAGCCTTTGTGAGCTCCATTGGCGATTTCTAAATCCCTGGGAATCCTCTCAGGTCGGTGATTTCAGGCTGTTCCCTCTGTAAATGTATGCAGTAGGGATGGATGTCTCCTTTGCTGATTGTTCCACAGCAGCGGGGGGGGGGGGGGGGGGGGACTTGTGAAGGGAACTTGGAAGGTAAAAAGGTTAATTTCTCTACAGATCTGGTTTTCACCTTTAAAGGATTTTAATGTCCATAAACTAGTAGAGTAGAAGAAAGTTTGTTTCTAGTTTATTTAAATTCCCTTTTAATTTTATTTATCTGAATTTGATTAGTATTCACATGGTACAAAATTAAAAAGGTAGAAATGGGTACACAGTTAACAAGATTCCCTTCCATTCTTCTCCCAGCCTTTCAATTCCCGTCCCTGGAGGCAACCAATTTTTACTCTTATAGATAAAATCTATGTATACCCAATCAATCAAATAGATTTGTTACATATTCTTATTTTTACCTTTTGTTGTACAAAATGATAGCATTTACTATACAGAATATCCATAATGTTCTAAACCTTGATCTTTTTCCTCAAGATATTATCATAGAGTAATTCCATATTATTACCAATATTTTCTTGTTTGTGTACAGCTGTATAGTATTGCATTAATGTCAAAATTCATGTAAGAGACCCAAATTATGGTCATTCAGATTGTCTCCAATCTTCCATTAATAACATTTCTGCAGTGAATAACTTTGTTCTTATATAATTATGATCATGTGGAAGTATATATGAAAAATAAATCTCTAAAATTGGAGTCACGGGGTCCAAGGCCATGTGCATTTATAATCTGGATCTCAAATGTCCTTCGTGGAGATGTTTTCTCATGACCTCATACAAGGTATGAGATTGCCTGTTTACACATACACCCACCCTACCCTCTGGTGGTTCTGAGTCATTTGTCCTCAGATCCAGTCCTGGTCCTTCTTACTTGTCTTTGTGGAGGCTGATTTCTACAGGCTGCATTTTCCAGGTTCTCCTACGAACTGGCTTTGTGTTGCCTGACCACACGGTAGAAGAATGGAAGGAGGAAAGAAGGAAAAAAGCCAGAGAATTTCTCATTGCTTTTCTGCATAGAAGGTGGGCATAGAGAATAGTCCAGGGCCCCAACTATTCCTCCTGGGTGACTCCAGGTACTGTAAGACAGGCTAACTATGGGCTCAGCTCCCTGCGGCAGTACCTCTCTCCCGTTGTCCCTCCAGCCTGGAGGTAACAGGGTATCCCACAGGTGCTCATCTTCAGCACTTTCTCTGCTTCTGAAGAGCCTCTCAACCTCACGTTATCTGCATAACCAGCTCCATGTTTTAAATTCCCCTAATTTTAAAAACTCTTAAGTTCTTCCTGTTTTTCCAGTTGTACCTGGATATATTCTTGCTATGCTAATATATTCCTCTATACAGTGGGTTATAAAACTTTCTGATCTTTGCCAATTTGGTAGATGAAAAGGGGCCTCTGTAGTTTGACTTGCATTTTTCTTATTAAAAGCGAGGTAGAACATTTTACATATGATTAAGGGTCATTATATTGCCTTCTTATTTTAACTCTATGTCATATCTTTGCCCATTTAATTTTGTCAGATCAATAGATTCTTGATGGAGAACCAACTTCTGCCAGTGAAACATTTCACACAAACTTTGGTTGGAACCTAGGTTTTCAACAAGATTTTACCTCAGGGAGCATTATCCAAGTCAAAAATCTGTCCATGGCTAAGGAAGAAAAGAAGAAAATAGAATAAGAGTATTTGGGAGTTTATAATCCACCTTGATGGACAAAATAAACCTATGTTAAACAATGTTCATTGTTTTACATTATTGTAACCAGTAAGTGCAAATGAGAGTAACAAATCTGAGTTTTCTCTTCCCTACACAATGTATCATGGAACCATTCCCAATCATTACAGAAAGTTTTCCTCTTCTTTCCCTCCCTCTTTCTTCCTTCTTTTCTTCTTTCTTTCCCTTCCCTTTCCTCTCTTCTTTCCCTTCAGGTGTATGGTATGCCATTGACAAGGCTATGTCATAACTGATTTAAAGGTCCCAAGGACTCTTAGTTATGAGTGGCATAAACCCAACTACTATGGCTAGGTTGTCATTTGTACCCCAAGGGTTCATATATTTGAAGCTCGATCCCCAAAATGGCAATGGTAAGAGATGGTGGAACCTTTTAAAGCTTGAGCCTACTAGGAGGTCACTGGGGGTGCTGCCCTTAGAAGGAATTAAGTTCTTGTGGGACTGTGAGTTAGCTCTTAAAAGAGATGATTATCACAAAAAGAGCAAAACCAGCCCCTCCCCTTTCTCTGGCTTCCATTCTCACCATGCAATCTCTCCCTCTTCCTGTACTCCCACCATGATGCCATCCACCATGATGTGACACAGCCACAGAATTTCTCACCAGAGCCCAGCTGATGCCAGTGTAATGCCTTGAGCTTTCAGAAGTGGGAGGTAAACAAACCTCTTTTCTTCATACAGTAACCAGCCTCAGTTTTTTTTTCCCAGAGTAATAGAAAAGGGACTAATAAACCAACTAAACCTTGGGCATAAAAAGAAACATATAGGCTTATTTAAATGCAAAGTCCAAATGTATTTCTAACTTCAGGAATATTGGATTCAGGGGTTCAAATGATGTCTATACAAGTAGAACTATAGTCTCCATGTTACCCCCACACCCCATCACCCATGTCTTCTCTCTACTTTCCTTTGAAGGCTTAATTGTGAAGCTGACTTCTTGGGTGGCATCTGGCAGTTCTAGGATTATCTGTCTTTTCAGTGGTTAAGATCCGGGAACAAGGTAAGTCTTCTCTTTTCCAGAGTGCATGTTGCAGGCTGGACTGCTCTAGAGAGTTGCCCTAGAAAACTCACTTGTCCTGCTTTAATCATGGGTCCATCCCTTCAGCAGTATGAGAAATGGCATTCTGACTATTGGTAAATAAGGATGGAAAGATACACACAGTGGTTGAAGTAAGTCAGTCAATGTGTACCATACTCATGAACACTTTCCTACACATGCCTCCTGACTGGTCAATAGTAATCTATATGTAAACACTCGGGTTCATTTTTGTTCAAACTACTGAAGATCTCAGCTTCTGCAGCTGGATCTCAGGCACATGGTAAGTGTTTGAATGTAGACTGTCAAAGAGTATCTTCTCATATGGACTTCATGGAGTTGTATCATGACAAGAGTGAGGACTGAGTTCAAAGGTCATTTGATATTATGCATGTATTTGCAAAGCTGGTTTGATATATGAATGTGCCTCTTGTTAGACCATTAGAATCAAGCTCCTAACGTCTTGCTGAAGTTATAAACATTTGAAAGAAAAAGAAGTACAGAATAGCTTAATGATTTGAGCAATGTCACAAATAAGACAAGAAGAAAGTACTGATAAAAACCCAGAGACATACGAATAAAAGAGAGCCCCAGTTCCTAATCTGCAGTATTTTAGACAGAAACAGACACCACTTTGATTCTCCACCAGAGCTAGTGTTAATTTTTTTAAAGTTCCATGTGACAAGTTTGGCATTTGAAGATGACTTGGATAACTATAAGATTGGCAAAAGATGACCTAAAATGCCTCCTCCTCACTTACCCCTATCCTGAGCAATGCTGCTGAATTCCAGTGACATCCATCCCCTCATTTGCCTCTCATGACTCACAGGCAGTACTTGTTTTTCCATTTTCTGCATGATCTTGACCACTGTAAGAGTTTTAATGGATTCTTCTTTTATCAAAAAGAGCTGTTTGACATTTGTGCACACAAGGAACTGCATCACATCTTCTTCTAAAACAGAAATCAGACAGTCCATTTCTTAGCCAGAAGATTGATGAGTTTATACTGGCTGGAAAAGGACGTGTCTCTGGAGGATTCTGGGTAGGATTAAAAGAGCATTAATCAAATGACTGGGGTGCCAGTCTGAGCTCATCACTTCCTGTCTGTGTGACCTTGGGCAATTTACTTAGCTCTATCCAGGGCTCCCTAAATATAAAATATGGTATAATTCTCCCCACTGCCCTGTGAGATTTTTATTAATTTTGATTAATTAATTTTGTATTATTTTATTATTATTTATTTATTATTAATTACTTTTTATTAATTTTGAAATTCTTATGCCCTTAATGAGATTTAATACACATTAAATAAAAATTATTATTTTAAACTTGGAAAAAGTGAGTTTATAAAGGAAGTTTCTATGCCATTTTGTGGTGTTTTGTGATATGGAAGTGGTGAAATAAAACCTTCATCTACTACTTCCCTATCACCAACACTATTTTTACCTTTTCCATGCTACTCATCACTTAGCTACATGGTATTAATTATTCAGGCATATCTCCAACCTCTTCAACTAGACTAGAAGTGCCTTAGAGTTAGTGTCTTATCTTTGTTTTATACAGGTGTTTGCAACATTAACTTGACAAATGTTAGATTTTCAGTAAAAAAAAATTTGGATGAAGAATAAAAATGGATAAATTGGACCTGATCATAATTTAAAATGTTTTATCTGTAAATGACCCTATTAGGATGAAAAGAAAGGTTACATACTAGAAAATATCTTCAAATCATGCATCTGACAAAGGACTTGCATCTAGAATATATAAACATTCTTAACATTCAACATTAAAAATAAACCCCAAGCAATCCAATTAAAATGGATTAAAAATTAAGAGATATTTAACCAAAGAATATATACAACTGGCAAATAAGTATACAAAAAGATGCACAATATAATAAACCATGTGGGAAATGCAAAGTAAGACTATAATGCTCTATCACTATACATCTATCAAAATGGGTAAAACAATATCATTTCAACACAAATGTTGGCCAAGAAAGAGAGAAACTGTATCACTTATGCAGTGTTGGTAGGGATGTAAAATGATGTGACCACTCTTGAAAATAGCTTTGCCATTTCTTTAAAACTCAAATCAGACTTACCATACAAACCAGCAATTGCACCCTTGGATGTTTATCCTAGAGAAATGAAAATTTGCATTTATGTTAAAGCTTGCACAAGAATGTAAACTACACAAATCTCCTTCAATAGGTAGATACTTAAACTGAGGTATATACATAGTACTACTCACTTTTGAAAGGAATAATGAAATTATCTTCACTACTTCCCAGTGGTGAACTTGGATAGGTTTTAAAGTCATTGTTCTCTGGTTTGTTTTTTTTTTTTTTTTTTTTTTTTTTTAAACAGCCTGAGAAAGTCACATATTATTCTGGTTCCATTTATATAAAATTCTTGAAATAAAATTATAGAGATGGAGAACAGAATCATGGTTGCCAGTTGTTAGGGATGGAGTGGGTGGGGCAGGGAATAGGTGTGGCTATAAAAGGAGTAGCCCCCAGGAGCCTGTGGTAACAGTACTTTTTCTGTATTTTGATTGTGGTGGGTTACATGAATCCGCACACATGATAAAACTGCATGGAACTCTACACACATATAATGGGTGCACATGTAACTATAAGAAACTGAATAAGTTCTGCAGCTCTTACCAATGCCAGTTTCCTGCTTTGGACATTGTATTACAATCATGTAAGATGTTATCTCTGAAAGAGGCTCCATGAAGGCTTGTGTAGGACTTCCCTGCACATTCCTATGCAACTTCCTGTGAATCTATAAGTATTTTATATTTTAGAAACTTCAAAAAAATGAGTGAATAAATGAATAAATTTCTTCACTCTAAATTGGAAGAGGCATATGCACATCATGACAAGATCTTTTATTGTGCATCTTATAATAGCATATTCAAGTCCATAGTTTGGCACTGTGTAAGCTGCCTGGTAAGCTACCTGGTACCGAAAACCGGGAGGAAATCTCGGAGGCAGAGTTAAGCTTTTACTACTTTTACTTCTACTTTCTTAGAGCTTAGAGAGGGAAAGAAAGATTTTTCTTAGAGAGGGAAAGAAAGATTTTTCTTCTTAGCTTAGAGTTAGAGTAAAGAAAGATAGAGCTTAGCTTAGAGAAAGATTAGAGCTTCTTTCTTCTCTCTTCTTTCTTCCTTCTTCTTTCTTCTGTCTTCTGTCTTCTGTCTTCCTCGGGAGCCTCGGCCTAACTCTGACCAATCATTACTTCTTCTATCTGGTTTCTCTTCTGTAACCGCTCTGCCTATGTTCTGGCCGCTCTGATTCTTCTGACCGATCCGAGTGGCTGCCCGACTGACCGAATGAATTCGTTCTCCTAACTCGGACCGCTTTCACCCGGTTATATACCTTCAGGTTTGCGGGTGCCTACAGGTGCGTCACATACATATCAGGTGGAACTTATGGCTTCCAGCTAGCTACAACAGCCCTTCCTAATTAGGGCTCCTTCAGCACTGCCTTATAGTAAGCAAAGTTTTCAGTTGGCATTACAGAAGAAGATATTTCAAAGAGTGATCTCATATCCAATGTACATGCAGAAACTATGTCATGCACAAAAATACCCAGTAATATTGTGATACTATACTATAGTAAAGATTGGATATGAAATCTGTAAGGTTCTTTTTTTTTTTTTTTGTCCCAAAACATAAAGAAGTGCCAGAGTTCACAGTGTATGGCAGGTCTGTGACTTCTGACGTCCTCCTGGGCAGGCTGTCCTCCTGCCTACTGTATAAAGTCTGGATAAGTTCCTGTGGCAATTAAAGCAGTACTTTCTCTACCATCCTGTAAATCTTGGGACAGATTTGGGTTTTATATAACCTCAACATGACATCCTGTCATGATTTTTTAGGTATAAATCTATTTTTGTTTTTTAACGAGGCTAGATAATTAAGTCAGCACCAACTGAAACACATGATTTTTCATACAGGTGTACTGTTTTGTAAAAAAAAAATATATATATATATATATATTTAAAAAGCAGGAAAAATACATATATTTGGGTTTCTCTGAAATTTAGCATATCCTTTCTTTGCAGGTATGCAATTACAGATATGACTCCTGATGTTTTTATCAGACACTGCACTAAGCTCAGTGAATTTGCATTATGGCCTTTTTGTGTTAGGTTCCTTAGAATTGGACCCTGAGATAGAAATCTAGGGACATGTGATTAATTGAGGAGATGCTCAAAGGAGAAAGGGAGGGAGGGAAGCATTACAGGAAAGGAGATGCAGTCAGATTCATCCTGAGCCCATGGGAAGCCTGAAGCATGGATTGCACTGCAGAGCTGTCCCACTTTGAGGCAAGGGGCTGGTCTTTGTGCCGTTGGATCAAAGAGTCTTGGTTTGCCTGCTGCCCTTGCTGGGGGCAGATTGCCCCACCCCCACCCCACTCTGTGCAAGGTGGCTCTCGTTTGTTGAAAGCAATTCTTTGAAAGAGGCAACAATAAGCCATTAGGCAACAACACTCAAAGCATCTTGGAAAGGGGGTGCAGGCCCAGCAAAGAGTATCTGGAAGGGCAGTGTTCACTACACAATCCTCCCTAAATCCTGTCAAACAATAAAACTGTAATAAGAAGAATAACTTAACAGCAGTACAGGAGGTCAAGGAGAGACATGTGACACCCTGAGAAGTTGAAGAGATTAGGATGGTGTCAACTTGACAAAAGAGCCAATGAAAATTGAGCAAAGGGTGTGCCTAGCCCATGCACAGGAGGAGCAAATGACCCTTCAGCTTGGAGAAGATGCTCAGCCATGCCAGTAAGGAACAGGGAAAATGAAAAGACATTTTATTGATTATGTTTTCAAAAGGATTGAAAATATTCCACATTGGTAAGAATAGGGGGAAATGGGTATTCTCAAATATTGTTGGTGGAACCTTTTCAGAGGTCAAGTAAGTCTAAAATATATAAACCTTTTGAGCCACAGTTGTATTTCTAGGACTCTGGACTAGCAAAACGCTAGCACAAGGAACAAAGATGTTTGCAGAAGACTTCTTGGCATAATTTGTAATGCTAAATGAATGGAACTATCCTTAGGTCTATGAATTGGCAACCGATTTAAATAAGGCATTCGATAGTTCCCTAGAAAGAATGAGGTGAATCTATACACACTGCCACATAGAAAGCATAGAAAGTTGGTTGACGTGGTTGGGGTGGGGGTTGAGGTGCAAAGTACAAAATAGTACATACTGCAGGCTCAAGTTTGTGAGAAAAGGGAGCAAATTTGTATGTACTACATAAATTCTCCGTTCCTTTAAAAAACAAATTTGCAAGGAATATTTATTCTTTGATTTCTTAAGGGAATAGGGAATTGTTTTCTTAAGACAACCGTCTCTCTGGAGGAACAGGGCTGGGAAAGTTACCCCAAAGGACATTCATTTTCTTCTGTGAGAACTGGTGAAGAGACGCTAGTTGTACAAGACCAGGTTCTGAGAAGCACAGCTAAAGACAGGGATTCAGGTGCAGAGGATTGTTTGAGTAGGTGCCCTTAGGAGAATGGGAGTGATGGGGACCAGATGAAGCAAGAGAAGGAGCTAAGCAAGCACATGACCTCAGCTGAAGAAGAGCCTCTGGATGATCCAGTGTGCTCTCCGGGACATGAATTTTACCATACAGCAGGTCACATCTTGAAGCCAGAGGAGACAGCCTTTGGCATTCCCATAGGAGTCAGCCATTGTCTTCTACCTGGGTTGGCTGGATGAGATCCTCCTGGGCAAAATAGCCCATTGTTGCCCAGGAGGCAATTATACAAAGAAAGATGCCACTGAGAGTCATTAGCAACCAGCACTCATAGCATCTGGGACCTGAGGCACCCGCCTAAAGAGGGGGTTATGGGCAGGGTGGGTACCCTAAACAAATACTATGATTGCATAAAGATCAAGGCAAGTAGGTGCCCCCTGTGCTTGACTTCTGCACCTGGGCATAAAAAAAGCAAAGAAAGTCCTGGTGAAACAGAACCTTTGTGGCCAGACTGAGATGATCCCTACAAGATTTGAAAAGTGGTACCTGAAGAAAGATGGATCACTTTATGTAAGAATGGATTAATGTCCTAAGGTTTAAAATTAGGATGGCCAAATTTGGATAGGAGTGGGATGACTCTGGTTAGGGACCCTACTCTCGGCCAGTACTATTTCCCCCTCTGGGTGTATTAGAAACTGGGCACTTAACCCAGGGACATAGATGGGGCAAGTGGAGGATGGGCTGAACTTTAGCCTCTAGCTCTCTTCCCAGCGAGATGCCTGTGTGCAGCACAAGACTATACAAAGGCCAGGCACGGTGGCATACAATTGTAATCCCAGCAGCTCAGGAGGCTGAGGCAGGAGAATCACAAGTTCAAAGCCAGCCTCAGCAAAAGCAAGCCGCTAAGCAACTCAGTGAGACCCTGTCTCTAGATAAAGTACAAAACAGGGTTGGGGATGTGGGTCAGTGGTCGAGTGCTCCTGAGGTCAATCCCTGGTACCCATTCTCCCACCCCAAAAAAAGACTACACAAAGATACAGAGCTGCTCTAACCCAGCAAAGATCCAGTGCAGAACGGGCAAGAAGATCACTAAAATAAAGTTACTTTGAGAATTGAGGTAGCTAAGCTTGCAGATATGCTCAACACAAGACCTAAATGTGAAGTTGGAATAGAAGGCAGCCTAAAACCTGTGAGTATGGAGAGCAGCCTCAGGAAACCAGCTTCCCAGGAATGACTGTTGAGCATGGGCGTGTGCTCCAACACAGCTGCAACCTTGGTCCTCAACACGGGGATCCACTGTGGTCTAGACCTGCAAGGGCTTTCAAGTAGCAAGAGAGATCACTGAACCCAAACCCCACAGGACCTGGGGCAGAAGACAAAAATAAAACGCAGTCTAATTCATTCTGCTTCTGTGTAAGGAAACAAGATGGACCCTATTGGTCTAAGCTTCAAAAAGGAAATCCTGAATTTCTGTTCTTTATTAGGGATTAGTTAAAAGACATGTGAACACATGTGTATATTGAGTTGATGAAGAAGATCATATCAGACTAAATGGGGGGCAAGGCAGAAAAAAAGAGTTTATTGTTTCTGGTAAGTACAGTGCTTTTCTCTGAGGTATGTTTTTAGAACAATGAATATTTTATTATCCAGCTATTCATTCCCCACTAAATAATGGCTTTTAAAAAGCTTTGCTGCTTTCTTTAGTCAGGTTAATTCTATCTTGGGACTGCAATGCAGAAATAATAATAGGATCTTGTCATTCACTGACCAGGGTATACAATAAGGAATCCTGATGCTTCTGAGAGATTCTGACAATAATAATATGATTTTACAGGAATACAGATGGTTACCAACTAGTGGAGTTTTGATTTGTGACTCTCTCCTCTCCTGATTTTTCTTACTGTAGATCAGGTCCCTACGATAAAGCCCAGACTTGGTTAATAACCTCTATAAGCAAATCAGATTACAATGCTTCTCTGAATCCTGACCCAATTGAGACCCATGGCAGCTGACGCAGCCCGCAGCTGTGTTGAGGATTAATAAAATTAACAGTAATGCCCGGAAATTTAGCCAGGGCCCTGTGTGTCAGTGTGCTTCTCCTTCCTAACTGTCTTGTGGCATGGTTTAGTGGTTGTGATCATATTCACTGGGTCTTAAGGCTGCTGTTGAACCGGCAAAGTCATGCATCACCAAAGAATATGTGACTGACGAACTTGCCCCGCATGCCCTTGCTTCTGACCCTCTCTATGTTGCTTCTGATTCCCTTTATTCCATAGCACCTGTCATTCTTTAGCACACTGAAAACTTTCTTACTGTTTACTTTCTGTTGCTTTTCTTCCCAACTAGGATGTAGGCTAGGGGTCTTGGCATTGTTCACGGATATATCTAAGAGCTTTGGACAGAGCCTTAGCACACAGAAAGTGCTCAAAAGTATTTTTTAAAAATATTTATTTACTTACTTTAGTTGTACACAATGCAATGCATTTATGTTTACGTGGTGCTGAGGATCGAACCCGGGCTGCTCATGTGCGAGGCAAGTGCTCTGCCGCTGAGCCACAACCTCAGCCCCTCAAAAGTATTTAGTGAATGAAAATGCTAGAAAAAAAATCCTCACCCAATAACAGTTTCAGTTTAGAAATGTTCAGAGACTTTCATACATGCTGAATATTCACACTGATTTCTTTTTTTGGTAATCAGATAATCTGAATTTTCATGTTTTTTAAACTTTTTAAGAGGTAAAAAACATTCTTTTTTAAAATCTTTCATTTGTTTTAATTAGTTATACATGACAGTAGAATGCGTTTATGCACTGGATATATCATACATAGATGCGATATGATTTCTCATTTTTCTAAGTATACATGTTGCAGAATCATATTGGTCAAGTTGTCACATACATACATACAGTAATAATGTCTTACGTTATTTGAAATATTACCTGGTAAGTCGCCACTTCTGGTGTCTCTCTGTATTCATCTCTCTCTCTCTCTCTCTCTCTCTCTCTCTTCCCCTTTATCCTTCTGATCTCTCTTCTTCTCCACTTCTTTCAACTCTATCCTCTTCTTCCCCATTTCCAGACCTCCTACCTCATCCACCTGACCTCAGAATTCCATTTGTCTCTAAAGATCTATCCCATCCACAATCCAGGCATGTAGGCAATTGTATAATTTAAATCTTGGACCCAGGCTGAATAAAAAGCTATGCTTCAAGATTTTCTTAAATTCAGACAAGGCCAGATACTATGTATAGAAAAATTTAGACTTCTCTTGGATATATTTAACTCAGAGTTACCTGAACTATATCAGTTTGTATACTTCTTAGTCAAAATTGCAAATATTAAATCCCGAATAGCAAAAGCTGACTGAATGAACCCAGAATGGGATCTGTAGAATGCTACTTTATACAATAAACCTGAAGGTTGAAAAAGCGCCCCCTGCCCCAAATTAGAGCAATGTCTTCTAAAAGCCATACCAAAAACATTTTCAATAAAAATTGGTTGCATCAAAATTCAAACTATGAACACAAAAGATGAATCTATAGAGCACAGCCTGGTGATTCATGCCTGTAATCCCAATGGCTAGGGAGGTTGAGATAGGAGGATTACAAGTTCAAAGCCAACCTCAGCAACTTAGTGAGGCCCTAAGCAACTTAGAGATACTCTGTTTCTAAATAAAATATCAAAAAGGGCTGAGGATGTGGCAAAGTGGTTAAGTGCCCCTGGGTTCAATCCTCGGTACCAAAAAAAAAAAAAAAAAAAAAAAAAAATCTACAGAAGAATATAGTCATCTGGTCCACTCCCCAAGGTGCACATCAGTTGTCCCCTGATTCAAGTTCTGCTCCCCTCTCTGAAGAGCCCTTTCTAGAGAAGCATAACTTAAAATGTCCTCTTTCACACAGCAGGCAGGAACTCTAGAGAATCTTTAAAAGTGGAAACTCAAGGGTCTTCCTTCACCCCATCCTAATTATATTTTCTGAGCCTCATTTTTCCTCATCTGTAAGGTGGATGGCAGTAGCAGTGAACCCACAGGCTACTATAATATTACATGAGTTAAACAGGGTCTTAGAACAGGGTTTGGCATACCGGGTATGCTCTGCAGATGCCTGTAAATATTTCATTTCACTCAGATCTGGCTGCTCTCAAAAGAACATCCTCTTCAGACTACAAAACTGATTTCAAAATTCAGATATGAGAAATGCCTATTGGGGAGCATGAGAATTTATTTATGGCAGCAAAATATTTTGTTAACATGACTGTGGTATGACAATAGCTACATGATACATCCTGCATTTTTATTTTAATGCTTTGTAATTATAAAAAGTAACACATCCAAATGCTGGAAGCCTGAAAACATAAGGAAGTACTCGAGGGAAAAATGCACTAAAACATATCTGATTTTGGAGACCTAGTTGGTCATATTTCTTGATGATGTGTTACATCTCTAGAAATATTTTGCATTAACAAATTAACAATTTGTATACTTTTCCATATCCATTAATATTCCTTTAAAAAATTATTTTAACAGCTGCAGATTGTTATATCCTATACATGTGTCATAATTCATTTCTGATGCATGAGTAGTTACACACTGGAATTATTCAGTGGATTTTGAATTTTAAAAAAATTTCACCAGCCTTGTCAATCCTTTCCACTGGATTTTCCACTTGTATACCATGCTCACCTCTTAGTATTTTGTGTGTGTGTGTGTGTGTGTGTGTGTGTGTGTGTGTGTGTGTGTGTGTTGCTGGGGATGGAACCCAGGGCTTTGCATATGCGAGACAAGTGCTTCATCACTGTTTACATCCACAGTCTAAGTCTTTGTTATTTTTGAGGGTAAGTGAATTCAAATCAAACACATCCACAAGCCAGCCAGAGAAAATCAAAAGACTAGAAGACTGAATCTGTGAAGATTAAATAACATTCTTTCATCCATTTTCTGTCTGTTCTTTCTATAGTTATTATTCAAGCATTTTACAAAATTCCTTCTTCACTTGTTGCTGGATGTCCTTTTACTTTCCATAAAAACAGGAGTCTCATGTAATGTGTTTCATTCTGTAATATGTGAGAGCATAAAATGGGCCAACACATCCTTCCTTCATTTCAAGAGAAAGGAGCGTAGGAATGCATTGAGGTAAAATATGGTATAAGATAAGTTATCCAGGAATCTAAATACTAAAACATCAAAAATATCAAATTTATCCTGAATGGACTGTCTTTCTCAGTGATCTTTTGTATTTCAAGTCAAGTCATCCATGTATAATAATCAATGGATGGTGGCTCTGGTGTCTATGGTGATGGCGTGGTCTAAAGAGCAATGAATGTCCAGCTGATTGGAAGCATCAGAGCCAGAGTTGCATCAGAGGCTACTGTGCCCTGGATACTGCCATCTTTTGGGGGAATCATCTTTTGTTTTTCATAGTCTACCCCAGCTTCTGGGAGGGATGCAGTTGTGTCCACCAGAGCTTCTAATCCTCTGCTCATAGTTACTTTGAGGGTTACTCAGGGAATTAGGCTTCTGAGATTCCATTCAGGGTTTTTACTGAACTATTGAGACAGGGAAGCTCTAGGTAAAACTGAGTTTGACACAAGTAGAATAAATGCTGCAAATGCTTCAAGTCCTCTTGCCTGAGAACAAAGATGAAGAGTACCTAAGAAATCACTGAATTATTTAGCTCATAATTCTATTGTCTGCCAGTATGAGATGGACACAGCCAAGTGGTTTTTCTGCTCCTGGCTAGACTCCATACATCAGTGGGCAGCCCCCTAAATTAGCTGGGCATGACTGCTCCAGGATGTCCTTGCTGGAATGGCTTGTCTCTGCTTGATGGGAGTCTCTTCTTATCCAACAGACAAGCCCAGTCTTTTTGTTGTTGTTGTTGTTGTTCCAAAAAAGTGAGGGGGAAAATTATGACATTTTTGTAAATAACCTACCCATAATATTCTGACCATGATTATTTATTTCCCTCCTACATACAAAATACATTTACTTCCTCCCCAGACCTCCTTACATCTGAGTCAAAGTCCAGGATTTTGAGACCTGCATTCTGCCACAGGAGACTTCCCTTGATTGGAGATCTATGAACTAAGAAGGCAAGTTGTGTACTCTCCATAACCCAACCAACAAGTGCAAGACCAGGATGGACAGCCACAGTAGACTTCCCTGTGCAAAATACTGTCAAAGGCAATTCATGCTGTGAAAAGACTTGTAAATATCACGAACCAAAGGACCTCATGTCAGAGCAGGAGATGCTGCAGTTGTGCAGGCTGAACAGAAAATCATAGTGAGGAGGCCAAGGATGCATGAAGGCACTTCGTATAGTCTATGTTGTTCTTTTCTTTGGTTTCTGCAAAGTCTGATTTAATAAAATTTGATTCTAAGTGACTTGGCTAGATTCCTATCTACATATCAACAAGGATTTTTTTTTCTGGTAAATAAAACATTCATGCATTTTTTATGAGTACATGATGCTTTTTTTTTTAAATTTCTATTGCTATTTTAAAGAGATGATTGTATACCCTAAATCCTGATATTTAGTACAAGATTTCATGCGTGAAATATTTACTTTAAGTTTTATCGTTAAACATTTAGAGTTTTTGTATTTTTTTTTTCTTTTTTCTACTAAGTCTAGATGATTTGGGTCAATGTAAGCTGAGAGCTACTTAACATATCCTTTAATTGAGTCTGAGGGTATGTTTTTATTAAGTACAGATTTTCTAAACCAGAGGTAACTTCTTAGCATTAAACAGTTCTATTAAAGTATAATACACATATAAAAATATACCCATCATACATGTGCATCTTGATGCATTTTATAATTAAATGCATTTGCATAATCAGCACACAGATTAAGAAATAAAATATACCTGTCCCCAGAAGCTTCTCTGTGCTCATACTCAGTCATTGTTCCTCTGAGATGGGGTCTTTCAACCCCAGCATTACTGACATTTTGGATTGGACAAGTCCTTGCTAAGAGAGGTTTTCCTGTGCATTGCTGATATTTAGAAGCATTCCTGGAACCCTTAGCAGATGCCAGAAGCAACCCCACCAGTATGACAATCAAAACTCTCTCCAGATATTTCCAAATATTTGTACCAGTTGAGAACTACTGCCTGTGTAATTATTATGGCTTCTTCTAAAAGCATAGATTACTTTAGCCTATTACATATTTTATATAAATAAATGCACATACTACACATTTTATATTTAGATTCTTATAATATTTTATTTATATGAATCATTCCTATTTGTGGGTGTAGTTGTAGCCTTGTTCATGTGATTGAATATCACTCCATTGCATAAATATATCACAATTCATTTATCCATTCAATTACTAAAGGGCATTTTTTTTTTTGCTAATATATGGCTTGAAATCTCATTTATTTTTTGTCACATCTAAAATTATATACCAAACATTGCTTCAAAAATTTTTTTGAAATTAAGTTTGTTAATCTGGAACAAATCACAAACTAAGCATTATAAATAAAATATTTTAATGGTGGTTTCATTAAAAAAAAAAAAAAACACACACACACAATGGGGCCAGGAAGGATGAAGTGGGGAGAAGTCCAAGTTCAGTAGAATCCATACCGACTGGGCATCCATGACTGCCAGCACTGTCTGTGGCTCTGGAAACGTGAAGATGAATAAGACAAGTTCTGCAACTCCAACAAGTCCTCAGGTCCTTTCCTTCTCCTGCTGACCCTACTGTTCCCTCATGGGTTGATGAGATCTAAGGGCCCCTCCTGCTTGAAAGCTTGTGTCTGATAAGAAGATCTAGGCAGTACCAGCGAAGCCTGTGGTATGGGCAGCTAGAGCTGCACTGGCTCTAGGTCACTCACTGTCAAGTAAGATACGAGTGGGGCCCTAGATTTGCAGCCCTGCTCCTGGGTGAGGAAACAGGGAAGGTATAGAGCAGAGTCCTTGGCTAGAATGGGTGGGGTACAAGCTGCCCAGTCTCACAGAGATTCTAATCTCAGGAGAGACATGGGATGTGGCAGGAGAGCAGAGTTACCAGACATGGCCCCCAGAGAGCACTGAATGCACTTGATTGCCTTCTACCTAAGTGAAATGTTCATCTACATTCATAGCACACAGCCTACTGGACAAAGGAGAGTGTGAGCCTAGAGAAGGAATGACTGCAGGGATTCTGGAGAGCTTTTTTTTTTTTTTTTTTTTTTTTTGCTTTTTGTTTTTTAATAAGCTAATTATGTCTTGAACAGGTATTATGTAAATTGAGTGACTGCCCTTTTGCAAGAAGTCTCATTACCAGTATTTTATAAAGTATCTTTGTCTCTTTGGTACTCAAATATTTAATTAACCATCTACAAACTTTGGTACAATGATAAACAAAGACCAGTCTATCTTGTCTCAGCCGTCAAAGCTTCAGAGACTTTCACTTTTCTTCCTTAATTTTCATTTGTTCATTATTCCTCCGTGCTCTTGGCTCTCGGTACTATTTAAGTTAATTGATCGAATAAAGATGTCGTGAGCTTATTTTGCATCAGCCTTTCATTTATGGTTGTATAAATGGTCAAATTATCAATGTCAAAAACAATAAAGAATTTCAACCCAATATGGGAAGTTTCCAAATTTAAGTAAACCAATAGGAATTAGAGGACTGTTTAAGTTTTCTATTACCATTAGCTTATTCATTGTTTAATGTCATTGTATAAAACCAGACTTTAGTTTCAATAAAATGTTAGATGATATTTGTAAAAGTAATATTTCAACTACTGTACTAGGCAATCCTTTAAGCACCTGGATTAATTCATTAGAAAAGCAAAAAGTAAAGCAAAACAAAACAAACCCAGAACTCACACACCATTGAATTACCCCATTTATGTGCAGACAGAAACCTGGCTCTCCTCCCCAGTACCACTCCCACACTCTACTACTATCAATTAACCAGTTATGGAAAAATGAGACATCAAGGCACTAAGTCTCAGATCCTTGATATTTAAAAACCAATCTTGTACTTTTGTTTCTTGTTCAGCAGGAAAATCCCGCAGGAACACATTTTTCACTGTATTTATCCATCACATGCTAAAATAATCCAGAACAAATGCACAAGATTTTTCATAGGACTACTGTGCTTTTCCATTAATCTGTCTTAAAAAAAAAAAAAAAAGTTCCCAGCAAAGGATTTGTAACAGGTTATCACATAATAGCAGAAATTTTTCTCTTTAAAATTCTTACTTGTTTGTGAACCCCCATACTGAAAATAAGCATTCCAATAGGTATGCTTACTTAAAGGAAACATATACATCTTTTTATAAAACAAAATGTGTGCATGTGTTTTTTAAACATTACACATACGTGTATATTTGTGTGTATGTGTACACATATCTATCTAATATGTATATATATGCATCTAGATAGACACACATGCACTCACACATAGAGTATGTAATACATATAGCATACACACACCTGTTTACCTGCATACATACATACTATAATGGTTAACACATACATACTGTAATGGTTAACTTTATATGTTAATTTGACCAGGTCATGGGGCAGTCCAAATATTTGCTGCAACCTTATTCTGGATATTTCTGTGAGTGTATTTTTGAATGAGATTAGCATTTAAATCAGTAGACTGAGCAAAAGCAGATTTCCCTCCCTAAAGTGTGGGGGTGACCTCATCCAATCAGTTGAAGGTCCAAATAGAACAAAAAGGCTGGTCCTCCCCTGAGTAAGAGTCAATTCTTCCTGTCTCATGGCCTTTGAACTAGGACCTTCAGACCTGAACTGAAACACCAGTTCCTTATCATCTCTTCCTTCCTCTTTTTCTCCCTCTGTTTTTCTGTCTCTTCCTCTCAGTTCAGATCTTAATACATAGAATTGGTTAATACCACTATTAAGGATCTGCATCCTATGTATTACGACCTGACATACATACCTTGTTGGTTCTACTTCTCTGGAAAACCCCCAACAGATAACATACACACAGACAGTACCATGTGGTTGTTACCCAGTATGGACCCAGCAGCCATCTGCTTAGGTTTAAATCCTAGATCCATACAATCATACAATAACAAAGACAAGTTTACTTAACTTTCAAATGCCCTGTTTCCTCATCCTAAAATGAGTGTATGTATATATACACTATATATATATATGCATTATATATATATTTATATATATAATTTATATATATTATATTATATATTATAGATTTTATATATATATATATTTTTTTTTCTATGGAGTTGTTATAAAGGCCAGGAGGCCAGGTGTTATAGGGATGAAATCAGCTCCACAGAAATCTCAGAACAGTGCCCAGCTGAGGATCAGGGTGATATGAATCCCTGTCCATGATTGCTCTCTGTGTATATGTATACCAGTAGCACAGGTATACAATTACCCTCTCTTTTGTCTCTAGTATACACATTTGGGTTTTGTGAACTAGAATTTTCTTAATGTGAGATATATATATATATATATATATATATATATACACTTTTAAAATGGTCAGAAAATTGCCTAACTCCTTGTTCAGGTTAAACAAAAATTTTGTCTTTTACCTCCTGTATTTTATATTCCAAACTCCCCAAATCTTTTTTTGTATTCTTTTATTGGATATCCCTCAAATTCCCCTTGTCTCTAGAGCTGCCAAGCCCCAAAGGGTTCACAGTGTCCTAATTGGGACATGATCATGTATCTGGGAGGCTCTCCACAGAACTGTGGGTTCTTCAAAGGCTGACACCTGCTCCAGGTCCTGGGTCACATGCCTCAGTGTCCCATGTGAGGTTCTGCTTAGAGTATGCACTAGTTTGGTGGGGCCCTGCAGGAGCTCCCAAGGACCAGACACCAGCAGTTCACCCTCTCGCATACATTAAAATGGCCTGGAGAGCTTTTAAGAAACAGCGAGGCCTTGGCTCACCCAGAGCGATTAAAATAGAATTTCTGGGGATGTGGCTGGACATTGCTATTTCTTAAAAGCTCCTGCATGACTGTGTGCAGTCCAGGTTAACTACTGTGGCATACAAAGAAGACATTGCTGTCCAATGTTGAGGAGTGCCATCTGAGCCAAACCCTGCTCCAGATTCCCAAGTCTCAACTCCACCACAGGAAAGGTGCTAGCAGTGTGTATTCCTCATTGCATATGGGAAGCAACACCTTTCCAACTCTTTCTCAGGGGAAGTCAGTGGACAGCTTTTTCAGGCCACATTACCTGCCTTGTCACCAAATGTCCCCAGAAGAAAGAGCCTCCGCACAGGGAGGCTGGAAATGTGTTTCAGAGCAACTGCTCTCAGACTTCTATTGTCACACACAGGATGGATGATAGTCATGTATATGGCACTGCCCTGGTGGGATACCCTCCTGAGGCTCAATGCCCAGCAGTAATTCTATTTAAGAAAGTATTTTTTAAATGTGAGTTAGGGATAGTGACATTATCATCAGGACAATTTGGGCTGTTATTAAACAAAGTAATAATTTGCAGACTTAGATATGTTCATTGTTGTTCATTTGTTCAACAATTTTTTATTGAATGTCTACTCTCTCTAGGCACTCAAGGAAATTTTCTATTCTTATAAAAATTACATTTTGGAAACTCGTATTCCAAGGAGGAGACAGACAATAAAAAGAAAAACTAATGCAAGTGTGTGGAGGGAGGGAGAGAGATTACAGAATTATAAAGATAAAGAAGGTAAGAGAGTAAAATAAGAAAGACTTCTCAAGGAATTCTATTTGAGTCAAGAGAGATCTGGAGGAAGTGAGAAAGCAAGCTCTTGGGTATCTGGGGAAAGAGTGGCCCAAAGATTGCAAAGGCCCTGGGAGAGGCCAGCCCTGTGTTCCAAGAACATCAAGTCAGCCAAAGTGGCTATGGTGGAAAAGAAGGGGAAGATAGGTAGGAGGTGAGTTAGTACCATAGCAAGGAGTCCACGAGTCTATAGGGCCTTGAAGGACTCTATAAATGCTCAGAATTTAACTCTCAGTAGAATTGGGAAGGCACAGAAGAGTTTTGAGTAAAGGAATGCTCAAACTCACTCTGTAACTGATGGCTAGTGCTACTGTGCAGAATATAGACTTAAAAACAAAAACAAAACAAAAAAAGGAAGCAGGACTGCAGCCATCCAAATGAGATGCTGGTGAACTGGGCAGAGCTATCACAGAGGAAGTGGAGAGAAATGACAATCACATGAATCTGGAAAGCAGAGGATTTCCTAATGAATTAGAAGTATGTAGTGGGAGAAGGAGGATTATGCAGGGGTGACATTTATTGAGCTGGAGAACACTGGTAAAATAGGGTGCTGGAGTGGAAATCCAGAATTTAGTTTTGGATATGTGAAATTTGAAATGCATATTAAATATCCAAGTGAAGATATTGGGAAGAAAGTTGGACATATGATCTGCAGTTAAAAGGAGATGTTGGATCTGACCGTATCAACTGTATGGTCATCATTATGATATGAAACCATGTATTTATCTTTTAATTTATATTTGTCTCTTTCTTCCCCCAAACAGTAAGTTTCAAAAGGATAGAAAATTAATCTATTTTATTCTTCACTAAAGCTCGAACTCCTAGATAAATTTGCAAATATTAAAAATCTAGAACATTGATTGGCACATAGGCAGTGCCCAATAACTATTATCGAATGAATGAACAGTTAAATATTAGTTCAAGGCAGAACAAACGTAAGTAAAAAAATAAAAAATAAAAATAGAGGCCCATCAAAGTGCTAAAGGATGATTAGCACATGTGTGAGACAGATGAGTCACCACTGTGGGCTACGATGGCAAAGAAGATTGTGTTATTGGGCTTCCCAAAATGGGTGGCTTATAGGTGAGAGGAGCAGAAAAGATACCAGGTTTGTGGGGAAACGCTGAATGGATGTGGAGCATATTGCATCTGAGGCGACAGAGGAATATTTGAATGCTATGGAAAGGCATTTAAAATGAGCTCCTTGGGTAGTTAAAAATCTTCGCTCATGGAGGACAGACATTGGCACTCCTCCCTTCTGAAAATAGAACCACAAAGCTACGTATGGCATTGAACTATAAATGTGTAGCAGGAAATGAGAGTTTGAGACACGGAGAAGCTATGGAAAGGGTTTCTAAAGCAGCATGTCTCAAAATGTAATGCTCATACAAGTCACCTGGGGATCTCATTAAAATGCAGGTTTGGATTTTTTAAGTCTAGATTGAGGCCTGAGCTGTTCTGTTTCTAAGCTCCTGGGTCATGCCCATGCTGCTGGGGCTGGGACAACGTTTTGATTTTGTTTTTGCAGTACTGGGGATGGAACCCAGGGCTTGGCACAAGCCAGGCAAAGCCTCTGTCACTAAGCTACATCCCCAGCCTTGGGACCACATTTTGAGCAGTGAGGTATTAAACTAAAATGAAAAACTTTCAAAGGAAATGCTAAAAACCAGTTATATGACTCTTAAACTCCTCATTGACATTGAGGGTATGAAAGGTTTGGGTTACAGGGTATTGGAGGAAGGATTTTTATATAGAACTTGTTTCTAGGGAGCTGTCACTGGACTATCCAGTGTAAGGAGTTTGAGATGCAGGTGAATTCCCTTCCATCCCAACTGTACAGACAGAATTGCAGGGCATCTCCAACAGCATGGTAAGTATCATCTGAAGTTGGAGAGATAAAGTGAATTGAGAGGCCTATCAGAGAATACAAACGTTGAAACAGGCAGGTTAGCTGTTGTCTGGCTAGTTGAAGTGGCTGCTTAGAAATCAGGTGTTGTTTGCCTAATTTATCAGGGCAAAGGAAATTTAATAAGTCAGAAAACAGGTTAGTAGGCAGGAGGAGGGAGAGAAGGGAAAAAATGCAGAAGGTTCTAACTAGGAAAGTAGATGAGATTTAATTTTTAATCAAATTCGCAATCTACATTATTATGTGGGACTACAACAGTAACTTCGGGGGGGTCCAGATTGTTTATTTTTAAATGACCAGAGAATCTTTCGTGAGCAATGAATGACCTGAAAGTAAATGACTGAGTAAATTTTTATCCAGAGGCAGGGAAAAAAATCTCTTCCACCCAGCAAACTTTGAAAAGATGGTGGAAGACAGCGTGAAATTGGTTCATGACTATGCTCACAAATTTTGTTTCATTCAGTGTTTTGGTGCTAAGCCCATTCAAGGGAGAGCAGGAAGTCAGCCTTGGATCTGCATATCAGCTACAATTTACCCTTTAATAATTTTCCCACTTCCTTTGTCTGATGCTACAAAGCATAATGGGATTATCTTCTAAGTGCTAATCCTCTCAAGAATCTTGGACAACCCAGTGCTGTTAACAGCACTCCTGTAGATCAGCCCCACTGTGTCCATGTGCTCCTGTTGTGCAATAGTTCAAAGATTGCCCATTTGTAGAAGACACTTGCTAGTTCCTCTTCCCTTTGGACAGACATCAGAAGCAACGGAGGTTTCATGGCAACTACAACAGTAACAGATATTTTCATATCCCATGCATATCAGAGTGAGGATAAAGCCTGACTTGGAACAGTTGTGGGTCTTGCATTGTCTTCCATGCCCATGGAAGCTATAAACATGGAGATCTAATAAGAGGTGGGTAGTTCTTGGTCCAGTAAAGAACTAAGCAAACAGACAATCTTGTTAGATGCCAGGCATTAAACCTGAGGGTGATTGTGGGAGACAGAGGAGTAGGAGGACCCAAATACCTTTCTCATTATATCTTTCCTGAAATCTTCTTTTTGGTTTAACTTACATCTGATATACCAGCTACAGTAAAATGTCTTGCAGTCCCGGTACATGAAATCTTCCTTTAAGACTCTTTCTAAACTTGATGCAGTGAGGTACACCTGTAATCCCAGCAGCTCAGAAGCCTCAGCAAATTAGTGAGGCCCTAAGCAACTTATCAAGATGCTTTTTAAAATAAAAAGGGCTGGGAATGAAAGATGAGCCCAATACTTGAGACTCCAACACTTGTAATAAAACTCAGTAAGCTTTTCTGTCCTCTGGATATAGGGATTCTAGGTCTATATCAAAGAATTGTGAAAGGAAGTTATGTTGTCTAACAGTAGATTGCTTAAAGATGGGTTATGAGTGGGAACCAGCAACTAATACCTACTATTGTAGGTATTCAGGCAAACTGCCCCTCAAGTTGCCCTGGTTCTTTGATGCTGGAAGGGAAGTATCTCATCCTGGGTGGCTAGGAGACACCTAAATTATTTTCTCATCAGGCTGCCTTAGCTTTCTTATTGCCAATATTGGACCTTTGATCTTGGATTCTCTGTAGCCTCAGTGAAGCACTAAATACCATTCCCACACCAGCAGTATAAATCTAGCAAAGCCTCACAGTTCTCCTTACAAGATTTTATCAATACTTTTAACAGCTGTATTGAGGTAGGTATATTACATTCCATAAGTGTGCAGTGATTTTTAGAAATTTACAGAGTTGCTTGATCACCACCACAATCCATTCTTAGGCTATTTCTGTCACCCTGAAAGATGCTTGCCTACCTCTTGCAAACTGTCTTTTCTCTAGCCCCAGGCACAAGCAACCACTAGCCCAATCTGCCTCCAGATTTTTCATTTCTGGATAGTTCGTGTAAATGGAATCATAGAATGTGTGGTCTCTTGCATTTGGCTCCTTTCACTGAACATAATGTTTTGAGGTTGAGTCATGTGACAGCAAATAGCAGAAGTTGGGTCCATTTGACTGCTGAACACTGTTCTCTGGTATGCTTTTAATGGCCATAATCTCTGAACTCTTAAGTGAGATACATGATCTGACAAAAATTGTTTTTCTGATTTTTCAGGAGACTAGAATATTTCAAACTGAAACTGGCCTGGACATGGCTATACATGTGGTACAAAAACGTTCTTCCTCCTTTACCCCTAAGAGAGTTTGACATATAGCTGCTCAAAAATATTAATGTCATCATTTAGCCAAAGTCACTTGGCCAGAACAAAATACATTCACATGCCTATGTGGCTGATGTGGGTAGAGATAGGGGAACATGAAATTAGGATGGGAGGGGTTTGCATAATGCTTGAACTGGTAAGTACCAGAACCTCTTTAAAACACACAGAGACACAAACACACACACTGGATAGATACAAGCAAAACAACAAGCTTACATACACAAAACTCCAAACACACAATCACTTCCAGCACTAGTCACTCAAAATGCAGAGTATCTTGATTTCACTTAAGCTAAAAATGATAATCTTTTCATTTCAAAAGACTGTCAAAGACAAGGCACAGCTCTTAGAATGAACAAGTATTACATATTCATTAAAATAGGTTCTGTGTAGCAAGGGTCTTAAATATGTAAATCTTAGCTAAATGAGTTATCAGAAAACAAGTGCACTATTTATATCACTTATCTCCCTTGTTTATTACCCACATTTCTAACAGTAATTACATTAAAGGAAGAGAAGATAATAGAAGCAAGCTAGCTTGATCCATCCATCTTTCTCTCTATCACCTGTCTGTTATGATCATCTCTACCCTATTTTTAAGAATTGTGTGGTGCCATATGACCTAGCTATTCTACTCCTCAGTATTTATACAAAGGAACTGAAATCAGCTATTGCTATACTGATACATGCATACCAAAATTTATAGTAGCACAATTCACGGTAGTCAAGTTATGATACCAGCCTAGGTATCCATCAACAAATGAATCCAATGAATGGATAAAGAAAATCTCTCCCTCCCTCCCCCTCCTCCTTTCTCTCTCTCTCTCTCTCTCTCTCTCTCTCTCTCTCTCTCTCTCACACACACACACACACACACACACACACACACACACTGGAATTCTAATAAGCCATAAAGAATAATTATGTCATTTGTGGGTAATGGAACTAGAAAACATCATACTAAGTGAAACGAGACTCAGGAAGTCAAGGGTCATGTTTTCTCTCATATGTGGAAGGTAGAGAGAAAAAAAGAATAAAAAAGGAGGATATCATGAAAGTAGAAAGGAGATCGGTAAATGAGAGGTAGGGGATCAAAAGAGAGGAAAGAAAAGAGGAAAGGGGAAGAACTGGGAATAAAATCGACTAAAATATGTTATATGCACATATGAACATACCACAACAAATTCCATTTTCATGTGTAATTATTATGCACCAATCAAAAAATACAGACATGTAAATAAATAGACTGAAGACCAGAACATTAGGAGGCTAGGGGGAGGGAGGAGAGGAGGGAAAGAAGTACTGGGGAATTCATCAGAGTAATTGATGTTGTGTGCACATGTGAAGTCACAATGAGTCCCACCATGCTGTAAACTATAATGCACTATTAAGAACAAAGAAGAGTTGCATGGTATTTAATATACTCATGCACTTATTTATTTTACATTCCCCTTTTATAGATAGATTGTTTTTAATTTTCTGTATATTTTCTTTTTTGTAGACATTTAGATCATGTGCAATTTTCTGAGCCAAACTTTTATTAGCTTTTTTGTGTATGAACATGAGAGAGAATATTTCTCTAAACTGTATTACCTAATGGGTAAATGATGAACAGTGACTCAGAAAAGTTAATATCTTCATAGAGGTTCAAATTGCCTTCTTAAAAGGTTGCACCAATTTACATCTCCGCCAGCCATCTAAGTGATCTCCATGTCTCCAGTCTCCATTATTAGCATTTCTTTTAATTTATTGCTGATCTTATGTTCTTTTTCATTTGCATTTTTTTTCAGTTTTTCAGAATCTTCTCATAGAAATGCTGGCCATAAATATTTCTCCCTTGATTTTTGTTTTCAAATTCATATACTTCATCCAGTCTTATACTCCATAGTTTGTCTTTCCTCAATTGATTAGCAGAAGCACTTTAAATATTTTGATTAATATATATATTACAAATAGTTTCCTTCAAATCTGTCACTGTATTATTGTTGTGATCAGAATTTTTTTAGTATACATTAGTTTAAAAGTAATTTTCATCATTATCAGGTTTAAAGGAAAACTTTAATCTTTTTTCCATATTTTCATTGGTACATCATAATTATACATAATAGTGCAGTTAGTTGTTACTTATTCATACAAACACACAATATAATAATATAATTTGTTCAATACAGCTCCCCAGTATTTTCCCTTGCCCTCCCCTCCTTCAGCCCCCTGGTCCCTTTCCTTTATTTTTCTGGTCTTTTATTTTCATGAGATCCCCCTCTTACCTCCCCCCCCCCCACTTTTCTCTCAATCTTCCACATGTGAGAAATAACATATGACCCTTGAACTTCTGAGTTAACATATGTTCTCAAGTTCCATCCATTTTTCCTGCAAATGATAAAATTTCATCCTTCTTTGTAATTGAATAAAACTCCAGTGTGTGTGTGTGTGTGTGTGTGTGTGTGTGTGTGTGTGTGTGTTTTCTTTATCTGTTTATCCATTGACAGATACCTAGATTGGTTCCACAAGTTGGCTATTATGAATTGTGCTGCTATAAACATGAATATACATGTGTCACTGGAGTATAATGACTTTAATTCTTTAGGATAAATACCAAGGAGTGCTATTGCTGGGTCATATGATGGTTCCATGCCTAGTCTTTTGAGGAAATGCCACACCAATTTTCCTAGTGGTTGTTCTAATTTACAATACCATGAACAGCATAAAATTTGTTCTTTTTTCTCCACATCCTCTCTAGCATTTATTATTATTTTTATTCTTATTGACTGCCATTCTGACTGATGTGGATAAAATCTCAGTGTAGTTTTGATTTGGATTTTCCTAATTGCTAATGATGTTAACTTTTTTTTCATATATTTGTTGATCATGTGTGTGTGTGTGTGTGTTTTTTGAGAAGTGTCTGTTTAGTTCATTTGTCCGTTTATTAATTGGGTTATTTGTGATTTTTTTTGTGTTGAGTTTTTTATATATCCTAGATATTAATCCTCTGTCATAGAGTGCTAGCAAAGATTTTCTCCCATTCTGTAGGTTCTCTCTTCACATTCTTAACTATTTTGTTTGGCTGTGCTGAAGCTTTTTAATTTGGTGCCATTCCATTTATTAACTCTTGATATTATTTCCTGAACTTTAGGAGTCCTACTGAGGAAGTCTTTCTCTATGCCTATGTTGGAGTGTTGACACTATATTTTCTTCTAGGAGTTGCAAACTCTCTGGCCTAATTCCTAGGTCTTTGCTTGAAGGAGCCCCAATTAGGAAGGGTTATTGCGGCTAGCTGGAAGCCATAAGTTCCACCTGATATGTATGTGACACACCTGTAAATGCACGTGAGGCACTTGCAAAGCTAAAGGTATATAACCGGGTGAAAGCGGTCGGAGTTAGGAGAACGAATTCATTCAGTCAGTCGTGCAGTCGCTCGGTCGGTCAGAAGAAGAGTTCGGGTCGGAGAAGAAAAGAATCAGAGCGGCCAGAACGTAGGCAGAGCGGTTACAGAAGAGAAACCAGATAGAAGAAGTAATGGCTGGTCAGAGTTAGGCCAAGGCTCCCGAGGAAGAAAGAAGAAAGAAGAAAGAAGCTCTAAAAATAATCTTTCTCTAAGCTAAGCTCTCTCTATCTTTCTTTCTCTCTCTCTAAGCTAAGAAGATAAGAAGAAAAGCTCTCTCTAATCTTTCTCTCTAAAAATCTTTCTTTCCCTCTCTAAGCTCTCTCTAAGAAAGTAGAAGTAAAAGTAGTAATAGCTTTACTCTGCCTCCGAGTTTTCCTCCCGCGGCGCTGTGGCTGGCCATGACAGGTAGCTTACAAATGGTGGTCTGTCCGGGGCTCGGCAGGCAGAGAAGAAAAGATAAGAATAAGAACAAGAAGCTAAGATAGTGAGGAGAGCGAAGAAAAAGCATAGCCTCAGACTCAGTTGAGACCAGCAAAAAGAGTAGTAGACAAGAGAGCATAGCCTCTGACTCAGTTGAGGCCAGTTAAGAATTAAGCCAAGCCGGGCGCGGTGGCGCACGCCTGTCATCCCAGCACTTTGGGAGGCTGAGGCAGGAGGATCACGAGTTCAAAGCCAGCCTCAGCAATGGCGAGGCACTTAGCAACTCAGTGAGACCCTGTCTCTAATAAAAAAAATAAAATACAAAAAAAAGGGCTGGGGATGTGGCCCAGTGGTCGAGCGCCCCTGAGTTCAATCCCCGGTACCAAAAAAAAAAAAAAAAAAAAAAAAAAAAAGAATTAAGCTGAAGCAGAGTAGCCAGTGAAAAGCCGAAGCAGAGTAGCCGGCCAAAAGCCATAAAGAGTTAATAGCATGGTAAAAACCATGCAGAGAAAAAGCCATTGAGCTTTGGCAAGAAAGCCATAAAGAAAAAAGCCATGAGCTTAAAATAGAGAATTAAAAAGCACGGTGAAAACCATGCAGAGAAAAAGCCATTGAGCTTTGGCAAAAAAGCCATAAAGAAAAAAGCCACAGAGAAGCTGCAAAACCCATCAAACTGCAGCTTAGCGAGTCAAAGCCGCTTATGCAGTTGTGCTTAACAAAGTGCGTTAGCTGCTCCTCAGCAGTAGGCTTCCTTAAAGCCACAGCACCTCCTCAAAAAGGGCTCAAATATCCACCCTTTTAAAACAAAAGGTGAAAAGCTAGGTAGGGACAAGAAAATAAAAGAAAATAGAGAAAATAAAATAGAGAAAATAGAATTAAAGCACCTTTTTAAACTAAAGGGGAGGAATGTAAAGGAGCCCCAATTAGGAAGGGTTATTGCGGCTAGCTGGAAGCCATAAGTTCCACCTGATATGTATGTGACGCACCTGTAAACGCACGTGAGGCACCCGCAAAGCTAAAGGTATATAACCGGGTGAAAGCGGTCGGAGTTAGGAGAATTCATTCAGTCAGTCGTGCAGTCGCTCGGTTGGTCAGAAGAAGAGTTCAGGTCGGAGAAGAAAAGAATCAGAGCGGCCAGAACGTAGGCAGAGCGGTTACCGAAGAGAAACCAGATAGAAGAAGTAATGGCTGGTCAGAGTTAGGCCGAGGCTCCCGAGGAAGAAAGAAGAAAGAAGAAAGAAGAAAGAAGCTCTAAAAAAATAATCTTTCTCTAAGCTAAGCTCTATCTTTCTTTCTTTCTCTCTAAGCTAAGAAGACAAGTAGAAAAGCTCTCTCTAATCTTTCTCTCTAAAAATCTTTCTCTCTCTAAGCTCTCTCTAAGAAAGTAGAAGTAAAAGTAGTAATAGCTTTACTCTGCCTCCGAGTTTTCCTCCCGCAGCGCAATGGCTGGCCATGACAGGCAGCATACATTTGCTCTGTTTTGAGTTAATTTTTGTGCAGGGTGAGAGATGGGGATTAAGTTTCATTCTTCTGCATATTGATAAACAGTTTTCTCAACATCATTTGTTAAACAGTCTATCTTTTCTCCAATATGTGTTTTTGGTTCCTTTGTCAAGGATTAAACCAACTGTGACTGTGTGGGTCTGCCTTTGTGTCTTCTATTCCATCCCATTTTTCTATGTGTCTATTTAATGCCAGTTAATGTTTATTTTAATGCCAGTTTTTGTTACTATAGCTGTGCAGTGTAATTTAAAGTCAGGTATGGTGATGCCTCCAGCATTGCTTTTCTTGCTTACAATGGGTTTGGCTATTCTGGATCCCTTATTCTTCCCAATGAGTTTTAGCACTCTTTTTTTTTTCTAATTCTGTGAAGAATATCATTGATATTTTGATGGGACTTGCACTGAATATATATATTGCTTTTAGCAGTATGGCCATTTTAACAATATTAATTCTGCCTGTCCATGAACACGGGAGCTCTTTCCATCTTCTAGTGTCTTCTTCAATTTTTTTATTCCATTTTCTATAATTAAAAGCTCATCCTGAAATAATTTTGGATTTAGAGCAAAGTTGCAAAGTTAGCCCAGGGGCTTCTTGTATGCTTTTCACCCAGTTTCTCCAAAGTTAGCATCTTACATAATCATTAAATATTTGTCAAGGGTATAGAATTAACCTTGATACAATACTATAAACCAAATCATAGACTCTATTCAAATTTCTTCAGTTTTCCCAATAATTGTCTTTCTGTATTTCTAGGTTTCATCCAGGATTCCATGTCATTATGTTTTACTTGCCTCCCTCAATCTGTGACAAATTTTCAGTCTTTCCTTATTTTTCATGACCTTGACAGTTCTGAAGAGTACTTGTCAGATTTTCTATAGAAAGGTCATTACTTTGGGTTTGTCTGATATTTCCTCACAATTGAACTAAGATTATGGAGTTTTGGAAAGAGTACCACAGAAGTTAAGTGCCTTCTCCTCAGGTCACCAGAGCACATGTGGTCTCAGCATGGCTTCCTACAAGGGGTGTTGACCTTGATCACTTGGTTAAGATAACATCTCCCAGATTGCTCCATTGTAAAGTCATTGTTCTTTCTCTTTCTGTTATTAATATGTTAGAAACAAGTCATTAAATCCAGCCCACACTTGAGGGAGGAAATTAAGCTCTACCTCCTGGAGGGGTAAAAAATATACATTTATTATTTGAAATTCTTCTGTAAAGAAGTTTTATCTCTTCTGAATTTATTTATATATTTTTATTTAATTGTTCATTTGTGTAGTATGGCTTCATGGACATTTTATTTGTTGGGCTATAATCCAGTTTATTAGAGAGATTATAATTTTGATGCCTTTAAAGTTATCAACCTTTTACCTTCTGGGTTTTGTTTGTTTTGTTTTGTTTTGTTTTAGTGCTTTACATCCTGTTTGGGAAGATTTCTCCCACCCTGATAATGATGGTGCTTTCCTGAAGTTTTCTTTTTGATAATTAAGTATTTAATTTAAAAATGATTCGGTTCTGTGTATAATATAAGGAAAGGCTCTAAATTTATTTATTACATATTTGTGTTTATTTGTCCTGACATCATTTGTTAACATTCTTTCTTACTGACTGAACTGCCACTCTTGCCAGGTATTAAATGGTGGTGGTGGTGGTGGTGGTGTGTGTGTGATCCATTGTACACTTGTCTATTTTCATTAAAATTCTACATTGCTACTTTGCAGTGTTTCAATATTAGGCAAAACTCCTTCATTTTTTCTTTTCTCAAAAGAAGACAGACAAAAAAGTCCACATATCATATTGAATCTGTTTATACAAAATGTTTAAAATGGAAAAATCCATAGAGACAAAAAGTAGATTCAGTGCTTGCCAATAGCTATGGAAGGGAAAAATGAACAGTAACTTCTGTGGGTATGGGGTTTATTTCTGGGGTGATGGAAATGTTCTGGAATTAGATAGTAGATCTGTGTTCAACTTTGTCCATATACTGAAAAAAATCACTGAGTGATATACTTTTAAAGGATTAACTTTATGATACATGAATTATATCTAAAATTGTATTATTAAGAAATGAGCTCAAACACTGAACCCAAGATTTCTTTTTGAGATGATCAAAATGTTCCAAAAATAAGTTTTGATAATGGCTGCACAACTCTGTAAATATACTACAAATCATCAAAATATACACTTTAATCAGGTGGAAATTTATGTAAGTATTTTCATTAATGAAGCTGTTCAAAAATATATAGCAATTTTTGTTAATTTGATCATTGGACTTAAAATAAACCTGGAAAGCAAAGAGAAATATTTGGGGGGGGGGGGGTATTTTAATTAACACTTTATTGGATTAAACCATAAGTTACCTGAAAGAATTTTTAAATTTATGCCACTGAATTTTCCCATTGGGAATCATAATGGTCTATTTCTTTCTGGATAATTGAATAGTTTCCTTCACTTAAGACTTGCATATATTCTAAGAGTTGCTTGTTGTTGCTATAGCTTTTATTTCCTTTGTAAATATATATCTTTTTTCTTTTCCATTTTTGACATATGGAATATAATTATATTTATGTCAATTATGTTTCTAACTACCTTACTGAATTATTTCGTTGGTTAAAATCATTTGTTTTTTTTTTTAAATTCTGCTGAGTACCTAGGAACAAAAGTAAACAGATATATGTATGATATTTTATTTTACTAGTTCTCTTACAAAAAAAGGTATCATACTATATGTACTGTTTGTTTTGTTTGCTTCATTTACTTTAACAAAAGTCTATCATTACGTTATTGGCAATATTTCCTTTTTAATATGAAAAAATGTCCGCTTAGAAATGTTAAGTAACTTTTCTTGGGTCACAAAGGCAAGTGAATTACTAAGAATAACTCACCATTTCTATCTTGTTTATGATTATAATTTTCAAATCAGAGCTAATAGGCAAAAATAATATTTACATTTTTATTTTCTAGAAATATTACTGCTAGCCGGGCACGGTGGCGCATGCCTGTAGACCCAGCACTTTGGGAGGCTGAGGCAGGAGGATCACGAGTTCAAAGCCAGCCTCAGCAATGGCGAGGCACTTAGCAACTCAGTGAAACCCTGTCTCTAATAAAATACAAAAAAGGGCTGGGGATGCGGCCCAGTGGTCGAGTGCCCCTGAGTTCAATCCTTGGTACCAAAAAAAAAAAAAAAGAAGAAGAAATATTACTGCTTCCCAGGAAGTATATACAACCTTTGTTCAGAGACATAAATAATATGTTTAATGGGAATTTGGAATAGCTTTAATACTTCCTGTTATGGCAAAACTTACTTCTTCAGATTTATTTTTTTTTTCAGAGTTGAAAATACTCTGCAAGATTATTTGCTTCCATACCATCCCACACTCCTTCTGTTTATTCCTACTTTAGGCTTCCCAACTGAAATGCATAATGCCTACAAAATCTTTACAATTTAATGTATTAGAGAGTTAACATTTCCACCAAAATCATAGCAACTGAAGCAACTTACATTGTCTTCTTCTTTTTTAAAAGAGAAGCTATTTTCCAATGGTTAGACAAATTATATTTTGGCTCTATCTACAGAAAGGTATGCATGTACAATCTTGTATATTATGAATATACAAATTCATTTAAAATACCGCTCAATTACAGAAATAGTGTGGGAAGGGAGAGTAATCCAGTCCACTCGTGAGTGGAGTGTGTGTACCCATCTCTCAAGACACTGATTAGCTATTAACATCCTTTCTTCACTGTTTAGCCCCAAAACCCTAATATGACAACATAAAGCAACTGTAAGTACAAAGTTTCTCTCTAGAATTAACATGATCCCACATTCTGACAGAACATCCTCAGCTCTCAATATTAGACATACCTACATCATTCACCATTTGTGAATGGACAGATAAAACCCACATGTGAAAAGTGTTAGCAATTCAATGGTAGGAGACGAATCCAAGTTTTCAGAACAAAGGTCCCTTATGAGTTTGACTTTCTCTGTGATGTATTCCTACTTCATACACTCAGTGATATTCAAGATGGGCATCCATGTAAGTTAAGGAAATCTAGGTCTGAAAAAAAATTCACTGGAGAAAATAATATGATCACTGAGTTGTAAAACATAATGGATCACTTAGACTCTTGCATGATAATATTATATCATCTATACACATTAATAGTTTTGTCTATGTCTTTCAAATAGTTTAAAACTTACACCTGTTTTTCTTCCTCTTATCTAATTGCATTGGGTATCATTTATATTACATATATTAGTTATATAATCATAGCGATAATAAGGGTTCTTAAATTGTTCTTGTCTATACTTTTTGTCACTATTTATAAGTTAATTGGTTTAAAGACTACCTGTTCTTCCCTCTGTCCTCTTTTTTTAATTCCTTCCTTTCTTTTCTTTATCCCTCCCTAGATCTCTCCATCCCTCATTTCTTCTTTCATGACTTCCTGCCTTCCTTCCTTTTTACATGCATTTTCTGCCAGGTTTTGGCATCTGAGTATTGTTGACCTCTGCAGTCTTTTACTTTTCTATGTTTAAGAGTGTTGGGACTAATAGTACCTCCTCTGTATGACAGCTAAAAGAGATAATGCTTATAAAGACCTTAGATTGGCGCCTCACATATGGTGAGCACTCTACCAAGATGGAACATGCTAAGACATAAGTTCCAGGGTTTTGTTTGATTTTGACATGTGTTAAATGCATGAATATAGACATTGATATAGGAAAAAGATGGCCCACGATTCTTGGCTAGGAAGAAAAGTAAAATATTCATTGCTTTCAATCCAATCACAAAATATTTGCAAAATGGAGGTGTGATTCTAAATGAGAGCACTGGCAGTATCAAGACCTAAGTCCTCTCTAGTGTCTCATGAAGTGACTCAGTAACCCACTGCTATGGCTGCTCTTGGTACTCACTCAGACACTATTGCTCAGTTGGTACCCCCATGTCCCAGGTTTTGTAAGTATGGTTTGCTAATGGTTCACAGCTGCCTCTTCTCTAAATGATGCCCTCAGCTAGGGAGAAGTTGCCCTGTCAGGAGGTTACCATCCCTGCCCACAGCAGTCGAAATGTAATGATTGACACAGAGATTCAAATGGCTCCTTGCCTCAAAGTGGGACCAAATCTAAGGTGAAATTCACAGTCCAGAGTTCCCTGTGGGATCAGATCAATGCTTGATCCAGCTGGGATCACATTCTTGTTTAGCTCCTTGTCCTACTTTACTTTACCTTTTCTTTCCCTTTCAAGTTTCTCTTGAAAGTATAGCCTTGATGAATTCCAAGCACACAAATTTCAGTCTTGGACTCTGCTCGTAGTGAATCTAAGTTAAGGGAGCCACTTTGTGGGAGGTGATCCTGTGGGCATGGATGTTGGCAGGAGATAAGATATAAAGAAAAGCCCAGCACAGTGCTGTACACCTATAATCTCAGTGACTCGGGAGTCTGAGACAGGAGGATTGCAAGCTTGAAGTCAGCCTCAATAACTTAGTGAAGCCTACGCAACTTAGTGAGACCCTGTCTCAAAATAAAAAATAAAGCGGGGTTGGGGGTACTGAGGATGTAGCTCAGTGGTAAAGTGCTCCTGGGTTCAATCCCTAGTATGGAAGGAAGGAAGAAAGGAAGGAATGAAGGAAGAACAAATGAACAAACAAACAAATGAATGAAGGAAAGAAATTTGCTGTCGGGATTCTGAAAGAAAAGAAGAAAGTTAGCTAGGGAGCCAAGCTGAGAGCTGGCCAGCCATTGGCCTGTGCTGGGTTTCTGCTCTCGATACTTCTGCGGGTTCCATCCATACACACCTGTCACTACATGCTTTGGCTTGGCCCATATTCACTTCCACTGCACCCAAAGACCTCTTTGTCTTTAATTGGCATGACATTTAAAACCAACCATCTCACCAACATTTTGAAAACATTCCACTGAATATTTTTTTTTCCTTGCAGAAATCACAGCTATGGAAGCTGTTATATGGTCTCCTCCTTTAAAAAATAATCTATCTTCTAGCAGACAAAAAATATATATTATTGGCTCTGTCTATAGGAAAGTACACATGTAACCACATTGTATTTTACTAATATAAATAAAGGATCTCTGCAGCCAGACTGATCGTGATTGTAGATGTCAGGTCTTTTGAGGACCTTTGTGTGGACATGGGTCATACTCTTGTCTTCACATGTGTAAATGTAATGTTCCCAACAAAACTCTGTGGTGGGGATAATGTAGGAAATAATATTGCTTTTCAAATGAAGGAAAAAGTCAGTGTAGTTTGGAACATGGGCCCTAGAGTCAGCCAGCTTCAGGTTCCAGGTTTGGCTGGAGAATGTTCTTGCATATCAGATAAGCTTAGCGAACACACACCTGGGAGGCATTATGTTCTGTGAAACAAAATTTGGTAAATTGGCTGTACAATTTTAAGATGTGAACCAACAGTCTTTGAATTCACCCACGTAACAAGCATTTTTTGAACTGCGACTGTATGCAAAGCTTTGTGAGCAGTTGTGAGGAGATAGCCCCGAGGAACATGGACACAGATTAAACTCAGTTTAACTTTGTCAGGGAGATGAATAAGCAAGTAAACAAAAATAAAAACCTGTGTTGTAAAAACCACTCTGGAAGAAACTAACAAGGTGGCCTACCTGAAAGACAAGAAACTGCTTTGGATTTGTATGTGGGAATTTTAGTTTGGGTTTCTGCAGAAGGAAACCCTGACCCAGAGCTTGATGAGCAGTTGGTTTAGCTGGGAGGTGGAGAAAACATGGGTAGCGGGCAGTGGAAAGGAGAGCCAGGGAAGGGAAAGCAGACAAGCCAGGATGTGCAACCTCTGTGGGTACCTGGTGACTGATCCCATGAGGAAATTCCTGAGCTGATGTAAAACTCAGAACTCAGAATGATTCTTCTAGGAAGCAAAGGAATATAAAATGTTTATATACTAGTTCCTGTCAATCATAGGTTGAGGACTGCTTCTGGTAATAATTCCCTAATTCTTCAGTGGACTGACAAAATAGATTCTGGACACCAGAAAAAGTTCTCAACAAAGACAGGCGGGTACTGCAGTTGGAAGTTGGATGGGCATGCATTGGTGGTGGGGTGGGGGGCAAGAGCATATAGGCAGGCCAACACAACCTCCTGCAACAGCTGATGACTTAAAAACATTAATTGAAGTAAACCTGAAATTGCCAGTTATATGCATTCAAAATGGAAAATTAGATAAATTTATCAACAAAATGGAATCATTGGATTTTTTGCCCCAAGGATCATTCTTAAAGTTTTTTTTTGTTTTGTTTTTAAGACATGTGAGAAGCAAACAGAAGACCCAGCATTATTGTAGCACTGTTAAACAAGTTCTGGATGGTGTACTCAGTGACTGGGGAGCCCAAAGTGCTATTGACAGGAGAAGGGTCAGTGACTGTCTTCACATAGACACTTGGCATTCTGCTGTTCCAGACCTACATGGCAACCGGGAAGACAGACAGACACAGGGAAAAAACAAACAACAACGAACAAACAAACAAAAAACAGAGAGCAAGAGTGAGAAAGACAAAAGAAAAAATCCTTAGAACTCCTTCCTTGCTCGTTACATAACATTCGGAGAGCAGCACATTCCACACATGGTGGAAGCAGAAGGAAAGCTATTGCCAGGCAGTGGGCAGTGGGGCATGGCAGGGCTCAGGTGGCCCTTAGTATGGGAAAGCGGTGCTGAGCAGCCTGAGGACCTGGCAGAGGTCTCCTCTGCAAATCCCTCTGTGACAGATGTTCCTTCAGAGCCTAGAATGCGAGGGATAGGATGACCAGTTCATTCTACTTAACTCAGGTTTTAAAATGGAAAGTTCTACATCCTGGGATCTCCCTCATTCCCAGGCAAACAAGGAGAGTTGGGCACCCTGGTGAGCCTGGAATTTCTGGACCTCACAGCGACCATTGAGCTATTGCTAATATTATTGTTTCTTGCCGATCAAATTTATTAACCTAATTCTGTACCTTTAGTGTCATTAAGATATGCTTGGCAATGACCATGAGCTGGATTAGTTTATCACCTATATAATCTTTAAAATAAAACCAACTTTACAATAAGACTGCTAATTAGGGGCTTCTGTCCAGCAACAAGAAAGATCAAACTAACACATATTTAATTTACACTTTGTGCAAAACAGTTGAATGTGTTTCTATACCTAACATTCTGTTTACTTTTGTGGAAACCAAAATCCTAATTCAGGAACATTTAAATGTTTGACAATTGTGTATTTAGTTGTGACAAATGTTCCAAGTAGTTGTGTCAAAACCTAATATTTCAACATCTGAAGTCATTCTACAACTTGCTAAACTTGGTAATTATGCTGAGAATAGGCAAAGACTAAATGTTATGGTTTAGATAGAATATATCCCCAAAAAGCTAATGTGTGAGATAATGCAAGAAAGTTTAGAGGCGAAGTGATTGGGTTATGGGAGCCTTAATCTAATTGATGTGTTAATCCACTTGAATGGATTGACAGGGTGGTAATTATAGGCAGTTAGGGTGTAGCTGGAGGAGGCAGATCTCTGGGGGTATACCTTTGGAGTATATATTTTTGTCCCTGGTGAGCAGAATTCTCTCTGCTTTCTGATTGTACATTCTGAGCTGCTTTCTTCCACCACACTCTTTGGCCATGATGTATGGAGACAGTCATCTATGGACTGAGACCTTTAAACTACACTTCCCAGATAAACTTTTCCTCCTCCTCTGAAATTCCTCTAAAATTGTTCTTGTCAGGTCTTTTAGTCACAGGAGCAAAAAAAAAAAAAAAAAAAAAAGCTAACTAAAACAGTGCTGATATAAATGTCCTGGGGCCTTACCATTGTAACTTCTGCATGTATGTCATTGAACAGTTCATATTTAGGTCCTTATGGATACCTTTCTGGAACTAGGAAATTCTCCAATACAGATCTTTGAAAACATAATGAAAAAAAAAATTTTATGTATTCAAAGTTGTTGTATATATACAGTAACATGCATTACAATTCGTAGTACACATATAATAAATCCCCAGTTGCTCAAGTGCAGGCTGTTGGCTCTTCTAGGATGTTATGTTTGATTTCCAAGTTGGCAGAACAAGGTTTCCATAGTTAGGTAGAATTTTAATCTATGAAGGAAGGGTCTTTAATGGTCTAAAATTTAGTGTAAATAAGATTAAGAGATGAGAAGCTTGGTGAGAGTCAGGGACAGAGGGACAGGCCAGACATTTCATACAGTGAACTGACCTGATGAGCAGAGCTCAACCACACATGGTCTTGGACAGTGTGGAGCCTGTGTGCTGGGGTCTCTCCTTTCTGTCCTGCAGGATCTGGGGTAATAGGGACTCAATGAATAAGCCTGTGTCTCAGGCTTGGTTGTAGGTCAGGCCTGTAATCCTTAAGAGCCAGTGAGAACCCTCCCAGGAAATGAGGGAAGGTGACTGTGGAGTGAGGTAGGTGGGGTATGAGAGCTGCAGCCTGTTCCCTGAGTTCCACTACTTGCATTCTTCCAGGACCAAGCCCCCTGTGAACTCAGAGGTTTTACACAGTTCTTGTTCCTGAAGATGTCTGGGAAGTATCTCATCGCTGTGGGAGATCAGATGTGGCTTCATCCAAAGCTAGCAGATGCAGCACAGGGGTGCACTGTGTCACTCTAGGGATGTGTTCACATCAACTGTGGTGCCTCCCAGAATTGTGCAAGAAGCAAGCCTGACCTTAATGTACCCCCTTCCATCATGAGAAGGGGAAAGAAGAACAGGACATTCCTTTCAGGCTTTGTGAAAGTGCAGATGGTCTGTCCTTCCTCATACTCTGTCTCCCCACTTCCCCTGCTCTGCTTTGATGCCCCATCTAAGCTTCCTGTCTGCTTCAGTACCTGACCTTCTCCATCAGCATCCTCAGCATCCCCATCCTCACTCCCAGACAGCAAGGTCTACCTCAACTGGCACCCAGTTGGACACTGATGGACAGTCTTCTCCATGTGAGCCTCCACTGGCCTGGAGGGGGAGGGGGTGCAAGCTGTGGTCCAGGCAGGAAGATGGCAACTGTTCTTACTGGAGTTCTGCTTTTCTTTACAAGATTTGGCAACCTCCAATTTTCTCCTCTTTAAGGACTAATTTTCTTCCAAAGACATCACATACCTCTAAGAAAGAATACAGATTTCTCCAATTTCCCTGGATTTTAACCTTGCTCTTGCAAACAAAAACTCCTCCCTTATTGGTTCAGTTCGTGTACCGCTCAGTAGGAATGACCCTGGCTTCTTATACGCACCATTCATCTGAGCTGGTAGTCTCTAAACATTTTGCTCTGGCTCTGTGCATGTTTTCTGTGATGTATCTCTAGCATTAGTATGCAGAATCATAATCATCAAATGCTGTGGAAAATACATTTTTTGTGGCACACATACCATAAGTTCAAAAATAATCTGTTAAGTAGTTCCTTCCTCCTACATGTACTTTAATTTTCCCCTGCTTATATCTTTATAAATCTTGTCTCAGCTTTATCCTTTACCAGTTAATTTATCTGTGTGTGTGTGTGTGTGTGTGTGTGTGTGTGTGTGTGTGTGTTTGTGTGTGTGGTGCTGGGGATGGAACCCAGGGCCTTGTGCATGCGAGGCAAGCACTCTACCAACTGAGCTATATCCCAGCCCCCCAGTAAATTTATCTTTGATTTTTGCCAGTTGGTTTCATTTTCATAGACACTAAAATAGTGGCAGAAAACTGGTTTTCACATCGGAATGTCTTTGGTGATAAAGGACTCCACAGGGCTGCTCTGAGGGGGATCCTGCAGGGTTTGCCACAGGAGTTGGGGATAAGGTTGGAAAAACATAGGCCCATAGTTCTCTGTGTTCCCTATTGCTTGGTACAAGATCACATGTTCTTGAGAAGGAGAGAAAAGGAAGAAAGAGGCAAGGTTGTGGGTCCCATATGCCAGCCACCTGTGTTACCATGGTCTACCATTCATTATCACATATTATTCACTCACTCATTCATTCTTTCAACAAATGCTGGGAGCAGACCAAATGCCCCTCTGTGTGTGAAGGTACAGAAATTTTCAAATAATCCCAAATGATTGACTATAACACAGTCATTTTCATGCATTCATTTTTAAGAAATGCCAACTAAACACCTCATTTTGCTATATTCTGCACATTGAGATACCATAGCAAATAAAAGAGATGGAGTCCCTATGTTTATGGTGCTTTGTGTGATAGAGGCATGAAACATATATATTCATTTAAAATGTGCTGAGTTCTCACTCCAAAATACCTCCTTCACCAGTGTTTCCTGAAGCAGCAAATGGCATTGTATTTCCTTAAGAAGCCAAGTCAGAAATCAGGATGTCATTCTTAACCTCCTTATCTGTCTCATCCTCTGGAGCCCCTTAAGGATGACTCTACCTCCTCCATTCTTTGTGATTCAGTTTCCTCCCAATCCTTAATACCCTGGTTTCAGATACTACTGACCCGTGTAGATGACCCCAGCACCCTCCATACTAGTCTGCTTCTAGGTCTTCTCCATGCTAATCTATTTGCCGTACCAGAAAAAGGAAGATCATTCTCTAGCCTTAAATTGTTCCTGTAACTTTCCAACTTATAAACATCCAATGGTATTCTATTGCCTTTAATATGAAATGCAAATTCTCTAACTTGACTGACAAGGGTCCTCATGCTCTGTCACCACACCTTGCCCATGGCTCAAGTGTACAGGATCACAGGAGATTTCCTAACCCTTTCAGCAGAGTGCTGCACAGCCACATGAAACCATTTTAGCCAGAGTTCCATACTTAATAACTTTTAGGATAAGCCTCTTTCCCTCAAATCCCCTTTCCTAATTTCTCACATTCTAAAGACACACTATAGCCAGGGAATGTCTCTAGCAGTGATAGACAGTTGTCTCTGCTTGGACTCCTTATGTGGCTGATATTCTCATTGAACCAGAAAGTGCTGGCCATAGTTCAATGCAGCCTATTGTTTAAAACTGATCCTGAGAAGGGGTCAATGTTTCTGTAATGTCTGGCTTTTAGTGTCTATAATTATTAAATTATTGTCCTTGAAACCCACCTTTTTTGTGGTATGAGATTTTCCAACACCTACCCCATGATCCAACAATTACATGTCCATATATTTACTCAAAAAGTAAAAGTGTGCCTGCCCAGGAAGGTAATAATTTTCATGCAATGGAATACCATTCAGGGATAAAACGTAATATGCAATGCATGCAGAAATAAGAATAAACCTCACCAACATTATGTTGAGTTAAAGGAAAAGCACACACCAAACAGCATCCATTTATGAGAAGTTCAAGTACTAGGCTACAGTGACACAAGTCAGAACAGTGGTTGCTCTGGTTGGGGGGGTGGGGCATAGGGATTAAGTAAGATGGGGCATGAGGAAACTTGCTGGATTGATGGGATGTAAGCACATCAAAACTAATCAAATTGTACATGTAATATTTGTGCATTGTATTATATGTGAATTATATCTCAATTGAAAATAAATTTGTGGGGCTGGGCCTGGGGCTCAGTGATAGAGCACTTGCCTCACACGGGTGAGGAACTGGGTTCAATCCCCAGCACCATATAAAAATAAATAGACAAAATAAGGGTATTCTGTCCATCTACAAATAAGTAAATAATAAATAAATTTGTGTAAATAATTTAAAATTAGCTAGAAAAAATTAGAAATGTTTTCCAAATGATTTAGATTTTTCTCATGTGATAATGTGTTACCTTCTGAAACGTATGGAACAAATTATGTTATATGCCTTTGTGAAGATGTACGATGAACCCCACTATTAGGTATGATTATAATGCATCCATAAACATAAAAATAATATAAAATAAATTGACAGATTTTTTTAAATACCAAAAATACATAGATAAGCCATGTTGGTAGATTCGAAGCATGTGGAAGAAAGATCTCTCTGAAAAGATATCAGGTAGTAAAGCTGGCAAGTGTCTCAAGTCATAGAAAGCTGGAGGCTGAGGCAGTTGCATGAACTACATTCCATTAGCAGTCAGGGTTTCAGGTGTCAGATGACATGAAGTGTGCACTTGCTGACTCAGCTTTTCACAGACTCCTAGTATCATAGCACCCTCCCATCAATGCCCCAAACTAGACAGATTATTGTGACCACTAATTTTAAAGCTCTAGGACAGAATCTAGAATAACTATTGAATGTGCTGCCCATTTCAAAAGACCTGGATGGACACACTGGTCATTTAGAAGGAAGTAAGGGAAACATATGCTTCCTTCTTGTGGCCAGTCCTTGGGTCACCGCTTTGGGAGCCCTAACAATAAAAATCTCAGAAATCCCCCTCCCATGTCCTATTGAGTTCCTCTATCTTCATTAAATCCCTTAGTCATTCTCTCTATAAATACCTCCAAAATACAGCTCCCTCCTCTCTACCCACCATCCACACCCAAAAGGACAATGGAGTCCAGGAAGGGGGGACAGGAGATTGACCTGAAGACCCCTCAGTGCTAGGGAGAGTTTTCTTTTTAGTATAATGATCTAGCTATCAAGGATGCCTGCTGAGGGCAAGATCAAACGGAGACCACCTTTAGAGGAAGATCTGCTTAACAATGAAAAGGGTGCCAGGATTAGGCCCATCAAATTTGAATTTGAAAAATTCAATGCAAACTTCCTCCAGTCATGTATCTTAGAAAAGTCACAATGGATTAAAGGCTAGGCAGGGATCCAAGAGAACTCCCCTCTAACATTCACATATCTTTCCAAAGATAGTGTATAAATGGAGCTGTTCTCACTCAAAATCAATAACTTGGTTGTGTTCGTTTTCGCAACTTTCAGGGATTTTTGTATTCAGTCTACCATCTTGCTTCAGTCCTTGCTCCCATTAAGATAATAGTCTCACCATTTTTGTGCAAGTTATTTTTTTTTTTGCTTATGAATATTGTATTATGATGCTAACTTTCCATGGTTATAAATGGAAAGTAAAGAATGTTATTTTTAACTAGAGGATGATGTTTTGGGATATATTTGAAAAATTCAATTTCTGCATGCCATAATAATGCCACATAGCAATGTCTACTTAGAGGTTACCAGCTTTGTGAAATGAACTTCTATTCCCAGTTGTTTTGCTCTCATTCCTTATGAAAAATAACCTCTACTATGCAAAATCCTGAATGTGCCAGTTAGTACCTTGAAGAATGATCTATGTCCTCTTTTTATTTCTGGGCAGGTTATTGCCTCTTGCTTTAGAGTCACTAAGTGGGTCTTTCTTTGGACCAAAAAGAGTTCAAGAATAACTAAACCTTCTGTGCTTTTTCATCTATTTGGAGAGAACCATCTGTCTTTATTTCATTTCCGCACAACTGTAATTACATCAAGATATTTCTCCAGCCCCAGAAATTAAAATTTTAAGGTCTTTAAGGTGTTCTTTTCATTGAAAGTAGCCCAAATGGGACTAGATTGAGAGACATTAATGAAAAGAAGGGGACAAGAAAGCTTTGGGTCACATCAATACAAACTCAAGAGTCTGCTGCTTGTGCCTAGGGCTACCCTGCGTTTAAGGACACAAAGGTGGGTGGGTCAGGATACCAACTCTCAAGAAGCTCTTGATCTCAATGTAGAGACAGACACAACAAAACGTAATGATAACATTCTTAAGGGCTCAGCAGAGGCATGAATACAGAGTGGCAGGAAAGCCCACCAAAGGCCCTGGGCACCCCAAGGAAAGGCCACAGAAGTAAAACATCAATGACTTCCGATTGCACTTGCTACATATATACATTGGGAAGAGGCTTCTTGACTGCCAAGTTCCTCAAGTAGATGCTGTTGGCCTTAGATCCCTTTTACCTGATCTGCATCACCCAGCTGTTCTCAGTGTTGGAGAGCTCCCATTTGTCCTAAGATTCCCCCCACCTTGATCTGCTGGATACCACTTTTGGAAATGCCTAGGATTTTATGCCCTTCCCATCAATAGCAATACAAACTGTCAATAACTGCCTTATACAGAGTACAAAAGGCCAGCCCCCTTGCCTCATGACAGGAACAGCTGGGTGATGTAATTCATGTTCCTATGCCCCCATGGGATCAGGTGGAAGCTGGATTACAGCTGAGCTCACATCTTTGCCAGTTCTTTCTCTGTCCTCACTCCCCAGTCACTTACAGGACAGCCCATCTCAAGCTCTGCACTTAGGGAATGTGTATCTGTTTCTAGTGTTTACTCTCAGATTGTTGGTTGCTTAACAAATTACCGAAGCAGGGAAAAGATGGAAGTTAGAGAGTAGAGTCAGAGAATAATTGTATTGCAGCATGTTTCAGCTCCATCCCTCTCTTCTAAATGAAAAAGATTACTCTTCTTAGTAGACAGTCTCTTGGAGAGAGAGAGTTTGGGAGGGGGAGTACATAAACAGAAGACCTGCCTCCTCCAAGAATCTGGCAGGCCCTCAAGCCATCTTGGAAGTTAAATGAAAAATCAATTGAAGTTGAAAGTGCAATCACTTGGGTGTATGAGATCTTGAAATTTATATCCATGATAAAAACAAAATGCTGAAAGAAATTAAACTAGTGATCAATTTGTTTATGGTGCCCTTAGGTTTAACTTATTTTTTAAACATTTAACTTTTTATTTAGTAAATAGAAATTGTAAATACTTATAGTGTTATTTGGCTTTAACTTCTGACTTTTACAAAGGACTTAAACCAACCCTGGCAGGCTATAACTGAACTTAATGGATTCACATCTTGGTGAGTTCAAAGCCAAAAAGAGATGAAGGAGTGGAGAAAGAGTTATTACCTATAGCAGATATGGAGAGCACCAGGATTTTTTTGCAAAGCAACATTCCCCTGGAATAAAGAAAGCAGGGGTGGTGGATTTTGTTCAGGAAGCCTATATATAGTCATAGAGGAAATGTAGGGGTAGGCACATCTCTGAGCATTTTCAGGTTAAGGTTACAGATAACATGCTTAAAAGGAAAGATGGTGGACACAAATGCTTCTGAGCATGCTCAGTTTAGTATTTTGAGCCAAATTACTCTAGGTTACCTAAAAGATGAATCAGAGTGACTGGATGACCTTGACTGATTTCTTATAATTTTATCCAAAAAGTTTTAGCTTAAACAAAAGGAAAGAACAACTTTGAAAGTGGATTAACAATCTTTTAAATGGGCAGCAGTTTTCTCATCCTAAGTGTAGGATTTGGGTCCTTAAGGTGTCTGCCTCACTTCTCGGCCAACACAATCATCCCTGAGTCCCTCTGAACCCAAATCCTTCCTTCATCATGGCACCTAACGTCCACCCTTGTAATCTCCTGGAAACAAAAATCACATCTTCTCAAGAACATGCTTGCTACCTAGGCATGCAATGTGGAGGACTGAGTCCATTTTAGAAGAGCTTCCACTCTGAACACAGACTGTGGAGGAGGGTACTTTGCAGTTGTCTTGGTTGAAGTGTTTTTGTATGCATTAGTAGTCCTTCATTAAGAAGATTGGAAAATTAACATTATCTTGATTAATGAAGATAAATTAGCTTTGTCATCTCTAAATGCATCTTCTTTGCCAGCAGGCAATAATTTGGCACTTACTTCAAGCAGCCCACCAGGCAGATTTTCACACAGTGCTGGAAACTGGTTGTAGCTGCTTTTTGGTGAAACGTTTGGCAGAGTCAGATGTGAACAACTTTTGTACAAGATGAAGCAAATAGAACACAGGTTTTAAGGGCATGGATCAGAGTCCCTGTGCAAGTTTGGACTGGATTATGTCCAAACCTCCATTTACTCATTTGTAGAATGGAAATGACTGTACATCATCCTCAAAGTTATTCTAATCAATGTTTCTCAAGGTGAAATCACCAGACAAATAGCATCAGCATCACTTGGTGACTTGTTAGAAATACAAAATTGTGGTCCTCTCCCCAGATCTATAGAATCATAATTTTTTAGAATGAAGCCCAGAAATCTTTTTACCAAATCTCTGGGGTGTTCTAATCATTGTTCTTTTTAATAATTTTAAAATATCTTTATTATTTATTTATTTTTATGCGATGCTAAGGATTGGACCCAGGGCCTCACACCTGCAAGGCAAGCGCTCTCCCACTGAGCTACAGCCCCAGCCCTAGCAATTGTTCTTAACCCAGGTTGTTCATTACAATCACCTGGGGATTTTTAAAAATATACCAATGCTTGTGTTCCAACCCTGAAAGACCCTAATGTACTTGATCCAGAGTGGGGTGTCCATATGTTTGAAAACTCCCCAAGTAATTCTAATGTGCTACCAGGGTTGAAAGTCATTATCCTAAAGATTAAATAGTATGCATAGTATGTAGCATATAGCAATCATGTGGATGAATAAGTAGGTGTTGCTTGAGTAGCTGCATTTATTGGGTTCTCGTCACCTCTGTAGGGAGTGCTCCCCACCCAGCTGCCTGCCAAGTGTTAATCTTGTGTTGGGTTGCACAAGTATTTGTTTTGCAGTAGGTCAGAAATTGGTTTGAATTTGAGTTTCATCACTCACCAACTAAGTCATCGTAAGAAAGGTCAGGGTTGTCATGACACCAGTTGACAGGGCTGGGCAGCAGGAAGCATTCGGATCCATCTCTCCATGCTTGCTTTCTCCCTTTTTCCTCCTCCCATACCTCCCTCTCTCTTCCTTAAGTTCTGGAACAAAAGATAGCCACAGTGCATTTCTGTCTTCAAGTCATTCTTTCCCTGGATTCTTAAGGACGTCCCCATGCCAGAGAGCAAGACTGAACACTGAGGAACCTCCAAGACCCTTGACCCTTCTCCATTAAGAACTTTCCCTAAACCAGCCCTCAGGACCCAGATTGTCAAATCCCCTGAGACTTCTCCTAGCCTATCTCATCCTTTGAGCATGAAAGACCCTCATGAGCACAAGGCACTTCCTTCGGGAGAAGAATGTGCAATGAGATTCCTGTACTCTCTTCATTTGTTCAACCAGCCAACTCACATTATGAGGAAAAGAATGGAAAGCCATTTTTCTACAGTGCTCCCTTATGTCCAAATACAGGTAGACACATGTCATTCTGTAGATCAGGATATGGGACCAGTTTTCCTAGTAGGCTAAAATTCACACCCGAAGGACACCGTGAATCAAATTTCATTCTGTGCTTTGAATATGGTTTGCCCCTGAGAGGTCCATGTGCTGGAAATTTGGTCTCCAATGTAATGGTATTGGAAGGTGATGGAAATTTTAAGAGGTGGTGCTTAGTGGGAGGTGATTGGATTTTGACCACTTTGCAGGGTTTAATGCCTGTCTCTTGGGAATACAGTAAGTCTTGTAGGACTGAATTAATTACCACAAGAGCAGGTTGTTATAAAGTGAGGCCACCCATGTGCTTGGTCTCTTTGCATACAACTTCTTCCCCTCTACTTCTTTGCCATGTTGTAATACAGCCAGGAAGCCATCACCAGAAGTTGGTGCCATACTGTTTGGACTTTGCAGCCACCAGAATCATGAGTCAAATAAACCTCTTTTCTTTATACTTCACCCACTCTCAGGTATTCTGTTATAGCAATACAAAATGGACTAAGACATCTTCCCTTTGTAAAGTTTTCAAGAGCAACTTTCTATCCGTTTCCTCTGGCCCAAAGATAGATTTTTTTGATTAAAAGAAGAAGAAACAGAGGCATGACCATTGAGCCTGAAGATAATATAAAGCAAAGAAGAATAGGAACGAAACAAACAGCAAATAAATATACGCTCATTGCTCTGACTCAATGGGAAGATAATGAATGAAAATATTTCAGAGTGAAGGATTAAAAATTCAAAGACAATGGTAACCACTATGTTTTGAGAGACGAGAGACAAGACACAGAACACACACTTTAATTTTTTCATGATCTTTTTCTCAGGACTGGTTTCTGTCTGAATAGTGAGCCACATGCATAAAACCTGGGGCTTCAGAGAGTACTGTTAGTGCCTCTGCATATTCCCTTGGGGCTATACCAATTTAATACATGCTGGCTAAATGCCAGCTGTCAGCATCATTGTCTGTGGTAGCTGGGATCTTCCACACAGAGCAGGTTTAAAGTTTATATCAAGAATTAACATAATACTCTTTCTTCCCACAAATCAGCAATGCCAAGTGGGATAATTCAATGCCTCCTACACTGATTCCAAGAGTTCCCAGTGGAATCGAATTCCAATTAATTACCCCTGTCCTGCCTCTCGTCCCCTCTCCTCGCTCAGTGTCTCCTTCGATCCTCTCCTAAGTGAACAACTTTGCTCTGAATCCTTATATTCTTGGTCTGCTTCAGGGCGCCTGAGCTAAGACATAGGGAATGTTAAGGCTGATGTGTGATCACTCATGTTTACTATCCCAGCGAAATCATAAACCTGGGGCTGTTCAAGAGAAAGTCTTACTCTTTTGAACCTTAGAAAAAGTTCATTTTCTCCTAGTCTGTAATCCTCCAGTGCAGGCAAAACAATTTGAGTTCTTAAAACAGGCATGCTTTTACAGCACAGATAAATTTATTACTACCTATTGAATTAGGGAGGAAGTTAACTCATTGCCCTGTTTCTCTCAGCCTGTTCTGATTAATGGTTCATGTCTCAATGCCCTCCCTTGGGATGGGTATGATTAACAATGTCTTACATACAGCAACGGCTTCTGAAATTCTCGTTCTTGGGGAGTCTAAGACAGAGTAATGTCATCAGAGTTTAGTTGCTTGGCTACAATGAATGTTATAGAAGAAGGGATTTGGATTATTATAGAAATTTCACATTGCCCAATTGTGGGAGGAGCTTCTTGGGTAATGACACTCTGGAAGAGGGAGTCATTAGGTCAGATAATCAATCCTAACTAGACCCCATTGAAGCACTATTTAGTGGACAAGTCAGAGCTTGCAGGGAAGTCTGATAAGACAAGCAGAGCATGTTCAGTTACCTAAGTGGGACAGTCATGGAAAGAAAGCTGTCACCTCTGTTGTGCCACCGCCACTTCTCTTCCACCATCCAGTTGGTGAACTGGGGCTGTGGCTGGTCGGCAGGTCAGTTGAGAAGAAGAACTAGACAAGGAGTGGGGGACCAGTTGGAACTGACTGGGCACCTCTTCATCTGTCATCTCTTCATCAGACCCCCACACCCTACAGAGAGCAATGGCTGTTACTTCTGCCTCCAAATAGGTACAGATAGCTGCTTCCACCAGCCCTGTCTGGAACCACTCAGAATGAGGTTCTAGGAAACCTAGTTCTAAGGAAACCTTAACAAAGCTGATGTTACCAAAACTTGGTCCTTGTCCACAATGGGAATTCAGTAGTGAGGATATGGTTTTGATAAAAAGAAAAAAGAAAGATAGTGGAATGAAACAGATATTATTACTGTATGTATATATGTGACTACATGACCAATGTGATTCTGCAACATGTACACTTAGAAAAATGAGAAATTATATCCCATCTATGTATGATATATCATAGTGCATAAATGCATTCTACTGTCATGTATAACTAATTAAAACAAATTAAAATTTTTTTAAAAAGAAAGAAAAAAGAAGTTTTACTGTTTTGTTAGTAAAGGAGAAACATAGGGGACTCTTATCTCAAAGGCTGTGATTCTACCATCCCAGAGAACAGAGGATTTTTAAAGAAGTGGTTTATTCCAGATGTCTCCTGTGGGGGATTGTGACTCACTAGTGAATTTGGAAGACATCCATTCCTTAGATCTTCTGGTACCATCCCTGAAGTCTGAATTACTTGGTCCCTATGGTGGCTGTGTGTTCAAAGACAGATTACTCTCTTGGCCTAAGATGGGGAAAAGGTAATCCAGCCCCCAGCCCAGGTTAGGGAGGGGGAGAGGGAGAAGAGGAAAAGAAAGACATGTCCATTTTACAATAAACATCAGTGGCAGACAGCAAAGCATGAGGTAGGCCACTGTATACTGACAATAGGAAGAATTTGTCATGCCCAGTGACTCACCGCAGACTCTGATCGAGACTCAGGTTAACTTTGTTTTTATTGGTTAGTTCTGGTGCATTCTCTCCCGCCATCAAACATAGGTACTATTTCTTACTGGTTTACCTACCGCAAGTAAGTGCTATATGAGTCTAAGATAAATTGACTGGAACAGTGATTCTCCACAGGGACTGATTTCACCCACCTTTTGGCAATGTCCAGAGACATTTGTGATCAACACAACTGGGTGTGGAAAGAGACCAGTAATGCTGCCAAACACCCTGCATTGTATAGGAAATGCCCCCCTATCAAAGAATTATCTAACCCAAAATGTGAATAGTACAACCATTGAGGTTAGGCACTAGAAGTAGGTGCCTAATATTAATCTATTCAATTCCTTTATTTTGCTTAATCAAACAGTAAAAGAGAATAAGAAAGCATCTATTAATAACCACAGGATCTTATTTACTTCCATTACCAAAAGAAAAAGGAAGCTTCCAAATCTAAACTTTTGCAACAATATCAAGACACTCACTTTGTCATTTCCTAACTGGAAACAATGACATAACTCTCTAATACATCTTTAACACATCTCCCCGAAAATGGAAAGCCTCCTCTGGTACCCCAAACCAAACCAGATCCCCATTAGTCACTCTCAGGGTACCCATAATTTCCCCTCTCATTATTAGTCATAATAACAACCAATACTTACTAGTACCTTTTGTCTCCTGTCTGTCTGCCTACTTCACTGGGTTATAAACATTATCTGTACAACAATCCTATGAGGAACACAGTCTTACTCCATTTTATAGATGAGAAAACTAAGACTAATGTTGAATGCTTTGTTTCAGATCACCCAGCTACCACATGGAGGGATCCAATATCTGCTACAGTAAGCAGATAAAATATTCCTAATACCAAAAAAGCAGAGATGGAATGCAGTATCTGCTTTTTGAGTTTTTACCCTTGTTGAAATCCCTTCTGCCTGCAAGTCTGTGGATAGAAGCAGACCCTGTTCCCAGAATCATCAACCAGTGTATCTAAAGTCCTTCTCTAAATAGCTATTAGTAAGAAAAATGCAAATGAGAATGTCTAATTGCAAATTGCTCCAGCCCCACTTGGAGACCTCCTGTGGCGACTGAACCAAAACTTCCTCCCAAACAGACAGAAGCGCTGGCTCCTCTGTTCCAGAGCTTGGCTGCTCCGTTGGCAGGAAATGAAGGCTACTGCAGAATGACATTGCTGTGTCCACTTCAGGGCCTCAAAGTCTGCAGCCCTGGCAGGAATCTGCCCTCCAAGGGCACAGCTGTGACAAGGGGTCTTCTGTGTCTATCGAGAGCGCAGGAGCTACGGCCTTGGCTTCGTCTTTATAGTCACTTCGATTTTAAAGTGTAGTCACTGAGAATACATTGAAACAGGCATCCAAATGTGTTGACACACACATACTCTTAAGAGGATTCAGGGCCATACGGTATGTTTGTGGCTGGAGATAGTCACCGGCTGTGCTCCTTGCCAAAAATTCTCCCATCCTCGGTTCCCTTCATCTATGCAATAGGAAAACAATTCAGTTTCTGGGTCAAGGATACCTGGCAGAGGACCAGGTGCTTGTCAAAAAGTGGTTCCCTGGGGGAACAGAAAGTGACATTGCCAAGCATTTTCATTTATCCATCCTTAGGATAGAATTTGAGGGGATAATTCCGGAAAGCTGAACCATGACACTCAGACATATTTTAATCTAAGTAGTCATCTTAGCTCTCTAATTTTCGGATTTGATTCCTATTGAATTTGCTAGGAATTCTTTTGTTCATTACTGGCAATTATGAAAAGATAGAAGTGTGATTTAAGGGACATGTTTAAAACTCTCTCTTTTCATGAAATGTACATCTATAAATGACAGTAGAAACCCCCTTTTCAGAGAGCAGAAGAGGTACCAAAGCACCAGCTTCATCCCCTGAAGGGTTCAGAGTGACATTCGCAATAGTGCTCTGCAGTTGCTGTAATTGGTGCCAAAACTAGATTTCTAAGAAGCATTTATGCAACCTGGGATTTGTGTGCATGAATAAGTTAAGGCCCAAGTGATATGCAGAGTAGGATATATGTACAAAAAGAAATCTTTAGGAACTAAATTATTTGTAATTTTCAAATATTTAAACATTGGCAGGTAGATATAGGTGCTCATAATTTTCTAGTTTACAAAAAATATCAATTTAATGCAGAAAGCTTGGGGAAATATAAGGGAGGATGTAGTTCATAGACCCGCCATCTAAAGTTAATCATTATTAAAATTTGGTATCTATACTTCTAGCCTTTCATTCTTTCTCCCAATATTTCTTGAGTGACTACTACCTGCCAGGCACCGTAATGTATGTTAAGGAGAAGGAAACGACACTATAGGAGCCATTGCATTTTTACTGCCTGTTCCACACCACTCTTTCCTATGGGAGTTTGTAATGCAACAAGAGGCAGCATGGCGTCATGAAAAGCATTGAGCATTGGCCTCAGCCCAGCCATACGGATTTGTCGCAGGGATTATGATGAATAAATGTAATGACTCTGGCACCAGAGCCTCACACTTGGCCAGTGTTCAATCAACAGTAGCTATTGTTACTTTTGATTATTATTTTAATCTGAAGGTTTTTATTACCAATTGCAGCTAATTTTAGTTCTGCTTCTGCATTTGTTCCAAATGGATTTTTAACTCCTGTCTCCACCCTTGCTTTTCCCAAGTAAGATTGTTTCCTCTAATACTTTCTCCAAACTTTTTGTTACCAGTGCCTCCCTCACCCCTGGTCCAAATGACTCTGAGAGCAGAGGTTTTCGGTTCTTAGATGCTATGGCTCACGTTCAGCTGGCTGCCTTGCTTTCCACCCCTTGTGGAGATGGGACTTGGTAGAGATGTTGTACCTCACTCCTGTGGGCAGGAGAATGATCACAGGTGCGTCATTCAGCTAAGCTATAAAGGATGGTCCCTTGAAAAGAAACAAAGTCCTTTTGCTATTTCTTTTATTCTTCTGCTCAGCCTTTTCCTCTAACTTCAACAGCTTCATCTCAGTAATTTAAACATCTGTGAGTCAGTAAGTGACCAGGAGCTGCTCCAGCGCCGACGATATGATCTCCCAGGAATTTCCAGAGAATGGTCCCTTGGCAACAAGCAATCCTCCCAAGAAAGGGACAACTGAGACCATCCAATTAGCATCCAGCTCTAATAGCAGCAGAGGGAAGGGTCCACTCATTCTATAAATGGAATATGGGATAGGCAGTCTTAACATGTCCACCAGCCTGTGTTCCAAAACAACTCAGTCCTAGTGTATGAGGACCAGCTCCAAGATGCTGTGAGGCCAAAGAAAGAGGCGGGCAGATCTAGGATTTCAAAGTGCAACTTATTAGGGGACTGACTGACAGGAGCATGGTCTTGGCCAGCAGCAAGACCAGTTGGGATATTTGAAATTTGATTCAGAAAAAGGGGGTATATCCTTAGGTTAGGGCAGAAGTAACCTCATCCTGGATGAAATGTATCCGGGTCATCTTCCTATGGAAAAGTCAGGAGCATCCCTGGACCCAGAGTCTGATTGTAAATTCCCATATGTGATTCTAATGGTTTTATCTATTTATGGCTGGTTGAGGAATTTTACAGGAAAACCCATCAAGGGTTTCTCAGGGGCAATCTTAACAATTACCACTCTAGATGGCTGCAGTCATGTCAAGTCATATCCATTCAGTCTGATATATGACATCTTCCCCCCAAGAATGAACATAAAAGAGAACTCTGAATATTCATAAATGTTACTTGTTGGAAGCAATATAACTCAACTTTTTTAAAAAAAAAAAAAAAAAAAACAGTGATTTCTTCAATGCTACTTAGGAAACTGCTCTTGCCTCATAAAAAGAGGGCAACTCAGGGATTTGGGTGTGTGCTACATTAAAAAGAGGATCAATTCGATATAACTTGAGAAAAGAAGAGGATGAAAGAGATAAAACAGTTAATAATTTTCATAGAATTTTGCCAAATACCATAATCCTTTTTCCTAACACTTATTTGAAACATTGCACCACACAGCTTAAATAAGAGAAAATACCATATTATACATACAGTGAACATTATGTATGTAGTTTGATAATAGGGGCTAGGGGCATGGCTCAGTGGTAGAGCACTTGCCTAGTACACATGAGGTCTTGGGTTCAATCTCCAGAAATACAAATAATGATGATTATGATGATGATAAATGATGCAGTAGGTAGGGGTATGGCTCAGTAGTGGAGCACTTGCTAAGCAGGCATGAGCCCCAGGATGCAATGCCCAGACCACACACACACACACACAGACACACACACACACACAGACAGACACACAGATCATCTCACCTACATGGGATTTTGATTGGACCCTGACCTGCCCATAGGCACAGAACCCCCATGTCACGGATTTTGATCCTCTCTGGGACTAGATGCCTATTTGTCACTACTTTTTCTCTCTAGGTCCGTTTCACTCTTATGTGGTTGTTAACTTTCCCATTACATGGGTCCTGATGTCATGCAAGCTTCTTATCTTCTATTTTCTTCCACTTGGGGTCCAATTCTGACAACTCCTTCCTGATTTCTCAAGATGGCTAAATCCATTCTTTTTCATTCTGTATTGTTCAGGGGGATGCTTCAAATCAGGAAATACTCATCATGCCACCAGTTTCTTAAAAGAAGAAAAAAAAAACCTCTTCTCTGTTCATAGGATTCTTGGACTTCCTAGAGCCATTCTGAGTTGAAATTCTGAAACACTGTCACCCCAAATATTAGTCAAAACATGTGTTTTGGGCTGGGACTGGGGCTCAGTGTTTGAGTGTTGTGAGCCATGTGCGTTTGATTGTATGAGGGGCCTGGCCTGACATTACTGCCTGATTGGGCTGTGTGATGTATGTGGGCCTTTCCTCTCACTCTGCCTTTGATTCCACACAGCACCTGAGATGGGTGTGGCTTTCCAAGATGTCAGTCAAGCTGCTGACCACAAGACATGACCAAGCAAGACTCCACCCCCTGAAACCCAATCCCTTGCCTTATTTGGGTGGAACTTTCTCGAATGTCTTTTCCCCAATAAATAGAAGGTTTCAGGTGTGCTCGCTCTCTCTTGCTCTTTCCAGCACTGGAGCTGACCCTTGGGATCACCGAGCGGAGCCATCCTGCCTTAGAAACTTTAGTTTGTGTGCTGTATAGTTTCTTTGTTGTTTTCTTTCTTTTTAATATTTATTTATTTACTTTAGTTGTACACAATGCAATGCATTTATGTTTACGTGGTGCTGAGGATCGAACCCGGGCCACACACCTGCGAGGCGAGCGCTCTGCCGCTGAGCCACAACCCCAGCCCTCTTCGCTGTTTTCTTAGTTATCCATACAGGCAGCTCTTTTGAAGCCAGCTCTTATTGCCAGCCCCCAGCTGGTGATATTTGAGCACTTGCCTATCACATGTGAAGCCCTCGGTTTAAATCTGAGCACTGCAGAAAAAAAAAAAAAAAAATCATAGTAAGCCAGCAAAAACCATGTATCTTAATGTTGAAGTTATGATGTTGACATTCAGAGACAGTCCCATTTAGCTCCTAGATTCTGAGGCTATTAGATATTTACTGTCCCCATTATGGATGTCTTAGGACATCCAAATAGTATTTGGTGCACCTGGGAACCAATTAATTAAACAAACCATCAGGCTAAGAGCAACACCGTCAACATTATTAATTCTCTTATCAGTGTCATCCTGAAGCTACACACAGTGGTTGTCTAGCCACCAAAAAATAAAATGTGCAGTTCTGTGGCTGAGCTTCCAGTGCAATGATAGACTGGACATTTCACCCTTGTTACTCCAACTTTGAGATGCAATTTCCAAGGAATTAGAAGATAACAAATTAACAGAATTACATAATCCTATATTTGGTAACTGAGTAGACAATTTGTATCACAAATTTCTTGAATCCCTTACACTGATTATCCTCCCTAAGCCAAGCACACAGTAAGAGAGCATTGAAAAACTCAAAGATTTTAACTGTTTCCTGTTACATGAGTATTTTATTAGGAAATACTTGGGAAAGTTACAGAAAAGTATATGAATTTATTGAAGTTGTTGCAAAACTGTTTTTATTCTAAGCTATTTGATCATATGTGGTTGCAACCCATGGTGATAATACTGGATAAAACAGGTGGTAAAGCTGCTTGAGTCTCTAACATGCTAATCTATCATCACAGCCAAAATGTGTGCCTTATTCTTTTAGGCTACAATAATTTTATTAGCATTCTCATGGTGCATGCAATTTAATGGTTATGCTAAGCTATTAAAAGATAATCATAACAACATTTAGGGGGACCTTAAAACTACTCACTTTAGATCAGGTCTTAAAGTAAAAAGGTAGTAAGCCATCCAATGTTTATTCAGCAAGTGTTTGTTTAGTCCTTACTACCTAGTAGGAATTGTTTATGCAGTGTAGAAACAATGGTTTATAAAAGAGGCATTGTTTTATACTTGCCCATATGAAATTTATAACCTAGTGGGGAGAAAGATGTAAAGTAGAAGATCACAGATGGATATAAAGCAGCAGGTTTTGATGAGTGCAATGAAAAAATACTATGGATTGCTAAGAGTAAGTGTAATGGAAAACATATCCCAGGTAGGCAAGGTGTGTGTTCCAGGAGGTTATCTCTGAGAAAGGGAAGCCAGTTGAGACTTGCGGGATGAATGAGATCTAACCAAATGGGGAGTGAGTGGAAGAACATCTCAAAAAAGTGGAATGACACACCTGAAGACATAAAATTTAAGAAATCTTTGTTTTTTTAATTTGTTATAATTAGTTATACATGACAGCAGAACGCATTTTGACACAGCATACATAAATGGAGTATAACTTCTCATTCTTCTGATTGTACATGATGCAGAATCACACCAGTTGTATAAGCATGTATGTACATAGGGTAATAATGTCTGATTCATTCTACTATCCTTCCTGCCCCCATGCCCCCTTCCCTCTCTTCACTCCCCTCTGCCTAATTCAAAGTACCTCTATTCTTCCCTACCCATCCCATTATGGATCAGCATCTGCTTATCAGAGAAAACATTCAGCCTTTGTTTTGGGAGGGTTGGCTTATTTTGCTTAGCATGATATTCTCCAGATCCAACCATTTACCTTCAAATGCCATAATTTCATTCTTCTTTAAGGCTGAGTAACAGTCCATTGTGTATATATACCACATTTTCTTTATCCATTCATCTGTTGAAGGGCATCTAGGTTGGTTCCACAGTTTGGCTATTGTGAATTGAGCTGTCATAAACACTGATGTGGCTACATCACTGGCTTTGTGATTTTGAAAAACAAATTGTAACTGAAGCTTGGAGAACAAGGAAAGGAGTGACAGAAAAAAAAAAGTGCTGATGTTATAGGGCCTTGTGCTCCATATTAAGAAGATTGGATTTCATTGTAAGCAATGATCAAAGGGGTAGAAAAATAGTTTTTACTATTATTAGAACAAACTCACCATACATCCTTCTCCTAGCCATTGATGAAAGATATTGTGCTGCTCTTGTCTCAAAGGCTAATATAAAGTACATGTTCCTGAGACTATAGTGGGAAAACATGATTTAAAGAGAAAGAATTTCACAAAGGAAAATGTTTGACATTCATCAGTATGCTCTGTTGTCTTAGAAGAAGACTAAGAAGCATTGTTCAATTCCCAGCAGAAAGACTTCTTATAAGTACATGATGAGATTCACTAATCTTATTAAAACATCAAAAGACATTTGAAGGCTCCTGAGTCCCTAACCTTTCTTATTCATTTCTTCTAAGACTCAAATCTTTGTTAAGTGTTAATGACAAGGACTGAAAAAATTTGTTGAAATGAATGTCTGCCTTCTTACTTCTCTCCCTCCCCTTTCATGAGAAAGGGATCATGGAGTTTAGTTTGCAAAGGTCATTCCTCAAGGGAGATCCTTTCAGCTTTCCCCCTTAGAACTCATAAGCAGCAGCTAGCTCACATCTAGTCAAGTAAGTACTGGCCTGATTACAGGATCCTTTCATCCTGAGAAATACATTGACATGTATTCCTATGTATTATTAAAATGAAAGCATCAAATTATTTTTCTGATGAGGTAAATTAAAATCTATGCATGTATGATTACATCATAATGAACCTAACTATTATGTACAGCTATCATGCACCAATTAGAAGAGAAAAAGAAGAAGGAGGAGGAGGAGGAGGGGGGGGAGGAGGAGGAGGAGAAAAAGGGAGAAAACAGAACAAGTCCTGGACACTCGTACCTTCAAATGCAGCATTGGTTTCTCCCATGACACCTTTTTTGTTAAATCAGAACCCAAAGATATACAAACAAATTTTTTTAAACTGAAAAAATAAAATTCTGTACCATTGAGCTAATCATATGGGTTTTCATATTTAGCCTATTATTGTTGAACTATATTGATTCTCTTTTGAATATTGAGCCAACCTTGAATTCTTGTGATTAACTCCACTTGTTTGTGATGTAGTATTCTTTTCCACATATAGATACATTTTATTTGCTCATGTATCTATGTCCATGAGAGAGAGTTTTCTGTAATTTTCTGTCTTTTCTAATTTTTAGTATCAGACTCAAAAGAAAATGAGGAACTTAGTGTTGAAAACTAGAGGAAAGGCAATCTTTGTTATATAGTGGCAAAAAATTAGCTGAATTGTGTATTACAGTTGTGTGGAAATCAGAATTTGGAGGCAATTAATTGGATATTTAACTAAGAACATTTCCAAACCAAGTGTTGAAGGTATAGCCTTTTTTCTTCTTGTTGCTTATAATAAAGTCCAACATGAAAAAGATAAGGTGAGGAAAAAACTTATTAAAACAACAAGCAACCGCATCTCCATAATTTTAAGCTTATTCAGATTGGAAAGGATACTAAATTTAGGATATTCATTTTAGGAAAAATGTTCTGAAGAAAAGACAATATTTTGATTGAATACACTTTTTCTAGTGCTAACAATATTAAAGCTCATGGATACCCTTAAAGAGCTCAGCAAAGGTCAAGAATAGAGATAGAATTGTCCAGGAAAATTCTGTGGATGATTCTCTTGTCTGATAGCATACATGACATACACAGGAGATCCACAAGGTTTTTGAGAATGTCATGCCAACAGTAACATTGACAGTTTGATCTGAAAGGGATAGAGATAGGGTGAAGTTAAGAAAGGCTTGTACAGCATGAAACAGGGGATAAAGCTATCCATACAGAAATATATGCTAGCCTGCAAGAAAAAATAATTACTCCAAGGCTGGAGGCACTGATACAGAGGGTGGAACCTAGAGCTAGAGAGGATTGTTCCAGGTCTTGAAACATTAGGGAATTATCCTTGCTCAATTTCAAAATTGGTTTGGACTAGAGATTTCATTCTTCCTTTCATTTTTTCCTGTTTTGGGATTTTTAAAGATAGGGTCTCACTGTATTGTCTAGCCTCATCTCAAACTTGAAGGTTCAAGCCATCTTCCCATCTCAGCCTCATGAATAGCTGGGTCTATAGGCATGTGCTACTGCACCCACCTTATTTTCTTCTTTTTAAATTGGAATGTCTATCACTCTTACTTTATGCCTGCCCACTATTATATTTTGGAAGCAAATAACTTATTTTCTAGTTTCACAGGCTCATAGAAGTGAATTTTTCTACAGTATGGATCATACTCAGAGTCTCATGAATACCTTATTTAGATGATTTAGATATTAAGATTCAGGGGTATTGAGTTACTGATATTTAGAGATTTTTTTTTTTTACTTGAGTCAAACTGTAATAGGTTGAGACTTGAGGATGTTAGGATGTGGTGAATGTTTTTTACATGTGGGATGGACATGAATTTTGGGGGCTGAAGGGCAAATTGTGATAGGCTAAAAAGTGGTCACTCAAAGGATATCCATCTCTTAATCCATGGAACTTATGAATGCTTACTTATTAGGCAATCATCATCATCATCATCATCATCATCATCATCTTTACAGATGTGATTAAGAGTTTTGAGATGGAAAGAGGTTGTCCTAAATTATACAGGCGAGCCCTAAATTCAATCACATGTATCCTTATGAGAGAAACAGAAGGAAATTTTAGATACAGAGAAGGGAAGTTGATGGGGAGACAGAGTAGAAAGGGGTTTAAGGAGGCTTTTCTTCAAGATTAGAGTGATGCAACCCCAAGCTAAAGAATACCAGCAACAACCAGAAATTGGAAGAGACAAAAATGGATTTTTCCCTTAGAGTTTACAGAAAGAGTATAGCCCTGGTACAGAGGTCAACACCGTGCTGTTGGCATAGACAAATAGGCTAATGGAGAAGAATAGAGAATAGTCCAGGAATAGACCAATGCACCTACATACAACTGACTTTTGATCAAAGTGCAAAGGCAATTTATTTTTTTATTTATAATAGTAGTATGAATTACAATTCATAGTGCACATATATAGCATCACAAAGGCAATTTAATGGTGAGAAGAGTGTCTTTTTAAAAAGTCAAGCTGAACAATTGATTATCCAATATGTATTAAAAGATTAACTTTAATTCCTACCTTGTACCATATACAAAAATTAACTCAATATGAATCACAGCCAGGCATGGTGGTGCACACCTGTAATCCCTGCACTTGGGAGTCTGAGACAGGAGGATTGCGAGTTCAAAGCCAAGCCTAGGCAATGGCGAGGCACTTAGCAACTCAGTGAGACCTTGTCACGAAATAAAAATACAAAAAAGGGATGGACATGTGGCCCAGTGGTCGAGTGCCCCTGAGTTTAATCCCTGGTACCAAAAAAAAAAAAAAAAAAAAAGGATCACAGACAAATTTAAAACTTCAAACTATAAAACATAGAGAAAATCTTTTGACCTTGGGTTAGGCAGTATTTTCTTAGATATGACATCAAATGCAAAATCAAGAAGAGAAAAAAATAATAAATTGAACTTCATCAAGTCAAAAACAATATCTGCTTTTCAGAAGATTCTGTTATGGGAATAGGAAGACTTGGAGAAAATATTTGCTTATCATATAGCTAATAAAAGATATATCTAGAATATATTAAGAACTCGAAAATTCAGAAATGAATAGACAATCCCCAAAAATATTTGAATAAACATTTCACCCAAGAAAATATAGGAAAGGCAAATAAATCCATGAAAACAATGCACCTTAGTTATTACAGAACAGGTTATAAAAGTCTCACAAAAATAATTATACTTTTATTAAAATGGATAAAATTGAAAAGATGATTCATACTAAATGGTATTGAGGCTAAGGCAGAAACTCTAATACAATGTTGGTGAAGAATGTAAAATGGTACAAATACTTTGCAAAACAGTTTGGAGTTTTCTTGAAATATTAACCATATACCAACAATATCATCTACCACTTTCACTCCTATATGCCTACACAAGAGAAAGGAAAACATATGTAAATGTTCATGGCATCTTTATTTGCAATAGCTAAAATTAACATAAGTGGATATTAACAGATGAATTGTAAACTGTGTTATAGTTATACAATTGAAACCATTCTTTAATAAAAAGCAATGAACAATTGATGCAGGCAATAGCATAGTTAAATTTCAAAGGCATTATGCTGCATGAACAAAATCAAACTAGAAAGAATACATTTATATAACATTTTAAGAAAGGTAAATTAATGTTTAAGTGGATAGAAAGTATTTTTATACATGTCACTCAATTCTTTAGATTTGTGTATAAGACAAAAATCATACATTTTCCAGTGTCAAGCATTTTAATGCCCCAGTACTTATCATTCTTTTATTTAAAGCAACAAATTCTACCTCTTTAATCCACAAAAGTGTTTTTTTCCTATTAAAGTTTTATGATCACTTGCTTTCACAATCCTGATATTATTATTTTCAATTGTTCCAGAGACATTTTTATACTAACTGTAATAAATGTTATAATATTAATTTTCTGTGTCAAGTAGGAAAGGGTATTGTTACACAGAAGTTTGGAAAGGAAAACCAGCAGGCAATCTGTCTGTCTATCATCTATCTACCTATCTATCTAACATCTATCAACTTACCTTCCTACCCATTTACCTACTAACCTATTTATCATATCTTTCATTATTTAAATACACAATTTGCCCAGGATGTGTTTCAGTATTGATATGCAGACCCAGATGTTACTTTTAATTTAAAAACTTTTTTCAACTGCCTAATTGATAAATATTGATTTAGTGAGTGGTCGGTGGAAAATACTCTAATATGTGCTCCTAATAAAACAATAATTATCCATTTAGCTTTTATTTCTTATTTCATAAAACATGACAGTGTTTTGTTTTTATGTCCATCACAAGTCATTTTTCCAAAGGCTGCTTTTACTTCTAAACACCAAGAAGATAATGGTTTCCCTATTAACTTTCCATAGTCACATAGTAATTTAAAAAATTTATTTGTATTTGAAAAGAAGAGAGCTGGAAATTTAGTACAAAAAGAGATGCTTAAGACAGATTTATCATTCATAGTGCACAAGATATGTGATAGTGTAACTGTGGTGGTTGAGAGGACACCTCCATTGTGTGTGTGTGTGTGTGTGTGTGTGTGTGTGCATTTACATCCAATTTACATTCAAATGGACTTCAACACTTTTATGGCAACTGGGATGAAACAATGTAACAATGAAACAATGTAAGTGGGGTTGAAGATGGAAGGTATGGATAGTATGTAATAGAATATTATAAAACAAATGCTAAAAATTATAAGATCATATAGCTGAAATATCATTTATTTGCTGCTGGCATGATTGCTCTTAATAAAATTAGAACATTTTCTCTACTTCCATAAGGAGTCCTGAAATGAGACAGATGTGCATTAAATTAAATGATACAGAAATAAATATATATTGTGGTCTACAAAGGGGTGATATGTATTCATTAGCAGACCAGACATTTATTTTGCAGACACATTTTCTTTAGTTGATTACATTATTTTAATATTGACTGAGTGGATAATAACAACCTTATTGGAAAAGTCTACCTCCTATAAGTAAAAGAAATCTTATCTCAGCTAATTTATTTTTTGGAAGATAATGGATATTTTTAAAAAGATTTGATAATTTTAAAAATCCACTGTGCTTTTTTCTTTTAATTCCATTTCATTGACTACATAAAGAGATTAGAATTTGACTTTACTGTCTTGCATATTTTAATTAAAGTTTTATATTTAATCTTGAAGAAAATGAAGTTTAATATCATTGAAGAGATGCTTGTTCTTATAAGAGTTCTTTGAATAATAATAAAAAAGAACTTACCAGCAAATGATTTTTCTGAGAAATTATTTTTGTCAAGATAATAAAAATACCAAACACTATTGCATGCAAATTAGCATAGGCTTATTGGCTTAGAACATAGTTTTATTTGGGCTAAACCTAAAAAGTTAATACCTGGTAATGAAAAACTTCTATATAAAGGTTATTGAAACTTTAAGAAGCCTATAGTCTACAAAGGCTGGACTTCATCAGTGAGTGTATAAGACAGGTTTTTTTTTTTTTTCTATGACCATAATACCAGACAAAAACAACTTAGAGGAAGAAAAGTATATTTTGGACTCATGGTTTCAGAGGTCTCAGTTCACAGTTGGCTGACTCCTTCACTCGGAGCCTAAAGGGAGGCAGAACATCATGAAGGAAGGGCGTGGTGAAGGAAGACTGCTCAGCTCATAGTGGCCAGGAAACAGAGAAAGAGAGAAAGGGAGAGAGGGGAACCAAACATAAAATATAACCCTAGAGGGCATACCCCCAATAACCTACTTCCTCCAATCACACCTTATCTGCTTACAGTTATCACCAAGTAATACATTCAAATGATCAATCCATCAAATGGATTAATCCACTGATTAATTTATGACTCTTATAATCTAATTGTTTCACTCTGGACAGAATGCATTTATTCCATCTCTCAGAGTTCCTGTAGTCTGAACAGTTCTGGCATTGTTCAAAAGTCCAAGCCTGAAGTCTCCCCTGAGACTCAAGGCAAACTCTTGGTTGTAAGACCCAGTAAAAATCAAAAGCAAGTTACATATATCCAATATACAATGGCACAGAGTCAACACTTCCATTCCAAAGGGAAAACAGGGGCATAGAAAGAAGAGACAGAAGCAAAACAAGACTGAAACCCACCTGGCTAAATAAGGTCTGTAATTCCACATCCGGCATCTAGGGTACATGGTAGTGAGATGTGGGCACTAAAGAACTTGGACAGACCCCTATAGCCTTGTCACTTGCAGCCCACATGTCCTCTCTCTTAAGTTGGTTCTGTCCACAGCCAGCAGCTTTCCTTGGCAGAAATTCCACATTATTGGCATCTCTTAATCTCTGGGGTCTACATTCCAGCTTCAGCTTTATTCTCATAGCTTCATTCATTGCCCTATCATGGGCTGCCTGCAGGGGTTCTGCTATACTTTGTCTGGCCTCCCAGGTTTTTCTTTGAAATCTCAGTGGAGGCCTCCAAGACTTCCTAACTCCAGCATCCTGCATTCCTGCAGAACCAGCATCACGTGGATGATGCCAGTGTCTGCCACTATCTCAAACAGTAGCCAGGACTCCCTATGGTTGCAGTGGTCTCTGAGTGTCCAAGTGGTTAAGCATGGTGGATTGAACCCCAGGGAAACAGCATCGTAAGGCACTCCTGTGGGAGCAGGGTGCCCCCATGATTTCTTTAAGTAGTTTTCACCTTTACATCCTTGAGCCTGTGATGGGTGTGTTCTTGCTAATTGTTGAGATTCCTACAAAGCATGTTTCCTATTGTTTCTGTACAATGTTCTTAGCTTCTCTTTAGTGGAGGTAATCTCTTAAGCAAGCACATCGTCTTGGCCCTCAGTTTTACTCATGCTTTTGTGGTCAAAATGCAAGTTTTAAAAATCTTTCTTCTCTGTTTTCTGCTCCTGGTTATCAAAGTAAACTGAGCTAAAAGCTGCCAACAGTAACCCATAGCATCACCTGAATATTTTGCTGCCTTGAAATTTCTTCTACCAGATTAATTAGTTCACCTTTAAATCAGTCTCACTCAAAGTCTCAGGACCCAGGCAAAATGCAGATAAGGTCTTTGTCAGAATGTTAACATATGTGGCCTCTAGTCCACTTACAAATAGAGTCCTCATTCCCCTCTGAAACCTCATGAGCACAGCTTATTGACCACATTTCTATTTGCATTCTGGTCTTCTGAGCTCCCAGCAGAATCTCTGTAAGTTCCCCTTACAACATTCTAAGGCTTCTCCAGTCTGCATCTCCAAATGTTTACAAACTCCTTTCACAAACCAGTTCCATAGGCTTCTGAACCCCACCATTGGGGTAATCACAGAAATGACCCCACTTCTCAGTTTCTGTGTTAATCAGTTTTTCATCACTGTACACAAAATACCTGACAAGAACAATTTAAAGGAGGAAAAGTTTATTTTTGCTTGTAGTTTCAGAGGTGCTGGCTGACCAACTCCATAACTCTGGACCTGGGTGAAGCAGGGTGTGGTGGAGGAAAGTTATATAGCTCATGGCAACCTAGGAAGGGCTATGTGGAGAAAGAGAGGGAGAGGAAGCGAGAAATGCCAGGGACAAAGTATAATCTCAAAGGGGATGCCCCCAGTGACCTACTTCCTCTAGTCACTTTTCACCTGCCTATAGTTATCACCCAGTAATTCATTCACATTATTAATCCTTTAAATGGATTAATCCACTGATTAGGTTACAGGTCTCATAATCTAATAATTTAACCTCTGAATATTTCCTGCATTGTCTAGTACATGAGCTTTTTTCTCATACCCAAACCATAACAGTGATTCCATTATCTTTCTCTAAGTGAATGAATGCATTAGGATATTTGAAGAGACTGAAGACCAAAAGGTCAAGGACATTGTCAAAGTGAAATAGAGTGTGTAATATATGACATTAGAATCTAAGTTGGGGTGATTAGGGGGAAAAGTGATGAATACACAGGTGACTTTCAAGTAGTAAACGCTGATAGAGCTGAACTGAATATTTGTGGGGGTCATTCTTTCTGGATGGCTTGCATCAGAGACAAAGCTATTGCTAAATATTTTAATATTTCCCCTATAAATAAGCATAGGTTCTGTATACTGTGCATGTAGCCCCATTTATTTTTTCAACTAAGGTCTATCCATCTCTTAATACATGTTGGGAAATGTCATGTCCAACAGGGAGTTGTAATTTATGATTGAAGATGGCCCACTTTTAGGTAAACATGTCCCATGGAGAAAAGATAAATGACAAAGAAATACAAAAGGCTTGGGGGCTATTTGATGAGACTGAATAAAATTTGATATTTGTCCTCAGGTTTCTGGTTTGTCTACGGCTGTGCAAATGGCTTCTGGTAGTTGTGCATCAAGATATTTTTCCCACTAGATTCTTTCACTCTTTGGTAGGATCTTTCCCCTCACACTGAAGGAAAATCAAGATGCTTCTTGGAAAACAGTTCAGAAAAAGAGCCTGACCACATCCTTTCCCCTCTGACCTTTTCAGGGTTGATCTGTGGCAGGCCTGGTATTGCTGACTGTCCTACTGTTCACCCATGTCTCCGGACTTTAAGAGAATAATTGGTTGGGTTTGCAAACGTTTCCTCCACTTATTTCCCAAAACACTATACTTCCTACAAAGGAGAGCTTCATGTCATCTTCTGTCATGTCCTTCAAATTGAAATAAATTTAACTCTATCTGATTGAAATGTATCAGTCTTGGTCTTCTGTAAGTCATTTATTCCACCAGTGTTTATCATGGACCTGCACAGATCACTCTCTGATTTAGACAATGTGAGTAAAACATCGAAAAGATTCCAAATAATATTTTTTTTTCTGGGGAAAGTAAATAGAAAGCAATCAAAACAAGCAGTAAGTATGTAATAAAGAACATGATGATTAATGCTAAAGAGAAAAAACTACATCAAGGAAGAGGGATAAGAAATTCTAGAAGTAGCATTATAATGTTAAATAGCATGTCAGGAAAGGGAAAATTAAAAAGATTGCATTGCTCAAAGAAGGATAGGGAGGCAATCATGCTAAGAACTGGAAGAAGAGCTTTCTAGGCAGATGTACAGCAAGTACAAAGGCCTTGAATGTTGCATGTACTTAGCATGATTGAGAATCAAAGACAAAAATCTAGGGTGGCCAAAGCAGAGCAACCCATGAGGAATCAAAGTAAGAAATTGTCGAAGAACTAATAAGGAGGCCCAACTGTGGAGCTCATAAGTCATTGAAAGACACTATCTTTACACTAAGTTGATGGACTATTTTTGAGCATGTGTTGACTAAAAGAAACAATATGTCCAATTTAAGTTTAAATGAAGCCTCTTGTCTGACACGTTGGCCAATGTCCAATGGAGAAACCAGCTGCAGAATATCTCCATGTGATTCCCTCTTTGCTCTCACTTTGATTGCATTCATAAGACTTAGAGACTATTTCCTTAATCTTTGTTTCGGTCTGTTTTAATATAGTCATGCATAGGCACATTGATTTGCTGCCACTTTTCAGTTTTGTTTGGAGGTGGAGGTCGTCCCATCTCTACCCACTTACCTTCATAAGACTTGTCACCACCTCTCCAAACTGGAATGTAAGCAACATGAAGTTCTGGCCTTGACTGTATTCATTGTTGTATCCCACTGCCTCCAACATCTAGATCACCTTGGATTTTTGTTAAAAGCCTACTGACTGATCTCTCTGTTTTCACATTTACCCCTTCATGCAATATCCTGAATGAGTCTTTTAGTGTTGTGTCAATAAACTGCTTGATATCTTTAACCGCCAGAGATAAGCAAGTTAAAACCCCAATGAACTAACACCTCACACCTATTAGATTGGCTGTTGTCAAAAAGATAAAAGAGCGGTATTGTAAGGGTGTTCGGAAAAGGGAACCCTGGTGGTAGTATCATAGATTAGTGCAGCTCTTTGGAAAGTGGGCTGGTGGCTTCTCAAAAAACTTAAAATAGAATTTCCAAATGATTCAGCAACCCCACTTCTTGGTCTATACCCAAAGGAATAAAATCAAGGTGTTGAATAGATATCTGCATTCTACATCCACTGCAGCAGTTCTTAACAAGAGCCAACATATGGGAACAACTGTACTGCCTATGAGTAGATGGATGGATTTTAAAATGCAGTGTATGCACACAATGAAATGCTATCCAGCCTTAAAGAAGTAGGAAATTCTTTCATTTGTAACACTATGCTAAGTGAAATAAGCTTGGAACCGAGAGATGAATATTATATGATCTCACCTATGAGATTTTAGATTCCTATGTGGAATCTTTAAAAGCTGAATTCATAGAAGTACAAAGTGAGAAGGTGGTTACCAGAGCAGAGGTTAGGGAAAGGGGGAGATGTTGACAATGGGTATAGAGTTTTCAGCCAGATAGCAGGAATAAGTTCTGACGAGCTATTTTACAGCATGGTGACTATAATAATAATAATGTACATTTAAAAACAGCTAAAAGAATATTTTAAATGTTCTCACCACAAGCAAATGATAAATATTTGAGGTAGTGGAGATGCTAATTAGTCTGATTCAATCATCCTGGAATGTATACATGTATCAAAATACTTATACATGTATCAAAAACATCCTGATACATGTATCAAAATATCATACCCTATAAGGGTACATAATCCTCACTGTCAGTTAAAATAAAATAAAAAAAATATTTCCACAGATTTTTACTTTAACCCTTACAATAGAGCTTTGAGGTGGGCATTATTATTGTAGGTAAGGACACTCCATTATGAGACCATTCATCTGTCCCAGTTACTAGAGCCGCCATCCTGCTTACATCCCCCAGGGTTCTTTAGCTTCTTACCTTTGTTAGGATTTCCCCCACATACTCTGAATCCTGGGGGCTCAATGGAATAAGGCACCACTGGAAGAGTGTTTCATTCGATTTTGCACCATCATAGCCTGCTAAATCAAAGGTTGAAGTTACTCTCTGTAGAACACAGAGGAAAGGCTTCCTTGTATGCCCTTCAAAAATATAATATTAACAACAATGCCAAAAATGATATTTCATTTATCTTTTTCATTCTGTCTACATCCCCAATTCTTCTTCTGTCAAACCTGAGATCAGCTGTCTACTTTCATAAAGTCATCTGCTGCAGGGTAACAAGCGTGCTGGAAGTCCTCGGGGATACCTCCTGGTATGGTCTGACAGGTGTCTACTCCTTGTGACAAGGTTAGCTTCTCTGTGAAGCCAGCAGCCATCAGCATATTCCTTGCAGAAGCAGTACTTAGGGAACCCAGCACAGTCCTTCCTGCCAAAGTACGGAAACTCTCCTTTGCTGTTATTTTCAGAAAGCCCAGTTCCCGACTTATAGCTTATCATAGGTCTCAGGCAAGATGGGGGGAAAGCAGGAAAACCAACAACTGATGACAAAACAAAATGAGTCTCGTGGTGAGGAGTGGAGTCACAGTGTTTGGAAACCTTCATTGTCAACCGTGTGGGGCCATGTTATCAAACATGTGTTCCCTTTTTCATCAGAATGGAAATAGAGAGGCAAAAAATACTTTTAAATGAATATAGCTGAAGGTAACCCATACAATGGCTAAAGCCAGCACAAAGACACCATGTTTTCTGGCTCTCAAGTGAAAGATTTTTGAGGAGCTAAGAAACTTGTTAATATATGATGATATCACTGTGTGTATGCCATGGCTGATAATATGAAAATAAAGTTAATTTTATCTTAAAATTAAAGTTGAAGGTTTTGACATCATCTAATTATTTAGTTAATGTGTATATTTAAGCATACATGTAAAGTTACATTAAAAATAATGAACAAAGGAAGCTTATGGGTGATGAAGAAGAAGTAAGCTTAAAATTGATGTTGGAAGTATTCAGACAATTTCTTTAGAGATGCAAAAATCTCAATTCATTAATCATTTTTAAACCATCAAATTAAAGGAACCCTCCTGCAAGTATAAATGGATTTTTAAAAGGAAAACAAAGTTTGCAGCTCTGTTGGAAATAACAATTTACCATTGTAGGTCAGAAAAAAAAATTGGGGAAAAAATGTTACTTCAGAACCATTAGGAAACTAGGTTTGAGCTGGCATAGTGGTGCACACCTATAATCTCAGTGACTCCAGAGGCTGAGGCAGGAAGATGGCAAATTCAAAGCCAGCCTCAGCAACTTAGTAAGATCTTGTCTCTAAAAAAAAGAAGAAGAAATTTTAAAAAGGACTGGGGTGAAGGAGCCCTAATTAGGAAGGGCTGTTGTAGCTAGCTGGAAGCCATAAGTTCCACCTGATATGTATGTGACGCACCTGTAGGCACCCGCAAACCTGAAGGTATATAACCGGGTGAAAGCGGTCCGAGTTAGGAGAACGGAGAATTCAGTCAGCCGGGCAGTCACTCGGTCGGTCAGAAGAATCAGAGCGGCCAGAACGTAGGCAGAGCGGTTACAGAAGAGAAACCAGATAGAGGAAGTAATGACTGGCCAGAGTAAGGCCGAGGCTCCCGAGGAAGACAGAAGACAGAAGACAGAAGAAGGAAGAAAGAAGAGAGAAGAAAGAAGCTCTAATCTTTCTCTAAGCTAAGCTCTATCTTTCTAACTCTAACTCTAAGCTAAAGCTCTCTAAGCTCTACTCTAAGCTAAGAAGAAGACAAGAAGAAAGCTCTAAGAACTCTAAGCTCTATCTTTCTTTCTAAGACTCTAAGCTAAGAAGAAAAATCTTTCTTTCCCTCTCAAAGCTCTAAGAAAGTAGAAGTAAAAGTAGCAAAAGCTTAACTCTGCCTCCGAGAATTTTCCTCCCGTGGCGGCGCCGTGGCTGGCCGTGACAGGCAGCTTACAAATGGTGGTCCGTCCGGGGCTCGGCAGGCAGAGAAGAAAAGCTAAGAAATAAGAGCAATGAAAAAGCATAGCCTCAGACTCAGTTGAGACCAGCAAAAAGAGTAGAAACAAGAGAGCATAGCCTCTGACTCAGTTGAAGCCAGTTAAGAATTAAGCCGAAGCAGAGTAGCTGGCCAAAAGCTGAAGCAGAGTAGCCAGCGAAAAGCCGAAGCGAGCCGGCCAAAAGCCGAAGCAGAGTAGCCGGCCAAAAGCCATAAAAAATATAGAGAAAAAGCCTTGAGCTTTAGTATAAAGAAAAAAGCCATGAGCTTAAAAGAAAATAGAGAATTAAATAGCATGGTAAAAACCATGCAGAAAAAAAGCCATTGAGCTTTGGCAAGAAAGCCATAAAGAAAAATAAAGAAGAGGAAAAAAAAAAAAAAAGTCAAAGCCGCTTATGCAATTGTGCTTAACTAAGTGCGTTAGCTGCTCCTCAGCATTAGGCTTCCTTAAAGCCACAGCACCTTCTCAAAAAGGGCTCAAATATCCACCCTTTCAAAAATAAAAGGTGAAAAGCTAGGTAGGGACAAGAAAATAAAAGAAAATAGAGAAAATAAAATAGAGAAAATAGAACAAAAGCACCTTTTTAAACTAAAGGGAAGGAATATGAAGGAGCCCTAATTAGGAAGGGCTGTTGTAGCTAGCTGGAAGCCATAAGTTCCACCTGATATGTATGTGACGCACCTGTAGGCACCCGCAAACCTGAAGGTATATAACCGGGTGAAAGCGGTCCGAGTTAGGAGAACGGAGAATTCAGTCAGCCGGGCAGTCACTCGGTCGGTCAGAAGAATCAGAGCGGCCAGAACGTAGGCAGAGCGGTTACAGAAGAGAAACCAGATAGAAGAAGTAATGACTGGCCAGAGTTAGGCCGAGGCTCCAGAGGAAGACAGAAGACAGAAGACAGAAGAAGGAAGAAAGAAGAGAGAAGAAAGAAGCTCTAGTCTTTCTCTAAGCTAAGCTCTATCTTTCTTTACTCTACTCTAAGCTAAGAAGAAAAGCTAAGCTCTATCTTTCTTTACTCTAAGCTACTCTACTCTAAGCTAAGAAGAAAAATCTTTCTTTCCCTCTCTAAGCTCTAAGAAAGTAGAAGTAAAAGTAGTAAAAGCTTAACTCTGCCTCCGAGAGTTTTTCCTCCCGGGTTACGGTACCAGGTAGCTTACACTGGGGATGTGACTCAGTGGTTAAGCACCCCTGGGTTTAATCCCCAGTATGGGAGGAAGGAAAGAAGGAAGGAAGGAAGGGAGGGAGGGAGGGTGGGAGGGAGAGAGGGAGGGAAAACTAGGTTTGAAATGATTTATAAACTAGTATGCCCAAGAGTTGAGGCTGATTGACAAGGATCTCATTTCCAGTACAGGGTAGAAACAGCCCAGTGATCGCACATTGCATCATAATGAAGACTCCTGCTTGTCTCTACACATTGATGGCCACTATGAGCTCTTTGCAACAGGGACACTTTCCATCTCCAGTGTCCAGTCCATACCCAGTATTCATAAAGGTGAAGCTGAGGTGGGTTAAGGGTTGAAGTACTGGCAGGGAGTCATCAGAGAGTAACATCAAGCCTGGGGTATAAATGGGTATTCAGTTTTGTAAATCAGGCTGAGACTTCATCCCCTCTCAGCTTCCCCCTTCCTAGTCCCGCTTCCTTCCCTCTCTTGCATGTTTTCTTTTAAAGATCACATCCTCAGTAGATTCCATGATCCTGAGTCTGTCTCAGGCTCTTCTCTAAAAACCCCAACTCAAGACAGATGAGCACATGCTTGGTAACATGGCCCCACTCAGTTGACAATGATGGTTTCCAAACACTGTGACTCCACTACTTACTAAAAGACTAAGCCTCGTGGGTCATTATCTCCCTACCCTCTCTCTACAACTGTCAGTCTTTTATAAATCCTTTTATTCAGGATTGGAGAAACATCTCTTGAGTCTAAGGCTTTGGAAATGTTTATTCTCAAAGAGTATGTTCCTGTTCCCTAAAGGTTTAACAACATAGTTTTCTCTTGAGGGGGAGAAACACCTTGGTAGGATGTTATCTGGTATACAATAAGCTTCAAGAGACTGTCTCAAGATGAAAACCACTTCAGCTGAAAAAGATGACACAAAGTCAAGACAAGAGAAAACCTTGGAATGGAGGGTAAGGTCTCCATTCCCCACAGCCCTCAAGTCAGATTTGAGCTTTCAGAATCTCTCCCCAGGAGCCATGTCCTGGCACCTAAATTTCTGACTCAGGCTCTACTTCAAAGGAGCCCACCAGCTATCTTTGTTGTGCCTTCTCTTCTTCCCAAGGAAAGGGTTTCAGGGTCCCCGGGGGGGGGGGGGGGTGGTCATCTCAGTGATCCTCAGCAAAGCCAGGAAGAAGCACACTCTCTAAGTCAGGGACCCCAACTTGGGCTGTAATTATGAAGCAGGTCAAGGGCGGCTGGTGGCCTGACCACTGTGTTCTGGATGCAGCTGAACCACATTGTCAAAAAAAAAAAAAAAAAAATGAGGTTGTTGAGACTAACAGATGGGACAGGAATCTGAAAGGGCTTGGTCGAAGCCCCTTGAGAGTCCAGAGCAGGTGCAGACTGCACACAGGTGAAGGAGATAATTAGAAGGCCAAAAGTGTGCAACATCTACTTAAATGAGGCCACCCAGAATGCATCTGGAGACAGACAGATGTGAGTGCACATATGCTATCACTGCTCTTCCCAAAGGGCTACAAACCAACTTTTTTTAGCAGCACTGTGTCTGGAAGAAGAGGGAAATGGTGGGACGGTGATAGGTTTGCATTGCAGCCAGTCAAGTGTATATCAATTAGAATTAAGGTTGAGAGTAAGGGGGAAGGGATAGAAAAGTGCTGAGGAACCACCAAAATTGTCTCTCTTCTTTTTCAATTCCTAAGAGGCTTTCCAGCCTGCTAAAACTTCCAGTCTACACACACCAACACCATCCCCTCATCCTTCCCATACATCCTCCTGTGCTAGCTGCTGCCCATAACATTTCACTGTATCAGACAGGTGAAAAAATTTAAATTGGAATAAAAATTAGCTACAGAAGTTTTTTGAGAAAAGCAGACTCTTAAGTTCTTGTCCCAGGTCAAATGTAGGAGCGTTAATTCTGGCTTGTATCTCTCAACCCAAGGATACTCCTCCGCTAGCAGAAGAAAATGGTCAATGTTTGGACAAAGAATGACTGGAAACTATCATGCTCCTTCATTGTAGCTGTTTCTCCATTACAATACCAAATCTTGAATAATTACAGTCACAGAACTGAACCTCTTTTGTAATTCGTGCAGGCTGAAGAGAATAAAGGATGAGGTTCTGGGAGATTAGAAAAGAAGGGAGAAGATCACTTCAAGGTGTTAGAAAGTTTGCTGTCCCCTGTGGAGTTTTGTGCAGAGTCACACCAAAGGGACCCCGTGCTACTCCAAATAAGCATGGCAGGGGCCAATGTTGATAAAGAGTTCAAGATATTAGGCTATGTACCCGCATGGCACATTTCTTTGGTCTGCATTATCATTGCTGTACCATACATTACAGATCTTTGCTAGATGTAATGTCATAGGGGCTTAAAAAGTATTTTGAAAGCAAATACCATACTGGTTTCTACACTTAAGCTTGAGGCCTATTCTGGAAAGGTCTTGACCCTTCCACCAGGTCTTTAGGATTGGGGTTAGTAAATTCTAACCCAATTTGGTCTCAATAGGGGCCTTGTACAGATAAATGATCTACCAAAGTTCTTCTCTAACCTCCTCATTTGGCAGGTGAGGCAGCCTCTCCAGGAACAAACATCTTTGTGAGAACAAAAAGGCATGTTCAGGTCAGGCACACCTGTGATCCTAGTCACTCAGGAGGCTGAGGCAGGAGGGTTCCAAGTTCAAAGCCAGCCTAAGCAACTTAGAAAGACCCTGACTCAAAATAAAATATGAAAAGGGCCAGGGATGTGGCTCAGTGGTTAAGCACCTCTGGGTTCAAACCCTGGTACCAAAAAAAAGGTCATTTTTATTCTAAAGATTTCAGGGATGGTTCTCTGCAAAACCTAATCATCTCCTCCGCCATCCTGAAAAAGATGGAATCTAACTGTCCCCGATTACACACTTTGCTTCCTTCTATATTAATTATTCACAATATCCCACTGTCTTTAAACAGTTGGGTATTCATAGATGAAGGATTGTTTGCTTGCTCAGGTCGAAATAAAATCCTCAGAAACCGTAACTTTTGATCCACTTGACAATACCATCACTGGTTTTGTAGAGGCATGTACACTGAAGTATGGAACCAGGGGGAGAGCTAAATCATTTCACATATGAACTGAGAAAAGCTGATGAGAAACCTGCAAAGTGATGGCTAGAGTGGGCAGAATGGAAATCTTGTGGCTACAAGTCAAAGAAAATCTTAGATATTCAATAATGCTAATGAACACGATGGTCAAGCAAACTACTTTCTCTGCCTCTCTTACACAATCTTCAACAAAATCTATGTTTTTGGGTAGAATTTATGTTTTGGAATGTTATAGACAAGTGTTGCAGAGTTGGCCCACGTGGGACGGAAGGCTGGGTAGTTGTGGCAGATAGGAGGAGTCGGAGCAACACGTTGGTCACACCAAGAATTAAAAAGGGAAAAGTTCCCAGCATCTTGAATTATCAAATATACCTGAGATGATTACAGTATCCAGAAGACTAGAAGTCCCTAGGACTCACTCCTAAAGAAAACAGATCAAAGATATTGCTATGGACTGCCACACTCTCAATGAAAAGGAGAATCTGTAAAAAAACAAGTACAGTTAGATGCACTGATCTATTTTGCATTGATAATGGTAAATTTTTCTTTAGAGGGAAGACCCTATGAAGTTGTAATTAAATAGTATGTTTCTCAACTCGGAGCTGAGTTCACATTCTGGTGACCTCTAGCTTTCGCTAGTTCGGTCAGTCACTTTATCCTCATTTTCCTCCTGGAGATTCTGTTATACCAACGCTGTGAACATTTTTGAGAAGTCCTATCAACTCTCAAGGCTCTTTACCTTAGTACAGCAGTTTACTAGACAGCTGATTCAGCATGAGCTGAAAGTGAATGAGGCAAAGACCATGGCATCCTAAATCATTTTGATGGCACCTCCTGTCCAAGCCAAGAATTTGAAAGCTCTTCTCCTTGCATCTGCAGAGACCCTCCCAAGTCACTCCACCCCCGATTTTTATAAAGTAACATAGGTATTTGATTAGCTGGCTTAAAAATACATATTTTTAAAGGGCAATAAAAGAAATAGAAAGAGGAAGAAGAAAGAGAAAGAGAGGAGAATCAATGAAGCTGGTGGGAGATGGGGTCTCTTGTGGCAATTCTGGACTTGGTGGCAGACAATGAAAGAAGACAAGAGCTCTCAGCTCAGTACTCAACATCTGGCATACTTGAGGGTCTTAGTTCTTCAATTAAGTGTACCATGACTTGAAGAAGTGATGGTAATATGGCAGGCATGGAAACTTGGAGTGACTGCAAGACTTTGAAGTAGGGTGACATGAAATGAAGAAGATCTCTAACGAATGGAGATTTGTTCCAGCTTTTACATTGACATGATGTGAGATTTTAATGCAATTAATACATGTAAAGCCCCTAGGTTTTACTTGGCACATGGTAAGTGACACATAAAAGGCAGCCATTACCAGTACCTGACTGTTAGTTAATACACAACAAATGCAAAAGCTTTACAAGTGGCACCCAGATTCTTCCTTGGAAGTCATTTCTGAGGCCCTGAGGGGAACTGGCTGTGTGTGTGGCAAGGGCATGTCCTTTGATCCAAGCCCAGAGGCATCACAGAGCATGTGTTCACATTATAGAGAACAGCTCTATCCTCTGGCTCTATACGCACAAAAAAAATCTCCAGCACATCTTTAGCTAAGACAAGTTTGGAAATTGATGGCGAGATGCAAGATAAAATCTCTGGATGGTATTTAAGATCTCTTTTGTTTTGGGACCTCAGGTTTCTTCTATTTTAGAGAACTAGATTCATCAAGTACTTAGAGGTGGATCCAAGATGGTGAACTCGAGGAAAGCTGCACTGTTTCTATGCAAGGCAGATGTTGCTGCCCACCAATCCCCTGCTGTTTACCCCTCATTCGTCTGCCACCATTGCCTGCTATCTACCAGCAAGCATATTGCCTGCCTATTGAGCACAGATTGCTCAAGACTGCTGCCTGTCATCTATCTGCCATTTGCCCATTTGCCCACTTCTTGCCTGCCCATTGCCTACCACCTGACATCCATCCCAAGATTGCTGGCCATTAGCCTGCCGACTGCCCACAGACCAGCAGCAGATTGCTTGCTGCCCGCTGCTCCCTACTGCCTGGAAGTCCATTGTCACAGTACCTGCAGGCTTGGTTACAAGCAGCCACCACCATCTTGGGATACCTGCCAGGGCCTGCAGGTTTGTCACCACCACCACTGCCATCTCAGGGCACAGCCACTTTAGTCTGGGGACACCAGCTAGGGCCTGGAGAAAAATTGTCAGGGTACCTGCAGGCCTGGTTGCACCTGAGGTCTTTCTGCTGGCTGTGCTAGTGGCTGCCATCTGGCTGCCTCTTTGCAGGATCATTCCTTTGTGTGAGCACATCCCTGGTGGTCTCCCTCCAAGTTGAAACAGCATTGAGATCTTGAGACTGCAGCTAGGCAGAGCCTGGGGAATGTGAAGCCCAGGTCCATCAGATTGCAACTGGGTTTATGTGGGCCACTCTCGGTCTAGCAAGCCTGTGGAATGCTAGAGACTAGGGTCAGTTCCCTGGGGAGAGAACAGGTTGGAGAAACTGGAGAAAACTGGGCTCTGTCTAGCTCAGTGAGTCCTAAAGTGCATGGGGATGGAAGGAGCTGGCTACAACAGGTGGGAAGACTGGAAGAGTGTGTGAAAGCATCTTGCTATCAGCTCACCCATGCAACCAGTCCAGCACCCATGGACTGGAGCTACCATCAAACTTCAGACAACCCCACCTATCGGTGGAGAAGGGAAGTTGACAAAATCTTTGAAAGCCAATGGAAAATATCGTTCAATTTTCCATTGTGACTCATTTTTTTTTTTCCTTTTCCCCTTTCTCTCACGGCTCTACCATCTTTGAATCCAAATATTTTTTATGCATCAATTTATTGAGGAATGGAATGTCTGAATAGTATATTACAGTTTTGTTGTGTATCCTTATATTTTTACTTTCTTTTTAAACCTTTATATATTTTTTTCTCTTACCTGTCTCCCTGGGTTCTCTTTCTCACTTCTCTCATATTAACAGTCAACCTCTATTAATTCCTCCCTTGCTCTTACTATAAATTTTTACCTCTGTCTTCTCTATTTCTCCCTCATAAATATGACATCTTACACTACTTCTGTTCCCTCATTATCTATCATTAGAAACGGTAAACCCTTTTAGCAAACTTACTGTTTATACTGTAGATAAGAATTGAACACATCATTTCTGTTTACAGTCACAGAAAAATGATGGGACAATGGATGAGAAGACTGGAAGAGGGTATGAGAGCATCTTGCCAGACTGTTTGCAAGGGAGAATCGATACCACACCCCTCTTCCAGTTTTCCCACCCGTTATTTCATCATTTTTCTGCAACAAAACTGTAGACACCTTAATAGGAGCTATTTAGTCTAAAGGTGTATATTGTTTGCATTGGGTACTGTTAATATTGGTCTCCCTCTTAAAGGTGAGGTACTGGAAGCCTTCAGGGACACTGAAAGACTACAGGGAAGAAACTGTATTGCCTCAGATCCATACCGCTAGATGGGAAGACACAAACAATATGAAAAAGGGGGGGGGGATCACCTCAAACAAACAAAGATGTTCCATCAATAGAATCCATAGACAACACAGTAGAAGAAATGTCAGAGAAGGAGTTTAGAAGATACATAGTTAGGCTGATCTTTGAAATAAAGGATTATATCAGAGAGAAAATACAGGAAGTGAAATATCACTTCAGTAAAAAGGCAGAGATGATAAAAAGGAATCAAGCAGAAATCCTCAAAATGAAGAAACAATAAACCAAATTAAAATTTCAATAGAAAGTATCACCAACAGACTAGACAACTTAGAAGACAGAACCTCAGATAATGAAGACAAAATATATACTCTTGAAATTATAGTCAGCCACACAGAAAAGATGATAAGAAACCATGAACAGAACTTCCAAGAAATATGGGATAACATGAAAAGACCAAATTTAAGATTTGGTATATTTTGTCAGAATAGACAAAGGTATGCAGATACAAACCAAAGGAATACACAATCTCTTTAAAGACATAATATTAGAAAACTTTCCAAATTGAAAGAATGAAATGGAAAATCAACTACAACAGGCTTACAGGACCCCAAATATACAAAATTACAGCAGACCCATGCCAAGGCACATTATAATGAGAATGAATAACATACAGAATTGTTGCTGCCTGAAGTGATTGCTGCTTGGAGCAACGACACCACGGGAGAAAATTCGGAGGCAGGATGAAAATGAAAAAAGGTCTTTTATTCTTCTTCTCTCTCTGGCTTCAGCAACCTCTCCAACTCCAACCACAAACTCCTACAAACTCCAACCACACTCCAACCAGCTCCAACTACTTCCAACCATCCACCTTCTTCTTCCAACAACCTCTAACCAACCTCACCCGGTTATATACATTTTGCTTTAACAAGGACAAGTGCTTATAGCTCAAGCTTACAGGTGCATCACACAGTGTTCACGGGCATACATAGATTCTTTGAATAATGTATTAATATCAGGTGGAAACTTGAACATTTTTTATGGCTCTCAGCTAACCGCAATCTTTAGCTATCTCCTTGATTAGGGCTCCTTCATTTCCCCCCTTTTGTTTTAAAAGAGGGGATGTTCTAGGACGTCCATGTGCAACCAACATTCTTACCCATCATTGGATAATCAAGGCTGTGCCCTTGACGCCTGTCTTAGGTTGATATGTCGGCTACATGAGACTGTCCAGTGTGACTGTGCCTGTCTTAGGTTGTCCCCCTCTGGAGATCTTACCCGTCATAGGCTAACCAGCCATCCAATCGAGCCCTTCAGGATCGACTGTGTGTTGACTAACAGCCATCCAATCGTGAGGAGATGCTGCGGCTTTAAGGCGACAAGCCTACTGCTGACGAGCCAAGTTTCCATAGCGTATCAAGTTCTTTAAACAAATCAGCTGCCCTAAGTTTCATCAAATAATGCACTGAGTTCTCTAGACAAATACCCGCAAGGCATTGTCCTGAAATGTCCCAAAACAATGAAAAATCAAAATGTCCATTAATTATAACACATTGATCCAGGAGGCCCCGTGCATGCAGAGCAGAGGCCACACTGCTGGTGAGGTTGTTTGATGCTTGAGCAGCAGGGATGCTTGCAGCGACTGCAATCCCTGCAGTTGTAGCAGCAGCGTCTTTTTTATGTCTAGACAATGCCACCGGCAAATCTTCAGGGCCCGCTACCTAGAAACTCAAGCATCCATTATTAAGGGAAAAGCAGTGTTATTCTAGCACTGAGTCAAGAGGTGAGCTGTCAAACTAAAAAAATAGAATTATTAGATTAGAAAAATAAAGTTGATCTCTGCTCACACACATTGCTGCTTAAGCTCCCACAAACATAAGCTGGCAAAATATCACATTCAGAATAAATCAAAGAAAAACTGAGGGTATTGACTGCATTAAAGATAGATTAAGGAAAAGCTAAAGGCACTTTGGAAAAATAATTTGTTAGCTGGAAACCTCAAGTCTCTGCATACACAGAAATCCTATACCTGTTGAAATAATTCAAATTAATCAGCTATTAAACAAATAAAGTCAATTACAAATAAACAATCCCAATGTCAAATACCAAAATATCAGGTTATACAGCATTAGTCATATTCATAGCTGAAGAGAAGTCCCGGAGACACCTATAATTCAAAATTGATTATCACTTTAATTGATTATCTAATTAGAATATTCTAAACTTAAATGTTATTTGGATCCATATCTATCTATCTATCTATCTTTTTTATCTACCTATCTATTTTTTTTCATAAGTGCTTTGTTATTTCTGACGTCACACTGGACAGACGCACATATAAACATATATTTGTGATGTCACATTAACGTGAAATTTAGACAAATGCACAGACATAAAGACATATATAAAAGAAAAAAATACAATTGTGTACACACTAAAGAGAGATCTACTTATCCCGGCCGGGAGGAATGAGACTTAAGTTGAATTTATTGGAGGAGTCTTTTAAGGGAATCATTCCATACCTTTATCTTGGTCCTCTTGATTTTGTACTTGTTTATTTAAGCTTGATTCCTCAACAACTTCATCTTGATCCCTTTGATTTGGTACCTGTTTTATTTATCTAGATGGTATCCATATTGGGGAGGATTCGTGCTTTGGAAAAACACAAACAGATCCTCTCCCCCAAATTAATACTGGGTCTGGACCCTTCCATGTACCTGAAAGAACATCCTTCCAGTAAACCAAAGGTTTATGTTGTCGGTGTGGGTTCCAGTGTCTATCTCCAGCCAAATATCCATTAGAATCTAAAGTTAAGAAATTTAGGGTAAACAGGACAACTGCCAATCTGTCCTTAGGATTTTTCCATTTTCCTTCTTTTTGCTTTAATAACATATTTTTGAGTGTCCGATTTGCTCTTTCAATTATTCCTTGCCCCTGAGGATTATAAGCAATACCTGTTTTGTGGATTATATTGAATTTTGTACAAAATTGTTTGAAGGATGTGGATGTATATGCAGGGCCATTATCTGTTTTAAGCATTTTGGGGATGCCCAATGCAGCAAAAGCTTGCAGACAATGAGATGTAACATCTTTAACTTTTTCTCCAGAATGTAAGGAAGCAAAAATCATGCCTGAGCATGTATCTATGGTGACATGAATAAATCGTAATTTTCCAAAACTTGGCTCATGAGTGACATCCATCTGCCACAAATGATTGGGCATCAAACCTCGTGGGTTAACCCCATAATGTGGATTGGGCAAATGTGTTACACAAGATGGACAATCCTTCACAATTCTACGAGCTTGCTCCTTTGTGATTTTAAACATTTGTCTTAAGGTAGTGCTGTTGACATGGAACTGGGAATGAAATAAAGTAGCTTGTTGTACTGTAGTAAATATAAAGATTGTTTTAGTGAGGGCATCAGCCTTTTGATTACCTTCATGGAGAGGACCAGGCAGATTAGTGTGAGCTCTTATGTGACCTATAAATAAAGGTTATTTTCATCGCCATAGGAGATTTTGGATTTGAGAAAACAATTTAAAAGCTGGAGTATGTGGTGCTATTGGGCCTGCTAGCTCCAATTTAGGGACAGCATGTACAATATAGTGGCTGTCTGAAAAAATATTCATAGGCTGTTCTTTAAAATTTTCTAGAGCTATTATAATAGCTTTGAGTTCCACTAATTGAGCTGATTTTTGACCAGTAATATGAATCATATTTTCATTTTGAGTGACTACTGCAGCAGTACCGTTAGAGGATCCATCTGTAAATACATTAAATGCTTTAGGAATAGGTTGATTTTTTATTACCTGTGGAAATATAATAGGATGATTGATACAAAAAGATAGTATAGGAGACTTAGGAAGATGATTATCAAAATTTGCAGAAGTAGAGCATCTAGCTATAGCCCAATCATTATCATTGAAGCACAAATATTCAACCTAGTAGATGAATTATAATAGATGAATTCCAAATATAGTAGAAGTCTTAAGTGAAGAATAATAGTAATATAGTAATAATAGTATATAGATGAATAATAATAGATGAATTCCAAATATTTTAGTAGAAGTCTTAAGCCCTTGAAGAATAAGTTTAGCCACCATGGAGGTATAAGACTCAATTGTACTTTTAGGAGAGACAGGCAAATGTATCCATAATATAGGTCCCTGTTGCCAAAATACTCCTGTGGGTGTATATTGTGAAGGAATAATAATCAATATTAGTGGTTGAGCAAAATCAAATCTATCACAATGGGATCTTTCAATGGCCTGTTCTACTAATTTTAAAGCTTCCCTAGCATCAGGAGTTAATGTTCACGGTGAAGATGGATCAGGGTTCCCGCGAAGGATATCGAATAAAGGTTTTAATTGTCCAGTAGAGAGTTTTAGTGTAGGGCAAAGCCAATTAATGTCTCCCAGTAGTTTTTGGAAATCATTGAAGGTAGTCAAATGTTCTTTATTTATTAAAATTTTGGGGGGTTTAACAAAGGTATCCATGATTTTAAATCCTAAATATAATATGAGTGATCTGCTTTGAACTTTTTCTTCTGCTATATATAATCCGTATTTTTTAAAATTTTCTGTTATCTCACTAAATATAGTAAATAAGATTTCTTGATTAGGGTGAGCTATCAAAACATCATCCATGTAGTGTAGACACATGAGGTTTTGATATTTGTTTTTAATGGGCTGGATAGCTCTGTCCACATATATTTGACATATTGTAGGGCTATTAGCCATTCCCTGTGGTAACACTTTCCATTGATATCTTTTATCAGGGCCATTATTATTGATAGAAGGAATTGAAAAAGCAAACCTGGGGGCATCCAGAGGGTGTAGGGGAATGGAAAAGAAACAATCCTTTATATCAAGAGTTATAAGATGGAAATTTTTTGGAATAGCTACAGGATTAGGAAGTCCAGGTTGGGTAGGGCCCATAATTTGCATGGTTTTGTTAATTTCTCTAAGGTCCTGTAATAGTCTCCATTTTCCAGATTTTTTCTTGAGTACAAATATGGGAGAATTCCAGGGAGAGGTGGAAGGCTCTATGTGTCCTGCTTCTAATTGTTCTTTAATTAATAGGTGGGCCGCTTGTAATTTCTCTTTAGATAGGGGCCACTGAGGGACCCAAACTGGCTTATCAGAAAGCCATGGTATTTTTAAAATTGTTTTCTCAGTGGCCCCTAGAAAAAATGTCCTTTGCCTTTTTTACGATGATTTATATTTTTAACACCTGCAGGCTTGGTTGCTAGGTGTAGCCCCATTTGATGTAGAATATCTCTTCCCCATAGGGTAATCAGCAAGCTGGTCAAAACATAAGGTTGGAATGTTCCTTTATGCCCTCCATTATCTTCCCAACTTAAAACTACAGCACTTTGTGCTGGGGTGTTACTATATCCCAAGCCTATTAAACTGGTTGAGGCTTTCTGCAGAGGCCAGTGCTTAGGCCATTGCTGTAGATTTATGATGGAAGAGTCAGCTCCTGTATCAATGAGCCCCTCCATCTCTACACCTTGAATTTTTATTTTACACATAGGCCTTCATGAACAATCCTGAACCCAGCAAGCCATAGGTCCTGAGCCAGTGGAAACAAATCCTCTCTTATTTCTATTTTGTGGCATGCTTTTGAAAGAATTGTGGAAATGATGGAAGCATGTGGAAACTGGGAAGGAGAAGCAGCTGTGCAATTCTGTCTCCTTGATTTACAGAGATAATGCCTCTATGTGTACTTAGCATTATTTTTATCTCTCCTTGGTAATCGGAGTCAATAACACCTGGTGTTACTTGAAAGCCTAATAAGCTTTTGGAACTACATAGTTCCTGAGGGAAGAGGTCCTCTGATTCCCGTAGGGATCAGCTGAACCCCCATTTCAGGTGTTAGCACTATCCAGGTGGTGGAACAGAGATCTAGTCCTGCACTTCTTCTTGTCCCTCTGACAAGGGAGTTAATGGGTAGGAGGGATTGTGACAAGGAATCATCTGGATTTGAGGACATTCCTCCTCTAATGCCTCATACATTTGTGGGCCCTGGGGCATTGGGCCCTGTGCCCCGTTTTTTTGAAATCCTGGACAAATCATTTCCATAAATATCATATCTGGAATGGCATTGATTGGCCCAATGTGTACCTTTTTTACACCTAGGGCATCAACCTGGAGCACGGTATGAGCTTGATCTTATTTCCCTTGGGGGATATGCTTAGAATGTCTTGGTTGATTATGATAATTTTGTCTGGAATATCCTGTTTGATTTCTAGGCTGAGCCCTTGTGGAATTTTGAGGGGAGGAACCTCTCATTGCTGCAGCAATTACGTTGCCTGTGACAAAGGCTTTGTTGATGTCTTTGCAGAGTCTAATATAAATTGATAAGTCTTTTTTATTTCTCCATGGCCTTATTGCATCCTGGCAATATTTATTAGCATTTTCATATGCTAATTGGATGACTAGGGGCATAGCTTGCTCAACTTCCCCGAAAACTCTAGATGCTGTTCTTAAGAGTCTATCTACAAAATCAGCATAAGGTTTGTTAGGCCCCTGTATAACTTTTGATAGGCTGCCCTGCAAATCACCTGTTCCCAATAAGGTCTTCCAGGCTTTAACAGTGGCTGTGTGTATCTGGGCATACACACTGGGGTCGTATGTTGCTGATTTTGTAGTTCAGCGAACTGACCTTCTCCTGTTAGCATATCTATATTACGTTCTGGGAAACCTGCTGCAGCATTTCTCTTTGCTACTTCTGAACAAAGTTCCTGGAATTGAGTCTTCCAGATTAGGTATTGTCCTCGCTTAATACCGCTTTGCATAATCCCTTCCAATCTGAGGGAGCTAAGATTAGGGTGTTAAGTGACTATCATACTTAATGTGAACATGTGAACGGAGCTTGAGGCCCATAGGTCATTACCGCCTCTTTAAAATTCTTTATTGTCTTAAAACCTAAGGATTGGTGGTGCCTTTGCCCAAAATAATTTTCGAATACTGGCAGGTCCCAATGTTCCTGCGGTTTTTGGTGTTCAAGAGTGTATAAGCGCTCAGAAAGGCCGCCAATCTCTACCTCAAGGGCACGCACACACTCAGAAATACTCCTCATTGTTTCTGTTAGGGATTCTACCCATGAGAGGGCAGAGGGAGTGGTTCCTCTACTTGATGGTCCTTTCTCCTTTTTAATTTCTTTTTGTTCTTTTTATTGGAGACTGAGCTCCCAGAATCGCTTTTTGATTCCTCTTCACTACTGCTTTCATGATTCCTAACCGGCTTAGTGGAGGAGGCCTTACTTTCATGGTTATTTGGCTCCTTCTTATTACTATCACTTTTACCGGTATCCTGAGTTTCAGCTTCTAAGGAGAGTACATACTCCTGGGCTAATTTCAATAAGTTTCTGATGGCTTTTGTAGCTCTTATTTTTGAATTAACATCACTACTCTCCGTGCTGGTCTCAACTGAGTCAGAGGCTATGCTTTCTTGTTCACCTTCCTCACTATCCACTGAGTCTGCAATGTCAAAAAATTCATCCATGGCTTTTATTATCCGACCTTTTGTTATTTTCACTCCCATTTTTAAAATTTTCTTATTTCTTACCTGCTGACCGAACTCCCCGTACGGGCCACCACTTGTTGCTGCCTGAAGTGATTGCCACTTGGAGCAATGACGCCGCGGGAGAAAATTCGGAGGCAGGATGAAAATGAAAAAAGGTCTTTTATTCTTCTTCTCTCTACAGCTTCAGCAACCTCTCCAACTCCAACCACAAACTCCAACAAACTCCTTCCACACTCCAACCAGCTCCAACTACTTCCAACCATCCACCTTCTTCTTCCAACAACCTCTAACCAACCTCACCCGGTTATATACATTTTGCTTTAACAAGGACAAGTGCTTACAGCTCGAGCTTACAGGTGCATCACACAGTGTTCACGGGCATACAAAGATTCTTTGAATAATGTATTAATATCAGGTGGAAACTTGAACATTTTTTATGGCTCTCAGCTAACTGCAATCTTTAGCTCTCTCCTTGATTAGGGCTCCTTCACAGAATAAGAATAGAATTTTAAAGGCTGGGAGAGAAAAATATCAAATTACATATGGGGGGGGGGAATCAACTTAGATTTCAGCTGATTTCTCAACCCAGACCCTCAATGCTAGGAGGTCTTGGAATAACATATATCAAGCTCAAAAAGAAAATGGATGCCAACTGAGAATCTTGTATCTAGCAAAATTAAGCTTCAGATTTGAAGATGAAATAAAAACCTTCCATGATAAACAAAAGTCAAAATAATTCATAACTAGAAAGCCTAAACTACAGAATGGTCTTAGCAAAATATTCCATAAGGAGGAAATGAAAAAAATAAAATAAATAAAAACCAGCAAAGGGAGGAGCTACACTAAAGGAAATGTCTATCAAAGGAGAAACTAAGTCAAGTTAAAAACCAAAAATAAACCAAAATGACTGAGAATACAATTTATATCTCAATAATAACCCTGCATGTTAATGGCTTAAACTCATGAATCAAAAGACATAGACTAGCAGATTGGATTTTTTTTAAAAAGCCAACAATATGCTGTCTTCAAGAGACTCACCTCCTAGGAAAAGACATCCATAGACTGAAAGAGAAAGGTTGGGAAAAAGCATACCACTCATGTGGACTGCAGAAACAAGCAGGGGTTTCCATCCTCATCTCAGACAAAGTAGACTTCAACCCAAAGTCAGTCAGAAGGGATAAAGAAGGACATTTCATACTGCTAAAGGGGACCATAAATCAACAAGACATAACCATCATAAATATTTATGCCCCAAACAATGGGGCATCTACATACATCAAACAAACCCTTTTCAATTTCAAGAATCAAATTGATCACAACACAATAATACTGGGTGGCTTTAAGCACATCTCTCTCACCACTGTATAGATCTTCCAAACAGAAAAATAAACAAAGAAAGTGTAGGACTAGATAAGACAATCAATGATTTAAACCTAACAGACATATATAGAGTATTTCATCCATCTTTGAGTGAATACATCTTCTTCTCAGCAGCACATGGATTCTTCTCTAAAACAGACCATATGTTGTGCCACAAAGCAACTCCCAGCAAATACAAAAAAAAAAAAATTAAAAAAAATAGAGATACTACCCTGCACTCTATCAGATCATAATGGAATGAAATTAGAAATCAATGGTGAAATAAAAAATAGAAGCTACTCCAACATCTGGAGACTAAATTATATGCTGTTGAATGAATACTGGATAGCAGAAGACATCAGGGAGGAGATAAAAAAAAAAGTTCTTAGAGGTAAATGAGAACACAGATACAACATATCAAAATCTATGGGACACTATGAAGGTAGTGCTAAGAGGAAAGTTCATTGCATTGAGATCATTCATTAAAAGGATCAAAAGGCAACAAATAAATGACCTAACATTACATCTCAAAGCCCTAGAAAGAGAAGAAGAAATCAACACCAAAAGGAGTGAAAGACAGGAAATAATTAAAATCAGAGCTGAAATTGATGAAGTCAAAACAAAAGACACAATTGAAAAAATTGACAAAATGAAAAGTTGGTTCTTGGAAAAAAATAAATAAAATTGATTAGCCCTTATCCATGCTAATGAAGAGAAGGAGAGGGAAAATTCAAATTACTAAAATTCATGATGAAAAATAAAATATCACAATGGACACTACTGAAGATAATTAGAAACTACTTTGAAAATTTATACTCTGATAAAATAGAAAATCTTAAAGACATCAACAAATGCTCTCCCCAAATTGAATCAGGAGGACATTCATAATTTAAACAGTTCAATTTCAAGCAATGAAATAGAAGATGCCATCAAAAGCTTACCAACCAAGAAAAGCCCAGGACCAGACAGATTCTCAGCCAAGTTCTATAAGACCTTCAAAGACGAACTAACATCAATACTCCTCAAATTATTCCATGAAATAAAAAAGGAGGGAACTTTTCCAAACTCATTCTTTGAGGCTAGTGTCATGCTGATACCATAACCAGACAAGGACAAATCAAGGAGAGATAACTTCAGACTAATATCCCTGATGAACATAGATGCAAAAATTCTCAATAAAATTCTGGCAAATCACATACAAAAACATATTAAAAAGATAGTGCACCATGATCAAGTGGGGTTCATCCCAGGGATGCAAGGTTGGTTCAACATATGGAAATCAATAAACGTAATACATCATATCAATAAGCTTAAAGTCAATAATCATATGATTATCTCAATAGATGGAGAGAAAGCATTTGACAAAATACACCACCCCTTCATGTTCAAAACACTAGAAAAAACTAGGGGTAGTAGGAACATACCTCAACATTGTAAAAGTTGTCTATGCTAAGCCCAAGGCCAATGTCGTTCCAAAAGGAGAAAAATTGAAAGCATTCCCTCGAAAAACTGGAACAAGAGAGGGATGCCTTCTTTCACCACTTCTATTCAACATAGTCCTTTAAACTCTAGCCAGAGTAATCAGACAGACAAAAGAAATTAAATGGATACAAATAGGAAAAGAAGAATTCAAACTATCACCATTTGCTGACAAGATGCTTCTATTTCCAGAAGATCCAAAAAATTCCACCAGAAAACTTCTAGAACTAATAAATGAATTTAGCAAAGTGGCAAGATATAAAATCAACACCCATAAATTAAATGCATTTCTATACATAAATGATGACTCCACTGACAGAGAAATTAGGAAAACTACCCCATTCACAGTAGCCTCAAAAAAAAAGAAAAAAACTCGAGAATTAATCTTACAAAAGAGGTGAAAGACCTCTACAATGAAAACTACAGAACACTAAAGAAAGAAATCGAAGACCTTAGAAGATGGAAATATCTCTCATGCTCCTGGATAGGCAGAATTAATATAGTCAAAATGGCCATACTACCAAAACTGTTATACAGATTTAATGCAATTCCTATTAAAATCCCAATGACATTCTTCATAGAACTAGAAAAAGCAATAATGCAATTCATTTGGAAAAAATAAGAGACCCAGAATAGCCAAAGCAATCCTCAACAAGAAGAGTGAGGCAGGAGGCATCACAATAGCAGATTTTAAGCCATACTACACAGAAATAGTAACAAAAACAGCATGGTATTTGCACAAAAATAGACATGTAGACCAATGGTACAAAATAGAAGACACAGAGACAAACCCATGTAAATACAGTTATCTCATACTAGACAAAGGTACCAAAACATACGTTGGAGAACAGATAGCCTATTCAACAAATGGTGCTGGGAAAACTAGAAATTCATATATAGAGAAATGAAATTAAATCTCTCTCTCTCACCATACACAAAAAATCAACTCAAAGTGGATCAAAGACTTAGGCTCTAGAACAGAGACCATGCCCCTAATAGAAGAAAAACTAGGCCCAAATCTTCATCATGTCTGCTTAGGACCTGACTCCCTTAACAAGACTCCTAAAGCACAAGAAATAAAATTAAGAATCAATAAATGGGATGGATTCAAACTAAAAAGTTTCTTCTCAGCAAAGGAAATAATCAATAACATGAAGAGACAGCCTACAGAATAGGAAAACATCTTTACCACATGCACCTCAGATAGAGCACTAATCTCCATAATATATAAAGAATTTTTAAAACTTAACACCAAGAAAACAAATAACCCAATCAATAAATGGGCTAAGGAACTGAACAGACACTTCATAGAAAAAGAAATACAATTGATCAACAAACATGGAAAAATGTTCATCATCTCTAGCAATTAGAGAAATGCAAATCAAAACTACTCTTACGATTTCATCTCATTCTATTCAGAATGGCAATTATCAAGAATACAAAACCAGGCGCGGTGGTGCATGCCTGTAATCCCAGCAGCTTGGGAGGCTGAAGCAGGAGGATTGCAAGTTCAGAGCCAGCCTCAGCAAAAGCGAAATGCTAAGCAACTCAGTGAGACCCTGTCTCATATCTATATCTTATCTATATCCATATCTATATATCTATATCTACATATATATATGTGTGTATATATATATATAAAGAATACAAGCAATAATAAGTGTTTCAAAGATATGGGGGGAAAAGGTACACTTATACATTGCTGGTTAGACTGAAAATTGATGCAACCACTTTGGAAAGCATTATGGAGATTCTCAGAAAACTTGGAATGGAACCACCATTTGATGTAGTTATCCCACTCCTCTGTTTAAACCCAAAAGGCATAAAATCAGCACACTATAGTGACACAGCCACATCAAAGTTTATAGCAAGCAACTCAATTCACAATAGCTAAACTATGGAACCAAACTAGATGCCTTTCAACAGATGGATGGATAAAGAAAGTATGGTACATATATAGAATGGAATATTACTCAGCCTTAAAGAAAAATGAAATTATGGCATTTGCAAGTAAATTGATGGAACTAGAGAATGCTAAGTGAAATACGCCAATCAAAAAAAACCAAAGGCTGAACATTTTCTCTGATAAGTGGATGCTGATCCATGGTGGTGGTGGGTGGGTGGGTGCTGAAGGAACTTTGGATTGTGCAGAGGGTAGTAAGGGGAGGAGTAGGTCTGTGGAGATGGGAAGGACAGTAGAATGAGACAGACATTATTACCCTATATATATGTATGAATACACTACTGGTATGTCTCTGCAACATGTACAGTCAGATGAATGAGAAGTTATGCTTCTTTTGTATACAATGTATCAAAATGCATTCTACTTTCATATATAACTAATTAGAACAAACTTAAAAAAAAGAAAGGAGATCAGTAGAATAGACGAAGGGAATATGAGGAAGGGAGGAGAGGGGAAGAGGAGATAATGGGGAATTAAATTGATCAAATTATACTTTTTTATTGTGTGCACATATGAATATATTATAACAAATCCCATTGTTATGATAATTATAATGCACCAGTAAAAAGGAAAAAATAAACACAAAATTGCAAAAAAAAAAAATTAACATAAAAAAGAATTCAGAAAAATTACTTAATAAATGGCTTTTTTACATAGTATATAATAATCTTATCCCTAAATCTTCAACTCCTTCTTCTATATCATTCTCAGATAAATTAGCAACTGAACCACAAAAAATACTTGCACAGAGTAAAATTTCCTAACCTACCATCAAGAAGCATTGACATTCTTAGCTTAAAGAGTGATTACTCTCCTTCTTGAACTCATTGATGTAAAGGTGTAATACATTTTGTAACTATCATTAACAAAATGTCAGATAAAAGGATGAAACTGTTTAAATTAGTAAGGTAACAGAATCCCTACCTTTGGTTTTATTTTCCTTTTTATGTTATTTATAGAGAGACTCTTCCTTAGGGAATATAGCAACATGCGTATCCTGCCCTTCCAGGCATAATGAATGCCACTGCAAGTGAGAGCACTGCCTAACACAATCCATTATCTGTTTAGTCACAGGTCCTTCCCCTATGAATTCTAAACCAACAGAGGTTGGAATTGAATCAGAGCACAATAATTATTAGCTGGACTGCAGAATGTGACTCAGACCTGTGGTCACACTCAGCTTTCCATGACTTCCTCCCTCCTTAACTCAAACCTAGGCCTTTCTACTGTACAACATGCTGATTTCTGACTGCACAGGAAACTCCCAGTCACACAGAAGAAGGATCTGGGAGTGTCCATTCAAGCCAAGTAAGAAGGTATCTTACCCAGGTATACTTATCATCTAGAAAGAGGGATGGATGGAAGAAAATGGCCTGCCTCCATGCAGATCTGTCAGAGAGAGGGCTTTAAAAGTGATTACTTTTAATTCCTTTAACCTCATTCTAATGGCAAGGTCACTTCTGCCATGGAAGGAGGAAAGGTAGGAAATCTCCCCAGCTTTTGCTGAATGTCAGGAGTGTTGATGGATTCAATTCCAAGGACCAAGGTAGGAACATTTGTAACAGGAATAGGAAAAAAAAAAATCACACTATCCTACAAGCACATCATCCGTGGGAAATTATTGCAAATGAAGCCATGAAACATTTCAAGTTCAACGCCATCCAATCAGATGATATGTATCTGAAGAGCCTGACCAGTGGAAGTTGTTCTTCCTATCTCCTGGGCTTTCTAACTGATGTTAAGCATCCAGGTGAAAAGAGTCATTGTTTGTTATAAACTTTTTAATTACCTCCCAGGTCTTAGGCATCAGGCACGTTCTCATTTTCTTTTTATTTTGAATAGAAGAAAATATCATTGCTCTTTATTTTACATCTTTGTTGCTATACAATTAACAACTAAATGCATATGTTTAAAGTGCACAACTTGATGACATAAAAAAAAAAAAAAACAATCATCAGAAGACAAACATCCCCAGAGTTTGCTCATGCCCCTTAATAATCCATACCCCAACCTCCAGCAATGGCTGATCTGCTTTTTTCAATATAGACTAGTTTGTATTCTATATACATGGTATTGTACAATTTGTACTGTCTTTTCAACTGCCTTCTTTCTTTTAACATGAATTATTTTATCCATACCTGTGGCTTTTTCTAGCAATAGTTCCTCTTTTTATATTGCTGAGTAGCATTTCATTGTATGTAGATAGAGCAACTTTCTAATTCATTTACATGTTAATGGACATTTGGGCCCTTTCCAGTTTGGGCTCTTACAAATACAGCTGCTGTGAACATTGTGGCAATGTACAAGTACAAGTCCTTGTATGGTCTTATATTTTTGTTTCCTTCTAGGTACTTATCCAGGATTGTCTGCGTTATATGGTAATTGTACTTAAAGAAACTGCCCAATGTTTTCCAAACTGGTTGTTACAAAGACATACTCTGTTTTATCTTTCTATCTTGTACAGATGGAAAGAAGACTTTGCAATCTTGCATTTTGAACCTTATTTGCATTTTTTTCCCCTCTCTTCTTCTCTAGGAAATACTTATCTTCATTTGTGTTGAAACTCAGGGCCACAAAGACTCCAACCATACTGTTTACCAATCCCAAAGAAAGAATCTGGAGGATGCAGTGGAGAGTTTTGGACGTTTTATTCTTTATGCATTTCTTGGTGGCAGCAGGCTGGGATACAATGGAGGGCTGAGCCACACATAGGATTTGGAATATCTGGGATAGGTCACATGCCTACCATGCAGATGGATTTCTTCAGATGTTTTACAAGCACCTTTTTCAACTTTACAACCAAGGTCACTCTGCTTTGATCCTCACTTAAAGATTGGAGATAAGGGAAGTAGCCAGCTTTCCCTTTCTAGATCTTTCATTATTGCATTTTTTAGAGTCCTTCTTATCTCACTGCAAGCTTTCTTGAGCACTGGTTGGTGTTTAACCCAATAATTTGTGGTAGGTCTCCAAATTCATAGAGTCATTTTCAATCATTTTATCCTGGTCCTTCTATTGGCCTGATTCTCATGGGGAAAAATGGGGATAATTTGCTGGCCTGCAGACTCTTAGGACTGGAAAAGTTATATGTATGATAGGCCTTGCTGTGGAGATTTGTGGAAATTTCAGAACGTTTTCAGCACCTCAATTGCAGTGGACTTAAATTTTCTCCCCACCTTTGTGAACAGGAGGAGGAGGACCGAGCTGATTGAAACTCAGGGATAGAACCCTGGAGTGGCAAACATACCAAAGAAAATTAAAACAGGGCCTCTGCCTTTCAACTGCATCAGGACCTCCTCTTCCCCGACTCATGTCTGCTCAAGGATTTTCAATGTCGAAAACAGGAAAATGTTTTGCTCTTCAGAGCCCTCACTGATGTGTAAGAAGAGGAAAAAATTAGATTTTTAAAATTTTATTTTCAGAGATTGAAAATATTCTTATAAAAAACAAAGAAAAGAAAAAGAAAAAGAAAAAGGATGATTCAGTGGATGGTGGTGAGCAGGAACTGGGAGACAGCTGTACAGAATCTTCACCTTGGATCCTTTCTTTCTGACCTAACTGGTGACATTTGAATGCAAATCAGGAGCTTCCCGAAAAGCTTAGAGTTTTCTGTGGTTTCTGAGAAAGTTGACAACATGAATTCCCCAAGAAGATGGATGGGCAAAATCCAAGCTTCAAACAAACATGGTTCCTTTGTCCCAGCGCTTTTACTTTTGAAAAGAAAAACTCATTTACCAAACCCTCTGAAGTATGAAGGCAAGCCCGAGGCCTCGCTCCCCACCTGTCCTCCTTCCTCCAGGTCTCTGAGAGGAAAGGTGAGGTTGGTAAAGCAAGCAAGATGAAGTGTGACACTGGGAGCATGAAGGCAGGTGGTCCCAAGCCTGGAGACAGCAGTCAGCAACTGTGATCTGAGCCTGGCAGCCTGAGGGAAAGGGGGTTTGGACAGCAGTCTCAAGAGCAGAAGGAAGGACTTTTGACTTACTCCAGCTGTCACTCATAATCAGTGACTCAGAAACAGGAACTTCAAGAGCAGCTGAGAGCCAAGGCAAAGGGAGCTCTTCAGAGGTGAGTCAACCCTGGAGAGCTGGCTGGAGTTCTTCTTCCCTCCACCCTCCTTACTTACCTCATCTCCCCCATCATCCCTGCCCCTGCAAACCAGCTTTGCACAGCCTTATAATGATTAGGGAGTCTGGCTTCAACTGGCAGCATATGTTTGCCAAATGCATTCTACTTCTGTCCAAATATTTTGAAAATTTTGTATAGTGTGGGCAGAAACCCCAAAAGGGTAAAAGCAGTGGAAATCCATTTGCTTATCTTAACACACTGGTTTATTCTCTGCCCGCCCCACTCCCACCTTGCTGCCACTACGACAACAACACAAGAACATTGTCTTACCATTTTCATTCCGATCCTTATCATATGCCAGTATTTTCCATATTTTGCGACTCCTATTATCACTGCACATTCACGTTGTGTGTTGTATCTTCCCACTTTCATTGCAATTAGAGGTGGCACCTATGTGAAGATATTATAGAAAGGTAAAGAAGCCTGTTTAATGATAAGATGATAATGATAACTGCAGGAGCCCTAATTAAGGAGATAGCTAAGATTGCTGTTAGCTGTGAGCCATAAGCATTACCACCTTCCATGGTCTCGTGACACTTGGCCCGGGACATTGTGGACTGGGTGGGCACCATTTGCATGATCTCGCGAGACTTGGCCTGGGACATTGTGGATCGGGTCGGTGCCATTTTTTTGTGGTGTGGTGGTAGTTGTAGGAGTGTGTATGGTGTTGGAGTTGTTGTTGGAGCCGGAGAGAGAAGCTTGCAGACTAAAGAGGCTGTTTGTTTCCAGTCTGCCTCTGAACTTATTCCCGTCGCGTTGTTGCTCCAAGCAGCAATCGCTTCAGGCAGCAACAGATAACATCCCATTATTTAACAAACTGAAGGCTGCCTTGCCTTGAATTGGAATTTGGTTATTTCCAGGAGACACATGTTTGAACATATACATAGCGCAGGGATAAACACTCTGCATGCCTAGCTATCCATACATCTATCCAGATTTGATAAAGAAATAGATATTGTGGTGGACAGAATTTTGAAACATTGCCAAGACTCCATCCTGGCATTCACACCCTCTATAATTCCTAGGACTGTGAACAGGATGGCTTTCATGCCCACAGTGATGGAATGTTATGTGGCACAGTTGTCTTCAAGAAGGAAAGATGAGCAGGCCTGATCTAATCGCATGAATCCTTTGCCTCTGAGTGCAAGAAATCAGAAAGATTCCAGGCATGACAAGGATTTTATGTAAAGGAGATTCTCTGTTGAAGATGGGGGGACCATGTGGCAAGGAATGTGAGTGGCCTCTAGGAGCTTAGAGTGCACACACACACACACACACACACACACACACACCAGTACACAGACAAGGAAGTAGAATCTCAGTTACACAAACATAAGAACTGAATTCTGCCACAATCACACAAACTTGAAAGCAGATTTTCCCACCAGAGCCTTTGGACAATAATTTAGATCACTGACATCTTAATTTCAGCCTTGTAATACACTCACAGAAGGCTAAGCCACTGCATGCCAGTCTTCTGACCTAAATGGGTATTATATTTCAAGCTGCTGTTGTGCAGCTGCAGTTAACCAATTCACATATGTATTTTTCTTTTATTTCAACTATTTCCCTGGGATACATTCCTCAAAGCTAAAATGATTCTAGTTTCCCTTTAATGCCACCGACATTACAATGTTTTGAAATTTTATTTCTCTAGTTCAAAGGGCAGACATCATTATTTATTAAGAAAAATCTTTGGATTGTAATACTGTTTATATTTAATTGCACTTAAAATCCTTTCTTATTAACATGATCTGTAAGGTCCAGCATAATTTGATTCTGTGTACTTTTCTAACTTCTTCTAAATGCCATGTTTCCTATATCAGTCAGGATTTAACTAGAGAAACAGAAATGAATGAATGAATGAATGAATGAATGTATGAATGATTTCTAGTAGCTGGCTGACACATTTGTGGGGCTGGCTATGCAACCCTGAGTTTGTAGGGGAGCTGTCAGCAAGGGGAGATCAAGAAGAGGCTGGAGTTGTTGCCCACAGGCAAATTTCTCCTCTCTCTAGTTCTCTCTCAGAAGTCTCAGTCCTGCTTATAAGGACTTCTAACTGATCAAGGACTTAAATCTATATTCAAAATTCCTTTGCAGCAGCAACTCTGTTAGTGTTTATTTGACTAACCAGGGCCCACAGTTACAAAAATTTAACATTTCAAAAAGCCACCACACTCAGCTGAGTTAGCTCCAGCCTCCTGAATTTTATTTTCTCTTCTTAAGACACCTTTGTCTAGTGCGGTTCTCAACATAACCTGAGGTTTCAACAAAACCTGAGTTGAGAGTTCTCTCTCTTTCTGTTTCCTGAATATTAGTATCATTTCTTCCTTAAATGTATGAGAGGCATCATTGGGAAAACCATCTGGGTCTGGCATTTTCTTAGAGATTTATTTTTAATTTTTGATTCAATTCCTTCAATAGATAACAAAGATATTCAAACTCTCAACTCCTTTTAATATCACTATTGGTAATTGCATCTTTCAATAATTTTTAAAATTCTTTTCATCTAAATTGCCAAATTCATTAGTAAAAGCAATTAATGGTATTTCCTTAACTTTTTAATGGCTGTTTGTTCTGTAGTAATATCACCCCTCGTATCTATAAGAGTAGTGATTTGTGTTCCTCTCTCTTTCTCTGTGGGTACAGGTTCATGAAGATAAAAGTTCATTGATTTTATTGTATCTTTCAAATAACCCACTTAGAGTATCTTTGCATTTATCTATTTTTGACTAGTTTTTATTTCAATGATTTCTGCTCTTTGTTATTTTTTCCTTCTGGCATTTTTGATGTTGTTTAATTTGTTTTCTAACTTTAAGGTGAAACTTTAATTATTCATTTTATGATGCTCTTATTCTCTAATACAAGCATTTTAAGCTATAAATTTGCATCTAAGGACTACTTTAGCTACTTTAGCTAACTTACTGTGTTTTAATTATCCTTAGTTCCAACTCTTTTTGCAATTTCCCTTTACATTTTTTCTTTGGCCTATAAGTCATACAGAAATGTGTTTAATTTTGAAATAATTGGAGATTTTCCATATGTAACTTTAAACTTGATTTTTAATTTCATTATGATTGGAGAACACATTTTTTAATGTTTCAATCCTAAATTTATTAAGATTTTTGTTGGCCACGCATGTGGGTGCATCTTTGTGAGTGTTTCTGGTACACTTAAAAAGACTGTTAGCCGGGCATGGTGGTGCATGCCTGTAATCCCAGCACTTGGGAGGCTGAGGCAGGAGGATCACAAGTTCAAAGCCAGCCTTAGCACTGGCGAGGCACTTAGCGACTCAGTGAGACCCTGTCTCTAATAAAATACAAAAAAGGGCTGGGGATGTGGCTCAGTGGTCGAGTGCCCCTGAGTTCAATCCTTGGTACCAAAAAAAAAAAAAAAAAAAAAAAAAAAAAAAAAGACTGTTGTTGGGTAAAATTTCCTCTCAATATCAAGTAATTCAAATAAATGTTGATAGTGTTGAAAATCTTTTACACATTACTTTTATTTAATTTTTCCAACAATAAATTTTTAATAGTAATTTTTTTGGTGTTGAACATAATGAATGGATTTATTGTCATACATTTGTATGTACATGTAGTATAACAATATAATTTGGCCAATATCACTTCCCAGTATTTCCCCCTCCCTTCCTGCCTTCTACCTCTTTTTAGCTTTCCTCTACTGATCTCTCTTTGATTTTTATGAGTTCTCCTACCACACACATACCCTTCTTCTCCTTTTTCCTCTCTAGCTTTCACATATGAGAGAAAACATGACCCTTGCCCTTGTGAGTCTGACTTATTTCACTTAACATAATGTCTCAAGTTCCCATCCATTTTCCTGCAAATGACATAAAAATTTCATTTTTGCTTATGGCTGAATAAAACTCATGTGTATTCATGTACACACACACACACACACACACACACACACCACGTTTGCTTTATCCATTCATCTGTTGATGGCCACCTAGACTGGTTCCACAGTTTGGCTCTTGTAAATTGTGTACTTCCTCTTTATTTTAAAAAGATATTGTGGTGGACATATAATTCTGGGTTGATCACTGTTCTTTCAATACTTAAACAATATCATTGCATTGGCTTCCACTAGATTGTGTTTGATAAGAAACAAGTGATCTTTCTTATTATTACTTCCTATATATAATGTTCTTTTTTTTTCACTTTGCTTCTTTCAAGACTTTTTCTTTAACTTGTTTAAATCAATTTTAGTATGATGCATGTTGGTGTGATTTTCTTTGTGTATATCCTGCTTCAACTTCTGGAGCTTCTTGGATCTCTGGCTAATTTTTAAATCAAATTTAGAAAATTTTTAGTCATTTGTTCAAATGTTTTCTCTGTTGAATCTTCTCCTACGTAATTACTCATATATCAGACCACTTGACATTATCCCGCAGGTCTCTGAAGACACATTTGCCTTGTCAGTATTTTTTTCTTTCTGTTCTTCCATTTACACAATGTCTATTTTCATATTTGCAAGTTCACTAATATTTTCTATTCCAATATCCACTCTATTGTTAAGCTCATCCAGTGAATTTTTTTTAATTTCAAATATTGTGCTTTTCTTGAATTTCCATTTTGTTCTTTTTAAAAATATTTTGCATTTTTTATTGATATCACCCATATTCACTCATTCAGTCTTTCCATATATATATATGTATGTATTCCTGAGGTGTATTTCCATTGACCTTTTTTTTTAATGCCTAGAAATTTTCTATTATATTCTGGACATTGTCGATGTTATATACTTGGGAATTTGCATTATGTTGGCTTCCTTTAAAATATGTTGAGTTTTGTTTTGGCTGACAGTTATTTTACTGGTGACTAAGCTTTAGCCTATCAAGTCTTGGTTTTAGTTATTACTTGGATTGTACAGAGTATTACTACTCTAAGGTTGTAGCCTACATGAGATCTCAACTGAATTCCCAGGCGCTTACTGGGAATTCCACTCTGGCTGGTCAGAACTCCAACATCACCCATGCTTGTGTTACCTCCACAATATGTTCATTTCAAAAATCACAAGAACCTCTGTTCATCTTACAGCCAGTATCTGTTCTCTACTAGGCGTTGTGGAGTCTTACTCTGCTATGCACAGATTAGTATTTGGCTAAAGACTTACAGAGGTCTTCATGCAGATTTCTGAGATTCCTTTACCCTGTTCCAAAAATTCCAGTTGCTTCTCCAGCTATGATTTTTCTATATGTAATTCCTTTGCTCAGGTCAATAACTGCTCTCTTCTTGTGCCTCCTTCCCTATGTTATCATTTTGTAAGTTCCTTGAGATTCCTTAGGCACCAGGATGAATGTGGAGCTTATTTCATAAGGTTTTTTCCATTCTCTCAAGGATCACAGATCTGCACTTCATGATCCAAAGCCTTAAATCTTTTTTGTTTGCTTGTTTATTTTGTTTTATTTTATCTTGTTTTAGAGCTGGTTATACCAGAAGTGTAAGTTTAATACCCCGTATTTCAACCTGGCCAGAACTGGGAGCTTTCTTTAATTATTTTAAGCATCTATACTGTATGTTCTCTGTCAGCTTATTATATCATATATGTAGCTCTTCCATTGTAGTGAATTATTTCATGTGTTTTGTAATTTGAGATTGTGAAGTAATAGGACTTTACTGTGGGAATACTGTGCACTATAGGCTCTTTCTTGCTTGGTATTTTGTCTTCATTTCTTGCAAAGTCATATGAATATTACTGGAAATTTATACCTTGGTTTCTTATAATTTTTTTTTTTTTTTTTTTTTTTTTTTTTTTGGTACCGGGGATTGAACTCAGGGGCACTCGACCACTGGGCCACATCCCCAGCCCTTTTTTGTATTTTATTAGAGACAGGGTCTCACTGAGTTGCTAAGTGCCTCACCATTGCTGAGGCTGGCTTTGAACTCGCGATCCTCCTGCCTCAGCCTCCCAAAGTACTGGGATTACAGCGTGCGCCACCGCGCCCGGCCTAATTCTTTTTTTTTTTAATTAACATTAATCCCAGTTAAGAAACAGGGACATGTTTTTAATCTCAGTAGAGGAATCTTCTTTTTTATCCTCCCCCTCCAAAAATGTTCCATCAAGCATACGAAAAGTAGCATAACTTCAATAGTGTTCAAGGAAATACAAAGCAAAGCCATAATAAAATACCATTAAAATTGTCAGAGTGACTAAAATTACAGAAACTGATTATAACCAGTATTGTTAGGAATGTGAAAAACTGAAACTCTCATTTCTTGATACAGTATGATTGGTACCATCACACTGGATAAATGGTTAGCATTATTTAGTAAAGTTAAACATCTGCCTATCACATGACTCAGCAATTCCCTGACTAGGGCTATATCTAAGAGAAATGAATGCCTACATATGCCAAAAGACAACAGATGGGTAATTAAATTGTGGTATATCTATGTAATAAAATAATATAAATAAATGAGAATAAATTAATCAGGGCTAAATGAAGTAATCTAAGTGAATCTCAGAGAAAAATACTAAGTCAAAGAAGCCAAGAATAAAAGGGTATCTACAAAGTGACTCCCCCACGCTTTTTTTGTTGTTGTTTTTAATTGGTGCAAAATTTTTTAAACGTAGGATGTTTGAAAGTTTTTCTAAAATTCACACCAAAAAAGTTTACTCTGCCTTTTAAATGGAAAAGGTCTGGAGTGGCATCCTTTAGGAACACCTTTTACAGTTATAATTCTTGCACCCCTAATGGCCATCCATGGGATCACACTTCAGAATTGGAAATTAGCCAAGTTGGAAATGAGACCATATTTTCAGGAACAATTTTAGCTTCAACATTAGACCCAGGCAGTCAAAAACACTCTTTTTTGGTCCTCGTGGTTTCTTTCTACCTTTCCTTCTATCTTTCTATCTATCTGCCTATCTTTCTTTCTTTCTTCTTTTCTTTTTTAATTGATGACCACCTGAAAGGGACAAATCATCTCTATTCCTGAACAAGCTCTCTGTACACTTAAAAGATGAGGTCAACCATGCTCACAATACAAATTAACAAATCAGTTTTTCACAGTTTATGTTTGAAAATAAGAAACTCCAGAACGACATATGACCCTGTTCTAATGAATTTTGGAAAAATCAGTATAAGATCTGATTCCTGGCATTGGGAGACAGGACAACGTCAGACTCAGCAATCTCTGTAGCACACCAGAAAAAGGAGCTAGGATAGAGAGGGCAAGAATGTGGTGGGCGTGTATTGGCCTCTTCACATCTCAGAAGTTGCCTTTTCCAATCTCTCCAGGTTTTTATTTGAAGGTAAAATTTTAAAAATCATATCTTTTCTGTAATCCAACTCAGACTCTCTGGATAATTATTTTGGAAGTGAACAAGGAGTCTGTTGATGAAGGTCAATTAATAAATAGATAAAATCCTTAAAAGGTTGGTACAGAAGTATAGCAGACTGAATCTAAGAATATCCCCTTTTACAAATCTCACTAAAGTGAAGGTTAAAAAGGTCAGCATTGCACAAGAATAAAGAAAATGCAAGACTGGCCAAATCAAACCAAAAGTTACATAAATTTCCATCAATATCAAAAGGCTGAAAGTGAAATACTTACCTGGTAACTGACTTAGCTTGATTGGGTTAAGCTCCAAGCTGGTGTTGCAGATGATGAAGGCAACAAGAAACAAACTATGAGCACAGAACTGAAGGAACACAGGAACTAGAGGCAGTAGTTGCCTTTTGTGGGGGTGTCTGTGGTTGAAGCTAAAAGAAGAAGATTCATCAGTAGTTTGAAGGCAGAGCAGGTAGAATCTACCCACTTGGTCAATTTCCTTAGCCCAGGCAACCCAGTTATATCCCAGAAGGAGAAGGGGGATCTACTCTCTGGACAGCTTTGCACAGCTAAGGATGGGAGAGATGTTGTACAGAGAAATTAAGCCTGCATTCTGGATGATGACCGTGTGGGCCTCATTCCCTATCTGATGTGAGAACCGTGGTGATCAGACATAGGTATTTCAGAAAGGAGACAGAAAAGAGCCTCTCTGGAGAAACCAGCCTTTAAATCTACATAAGCATGTTATTTTAATTCAGATGAAATTTTTTTAAGAAATAAAGAGGATGGGGAGCAGATACATGACTCGGGGATTAGCAAGCCTCCTGAAGGGTCTGTTGCTGCTGTGGCTCAGAAGACTGTGAGAAGCTAGGAAGGTCAGCTTATGGTGGGGCTTCCCGAAGTCCTCAGTCAAGGCAGTCCTGTGAACATGCTTATGCCAGAAGTTTAACTCCACCTAGGTTAATACTTTGGGTGGTTAAGAGTGAAGATTTTATGGTAGCCCTGATTTGGGGATAAAGGAGAACAACTCTGGTCATAACTTTGAATAAGTTAGGCAAAGAGGAAACCAAAAAGGAATTTTAAAATTATCGGAGGCACACCATGCCCAGACTAATGAGACACAAGAAAATATTTTATAATTAATGTTGGACATGTTAATTATCTTTGAGAAAGACCAGGTACTTCCAATTGACTGTGGCTCACCACTGTCCAGCATAGTATATAAACTCCCTCCTCCTGCCTTGCAGTGTGGGGTCCAATTGTCTTACTGCCAACCCCCAAGTGCTTGTGTCCACAAGGCCCACAGTAAGTTGACCTTTGTGCAATCCTGGATCTGCCTGTCTCTTTCAGTGGTTATACAGTACCTTCTACCTTTGGTGATTTATTCTCATAACCATGGGTTTATCTGAAACATTTACAAGAGCAACAAAATGAATAAAATACTTAAGAATAAACTTAACCAAATAAATGAAATACCTGTACACTAAAAATTATAAAACATTAAAGAAGGAAATTAAAGACACAGATGGAAAGACATATCATATTCATTGATTAGAAGGACTAATATTGTTAAAATGTTGGTACAACCCAAGTGATCTACAGGTTCAATGCCATCCCTATCAAAATCCCAATGGGTATAAAGTAATATCTCATTTGGTTTTGATTTGCAGTTCCCTAATGGCTAATGATGTTGAACATCTTTTCATATGCTTACTGGTCATTTGCATCATTTCTTTGGAGAAATGTCTATTCAAGTGCTTTACCCATTTTTTAAGTAAATTATATTTGTCATTGTTGAGTTGTGAGTGTTCTTTGTATGTTCTGGATACAAGTCTTTTATCAGATAAATAATTTGCAACATATTTCTTTTAAACATTAAAAGTTTAAGATGTTTATAGTTGATTCCATTTATATGAGTATTAATGTTAGAACTCAAACATATTACTTTTCTGAAATCAAGTTGTTGATAGAGAATGTATAGTTTGTAAACTGTTTCACTAGATTATGAAGCATAAAGTATCTAATCACAAATGTCTGTTTAATAATGATACTTCATATTTCATGTCATTAGTTCAGTTTTAATGCATTTATGCACTATGATATATCATACATAGATGGGATATAATTTCTCATTTTTCTAAGTGTACAGGTTGCAGAATCATATTGGTCATGCAGTCACATATATACATACATTAATAATGTCTGTTTCCTTCTACTATCTTTCCCATCCCCACGTCCCATCCCTACCCTCCCATCACTTCCCTCAACCTAATCTAAGGTAACACTATTTTTCCCTAGTGCTCCTCCCACCTTATTGTGAATTAGCATCTGCATATTAGAGAAAATGTTCAGCCTTTGGTTTTGTGGGATTAGGTTATTTCGCTTAGCATGATATTCTCCAACTCCAGCCATTTACTGGTAAATGCCATAATTTCACTCTTCTTTAAAGCTGAGTAATATTCCATTGAGTATATATACCACATTTTATTTATCCATTCATCTATTGAGGGACACCTAGGTTGGTTCCATAGTCTAGCTATTGTGAATTAAGCTGCTATAAACATTGATATGGCTGCATCACTATAGTATGTTGATTTTAAGTCCTTTGGGTATAAAGCAAGGAGTGGGATAGCTGGGCCAAATAGTGGTTTCATTCCCAGTTTTCTGAGGAATCTTCATACTACTTTCCATAGTGGTTGTACCAATTTGCAGTACCACCAGCATTGTATGAGTGTACCTTTTTCCCCACGTCCTCGCCAACATTTATTGTTGTCTATATTCTTTTTTTTTAATATTTATTTATTTGTTTTAGTTTTACACAATGTATTGCATTTATTCTTTATGTGGTGCTGCGGATTGAACCCGGGCCACACACATGCTAGGCGAGTGCCCTACGCTGAGCCACCATCCCAGCCCTGTTGTCTATATTCTTGATGATTGCCATTCTGACAGGAGATGAAATCTTAAGAGTAGTTTTTATTTGCATATCTCTAATTGCTAGAGATGTTGATCACTTCAAAATGGAATTAAACCTCTATCTCTCGCCCTACACAAAAATCAACTCAAAGTGGATCAAATACTTAGGCACTAGAACAGAGACCCTGCGCCTAACAGAAGAAAAAATAGGCCCAAATCTGTACCACGTTGGCCTAGGATCTGACTTCCTTAAGAAGACTCCTAAAGCACAAGAAGTATAATCAAGAATCAATAAATGGAATGGATTCAAATTCAAAAGCTTCTTTTCAGCAAAGGAAACAATTAATGATGTGAGGACAGAGCCTACAGATTGGGAGAAAATCTTTACCACATGCACCTCTGATACAGCATTAATCTGTAGGATATAGAAAGAACCCCAAAAACTTAACACCAAAAAAACAAATAACCCAATCAATAAATGGGCTCAGGAACTGGACAAACACTTCACAGAAGAAGAAATACAATTGATTAGTTCATTTTTAATAGGGAATGATTTAATTTTTCTTTCCTAAAGATTTTGTTAATAATACATAGACTGTGGTGCCCATGCTAGCACTGGCTTTCCCAGCTCCCCTGTGTCCCAGGTCTGGCCCCTGGCCCTGATGTCAACCTGGGAAGCCCTTGAGCTGCTGCTGCTGCCCTGGCTTGAGTTATAGCTTTCCTCCCTCAACTGTATGTAGGTCTGTGCCATTGTGTTCTTAGTGTTTTCTTTTAGAGATGTCCATAAGGATTTCCTTAAGCACAGTAGTTCCTATTTTCAATGAAAATTTTAGTTTTTTTCCCTTCTGAATAGAAATGTCTTCATTAAATGAAAAAAAATTGAAAAATGAAGAAAAAAATCATGTACTCATTCATACATTCATTCAATGTTTATTGAAGAGCTACTAGGTGCTAATCCCTGTTCTGAGAACCAGGCTTAGAATGGGCAACAAAAGCAGGCACTGCTTCATAGAATTTGAGCTCCACTGGAAGAAGACAACTAACTGTTCATCACCAATGTTCCGCCTGCATCTTAGGTTTTATTGGTATGTGAATTCTTCTTCAGTGCATAAGGCTTGGCAAATTCTTTGTTATTTCATCATTGCAGTCATTAGCTTGCAACATAGATTTAAAAATAATAATAATGGTATGCATGATCTCCTTGACAGTTCCAGCCATACTATGACCTGGTACAGTTTCTGGTTTAGCAGGTATAATTATTCTCTAACTATGACATCAGCATTCTATCAGGCCAGCCATATAAAAATCAGGCTGATCACACAGTCACACCAACTGTATTTCAAATATTCATAGATGTTCCTTCTTTATTTCCTAGGACTGATCTACTCTCTCTCTCCCTTCAGGCCATACCCACTGAGTTTCAAAGAAAAACAAAGAAACATACAGATTTTCCATGCCCCAATGAATGATGTCTTATTCTCTTCTGGTTTAAGACATTTATTTTGGAGGTATGAGTCTTTGGGGGTAGACTGTCAGGGAATTTTAAGATTGTCTCTCTATCATAGAAGTTTGTCCTTTCTATGTCCTTCTTACTTGGAGAGCGTATGGGATAGCTGAGGAATCTACCTTCCCAGGGAAAGGTATAGCTCTCTATCCTGTATTCAGGTTCCTTGTGGGCTCTGACAGGGGTGGTGGATCCTCCTTGTCTCTAGGCAGAAATGTCTGGCCTCAGTTGATGATGTCACTTGTCCCCATCAACCTTTGGACTAAGAAGGAGGTTCTTTAAACTCACAAAGGCCAAGGCTCCCTGAAATTTTCATATCTGCTAACCTACAGGATAATCCAAGACGTATTTGAGTTCCAGTCTTTTTATGCCTACATTTCAGGCAGTAATAAAGAGAAAAGGTGAGGGAAGTACAAGCCCCTTTCTTTAAGGATGGCAGGAAGTTACACACATCACCTCTATGTTCCATTGGCCAGAATGTAGTCACATAGCTACACCAGTTCAGGTCAGGCTGACTGGAACTAACTGTTATTCTGGGTGGCCCTGACCCCAGCTAATATGTGGAAATTCTACTAGAGAGGAGGAGGGAAAGTATGCCAAGGTACTGGTACCCCATATTTTACCTACTATATATGACAACCCTGAAAATATGTTAAAACTGATGAGAACTTGATCCTACCAACCCATCTTAAGGAATGTTTTTCTGGGACCACTCCTGTCTGATACCCAAAACTATATCTAGCAAGGTCCTAAGGAACCACTCCAAGCATTTAAAATAGCAGGAATTTAAGGCAGGAAATTGGCTACATGGGTGATGGAGAAACTGAGAAGCAAAGTAGGAGATGTTAAGGCAACTCAAAAATTAATTCAGCAGGAAGCTACTTCCAAACCATTTTATAGCAAAAACCCAATTTCCCCTTGCTCACGAGGTTCCAACACTCCAGACAATAATTAGCCCTTTGCCTCTGGTTTCAAAAAACACAGGGAACCCAACCTAACCAGTCTCTGTTGCCAATTTAATAGGGCCATTGTGTGTACTCTGGTAGAAGTAGTCTACCTCTGAGAATGAAGGCCTTCAGATCAGCACATCTGAAGCTCTGGAATGGAAAGCAACAACTCAGTGGGTTGTTAAGTGCAATCTCGAGAGGAAGCACCACTCTCATCCCTCTGTCCTCAAGCTCTACGTATGAGCTGCAGGTTGAAAATACAGATTTCACATTCGCAGGGGAGTGCCCTGATCTCCCAGGGCTTTGTTTTCCATCTGGTACCAAAGTCATATTTTTAAAGGGTCCTGGTTCTTCCCAAAGATGGGAGAAGTGGTGAATTCAGAGAATCATATTAGTAAGAATCAAATACCATACTTTTCATGCAGTGATATATTTCCTTGGATGGAATCTTTGTTATGAGGGACACTTGATGGTTATAGGGCATTCATCACAGAGGGTGGTGCTCTTGCAGGCAGAGAAGGAAAATCCATTCTCTGAAGTGAAAACCATACCAATGAGAAAAAGATCACAGCTGTCGCTGCCTGAAGCGGAAGTCGCTTGGAGCAGCGAACGCCACAGGAAAATTCGGAGGCAGGATGAAAATGAAAAAAGGTCTTTTATTCTTCTTCTCTCTCCAGCTCCAACAATCACTCCAAATGCTCTAACTCCAACCACCACCTTCTTCTTCCCCCACACACACTAACGAACCTCACCCAGTTATATACATATAGCTTTAACAAGGACACGTGCTTACAGCTCAAGCTTACAGATGCGTCACACAGTGTTCACGGGCATACAAAGATTCTTTGAATAATGTATTAATATCAGGTGGAAACTAGAACATCTTTTATGGCTCTCAGCTAACCGCAATCTTTAGCTATCTCCTTGATTATAGGCTCCTTCATTTCCCCCTTTTAGTTTTAAAAGAGGGGATGTTCTAGGACGTCCATGTGCAACCGACATTCTTACCCGTCATGGGAGTCTAGGCTGTCCTGACTCCTGGCTTAGGTTGACATGCTGGCCACATTAGACTGTCCCATGTGACTGTGCCGTGTCTTAGGTTGTCCCCTTCTGGGGATCATACCCGTCACAGGCTAACCAGCCATCCAATAGAGCCCTTCAGGATCGACTGTGTGTTGACTAACAGCCGTCCAATTTTTAGGAGATGCTGCGGCTTTAAGGCGGTAAGCCTACTGCTGACGAGCCAAGTTTCCATAGTGTGTCAAGTTCTTTAAGCGAATCAGCTACCCTTAGTTTCATCAAGTAACGCACTGAGTTCTCTTAGACAAATACCCGCAAGGCATTGTCCCGTAATGTCCCAAAATAATGGAAAATCAAAATGTCCAAAAGTTATAACACATAGATTCAGGAGGCCCCATGCATGCAGAGCAGAGGCCACACTGCTGGTTAGGTTGTTGATGCTTGAGCAGCAGGGATGCTTGCAGCGACCGCGGTCCCTGCAGTTGTAGCAGCAGCCGTCTTTTTTATGTCTAGACATTTCCACCGGCAAATCTTCAGGGCCCGCTACCTAAAAACTCAAGCATCCATTATTAAGGGAAAGGCAGTGCTATTCCAGCACTGAGATCAAAAGGTGAGCTGTCAAACTAAAAAAAGAATTATTAGAGTAGAAAATAAAAGTTGATCTCTGCTCACACACATTGCTGCTTAAGCTCCCACAAACATAAGCTGGCAAAATATCACATTCAGAAATAATCAAAGAGAAACTGAGGGTGTTTACTGCATTAAAGATAAAGAAAAGCTAAAGGCATTTTGGAAAAATAATTTGTTAGCTGGAATCCTCGAGTCTCTATATACACAGCAATCCTATACCTGTTGAAATAATTCAAATTAATCAGCTATTAAACAAATGAAGTTAATAACAAATAAATGATCCTCTGTCGGAACACCAAAATATCAGGTTATACAACATTAAACATATTCACAGCTGAAGAGAAGTCCCGGAGACAACTATAAATCAAAATTGATTATCATTATAATTGATTATCTAATTAAAATATTCTGAACTTATATAAATATCTATTTATCTATCTATCTATTGATTATCAAATTAGAATATTCTAAGCTTAAATGAATTAATGTTATTTGTTATTTGAATCTATATCTATCTACCTTTTTTTTTTAAGCGCTTAATTATTTGTGACGTCACACAAGACAGACGCACATATAAACATATTTGTGACATCACATTAACATGAAATTTAGACAAATGCACAGACATAAAGACATATATAAAAGAGAAAAAAAATTACAATTGTGTATACACTGAAGAGAGATCTTCTTGTCCCGGCCGGGAAGAATGAAATTTAAGTTGTAAATTTAATGGAGGACTCTTTTAAGGGAATCACTCCATACCTTCATTTTGGTCCTCTTGATTTTGTACTTGTTTATTCAATCTAGACTCCTCAATAACTTCGTCTTGATCCTTTTGACTTTGTACCTGCTTTATCAATCTAGATGGTATCCATATTGGAGAGGATTCGTGCTTTGGAAAAACACAAACAGATCCTCTCCCCCAAATTAATACTGGGTCTGGACCCTTCCATGTACCTGAGAGAACATCCTTCCAGTAAACCAAAGGTTTATGTTGTTGGTGTGGGTTCCAGTGTCTATCTCCAGCCGAATGTCCATTAGAATCTAAAGTTAAGAAATTTAGGGTAAACAGGGCAACTGCCAATCTGTCCTTAGGATTTTTCCAGTTTCCATCTTTTTGCTTTAGTAACATATTTTTAAGTGTCCGATTTGCTCTTTCAATTATTCCTTGTCCCTGAGGATTATAAGCGATACCTGTTTTGTGGATAATATTGAACTTTGTACAAAATTGTTTGAAGGATGTGGATGTATATGCAGGGCCATTATCTGTTTTAAGCATTTTGGGGATGCCCAATGCAGCAAAAGCTTGTAGACAATGAGATATAGTATCTTTAACTTTTTCTCCGGAATGTAAAGAAGCAAAAAATCATGCCTGAGCATGTATCTATGGTGACATGAATAAATCGTAATTTTCCAAAACTTGGTTCATGTGTGACATCCATCTGCCACAAATGATTGGGCATCAAACCTCGTGGGTTAACCCCATAATGTGGATTGGGCAAAAGTGTTACACAAGATGGACATTCTTTTACAATTCTACGAGCTTGTTCTTTTGTGATTTTAAATTTTTGTCTTAAGGTAGTGCTGTTAACGTGGAACTGGGAATGAAATAAAGTAGCTTGTTGTACTGTAGTAAATATAAATATTGTTTTAGTGAGGGCATCAGCTTTTTGATTACCTTCATGGAGAGGACCAGGCAGATTAGTGTGAGCTCTTATGTGACCTATAAATAAAGGTTCTTTTCGTTGCCATAGGAGATTTTGGATTTGAGAAAACAATTTAAAAGCTGGAGTATGTGGTGCTATTGGACCTGCTAGCTCCAATTTTGGGACAGCATGTACAATATAATGGCTGTCTGAAAAAATATTCATAGGCTGTTCTTTAAAATTTTCCAGAGCTATTATTATAGCTTCGAGTTCCACTAATTGAGCTGATTTTTGATTAGTGATATGAATCATTTTTTCATTTTGAGTGACTACTGCAGCAGTACCGTTAGAGGATCCATCTGTAAATACATTAAATGCTTTAGGAATGGGTTGAGTTTTTATTACCTGTGGGAATATGATAGGATGATTGATACAAAAGGACAGTATAGGAGATTTAGGAATATGATTGTCAAAATTTGCAGAAGTAGAGCATCTAGCTATAGCCCAATCATTATCATTGAAGCACAAATATTCAACCTGTGACGATGAATAAGGAGTAATAATAGTAGCGGGATGAATTCCAAATATTTTAGTAGAGGTTTTAAGTCCTTGAAGAATAAGTTTAGCCACCATGGAGGTATAAGACTCAATTGTACTTTTAGGAGAGACAGGCAAATGTATCCATAATATAGGTCCCTGTTGCCAAAATACTCCTGTTGGAGTATATTGTGAAGGAATAATAATCAATATTAGTGGTTGTGCAAAATCAAATCTATCGCAATGGGATCTTTCAATGGCCTGTTCTACTAATTTTAGAGCTCTCCTGGCCTCAGGAGTTAATGTTCGAGGTGAGGATGGGTCAGGGTTCCCACGAAGGATGTCAAATAGGGTTTTAATTGTCCAGTAGTGAGGCTTAGTGTAGGGCTAAGCCAATTAATGTCACCCAGTAATTTTTGGAAATCATTGAGGGTGGTCAAATGTTCTTTACTTATTAGAATTTTTGGGGGTTTAACAAAAGTATCCATGATTTTAAAGCCTAAATATAGTATAGGTGATCTGCTTTGAACTTTTTCTTCTGCTATATATAATCCATATTTTTTTAGATTTTTTGTTATTTCACTAAATATATTAAATAAGATTTGTTGATTAGGGTGAGCTAATAAAACATCGTCCATGTAGTGTAGACACATGAGGTCTTGATATTTGTTTTTAATGGGCTGTATAGCTCTGTCCACATATAGTTGGCACAGTGTAGGGCTATTTGCCATTCCCTGCGGCAATACTTTCCATTGATATCTTTTATCAGGGCCATTATTATTAATAGAAGGAATTGAAAAAGCAAACCTGGGGGCATCCAGAGGATGTAGGGGAATGGAAAAAAAACAGTCCTTTATATCAAGGGTTATAAGGTAATAGTTTTTTGGAATAGCTACAGGATTAGGAAGTCCAGGTTGAGTAGGGCCCATAATTTGCATTGTTTTGTTAATTTGTCTTAGATCTTGTAATAGTCTCCATATTCCTGATTTTTTCTTAATTACAAATATGGGAGAATTCCAGGGAGAGGTGGAAGGCTCTATGTGTCCTGCTTCTAATTGTTCTTTAACTAATTGATGGGCCGCTTGCAATTTTTCTTTGGATAGGGGCCACTGAGGGACCCAAACTGGCTTATTAGAGAACCATGGTATTTTTAAAATTGTTTTCTCAGTGGCCCCTAGAAAAAATGTCCTTTGCCTTTTTTATTATGATTAGGATTTTTATTCTTAACACCTGCAGGCTTGGTCGCTAGGTGTAGCCCCATTTGATGTAAGATATCTCTTCCCCATAGGGTAACTGGCAAGCTGTTTAAAACATAGGGTTTGAATGTTCCTGTATGGCCTTCATTGTCTTGCCAATTTAAGATTACAGCACTTTGAGCTGGGGTATTACTGTATCCCAAGCCTCTTAAACTGGTTGAGGCTTTCTGTAGAGGCCAGTGCTTAGGCCATTGTTGTAGATTTATGATGGAAGAGTCAGCTCCTGTATCAATCAGCCCCTCCATCTCTATACCTTGAATTTTTAATTTGCACATAGGCCTCCGTGAACAGTCCTGACCCAGAAAGCCATAGGTCCTGAACCAGTGGAACCGAATGCTCTGCTATTTCTATTTTGTGGCATGCTTTTAAAAGAATTATGGAGACTGGGAATGAGGAGCAGCTGTGCGATTCTGTCTCCTTGATTTACGGAGATGATGCCCCTGTGTGTACTTAGCATTATTTTAATCTCTCCATTATAATCTGAATCAATAACCCCTGGTATAACATTAAAGCCTAATAAACTTTTGGAACTACGCCCAAGGATTAGTCCCACAGTTCCTGAAGGGAGAGGTCCCCTGATTCCCGTAGGAATCAGCTGAACCCCCATTTCAGGTGTCAGGACCATCCGGGCAGTAGAACAGAGATCTAATCCTGCACTTCCTCTTGTCCCTCTGATAAGGGAGTTAATGGGTAGGAGGGACTGTGACGAGGAATCATTTGAATCTGAGGGCCTTCCTCCTCTAGTGCCTCGTACATTTGTGGGCCCCGGGGCATTGGGCCCCGTGCCCCGTTTTTTGAAATCCTTGATAAATCATTTCCATATATATCATATCTGGAATGGCATTGATTGGCCCAATGTATACCCTTTTTGCATCTGGGGCATCGGCCTGGAGCACGGTATGAATTTGATTTTATTACCCTTGGGGGATATTGCTTAGCATATCTTGGTTGATTATAATAATTTTGTCTGGAATATCCTGTTCTAGGTTGAATCCTTTGGGAATTTTGAGGGGAGGAATTTTTCATCACTGCAGCAATTACGTTGCCTGTGATAACAGCCTCGTTAATGTCTTTGCACAGTCTGATATAAATTGATAAGTCTTTTTTACTTCTCCACGGCCTTATTGCATCCTGGCAATATTTATTAGCGTTCTCGTATGCTAATTGGATAACTAGGGGCATAGCTTGCTCGACTTCTCCAAAAACTCTAGATGTTGTTTTTAAGAGCCTATCTACAAAATCAGCGTAAGGTTCGTTAGGCCCTTGTATAACTTTTGATAGGCTGCCTTGCAGATCCCCTGTGCCTGAGATTGTCTTCCAGGCTTTCACAGCTGCAGTGTGTATCTGGGCATGGATCGTATTGTAGCTGATTTTGTAGTTCGGCGAACTGACCCTCCCCTGTGAGCTTATCTATATTGCGTTGAGGGAAACCTGCTGCAGCATTTCTCTTTGCTATTTCTGAACAAAGTTCCTGGAATTGAGTTTTCCAGATTAGGTATTGTCCCCCACTTAGTACCGCTCTGCATAGACTTTTCCAATCTGAGGGGGCTAAGGTTAGGGTGTTAAGTGACTCTATCATACTTAATGTGAACGGAGCTTGAGGCCCATAGGTCATTACTGCCTCTTTAAAATTCTTTATTGTTTTAAAGTCTAGGGACTCGTGATATCTTTGTCCCTGTTCATTTTGAAATACTGGCAGTTTTAGGTGCTCCTGCGGTCTATGTTGTTCGAGAGCGTATAAGCGCTCAGAAAGGCTGCCAATTTCTACCTCAAGGGCACGTACACTCTGATCAATACTCTTTATTGTTTCTGTTAGGGATTCTATCCATGAAGGAGTAGAGGGCACTAGTGGTTCCTCTATTTGACGGTCTTTTCTCTTTTTTAATTTCTTTTTGTTCTTTTTATTGGAGACTGTGCTCTCCGAATCGCTTTTTGATTCCTCTTCACTACTAGCTTCATAATTCCTAACCGGCTCAGTAGAGGAGACCGTACTTTCATGGTTTGGCTCCTTGTTACTATTATTACTTTCACTAGTATCCTGAGTTTCAGTTTCTAAGGAGAGTACATACTCCTCAGCTAATTTTATTAAGCTTCTGATGGCTTTTGCAGATCTTACTTTTGAATTTACATTCCTACTCTCCTTGCTGGTCTCAACTGAATCAGAGGATATGCTTTCTTGTTCACTTTTCTCACTATCTGAGTTCTCAATATCAAAAATTTCATTCATGGCTTTTTATAAACCGAGTTTTTGTTATATTTGCTCCCATCTTTTTAAATTTTCTTTTTTCTTACCTTGCCGCCGAATTCCCCGTACAGGCCACCACCTGTCGCTGCCTGAAGCAGAAGTCGCTTGGAGCAGCGAACGCCACAGGAAAATTCGGAGGCAGGATGAAAATGAAAAAAGGTCTTTTATTCTTCTTCTCTCTCCAGCTCCAACAATCACTCCAAATGCTCTAACTCCAACCACCACCTTCTTCTTCCCCCACACACACTAACAAACCTCACCCAGTTATATACATATAGCTTTAACAAGGACACGTGCTTACAGCTCAAGCTTACAGGTGCGTCACGCAGTGTTCACGGGCATACAAAGATTCTTTGAATAATGTATTAATATCAGGTGGAAACTAGAACGTCTTTTATGGCTCTCAGCTAACCGCAATCTTTAGCTATCTCCTTGATTATAGGCTCCTTCAACAGCCACTTCCATGATGAAATGGTCCAATGCTATCAATTTAGTGTTTCCTAGAGAACTCAGAATCTTTTATATTAGTTCCTAATCAAATTTTGTATTCATATTCATTGTGAAAGAAATAAATTTTTACTGTGTGCACATGTGTGTGCATGTGTGTGTATGCACCTGTGTTTATTTGCATCTTTCTTTGGAGAAGGAAATTTTTGAGGAAAAAAAAATTTAACCTGTAAGATTCAAAAGAAAACAGGAAGTCCAAGAAGTTGAAAGTTTTCAAAAAGATGACTTGTTTAAATATGGAATAAATCCCTGCTACCCAAACCCCAGCCTGCTTGCCAAATGTAGTCAGTAGCCTAGCACTTTCAGAAATTGCAATCTGGTTAGCTTCATGGATTTTTAAGTTTTGAGCCAGATGTTTAAGACTGTATTGAAAAGCCCACTTGTTTTAGCAATATTTTAGCTATGCTTGCATCAGGTGACTTGCTTGGAATGTGGACTTTGATGTATTTCAAGTAAGTTTAAGTTTCTAGACCATGACAGGGTCTCAAGTTTTCAAGGAAATAATAGGTTTTCAGGGAGATAATTATGTTACATTTCTGTTATATAAGGTCTTCATGTGATGTATTCAACCATCTGGAGAATCTGAGGTTTAACTGTTGCTTTAGATATTCATCCATTTGCTCTTTTTCAAGAGAAGTTTTTCAAAAGCTTCAAATGCCTTGATTACTTCATCTTAATTCACCTTTGATTTTTTTTTGTTTGTTTATGCATTCACACAGTTTGCTCTAGATTGGTATTTCCTTGCTAAAGAAGAGCTCCTAAACAAGCATTATGCAGTGACTGCTTAGCCTACAACTTTGTCTAGATTCTGAGTTGATGATTAGAACTAAAATAGAGCCTCATGGCCCAATTGTCTAAACACATATGAGTTTTGAATGTTGAGCTGTCCCCTTTCCCATATAGAAATGCTAGCTAAGGAGTCCAACTGTCCAGTCAGTAAGGTAAACATAATGTGTATGAGATTTTGCCCAATTATAAGATTCAACTTCCAGATTTTCATTCCAGAGATCCATTATCATTATCCCAAAGATGATCCTGGTCAATAGAACAGGCTCACTGTACACTCTCAGGAGATTGGTGTACGGAGGCCTCAGGGTTGTTTTTCTCTACATATAATTATGGCAGCTCTGGGAGTGCATTTGAGCCCTGCAAGTCTCTGGATTCAGCAGCAAAATTGAAGTGCTATGTCTGGCTTTGCTAGTCTTCCAGGAGGACATCTTATTGTCAATCAGCTACAAAACCTTAGGCAAAGCACATTGTGATAGAAATAGATAACAAAAGTCCATCTCACAACAATTCTAAAGCTTCCAAATATATATCCAAAAACAGGACATGTAAACTTATTTGATGTCAACTTATGATGTCAAGAAATTGGTTATAGAGGACAACATCCAAGAGAACTTAAAATTAGGACAAAAAGCTGGATGCACTTATAAAAATAAATCAGACCTCAGAAAGATCTGCTTGAATTCTTTCCTTCTAAATGAAAAAGCAAAAAACAAAAAAAAGAAAACCATATTTTTTTTCTGACTCCCTAATCAACCACCAGATATGACCACATTTTCTGTCACTTTTAAAGCCAAACCACAAAAGTTATCTAAGCAGTTTTTCTCCTCCCCACTTCAGTCTGGCTTCTCTGCTACCACTTTCCTAAAATTTTTCTCTCGTCAGAAATGACCAACAGCCTCCATATGCTGCCATCTATAATAGATACATTTCAGCTTGTTAATTTGACCATTCAGTAGCATCTGGCATAGGTGACTTTTTGCATTTTCATGGAATACCATACTCCTTTATTGTGGGTTCCATGACACCACTCACTACTTTCTCTGATAGACTCCTTTTCTGGTACCCTTCTCCTAGCTACCTGTAAGACTTCTTCAAATTTCACTTTTCAGTATTAAGTTAATTTTAATACTATTTTGGTTGGCACCTTATTTTATTGTCCCTAGCATAGTTCATATGTATACCCTCTTGAGAGCCATGATTAAAATCCCCACGTTATACATAGATAAGGAGTTCTTCCAAAGGATCTAAAAGAATATTGAGTGAGAAAGTCTCAGGATGAGCAGCTTTCTCCTGTTACTTATTAAAATTAAAAAGAGTTACAGTTAAAAATTAGTTACAGTCTTTCCTCCTACAGTATTACCCCAAGGCAAAGTCACCCCACATGCTGGGTTCTCCTCTCTATACTATGTTCTCCTCGTAGATCCTGGACCTATAATTTTCCACTCTCTTGTTGGTTCTCTTATGCCTCTAGATTTTTTCATGAGGCTTTGTTCTGTTTTTCTGGCTATTGCTAGTGAGAATTGGGTTTGACTCATTTAGGTACTTCTACCAGGGTAAATCTTTGTCTTACAAAAATATAAAATTATACTGGAGTTCCTGGTGTTCTGATTCTCTAATCTAATGGTCCATTTGCTCTAGTAATAGACATGCTCTTGGATTCTTGCTTTGGAAACCATGGTATTTTTGAACAACAACAAAATACGTCTTTTCTAGACTGCTAGATACTTTGATGATGAAGGAAATGTTCTTTTTTACACATTTCAGTTCACACAACTCTAAGTAGAGTGTAGGTTGAATGTCCTAATTTTCCAAAGGAGTCTGTTAACTAAAGCTCATTCTTGATGAATCATAGTTAGTGAGTCTGGATCACACACCAATGATTTTCATATCAATATAGATAATTTGCAGATAAAATTCTGTGACCCTCTGGCAGCAGGTCCAGTTTAATACCAGGAACTTGCTTAATTTTATCAGCTTTTCAATAAGCACTGATGACTCAGGGAGTGTGAGTGTCCTCATTTCCTTTATCAGCTTGAGTGTGGGTGCTATTTCTTTTTTTGCTTTTAAGTGGTCTAAAGTGATTTTTGCAGCAACAATACCGCGGGAAAGAATTCGGAGGCAGACTGGAAATGAGTAGGTTCTTCATTCTTGCTTCTCTGCTGACTTCTCTCTCCAACTCCAACTCCAACAACCCCCCTACAACTCCAACTCTACCTGGTTAAATACTCTTCACCTTAACAAGTATACACGTGTCACAAGCTCAACTTACAGGTGCATCGCACAGTATTCACGGGCACAGAAAGATTCTTAGTTGATTACAATAAGGTCAGGAGAAAACAAACGCCTCCTCTTTTGCTCTCAGCCAGCTGCCATCTTAGCTATCTCCTCATTAAGGCTCTTACAAATTTTAACGTTTGCCTTAAAACGATTATCAAGTTTGGCACTTTTTAAAAATTTATTAATTTATTCTAATTTGTTATACATGACAGCAGAATGCATTTCAATTCATGGTACATATAGAGAGCACAATTATTCATTTCTCTGGTTGTACACAAAGTAGAGTCACACCATTCATGTCTTCATACATGTACAAAGATGGTGGAATGGGTGCTATTTCTTTTGACATAAGAAAGCCATCATCCTTTGCTTATAGAGAGCAAACTTTGTGTTCAAAACTCATGCCTTATTATCTTCCCCCCAAATCAGATTGATTCAGCTTTTTAATTCAGGACAAAGAGGAGAGGGAAGCAGAACTAGAAGCATGTAAGAGCAAACACAAGGTTCTGTTCAGTATCTCATAGTTGAGATGGGCAACACCCAGAATGCTGAGGCTGTGTCTGTGCTAGTGATGACTTCCAAAATGAAGAGGTGACACTTTATCAGAGCCACCCAACAACACATATCCAGGGGTCCCTGAAGTTCACACAACCACTGTGTACTCCCAAAAGAAGGAGTGACAAAGGCTCTCTGGCAAATGCCCCCACCTGTGTCTACTACATTCCTAGGCACTTCTGAACATCCTCAGTCCAGCCAGGACCCCTTTCCCAATATAAACCCTACCATCATGGCTGGAAACTCCCCAAATTTGTCGAAAGATACACATTGGAAGACTCGGGAATGTTATCAAACTCTGAAGAGGATAAATAAAAACATCTGTAGGCATGACAGTCAAACCACTGAAGATCAGAGATAAAGCAAATATCTTCGGAGAAGCCAGAGGAAAATGCCCCATTACATATAAGAGAATGATTTGAACTATTACGTACTTCTCATTTGAAACTATAGAGGCTAGATGATAGTGGAAACACCTTTAAAGTGCTGAACAGAGGATAGAGGGAATGCTAACCTAGAAGTTTATATGTAGCAAAAATATTCTTCAAGAATTTTGGTAAAATAGACACATTTTCAAATAAAAGAAAACTAAGAGAATTTTTCACCAACAGATGTACTACTCTAAAAGAAATGCTAAAAGAACTTCCTCAGAATGAAGGAAAATGATAACAGAAGAAAACTGACTTTCAAGATGTAGGAAAGGCATTAAAAGGACAAGTACTGTGGGCTGGGGTTGTGGCTCAGCGGCAAGAGTGCTCGCCTCGCACGTGCGCGGCCCGGGTTCAATCCTCAGCACCATGTAAACATAAATGCATTGCATTGTGTACAACTAAAGTAAATAAATAAATAAATAAATAAATAAAAAGGACAAGTACTGTATGATCTCACTCATACATAGAATCTAAAAAGGTTGATCTCACAGAATTTGAGAATAGGATGGTGGTTACCAGAGGCTGAGGAGAATAGGGAGGAGGTGTGGGTAGAGAAAGGTTGATCAATGGTATTAAGTTACAGAGATACAAGAAGTTCAGCAGTGCTGTTGCATTAGGGTGATGATAGATAACTGTACTACTCTGTATAATTCATAAAGCAGCAAAAAAGGAGTTTGAATGTTTTAATTACAAAGAAATAATAAGCATTTGAGAAGATAGGTATATTTACTTCAATTTAAATGATGCACAATGTATACATGTATCAAAACATCACATGGTACACCATAAATACAAACAATTTTGATGTTTTTATGTATTGTTAAAAACAATCTTAAATAAAACCTTTTAGATTTAAAAACAAGCCGTTTTTCAAGATGTTTAAAATGCATGTATCTATTTAAAATGAACATTATAACATTAACTTAGTAAACTTATAACGTATAAAAATGTAATACATTTAACAACCACAGTGTAAAAAAATCATGGGAAATTACTGAAACTATAATGCAAGATATTTGTATTTTATATAAATTCTTGTAATGCTAAGTATGGGAACATTTATTGTGTGCTGCATGAATAGGATTTATATTTTTAAGATTTTACTAATATTTTTATTTCAACCTTCCTAAGGAAAGAAAAGTTTCATCATCACCTTTTTTTTTTTCTAAATAGTTAAAAACCAAAAGATTCAGAGCCATCAAGCCATGAGGCTGAAGTTGCTTGATTAGAAAGAATACAGATCTAAATCCTAATTTAGGGCCTACCTCGTCCATCTTTCCTTTTGCCTCACCTCTTCATAGCTGAAGTTTTTGTGGATTTTTTTTTGTGTGTGTGTGTGTGTGTGTGTGATATGATTCCATCAATAGAGGCTACTTAAGTCTGTCATGGGCTGAATTGTGACCTCCCTGAAAATTTGTATGTCAAGGTCCTCACCCCCAATGCTTCAGAAGATGACCTTATTTGAAAAGAGGGTCATTGCAGATTAGTTAAGATGCAATTAAACTAGAAAAGGGCAGGCCCCCAATTCAATGGTTGATGTCCTTACAAGAGGAAATTTGGCATAGATATGCACACAGGAAGAAAGCCATGCAAAGACTGAAGTTATGCTGCCATGACCTAAGGAGCTGCCAGGAACCAGAACACCAATCCTTCCCTACAGCCTTCAGATGGCGTGGGCCCAACAACACCTGGATCTCAAATGTCCAAGCTCCAGAACCACAGGATGGTGAACTTTTATTGTTTTGTCTCTCAATGTACCACTTTATTGCAGCAACCTTAGCAACCTAAAAACAAACAAAAAAAAAGTGTCTGCAGGTGGAGTTATTGATCCTCACATATGCCACTTCATTTTCCTGTATTCCTGTCTACTACCATACATCCTCTATTTCTGATGTGCTTCTGAGTGGGCAAAGAATACATAAAACCATGTTGTTAAATTTGTCTCAAAATATAGAGGATAAATAAGGTCTGAGTGGGAAGACAACAGCCTCAAGGACTTAGATTTAGCTCTTTGAGAGAAACAACAGACACAAAGGTAACCAAGTACTGATTGACAGACACAGATGGTTTAAGTTTGGAAGAAGACTTAGTGACTCTTTCAATAAATGATATAACTCAAGGGCTCCCAATCACAAAGGTAGAATTGAGACCAATCAAATGTCTGAAATTCAACCTGTATTTTCTTGTTTCCTCTTGACACCTCATCGTGGAAATCGCTCTTTTCTTTAAATGCATCTTTTGATAATAAATGTCTGCAAACATATGGAGCTTTTCTAGAAAATAAAATGCACACGCATCATAAGGAAGAGGTATACAACCCAAACTTGCAAATTCAGAAACTTAAAGACACAAGAAGGCAATGTCCCAAAAGTTAGTTGTGTGGAACACTTGATTTATCCTTTGAGCTTCAAAGGCAGATTGGCATTATTCACTGAACAGTTTTAATAAGGGTTAGCTTTCCATCATCATGACAAAAATACCTGATAAAATCAACTTAGAGGAGGAAAGATTTATTTGGGCTCAAAGTTTCAGAGGTTTCCATTCATGGTCCATTGGCTCTATTGTATCTTAGCCCATGGTGAGGCAGAAGGGTGTGGAATAGCAAAACTGCTCACCTCGTGGAAGCTGGAAAGTAGAGAGAAGAAGAAAGGAAGGAAGGGAGGGAGGGAGGAAGGGAGGGAGGAAGGGAGGGAGGAAGGGAGGGAGGAAGGGAGGAAGGGAGGAAGGAAGGGCCGGCCAGGGACAAAAATATACTCCCAAAGACATGCCTTCAATGATCACTCCCTTCAGCTAGGTCCCACCTCCTACAGTTTCCATCATCTCCATTCAGCTATAAATCCTTCAATGGATTAATCCACTGATAAGCTTAGCGTTCTCATGATCCAATCACTTTCCAAACCCACATCTCTGAAACTTGCTGCACTGGGAACAAAGCGTTCAACACATGAGACTTTGAGGAACATTCCAGATACTAACTATAACAGTAAGGCTTTGAGTCTGTCCTTATATGGAGACTCAACTAAGCCCATACAGCCAATTCTTAATTAGACTTTTAAAGAGATAAATCAATACTTTTCTTCAGTAGCAGCTACTTCGTGTGGTAACCATCAAAATGGTTTTGCATTCCAACTGACTGCAGTAACCAGGTCAGATTTCACTGACTGCTATTGCTTCCAAAAATATTTTAAGCTGATGGAGTACCTGTCATCTGTGACCTGCATGGTTACCGAATAATTCATCCTTAGCACCTGTGAGGATTAGCAGTCTTTCAATTTGATTAATGAGTTGATAGAATAGTGGCATTAAGACTTGCTCATGCCTAAACATAAGCCTGTTGCATATTTGAAAAGTCAACAGAAAACACATTTTGAGTTCAATATTTACTCCATATCTTTCTTTTTTTCTTTTGACATGTACCACATTCTTCTCCCAATCTGTCTATTGCCTACTCGACCCAACTACTGCATCTGACATTTTCTAAATCTAAAGTGCTTTGGACCTGCTAAATGATGCTGCACTGTCATTATGCCAGAGACCATGTGGGAGCCAGGGCAGGGTGCCTGACAGGTCCAAGACTGAGCATTAAAAGATTCCAATTTCTAGTCCATGTATGAACTTGGAGTGAAGTTTTAGGATTGGGTTCCCTGCGCTCGCAATAAATTTGTACCATATTAAAGATGCTGCTATTATTTTTCCAGTCTGCTATTTCAGGTGCTATTGAGATAAATAAAGGGAGGAAGAGCAGGTCTTTGCCTGCTCTTCCTCTTAGGAACTATGAAAAGGAATCTAAAGAAGTTGGTTAGTAGCAGGAGAAGAGAGAGGGAGTGATTTTGGGGAGACAAGTAAGTGGGAAGACAATAGAGTACAAAAAGCAAATAAATATCAAGAAAAAAATTTTAAAAATATTAAGAAAAATAAAAAATGTAAAAATAGTAGATAAAAGAATATACATCACAACTGTAAAATACTATTCAGACATTCCAGTCCTCAATATCCTAATTCATGCAAAGTACTTGGTTTCATAAATGTTGGGGATGTGAGGGTGGGAGAAGAGAAAGGGAGAGGAAAAAAAAACTCAAAGAGAATATACAAGGATTGTTTTGTTGGAGATCAGTATCTTTCCTGCTTCCCTTCTCATCCAATAGGTGGAGTTGTCTGTGGTTTGCTGGTATATGGTGAAGGTTACCAGGGTGGGAGGGTTGTTCTTGGTGCAGGGCACCTGGAAGTGGTGTATGGCACCTGCCGGTGCCCGATGGGAGATTGCACCCCAAGGATCTCTTTTGGGGCCTGCTAGTGTGGTATAGGCACCTAGTCTTATCTCATATCACCTGTAGACCTCACAATTTCTGGTCTCTAACTTAGTCTCTACACTGTATCTCACTCACCCCTACCCTTTCTACTTCCCAATCAGGAACCCCTCTCTCTGGAGGTCTTGTTGCTGTGTTCTGGGGGCTTAGTGCCTGTCAGCGGACCTGGTTTTGCAAGCTATGGACTAGCCGTGGAGCCGCACTTACTGTGCCGGGTTAGTGGTTGCTGGGGGGATGGGGGAGTTGGGGACTTTTGGTACCCTGATATTGCTTCTAAGCCCCTTCCGGTGTCCCAAGCGGGGAGTTGCCCCAACTAAAGATGGCGACTGCTTTCGTCTCCATCCTGTCTCCGGACTCCTTCCCGCGGCGCTGCCGTTCCAGGCTGCAATCCCTTTCCGGCGGTCCCAAGGGTCCCAAGGGAGGAGGCTGCTTTCAGTAGTGGGGTGTTGGGTGGGATGTGACCTGGCGGTAGCGTTGAGCAGTATGTTCAGAGATGAAGCTCTGTGGTGTGCGGTGCTGTGGCTGGCGCCTTTCTCAGGACCCAAGATGGTGTTCCCAAGTGCAGGCTACCGCATGAAGGGGACTATGGCAGTGGTTGCAGTGACCCAAGATGGAGGCAAGTGGGTGAGCCCCACGTTGATAGATGGGGGTCCACATGGGAGTGGTGGCTGGAGTTCCTCTGCATGGGCTGCAGATGGATGTCCTGCTGGTGGGTGGCCAGGAGTCCTATGCAGGTGCTCGTGCTCGGGCTCCTGGAAATTCTGCGTGGACTAGTGGCCGGGAGTCCTGCGCTAATGCTGAGGCCTGCGGACCTGCGCTGGCACAGCTGTGATTCCTGCAGGGGAGCAGCTGTCGGGGGTTCTCTAATCATTCCCAGAGAAACAGTATTCCCACTACTTGAAGCCCAGGTCCCAGAGCAACACAGAATGCAGCCTCCCTCTAACACGCCATCTTGGATTCCTTCTCTGGAGATCGGATTTCTGGAGGAACAACAGAGCAGACAGCAGGAGCCATGTGGGATTGTGTACGCCACAAGAAAGACTGAATTTTAGTGTGAGATAGCGGTGATCTGTGGCATAGTTTTAAGCCAATGAGGTCATGATCTTGTTTGCACATGGCAAAGATCACATTGCTCCACCTGGCTGAGTGGAGGAGCAGATTATGGTGACGGATGGCATATTGGCAAACCTCTAAGCATTTCCCTGTTTTATAATCCTTTCCTTCCTAATCCAGTGCTTGAGGCTCTACTAGAAAGACAATGAAAGCTGCCGAGCAAAGGCACCTCAAAGGGAATGGGCTAGCAATGGGGAAGATGCTAGCAGATCAATCCCTGATTGCCACACCTATTCCTCTGTCCATCTTGAGAGGCTCCTGATGAATTCTTAACTCCGCTAGAGTTCTCGAGTTAAGGTTTAGGCTTCCTACATTCCCCCGGGTCATATGATCAGTCAAGTTTTTTCATAGAGCAAAATAACCCAACATTCACAAAACATTAGCACTCCTAAAAAAAAAAAAAAAAAAAAGAAAGAAAGAAAGTAAAAAAGAAAAACAGACCAAATGGACCATACTATCAGAGGCCAAAGTAAAGGCCCATATAGACTAAGAACTTAAGGTATGTGGTTATGTGGTTAATGCATATCCTCAGAATGATCAGTAAGAATTTTTTAAACCTGACGCTCAAACAAGCTGCTATAGAAAAGAATCGATGAGAAATATTGACCATGATTTAAAAAAAAATAAAGTCCCAGATCTGATCTAAGAACTACTTTACATAATGTTAATAAAATTTTCCTTCTGGGAAAAAATTAGCATTTTCCACAAAATGCTTAATCAATTTTCTTACGAACTTCAATGAAATTAAACTAGTGATTTATCCTCACTTGATATGGAAAAGAAGAATTTCTCAAACTCCGACAACATTTTGGACCTTTAGATGAATGTGCCAAAAAAAGGGTGATTTTTGCTGTTTTAAGCCATGAAGTTTTGGGATGGTTTGCTATGCAGCATCTCAGAATGGGGAGGAAACCAGGATGATGAAAACATCTTGGAGGTTGTAAATTCAGAGATAATTGTTTTATCTTCCTCCTGGAGATATTTGCTTACATTCCAAAAGGTAAGACCCATTGAATGCATCTTTTCTTGACATTTCCTTTTTTTATTGTTTTTCTTTTTTCTTTTTTTGTACCAGGGATTGAACTCAGGGGCACTCGACCACTGGGCCACTCACGATCCTCCTGTCTCAGCCTCCCAAGTGCTGGGATTACAGGCATGTGCCACCGAGCCCGACTGATATTTCCTGTTTTGTTTTTGTTTGTTTGTTTGTTTTTGTTTTTTACATTAGGGAACAAATGTTTCTCTCAGAGAGAAGAAGGAAAAGCTGTCCTTTCCTATACAAATCCCAAAATTCATATTTTAGGGGTCCTTACCTGTAGTAGAGACCCTAGTATGTGCAACATGATATCAGACTCTCATCACATCACCCTGTGGGGAAGAATTTGGGGCAAAAGGAAACTAATGTGATTATTGCTGGGAATAAATAGTAATAATCTGCCACTGCAGGAGAAAGCATACATCTTCCTCTGGAGTTAGCATAAATAAATATAAAATACTGAAAACATATCAATAATCAATAGTAAATATGGCAGAAATCAGTTCTAATGTAATGGCACTATAACAGAAGTTACAATCCATATGAAAGAGAAAACCTAATAGTCATCTATGTAGCAAATCTAATATCAAACTAAATGTGGTTTTGCTCTCTATAATGGCATTTTCTTTGAACATTTGGGTTGTTACAAAACGAAAATGTCACTCTCGTGCAGAGTGGAGTTATTATCATTTTTTAGTCAAATCCTTTCACATATCCTTAATTACAGCCCATGTTCCTCCCATGGTCCCATGCTGCCAAATTCGTGTCTCACAGATACTTAGTTCTATAGGTGCTAATGTGGAAGCATGTTTAAGACACAGTGCTAAGTGATTAAAAACATGTTGCAGAGCAGTATATAAATTAAATCTTGCATCTGTTCAAATATATTTATGTATCCTCATAGAAGCACAGAATATTTCTTAAGTAACACTTTAGATTGGTTACTTCTGGGAGTAGTTCTTGGTTATCCAGTGTAAGAGGAAGGAATCTTCATTCTATGTGTTTTTGTACCATTATATTTTTACCATTTTCATAATATATTACTTTCATAATATATTTCATTATATTTTTACCATTTTCATAATATATTACTTTCATAATATATGCATTGGAAATTATTTAAGAAGAAATACTGGCCATAAATTCTAGTAGTATTAGAAGCAGCAGTAGTAGTCATATTATTACAAATATCAAGCCTAGGAAAAATTATAATAAGAATAATTAAAAAGCCTTGGTAGCTTTCTTCCCTTTTTCTTAAGAGCTTTGAAGACATCTGTTACTTCTCTAGCTCCTAGCAGGAATACTCTGTCTCTTCAAGTTTGGGCCACAGAACTAAATTTTCCTGGCCATAAAATATCCTCTCCCTTCAGTCCTGCCACCCCTGAGTCTGTCTGAGCCCCTCAAAAGCAGAAGATCAAACTATTATTTAAATCAACCATAGCATCTGGGAAATGTATTTCTTCCAATGCTTCATATTGCCTTTGAGGAATTATCTGTTTCTCAGCAATATGGACTTCATTCATTCTAGAAGTTGGGTAAAGTGAGGGTTCGGTGAGAGTGGGGAATGTGGGGTGGATCATGTGGGACCTCACCCCCTCAGAGACATGGTGTGTTGTATTGAATGTCCCGGCATTTATTTACAGTGCCTACTTATGGACTTTCTGCAACATCATCAAGATACCCACTTACATACAGCTCATCTCTGAAGTCTCTACCCAGATTGTCTTCACCAGCCTGCATTCAAATGAGGAATCTAAAGTCCTTGCTTTCCCTGCAGCCATACTTCTCCTTTTATATACTAGAAAGGATACATGTTGTACCAAGTGTAACCTTTACCTGCAGGTTCTGGGCAGCTATTTGATTTTCTGTTCAAGGCGAGCAACGTAACCCTGGCAACCAGACACCATGGTGCAGATGGCAAATCTAATATCCAAAGGCTGTTTGACAGAGACACATGGTAGCATTGTAGGCAGAAACACCTCTTTTCTATTTTCAATAGGACTCAAAATTGAGCCCAGTTCTACAAAGCTGAATCGTCCTTTCCTGGAGGAACAATAGGGCTACCAGTGGTTTGTCAGGTTTACTAGCTCTTCCCCTTCCAATCCCTAATTCAGCTGGACTTCAATATTCAATGCCTGCCGAAGTCATAGAATCCAGAGAGTCAGTATCCAAAATACTAAGGATAACATACCATGGTCCCCACAAATGGGAACACAGAGCTGCAGGTTAGTTAGCCAACTGTGCCATGCTCTGCAATGAAATGACTTTCCCTCCTTCATCAGACCTACGCTCATGGAACTTAGAAATTTAGCCCAGTATTGAGGAGAGTTGGAATGAAGTATTGGTGTCACACTAGCTATGTGAATGTGAAATACATTTCCCAGATCCTATGGTTGATTTAAATTAAATTTAAAATGGGTTAGCTAACTGTTTTTCTTTCTTCACAACTTTTTCTCTTGATGTCTAGAAACCTCTTCCTCAAATCATTTTTTCCCAGGTTTCAGTTTCTACTTCTCATTACATCACCACACCATCCCATGTGATTCTCTCTGGTTTCCATTCTAGATACACTCCATGTGTGCATGTGTGTGTGCAGAAACACACACACACACACACACACACACACACACACACACACACACCTGTCATCATCTCGAGAACCGTTAGCTAGGTGGCCCTATGGCTTTTCACAGCATAACCTAAACCTCTGAAGAAAAGAAGTAACAGTTTATGAAGTGCCTGCAGTGATGGCCACTTTGTGTTTTGTTGTTGTTGTTAGTATTTTGTAGACTTTATTTCATTTACTTTTTTATTTGTTTTAATTAGTTATACATAATATAGAATGAATTTATGTACTTTGTTATACATAGATGGGATATAATTTCTCATTTTTCTGAGTGTACATGTTGCAGAATCATATTGGTCATGCAGTCACATATATATAAAGTAATAATGTCTGTTTCATTTTACCATCTTTCCCATCCCTACACCCCCTCCTCTCCCCTCCTATCACTTCCCTCTACCTAATCTAAGGTAACACTATTCTTCTCCAGTGTCCCCTGCCTTATTGTGAATTAGCATCCTCCTATTAGAGAGAGCATTCAGCCTTTGGTTTTGGGGGATTGGCTCATTTCGCTTAGCATGATATTCTCCAACTCCATCCATTTACTGTCAAATGCCATGATTTCATTCTTCTTTAACATGGTATGTTATCCTTAGTATTTTGGATACTGACTCTCTGGATTCTATGACTTGGGCAGGAATTGAATATTGAAGTCCAGCTGAATTAGGGATTTTAAAAAGAAGGGTATTTTATATTAATTCAGCATATTTAACATATTTAGTAATATTCCACTGAGTATATATACCACATTTTCTTTATCCATTTATTCACAATGAATAAACTATGGCACTTTGCTTTTACCCCATTTCGTCTTCCTGATTTTTAAATCTAGGCCTCAATATTGCCTTTGCTAGCAATGGGGATATACTAAAACTTTCTTAGCAACATTCAAGGTAGACGTGGGATCTCACCTTGGCTTACCCGATTTCATAGCCCTGACGCCTTCTGACAGTTTGTTTAGTTTGAATAAACAGGGGTCTCTCCTTCACTGGTTCACAGAGTGCATGTTGGCTCAAAGAAAATTCTCTTTCAGAAGCACTTGGGGTTATTCTTGTTTCTTGTTCAGTTCAAAGTACCCTTTTATCCCATGGGCCTAGCACTTGGTGTACTGCTGGCCCTGTGGGCTTGGGCAAGGGAGTTGGAGCTCATTACTCTTCAGACTTGGCAGTAAGTTCTCTGTGAGCAAATTAAGAGGCTACTCTGTAAACCTGACTGCCACATAGTTCTGTGTTGGCTAGTGCTATGGAAACGGGAAACAGGGCTGGGGGGGGGGCACATTGTCATAGATTGGATGAATGAGGGAGCGTGGATCATTGAAGGGTTGCTTAGAAATAGGAGTGCATCGCTGTTCTTATTGGAAAGGGGGAAATGAAACAGTATTAAAGTCCAAACCTAAAAATGAAAGCTCTTCATTTTATCAATTTACCTTTTCTACCTCCTCTGAATTAGCCACTGTTTGTTTTGCTTTCAGAGTAAGAATTTGTTTATTTTGCTTCAGGGTGAGTAGCAAAAATATCAAACTGATTTCTCTCATTTTGCAGAAAAGCAAATTAAAGCCACAAAGAAAAACAACCTGTTTACAAAATGAATGTCTTTTTTTAGACCGTATCCTTATACTCTGAACAAATTTTTATATTTGGGAAGGATTGTTCTGACTCCCTTATATTCCTTTTCATAGTGGAGTAAATATATCATTTTCTTTGTGAAAAACAATATGTATTTACTATACATACTTTTTTAAATGGAAAAATAAAATGAGAAATCCATCATGCCCCTACTGACTACACTTGATATTTTGTTTTGTTTTGCCCCCTAATTTGCGAGCATTTTTAAATATAGTATTTGTATTTGAGCTATAAATATAATCACTTGAATTTTTTCCATGAATCCTAAGCACATTCCAACTTTTTTTACAGCCTTGGTAAACAAAAAAGAAGGGTATTTTATATTAATTCAGCATATTTAGCAGTTTTCCAAAACTTTTAAAACTTTTTATTTAGGTAAGATTTATATAGGCAAGCTTGGTGGCAGCTCAGGAGGCTGAGGCATGAGGATCACAAGTTTGAGGCCAGCCTCAGCAACTCAGAGAGGCCCTAAGCAACTTAATGAGACCATGCCTCAAAATAAAAGATAGAAAGGGCTGGAGATGTGTCTCAGTGCTTAAGTGATCCTGGGTTCAATCCCAAGTAACTAACACACACGATCTACGTATACAAAAAGTCACCCTATTTAATATGCAGTGCTATGAGTTTTGAAAAAAAACATAATCATCAGTCAAAACAGAACAGTTTGATCACACACACAAAAGTTCTTTGTGCCCCTCTGCAGCCAACCTTTCCCTACTCCAGTTCCTTGGAAACCACTGTTGGTTTTTTTTTTTATTTTTTTTATTCAAAGTTGTTGTATTTACAATAGTAGTATGCATTATAATTCATAATAAACATATAGAGCATCTTTTTACAAAACACTGTTTGTATACAATTTATATTCGTACCATTCAAATCTTCAATCATGCATTTAGGATAATGACATCCATCTTATTCAACCACCTTTTCTTTCTTCCCCTCCCTCCCCCCTTGTTCCCTTCCTTCCCCTCCCTCCCCTTTGACTTTTCTAGCATTCCTCTAATCCTCCTATGTACCCCGACCCAACACCACTGTGGATCAGCCTCCTTATATCAGAGAAAACATTCAGTATTTGGATTTTTGAGATTGACTAACTTCACTTAGCATTATATTCTCCAACTTCATCCATTTACCTGTGAATGCCATTATTTTATTTTCTTTTATTGCTGAGTAAAATTCCATTGTGTATATGTACCACATTTTCTTTATCCGTTCATCAACTGAGGAACATCTAGGTTGGCTCCACAATCTAGCTATTGTTAATTGTGCTGCTATAAACATTGAAGTGGCTGTATCACTGTAATATGCTGTTTTTAAGTCCTTTGGGAATAGACCCAGGAGTGAGATGGCTGGGTCATAGGGTGGTTCCATTCCCAGATTTCCAAGAAACCACTGGTTTGTATTCTATCCCTACAATTTTGCTATTTCCCAAACGTCATGGAAAGGGAATCTTTGTGCGTGGCTTTTCAAGTCTGGCTGCTATCACCTAGCTTAATGAATTTCAAATGCATCCTTGTTGTTTAGATGCTTTGAGTGGAACTGTGGAGGAGACAGCTACATGCATGAATCAATTTGAAGAGAGAAATTGGGGCTAGAGATCTAAGTGTGGATATCACTCAGTGGGGATCAAACCCAGGGGCACTTTACCACTGAGCTACATTCCCAGTCCTTTCTTATTATGAATCTCAAAATAAGTTGCCCAGGGGCCTCAAACTTGTGATCCTTCTGACTCAGCCTCCCAAGTTGCTGAGATTATAGCCATGCACTGCCATACCTGGCAGGTCAGAGAAATTTTCTAAGAAGTTAGGAGCTGGCCAGATGAAAAAGCTGAGAAGAATGATTTGAAAAGGAGCAATTCTGAAGTTAGGAGAGGTCATCATCTTTAGGGAGTATCAGTTCATCCAAAAAGGCTGGAGCTTAGAGCATGTGGTGGAAACATGGTGAAAGATGATGTTGGAGCTGTCGGAAGAGCAAAGGTCACAAGAACCCCAAATGCAATAATACAAGATGTTAAATTAAAATTTTGGTTTTAACACCTACAGATATTACAGTTTTTAGAAAACTATTACCACTTTCAGGTGCTTCATATCTTTGCCAGTGTTTGTATAATGAAGTGTCTGACTTCATTTTTTGATGTTTGCTAACTGAAGGGCAAAAATCACACAGGAGACAACCACGCAGCCAAGAGATTTATTCACCAGCCTTTATGGCTGGTCAGAGGTAGAAGAAATACAGGGAGAGAGGAGTCAGGGAGAGGGGAGTGTGCAAGCTCTGATGGGAGAGGGGAGTCAGGGAGAAGGGAGCGTGCGAGCTCTGAACGGAAGGTGGGTGCCTGATCGTGCCGGCTGTGGTCTCTGGAGCTGTCAGCTAAGGCAGCTGCCATCAGGCTGGAACAGACGGTGAGTCTGTCTGTCACAGTGGCTGCCTCCTCTCAGCAGGGATGAGCTGTTGTCTCTGAGCTCCAGGCAGGCAGGAGCTTTAAGTAGGGATTTCTGGTGGTGGTGGTGGTGGGGTGTACCAGAGCAAACTTTTAACGCTGTTGCCTCTTTGCCCAGGGAACAGAGCGACCTTTAAGCCAGTTGGCTCCTGCCTGGGGAACAGAGCAACCTTTAAGCCGATTGGCTCCTGCCCAGGGAAAATGAAACCAGGTTGCTTCTCATGGAAATTTCCATGGGGGAGGTGGCCCATCGGCCCAAGCCCATCTATCACTAACAACATTCAAGTCTCACTCTTCTCTCTCCTCCCCTTGTGCTCCTCATCTCGGTGTGCTGGTAAGAAAAACTGGGTGCTTCCTCCTTTTGTACAAGTGATAAGTTCAAACCATATATGGGAACTTTCGTCCAGGCCCTATCCTGTAACCATGATTAAAAACAAAACGAAAAACATCCTGTCTCTTTTCCTTGATATCTTGAGCTGTTTCGGACCTGCTGCCTCTGTTGGCTTTCATCCTATTTGTACTCTTTGGGTGTGTGTGTTGTTACCATCAGTCTCAACATCTGAAGCAAATTTGTTTCTACAGAATGGCTACAACCATTTTTACATTTTATATTCATAGAAAACATATTTTGTGTGTTGCATTTAAACTTTCATATATATTTTATTTTTTGATTTTTCATACTTTATAAACATTTTGATATATTTTTATATTTTAATTTTAGTCATGTTGCAAGGTATGTAGTTGTATCTCAGTGCAGTTTTAATTAGTATTTCCCTGAGGACTAAAATTGAGCACTTTTTCCTTGTGAGTCAGACATATGGTTATCCTCTTTCAAGAAATTTCTACTGTATTGTGACTATTCTTTTATTAGATTATCTATCTGTCTTTTCCTTTGGGGTTATATTCTGGATATTCTGTATAGGGTAGTTACTAACTTATGTATATTAAATATATATTTTTATAGAACAGCTTGCCTTTTACTCTCTTATTGGTGGTTTTAATAAGCAGAAACTCCTAGTTTTAATTAGTTCTATTCATCAGCCTTTTACTGTAGGATGATACTGTATGTAGTCTGCTTATAAAAGCTGTTTCTATCCCAACTTCATGCATGTATTCTGCTAGTTGTTTTCTGGAAACATTGTGGCTCATTCTTTTACACTTAGATCCATGTGTGGTGTGAGTGGTGGATAGATTTGTGTTTAGTGTAAGTTACAGGCTTGGGTTCTTTTTTTTTTTTTTTTTTTTTTTTTTTCCTGTATGAGTATCCAGTCAACCCAGTATTGTTTTTTGTTGTTGCTGCTTGTTTTTGCTGCTACCTACCCATCTATCCATCTATCCTGAGAAGATGGTCATTGTCCACAGCTCTGCAGTGCCACCTGTGTCAAAGTCAAGGGTCTCCATTTAGATGCAATACATGTTTGGTTGTATTCCCCTAAAATTCACACGTTAAAACCCCATACCCACAGTGACAGTATTAGTATATAGGGTTTGGGAGGTGATTAGGTCATGAGACAGAGCAGCCCTCGTGAATGGACTAGTCACCTTATAAAAGAGACCCCAGAGAGATCACCCATCCCAAGCAATGTGAGGGCCACAGAAGCCATTAATTGCATTTTACCCCTCTATCCTTATTGTTATGGTTGCCACACATTTATATCTGTATTTAAATAAATCATTATTATCATTTAATTATTAGGGTTTTTTTTTTGGGGGGGGGGGGGTTACCAAGGATTGAACTCAGAGGCACTGAACCACTAAGCCACATCCTCAGCCCTATTTTGTATTTTATTTAGAGACAGGGTCTCACTGAGTTGCTTAGCACCTCACTTTTGCTGAAGCTGGCTTTGAACTCATGATCCTCCTGCCTCAGACTCCCAAGCTGCTGGGATTACAGGTGTGCACCACCATGCCTGGCTCATTATTATTGTTTTTAGAGGCAAAATTCATTTAGATTTACTGATATTTTGAACATTTTTGTTGTTCGTCTTTCCTTCTTGAAACTCCAAGCTTTCCCTTTTCTTCTTTAAAGAATACATTTTATTTTATAAGTTAGTGTAGGTTTACTGACAACAAATTCTCTCTGCTTTTCTTTATACCACAGTGTACCTGACTGCATCTTCATTGTTGAAGAATATTTTAGCTGAATGTTGACTTCTAAATTGACAGTTCTGTTCTTCCAGCACCTTGAAAATATCATTCTACTGATTTCTGGGTGTGCTTTAACAACTATAGTTCATCCAAAATGCAAGGTAAGGCATCCAGAATAGGAATATAAGGGTTCAGAAGTCAAGGAGAAGTCTTGGGTGAACATAAAATTGTGGGCATAATTAGAGTTTTGCACCACATAACAATGTTTTAGTCAATAGTGGATCATATATACAACAGTGATCCCTTAAGATTATGTCAACCAGTGACATTGTAGCCATCTAGCTTGTGTTAAGTGTACTCTATGATGTTTACACTATGATGATGTTGCCTGATGATACAGTTCTCACAATGTATCCACATCACTGTGATGCATGACTATATTTTAATTATCCATCTACCAACCTACCTAGCCATCTATCCATGATGAGAGGTGGTGGGCAGGGTGTTATTAAGAGAGACCACGGTTTGGGAAGGACAGAAAATAACATTTTGGGTCTCAGCTCAATACTCCTACTTCTTAACTGGATCTGAACCAAACAGGGTTGGAGATATGGATTGAGGGCTGTCTCTGAGCCATCCAGAAATTGGTGTTCTAATGTGAGTGTTTCTAAGACGCCTCCACACTCACCGTGGAGAAATGGAGACAGATGTCTCCTCTCACCTCCCTAGCCTTCTATTCTATTAGTCTCGTGGGACAAGGGGGCTTTAGCGTGATAAAGACAGAAGTTTTTCCTAGGGTTTAGGTATGGGTTCTGTGGTAGGCAGAAAAGGGCAGAACAAACTTTCCTGGGTAGGAAGCCAAGTTATTGAAGAGATTGATTTCCATTTACATGATATTGCCTTCCTGTGTTCTGTTCTTATCACCTGCAGTTCTAAGACCTTTGGGGAGAGCCCTCCAGGGATGACTGGGCCCCATGTCTCAATGGGCCGCCATCCATCAAAGTCTTCTCCACTTGCACGTGGAACTGCTAAAAGCACTCTGCCACTGCTTTCACTCCTTTGTTTTGTTGTTCGTCTTTCCTTCTTGAAACTCCAAGCTTTCCCTTTTCTTCTTTAAAGAATACATTTTATTTTATATGTTAGTGTAATTATTTGACCAAGTAATCTCATTTCTAAAATAATCTCATTTCTAGAAATCTTTTCCAAAATACACTGGCAAAAAAAAAAAAAAAAAAAAAAAAAAAAAAAGAATTAACTTAGTAGTAGCAGTATTGATTGCAAAACCTTTGACTAGAGAGACTATTACTACTGACTTTGTGTGCAGAGATGAAAGCATATTTGAGTTACTCAAGAAAGAGCAGCAGTTACTATTGTTGGGCAAGATTAGAGAACAGGAATGTTTTGAAAAGAGGCTACCTGGAAGGAAGGTAAAGACAAAAGTATAAAGCTTAAAAAGGCTACTGAAATTCTTCCTTTTCCTTCTCTAACGCCTTGAAGGTCCTCTTTGGAATGCCCTGATATTGCTTAGCAGCCAACTTTGCTTTTTTTTTTTAACAGCCATATTGATTTTTCCTTCCCTTTACCAGAAAAATCCTCCAGGCTCTGTTGACAGAGCAAAGCACTCGCTCAGCTTCTTTCAGGCTCTCTATAGATGTGGTGCACAGCATCAGTGCTTCATGCCTTGGTGTGGAAAAAAATCAACTCAGGAATACTGCAGGATACTTGTCCCTTCCTGGCCAACATGTGCAAGTCAGGGACAGTTGGAACTGACTCCATCAGGTCCTGGAGAGATCTGTAGGCTCTTTCTAGCATGCTTGAAATTGGGAGTCCAGTGGAATTCCAGAGTTCAGGTTCATGTGTCTTTGCCCTTCAGACCCGTGTCGTTTCCCACACTCACTCTGGCTGGTGAGGGCAGGTGGCTGCTGCCAGCTCCTGCTGAGACAGTGCCCAGGAATCCAGATGCTGAGCCCTCACCTTCAGTGTGTGACTCAGCCAGGTGGGAAGGTGGCCCAGTGACAGTGTAAGGACTAACCCTGGTGATTCAGCCTGATGCCTCCTCCCTTTTCATGTTTACTAGAAATACCTGGCCATTGAATAATATCCTGCTGGGGGTGACACAGAGAAAGAAATTGCCCTCCAGTGCCCTCACAGTCCCAAAGGGTTCTCTCCAGAACAGATCGGCATGGTGGGTCTTCAACTCCATGAAAGAGGAGAGGAGATAGGAGACAAAACAATGCAGGAAAGCAAAGTGTATGGTGGAAAATACCCCAAGTAGGGAAGGGAAGGATCTCTTATCTGAACACCTTTCCTCGCCTTCCTCTCCAGAAGTGTGGGATTAGGAAAAAGAGAAAGTTCTTCAGGACTCACAAGAAACTTTTGGTTTTTATTCACCTGAATTCTTTTTGGCTTGATATTTTGAAATACAACATAGGTATGCAAGACAACGATCTGTCATAAATTAAATACCCATGTAATCATCACAAATGTCAAGAAAACAGAACAGTGTGTACATGCTAGAAGCCTCCTTGCTTTCTCTTCTAGTCCCTACCCATCACTCCTGCTCAAAGTTACTCTCTACACTGACTTGTGTGCTAACTTATCCCTGTGTCTCTCTTTAGACCACCTAAGCACTCTTCTCTGAAAAGTACAGTTCAGTTTTGTCTGCCTCCTGGTAGGGAGAAGGCTTTAAACAAATAGAATGTAAGTATCCTCTTGTCTCCAGCTTCTTCGGTTCAAGATAAAATGTTTATGAGATTCATCATGTGTTTGCCTGTAGCTGTTTTTCATTGTTTCATTGATCTACCATATATAGATAAATGAATAGACCATGAAGTACTTACCCATTTTACTGTTAATGGACATTTTAGGTTTTTTTTTTTTTTTTAACAGTTTTTGTCTACTACGAATAGTGCTGTAATGGACATTGATATTTGTGAATGATCACATGGCACACCTCTTGGGGGTTTATACTTAAGAATGAAATTACTGGATCCTAAATTATGTGCATCTTTAAATTTTATAGATAATTTCAAACTACATTACAAATTAAATGAGATTTCTTATTATTCCACTTTTTTTTGTTGTGTTGTTGTAGGTAGACATAATACCTTTATTTTATTTATGTGATGCTGAGGATTGAACCCAGGGCCTCACACATGTGAGACGAGTGCTCTACTGCTGACCCATAGCCCCAGCCCTATATTCCACATCTTTTGCTATTGTCATTCTTTCTGCTTTGGCCATTCTGGTACATTTTTTTTTTTTAATACCAGGGATTGAACCCAGGGACACTCAACCACTGAGCCAAATCCCCAGCCCTTTTTGATTTTATTTTGAAATAGGGTCTTGCTAAGTTGCTGAGACTGGCTTTGAATTTATCATCGTCCTGCCTTAATCTCCCAAGCCTCTGGGATTACAGGTGTGCCCCATTGTGCCCAGCTTGACACATTAATTTTTGTTAACAAGTATTTCCCTAATTATTGATGAAAATAAACACATTTTGACTTCTTTGTTGGGCATTTTATTCTATTTTTTCTAAAATATCTGTTGAAGTGTCTTGCCCATTTGTTGTTGTTGTTGTTTTGTCTGCCTTTTTATGATTTGTGAAGAGTTTTTAATAGGTTGGATAGGAGCAGGCTGTTAGTCCCACATATTGCAAAAGTCTGTCTTCTCTGTGTCTTGACTTTTTAACCTTTTTTATTTTACATTCTCATTTATCTTCTATAATTTCATCATCATTTTTCAAAGTTAATTTCTTCTTTAATTAATGCTTCTGCAATTCATCTCTTTTAATTTATATTGAGCTCCACTTTTAATTTATCTCAATAATTGTGTACTTTTTAATTTAAATATCTTGTCATCTTAGTTGCATTACAAGGGATTTTATATGCTTATGTCATTATGAATTATATTTTACATTTTTATGTTATAACAATTGATTTTTGCTTATTTAATGTTATCTTTTGATGAATAGATGTTTTCAAACTTAATGTATAATTTATTAAGAGTCTACACATTACTATTAGTTCTTTTGGTATTCTATTTATTCAGAGATTTTTCCTTTCTCTGAGGTCATAAAATTATCTTCTCTTATCCTCTAAAAATTTACTGATTCATGTTTTACAGTTAGATCTATAAATCTCCTTGAATTAATTTTTTCTTTAGAGCATTATAGTTATACATGGTAGTTGGATTCATTTTGACAAAATCATACATGCATGAAATTTGATTGCAATCCCTATTCCTCCCACCTTTCCTTCTCCTTTCCCTCCTGCATCCTCCTTCTTCTACTCTACTGATTTTCCTTTCTCTCATTTATTTATTTTTCATTAGTACTTTCTTTTTTTTATTTGTTGTTTTTAGATATAAATGACAGTAGTGTGTATTCTGGCATATTATACATACATGGGATGCAACCCATTACAATTTTGACCCCATTCTCGCGGTTGAACATGATGTGGAATTACACTGGTCATGTATTCCTATATAAGCATAGGAAAGTTATATCTGATTCATTCTGACAAAGTTCATTGGTACTTTCAAAGTATGAAATTCCCTGTGATATATTTATATATGCATATGACCTGATTTTGTTAGATTCATTCCATATTTCTGCCCCTTCCCATCCCTCCTGCCTCCCTCTCAATCTTCTTCTACTCTACTGATCTTCCCTATATCTTTATGATATCTGATCTTCCCTACCTTCTTCTTTATTTTGCTCTAGTTTCCATAATATGAAAGAAAACATCTGACCCTTGATTTTCTGAGTCTGGCTTATTTTACTTAGCATAATATTCTCCATATTCATTCTTTTACCATCAAATGCTGTTATTTCATTCTTTATGGCTGAGTAAAACTCCATTGTGCATATACACTATATTTTCTTGATCCATTCATCTATTGATGGGCATCTGAGCTGATTTATAATTTGGTTCTTGTGAATCGTGTTACTATAAACATTGAAGTGGCTGTATTGCTATAGTATGCTGATTTTAGTTTTCTTGAATAAACACCAAGGAGTGGGATTGCTGGGTCATATGATGTTTCTATTCCTATTTTTATAAGGAATCTCCATACTGCTTTCATAGAATTAATGTTATTGCAACCAAGTTCATATATTGTATATAATTTTTAAAAAGATTACTATTTGTTCCACTGTTCTGCAGTGACCCTACTGTCATGAAGCAAGTATCCACATGTATGTGGGTTTATTTCCCAGTTACCTGTTTGCTTCATTGCTCTATTTGTCTACTTTTGTATAAACAATGCTTTGTATCAGCTCAATAATAAATGTTGATACCTTCTAAAGTAAATTTTCCCAAGTTGTTTTTTTCCAGACTGTCCTATTTTTGGTCCTTTCTACTTTTATATAAATTTTAAGATTACCTTGTCATTTTCCACAAAATATTTTTATTGAAATTGTATTGCATTATAGATTAGTAAACCTGATATTTCACAATATTGAATCTCTCAGTTCATGAGCATGGGTTATACTTTCATTTATTTAATGCTTCTTCTGGTTATTTCAATAATAATGTATTATTTTCCACAGAGACTCCTTGCCTATCTCTTGTCATATTTATTGCTATGCATTTTGTGTTTTTGTATCATTATGATGGTTTCTGGAACACAGGTAAACAGTTGAGTTTTGCTTATTAATGTTTGTTCAATAAAGTTTTCAAACTGTGATGGCTTTTGGCTATATCCGTTTGGCTAGGTTGAATTAACCTAATAACTAGGTTAGCTATTCAAACACTAATCTTGGTGATGTGAAGGGATTTTGTGTATGTGTTTACAGTTCTTGATTAATTGGCTTTAAGTTAACCAAAAGGAAAATGATCCTGTCTAAGCGAGATCAGGGGAACCCTTTAAAAGGTGGGCTAAGACCCTCCCTGAGTTCAGAGAGAGTCTCCTGTCTGCCTTAAAGAAGAAATAATCCGGGATGGGGTTGTGGCTCAGCGGTAGAGCACTCACCTAGCACGTGCGAGGCCCTGGGTTCGATCCTCAGCACCATATAAAAATAAATAAATAAAATAAATTTGTATTTAAAACATAAATTAAAGAAGAAGAAGAAGGGGGAGGAGGAGGAGGAGGAGGAAGAAGAAGAAATAATCTGCTGTTTCCTCCTATGGCTATAAGGAAATTAATTCTGCTGACTGAGCATAGAAGAGGACTTTGGAGGAGACCACAGGACCAGCTGGCACCTTACATGCAGCCTTATGAGAAGCCCAGGACCCATCTGAGCTGTGCCTGGACTCTGGTCCCAGAGAAATTGTGGGGTAATAAATATAGGTTATTTAAAGTTTCTAGGTTTGAGTTCATTTGTTATAGAGAAATAGGAAACTAACATGGATTTTGGATTCCTAAAATCCTAGAGATTTTTACATAAATTATATTACCAGTGAATAATATCAGTTTTAGTCAATCAGATCCAATCTCCATAATTTTTCCATGTCCTCCAGCCCTGATTAGGATCTCCAAAACAATGTTGAATAAAAGCAGTGAAGTGAGCATCCTTGACTTGTTTCTGCTCTCAATAACAAAGCTTTTACTACTTAATCCTCAATTGTTTTGTTTGCTCAAAGTATTTTGTAGATATCTTTTATATAATTAAGGAACTTTTATATTATTCATAGGTTTCAAAATACTATTATAAGAATGGATGTTAAAATATATTAAAGATGCTTCTGAATCTGCTGAATGGAAATACGATTTTTTTCTGGTTTATTTTATTAATTTGGAGGATTCCATTATTTGAATTTCAAACATTAAGTTAACCATTGATACCTGGAATAAAACCACTTAGTCAATATGTGTTACTATTTTGAAATATTGCTGGACTCAGTTTTCAAATATTTAGGGTATTTGCATCTTTATTGAGGAATAAGTTTTATCTATAAATTTTCTTTTTTATAATATCTGCATCAGAGTTTGGTATCAAGGTTATGATGGGTCATAAAATGAGTAGGGTTCATATTTCTAGAACTTCACCAGCCCCTGAGTCTCGGCCCAGTCATTCTTCATTATCTCACTAGCTCTTCTGTATTTTAAACCTGTTTCCTTTATTTGGTTATTCTAATTGTTCTCAAATGAGGGATCTAAATTACTCCCTCTTCCATGATCAGAATTGCTAATTATTTAATCTTCATTCATTACTTAAACATATATTCATTTGGCCTGCCCTCTGTGCTTGCCCTTGAGTCAATAGTCTATGGTAAAGGAAAAAAAGAAACCATCAATTTTAGTCTAGTGCCATGCAAAAATGGGAAACAACATTGCAATGTTCTAGAGATGAGAAGGGAGTTCCGTATTTGGAGCACTGCCCTAATTACTGGTGACAGGAGAAGAGGGTCTAAATGGAGAAGAAACTGGGTCCCAACTGTGAAGGGCTTTGCTGCCATACAGTTTCATCTGGACTTCATTTTTAAGGTGACAAAGAGCCTGTGTGACTTCTGAGCTTCAGAGCAACAAAGTACATTCATTTATTAGCTATCTCATTCTGTTCATGGTGTGGAGAATAGACTGGAGCGGAGGTGAACTTCTGGAATACTGTTTTAGTGGTTGAGAAAGAGATAATGGTACCATTCCATTCTCTTGGGTAATGATGGAAGATTAGATCAATGTGCACTCTGTGTACAGTTTGGATCTAGAATGTCCCTCAAACATCCAAGAGGTAAAGGTTTGGTCCTACTAGAAGGTGTTAGAAGCTTTAAGAGGTAGGACCTAGAAGGAGGTCTTCAGGACATTGGGGGATGCTCTTCAAGGGGATAGTGGAACCCCAGTCCTGTCCTTTCCACTCTTTCATGTCCCAGTCGTGAGGTGAGTGGTTTTGCTCCACCATACACTCCCACCATGATGTGCTGCCACACCACAGGCCCAAAGCAACAAGGCCAACTGATCATGGACTGAAACCTCTAAACCTGTGAGACAAAATAAACCTTTTTATCAGTTGATTAACTCCAGTGTTTGTTATAGTAACTGAAAGCTAACATACTATGGTTTGGGGTACTTAAGAAACACAAATTGATGTGCATAAAGGTGAGGGTAACCAACAGTAGTAAGAAATAAAGCAGCTTACTGATTCCAGAATATACAGTTAGACAAGGGGTAGGGGCAGGTGGACAAAGTCAGCCCTATTCTTTCTGTTACAAGAGTTGGATTTTGCCGGAGACTAGTCCAAGCTAAAAATAAGCAACATGCATATTGGCTTTTGTTACGAGCATGGGATTGAATAGTTGCCAGATCTGGCTTCCTGCTCTCTGGACACAGAGACCCTAGATCAAAAATAAGTTTTGTTTTACATTCCAAACATACTGAGTTCTGGCATCATTCAGGGCCCTCAGCATCAGCCCCCACCATCTGGTAAAACACCACCAACAATAAATACAATGGCAAAAAGCTGGCCACCAGCCAACCCTGGGCCAACCAGCTAAAACTCCATTTGTCATAAATGAATAGCTTTTAATTAACTCATCCAATTATCTACTAATCAATCAATGATATTTTGACTGAATAACAATTCACTGTAAACTCTTGGGCAAATAAACTGGAATAAGATTTCTCACTGCATGATTTCCCCACAAGACAGATTTCCCTGGACAGGAAATCATAAGCATAAAGTACTATAAAACATTATATTTTATGGATAAGAGGATGCCACCCATTCTTATGTAAAATGTAAAGACAGAAAAATGTAAAAGACAAGGCCAAGAAGGGCAGGAATAATGCTGATGAAGAATTAACCTTCAAAAAAATACTTAAAAATTAAGCAAATTGTGCTTTGAGTGAAATAATTTAGGAAAATTAATTTTCAGAGATTTTACCTCCTTTTATCATGCCATCTTTTCTGAATCTGTTCCTTACCTGTAAAATGAAAATAATGATAATACTGACATTTTGGGGTTATGGTAAGAATTACATGAAATAATATGCAGAAATTACCAAGCACTGTTCCAAGCATGTAGAAAGTGATCAACAAATAAGTGATGGTTGATATCACTTATTGTGGTTTTGAATTAATAATAAAAAAAACTCGACAACCAAATAAAATCAGTAATGGAGAATAATTGACCATAGTGTGCCAGACATTTCTGTAAGTTCTTTGTTCAATTTCCATGCCATTGCTGTAAAAGTGACAGAATTAGCTCTGTCTGCAGGTGAGTCATGTAAGGTTGAAACAGACCCAGCACCTATTCAAATGGTCAAGGACCTGGCTTTTTGATCTAGCAACAAATCCCAGGGCAGTTTAGCATGTTGGTTAAGTCACAGCTTTGAATTCAGACAAACTTGAGTCCTTTCTGTTCCAAGACCTACTAGCTTTCTTACTTGGGTAATTTATTAACTTTCCTTATCTCAGTTTCCTTAGGCTGGTATGATTATGCCAATCAGAGAGACGTGTGAGGCTCAAGAAGATAATAGGTATGAAAAGGTTCCAGTCTGTCCACTTCCACGTGGGCTCACACACTCAGCACACTCTCAGTCCAGTGGTTTCCATTAGGGCAGGAAGACCATTGTTGCCAATAGTAGGTTCTGCGACATCTCTGTGGGTGAAAGACTGTGACTGGCCATCCAGGGGATGTTTAGAGGCGGGTTGTCTTTTCCTGATGCCATGTCCTGCCATAAAGGTGAGAAGACAATTGCTTAAACTAGGGATCAGGTTTTGTCCACGCTCTCTCCTTTCCAGCACTGCCATTTGCTCTTATCCTTGACAAAGACCAGAAGATAGAATTCATATTCCAGATGCCTTGGAAGAAGTAGGAAGCATCCCAAAACATTCCATTAGTTCTTCCTTGTTGCTCCACCTCCACCTCCTGTGGTCCTCTGAATGATCTCATGTGCCCCACCAAATGCTTCAGAAATCCCCATTAACTAGAAGTTAACAACTCGGGTGGTCAGTGACCCAGAAGTGTCATTACCACTAAAGCAGACATGTGAGCTTAATGCAAAGGCCCCTTCCCAAAACTTAAGCAATTATAATCCCTGATACTCATGAGCACATTGCTATTACTATTGATTTAAAATGCAATGAAGGTTAATTTAATCTGCATTAATTATAGATTTAAAGAAATATGGTGGACAATGTGCATTTGTCTGAGAATGAGGAAACATGAATTATAAATTACAAATCTAGTTTTCTCAAATAGATCTTCAATAAGTCACTTCAATTCTATTGGCCTTAGTTTTATCCTGTGAGAAATAAAATACTTAGAGAATGCAAGCCCAGCTTAGCTCAGTAAGAAAGGGTCTGGCGAGAAAATCTATTTGAATGGGTTTAGAAGAATAAAAGTAAAATCATTATGTTCATATCGAGAAGTACCATGATCAGAAGACGTTTCTTATTATTGTGTAAAAAAAAAAAAAAAAAAAAAAAAAAACATCAGACCAAACACTCAGAAGGGAATATAAAATTTGTTGACATAGACAGAAGCTTATGGAAGTCAATTAGCAAGAGGCAGGAGGGAACACTGTGGAACCATTTTTAGCAGGTCTAGCACAGAGGCTTCAGAAAATGATGAGTCTGAAGAGGAAGCATTTAGAAGTAGTCTCAGGGAAGGAATTATCTAGCAAAATGAAAACTGTCCGTGCCAATTAGGGATTTTAGCTTAGCATGCTGATAGGGGTACACAATATGCAGCAATGAATTCCCCTCAATACCCTCCTCCATTTGCAGTAATGATTGCTTATCAGAAAATCTAGAGTACAAGGAAAAGGAACAAAATTCAAGAAATATCAACTGACCTTATTGCATGTGATGCTATTACAATTAACAAAATCTTCTTAATTAAGCATTAATGGAAAGACCCTAATTTATTTTATTATAGAATACTGGGACTTGAAAGAATTGTGGTAATAAACATCAAGTCCAAGGAACTCTATAATGCCCCTGGAGGGATCTGTTGATGCCTTCAACAGCTGTCCCAAGAATAGGAAAAAGCCTGAGAAAACAAGTTTCTGAGGTCCCTAACATACTATCCTCCCCATTTCACACTCAAGCAGTTCTGTTTTGCATCTGATTGATACTTAGGCTTTTCTAAAATACATTGAAGCATTCAAAAATAGTATGAATAGAGATTACAGACTTTTGGAGCATAATGGCAACCATCTAAATGATCATCTATTCATACATCCTCCAAAAAAAAAAAAAACCTGCAAATCATCAAAGAAAACAAGGGAAACTATGCTTAAACTATGCTGTAGAATAATTAGGAGACACAGATGACTAATGTCATCAACTCATGTAAGTCAGGGAATAAACCTTCAGAACAGAAGGCCAGAGCCAGCTCCAGAACCCACATGCAAATGGAGCACTGGGCAGAGACTGTGAGAAAGAAGACAGCAGGAGGATGTGTTGAAACATAGCCCACCAGAAAGATGGTTCCACCCCAAGTGGAGAGAAAGGAGAGCAGCTCTAAAGCCTAGTGAGCCAGAACACTGGCTATGCATGGGATTGGGGAGGCTATGGGGACCCTGAAAGGAAGAGATCTGAAAGTGCACAAGATCATAAGCAGAAGGCACTGGGAGACAGGGCAGTGGGATGCTGTCTCTTGGAAACTTCATGGCAAATAGAAAGAAGTTAAGCATCTTTTTAAAAAAAAAAATATTTATTTATTTGCTTTAGTTGTACACAATGCCTTTATTTTTATGTGGTGCTGAGGATCGAACCTGGGTCGTGCACATGCTAGGCAAGCGCTCTACCACTGAACCACAACCCCAACCCAGAAGTTAAGCATCTTAGAAAAACAAAAGTCTCATAAAATTAGTAAACGAGCTGATCTTTTCTTTCCCTACCCCAAGAGGCCACCCATTAAAGTGTTATGATCAAAATTAATCATTATAGTTTTATAAGTTATAGATTTTTGATGAGTCATAGGTTATAGATAAGCCATAAACTACAGATTAATAGATATAAGCTAATGAGATGAAAATAACAAAGATAAAAATTAATGTTAAGATGCTTAAGTAAACTTTAGTTTTAAGATAGAAATAACAATACAGTAGCATAAGCATATAGCCTTACATAATACATAGATATAAGACTTAAGGATGTTAGTGATAAGATATAGACAAATAAAAGTTGTAAGAGTGTGTGGGGGGGGGGCCCATAGGTTAACCATAGTCATAAGATAATGTTAAGATAATATAAGTTACAAGATAAAAAATAGTTAGGAAATAGTCATATTGTGGTAGAAATTGCTATAGGCCAAGCTTAGCTATAGTGACTCCATTGCTGTTCCTGTTCCCTAAAAAGAGTTGTGTTTTGTGTACTTTGTACCCTGCAAATGTACTAAAACCTAAACTGCACATCCACCTTGGGGGGTCTCTAGTTCTGCTTAGAGGCTGTCAAGCTCCGCTTGTATCCCCAATGTGTTAAAACCTAAACTGTACACCCACCCAAGGGGGTCTTTAGTTCTGCCTGGGGACTCTCTGGACTGCTGTTTTGGCTTTTGTGACTGGCTTGCTTGCGTGTCGCTAAGAAAAGTCCCTGAGCTGTAATTTTAGTCCTTAAATTCTCAGGACTCTGGCCAGGAAGCTGCTGTTCTCCCTAAGAGCATTGGTCTCTACAGAGGGGAGGCCCTAGCCAGGTGATTGATAGGCCCTGGCCAGGTAAAAAAGCTCTCTAATTTGTTTTAATTCAGACTCTGTGTGTTTTCTGAGCAATCTCCCCATAACCAAAGAAATTGCGCTTCCACACACCAACAAAGAGTGTGGTCTCTTGAATTTAAAAAGCCAGTAAGTTATCCAAACTCCTTAGCCTTACATGTAATCTCTGATCCAGAAAAATACAAACATTTTAAAAAATGATCAGAAAACATCTGATTAGGCAACATCTATACACAGCTTTCCTAAGAAAATTTAAATGGGAATAAAAACGTTCACTTAATGATGTTTGTCTGTATATACCAGTCATGGAGCAAAGAAAAATAATTGCATAAGCTAAGCTAAATATTAATAAATAAACATTGATAATTGTGAAAATCATCTTGAATCAGAAATTTTAAACTTATCATAAAAATGGGCAAAAGACAAGAAATGTGAAATGGAAATTGACCAAACTCAAGAATGAAATGATAGAAAAATGCAAAAATCATCTCAGAAAATGAACTAAAATTATAAGGTATGCAAGAGAGGAGATTTGTACAGAACTATGAGAGGCATTGCAGAGAGTAATTAAAATAGCCATAAGGACCAAAGCAAAATAAAGACACACAAAAAATAAATAAATAAAAGAGAAATAGAAAAATGGAGCAACATTTTTAAGAAACTTAAGAGTGAGAACCAAGAACTTTATATCCAGCCAAGCTGCCCTTTGAATATCAAACTTTCAAACATACAGTGATTCCTGTACTCAGGAGTTCTCGGAGAACAATGTTCATTCAATGAAGAAATGACTGGAGAACTTTTTTGTAAAAGGACTTATGATGATTATTAAATTATTATTTATAGATCTAAGATTAAAACAAAGGCAGAACAAATAGTGGAATAATAGTATGTAAATTTCATGTTAAAAATATAATTAATACATGTAAAAATAAGAGAAGGGGGGGTAAATAAAATAATCAAATTAGTCACCACATAGGTGATAGAAATAGAAGTGTAGAATTTAAACTGAACAAACAATTTAGTGAAAGTCAATGTAAAGAATTGAAGCTAAGGACATTAGCTAAGGACGTTTTTAAAGGCTTTTGTACAAAAGTAATGACTGCAATAAAAATTCAGACTTTTGGAAATAATGAATCTGACAAAATTACACTATGTACATATATAATACATATATATGTATATACATATATCACAGTGTGTTACACCTTTATGTATATCTATAAAACACAAATCAATAATAAATAAATAAGAGTGAAAAAAATTCAAACTTTTCTAAATTCCCAAAGAAATATAAAACACAAAACAGTAGACAATGGACCACAATGAAATATAAGACAATGCATTAAGAAAATGTAGCATAAAATCCTGTGACAGAGTTGAGAACTGTCCAAATAAATCAATCTAAAAAAACTAAGGGCTGAAACTCATCTCTTAAAAGAGCACAATTTTGAGACACTCACAAGTCAAAACCATATACTCCATAGAAACTGTCATTCCTAAAATAAGACAAGTAGGCTCACCCTCAAGAGATGTGCAGTTACAAAAAGTAGTTGCACAGCATATGAAAATACCTGGGGCACAATCAGCATCAGTGGGAATCAACACCAGGTGCAGTGTGTGGAAGACAAAGGTGCCATGAAAGAGAATGGCAGGTGTCAACTGGAGAAGTTTGGCAATGGGGCCAGGAAAGGGCAGCAGATAAGCTTCCTATGTCTGTCATGAAAGCTAGACAGTCTCAGGTCAGTGTACATTCAACAGCACCAACAGCACGGGAGTCAGGAAAGGAGAGATCTTACACCCAAATAAAACACATGCATTTTTATTTAAGGGACCTAGAGAGATAATTCTCTAAGTTCCCAAGCCATTTGAGCCTTAATAGTAGGATGAAGGAAAATATACTAAAATTTGGAGGATGGACATTTCCAAAAGCAGGTCAAGACAGAGTGCTTTGGGTTACAGAGGAAAGAGAAGAAACTCATAGCCGGTGAAAGGAGTCCACAAAATTCTAATGTAGGAAGTGACATTTGAGATGAGACTTGAGGAATTGTAATGAAATTTTATTTCATATTAAAAAGGCATAGGCCTTAGAATTAGATGGATGACTCTGCATGACATATTGTATTACACTTTACAAACTATTTTGTCAATTTTTTCCAACTATGTATTGCAAGCTTTATTTCACCAGATCATTAAATATTCTTCTACATAGTCATTTGAAATGGTTTCAAATGGTACTTCATTATATTTATTATACTGCCTGGACTTTATTTATTTTATTTTCTTATTACATAATCAAATTGTTTCTATGGTTTCCTATATCGTTAACAGCATTGGAAAGGGTATCCTTGTTTCTGCATTTTTGTGAACATCCACATTCTGCAGATGCCAAAGGCAAATCTGCATAATATTGCTGAATTGTGCTCCCAAAAAAAGCTGTGCTCATTTTCACTTCCACTAAGCTGTGTGTGTAAGATGACAAGAAGAGTCCCCTCCTGCCTGGAAGCGGGCCCCATGTTTGTACAGTTATATGGCACTTTCTTGAGTGCTATCATCAAACAGGGCAATATCATTTTATCGCTTCCTGCCCAACACATATGCTTCACCGTAATTCCCAGGAGTGTTGAAGATTAAATAGAATGAGATGTGTGTTACTCCACATAGTAAGCACTTACTAAATGCTTCCCATCCCTCTAGCTTCCTTGAATTCACCTGTATTTCTTTTTGGCTTTGGTCTCTTAAGAATGAGTATTCCATTTTTACTAAGCCCTTTGTTTAAAAAGAACCATTTTATTATGCCCAGCCTTGAATTGCTTTGATTTCCAGATTTTACAAACAAGTCCACATCTGACTGATTCCTTCTTTGGCTGATTCTCGAAAACTTATCTCCTCTGATAAAATAAAGTTTCCAAGATGTCCTAAATTTAATTACAAAGGCTGGAAGATGGACTGGAGAAGAGATAAGGGAAGTTAATCAGTTAACAGCTGTGAACATAAACAACAACAAAAAAAGTATGTTGAAACATTGACCTAAATCCTGTTACAGCTGACCTACAGCCTCCATGTCCTGCTGCATGAAACTCCACTCACCCAGAAGCATGGACTGTCCTCCAGGTCCAGATCTTTCCCCCACTTCACACCATCCTGTCCTTCTTACCTATAGCCAATGTAGGTTCAAAGCAAACAGCACATGCTTTCCTTCCCCCATTTCACAAAAATACTCTTAGCTCTGGGTCTAGTAGGCATTTTCCAACTGCCACTTAGCCCTGCTGCTAGTAGTTATGAAAACTTATCTTGGGACCTAGTCCTTTCTTTTCTGATAGCACCTCACTGGCTCAATGAACCCTTTTATTTCAGAGACCCTTTGGTATCAAGAGTTTGGGTTTCTTTCCTCCTTAGCCTTTAGGCAATCCTAGAGAAAGCCCTTTGCTTTCACTGGCAGATCTGGGGAGATCCTATTGCCTCCTTACCCAGGAGAGCCTCCCTCCTCTGTTCCTGTTCTTTGCCCCTTGCCCTGCTCCACACGGGCAAGTCCAGACGCAGAGGGTGGCGCCCCCTCAGCATGCTCATCATCACCAGTCAGGGCCCAAGTGACTCACTGTCCTGCTAAGTCAATGAATCACAGGCCACTGGTGACTCAGCCTCTTTTCTTTGTTAATATAATGAGGAAGTCTCTTTATAGAGTCAGGCATTGATTTTCAGGAAGAAAATTCACTGAGATCAGTTGATGAACACATTTTTATTCATTATAGGGAAAGGTCATATCAAGCTAAAAAAAAAATTCAAAAACTATTTTACAGGTGATATTAGCAGGAATAAAATAGACCAACGTGTCCTTTTTGAGTGAAACCCAATTATTCTCCTCCCTTAAGTGAGATATAATGACTGCAATAGTGGGTGAATTATTGAAATGAAAATGTGGCTGGATGGTGTGGAAATAACAAAAGGATATTAAATATGATTTTAATCTCTGACACATTAAGAGGAATGACACAAAAAAAATGACTGTCATCTAATAGTCTCATACTTTTACAAAGGAGTCAATCTCCTAGATCCAAATAGTTTATGAACAAACTCTTCCTTTTGAACTTCAAAGATTGATAATCCATCATAAGGCATTTTGGGAAGCTGTGGTATCGTATGAAATATGTTTTTTCTTTGTCCCTGGTACCTGACACAGAGGCTTCGCAGGAATGGGAATGTCTTTGCTATTAACAAGGAGCCCCTCCTGTTCACACCAGAGGTTGTGCTAATGAAGTGATTTAGGACAGTATCCCTAGGTAACCTGGGTTGGGCTGGACAGCCAAAAGGACAAGAGCTACAACTTTTCAGCATCACACCCCTACTGCCAGGAAGGGGTGGGGAGACTAAGGAACTAATTTTTTAATTTTTTATTTTAATTAATTAAAAAAAAAAAAATATATATATATATATATATATATATATATGGTAGCCACTAGTATGGTAGCCACTAGTCATATATATTTAAATAGTCACTTATGACTAGTGGCTACCATACTGGACAGCCCTAATTTAGAATTTGACCACTTTATATTAACTATTCTTATAAACTGTGTGTGAGAAATATTTATCTATAATACAGATAATAGGCAGACAGTGAGAGCTAGAGACAGATGGCTGTTGTTTATTTTCTATCTTCCCCACTAAAATGTAAGGTCTATTAAGGGGTAAGAAGTTGTCTATTTCATTTCCCACTCAATCCTGAGCACCTGCTATAGGACCCAGAAGGAAATTGGACCTCGTTGAATTATTGATTTTACCCATAGATATTTAATGTAATCTGCAGGCAAATATTTTTTGTTCCCAGAGATTTTCATCACTTCGTGTTTTAGAATACTAATGTCTACCAGCTATATATATATATGTATATATATATATATATATATATATGTGCATGTGTGTGTATGTGTGTGTGTATGTGTGTGTGTGTGTGTGTGTGTGTGTGTGTATTTGGAGGCTGTGGTACCATATGAAATATGTACTATATATATGTATGTATATATATATATTTTTTTTCCTTTATTCACCTCACATGGCTCTGAGCCATCCCTTCTAGTTTGCAAAGTTTAGGCAAAACTTTTGGATCTTCAAATAGGAGGCATTATCCACAGTTCTGAAAAGTCCTAGCTGAGAAAACATCTGATGAAACAGATGAGTGGTATGAACATACTGAAGAATCTATGAATCCAAACTAAATGGGCCACAAAAGGGAGATTTGTATAAATCTGATCCCAGTGTGCTCACTTGAGATGTCCCTTTGCTTTGTCAGCAAAGTCTTTTGACTAAGCAAGAGTCTCTTGACTTCACAAGGATAAAAAGCTTTCCCAGGTGGTTATAGTCCGGCTTTCCTGGTTCTCCCTTCACTACCTGGAACTGGGTAGCTGTTTGGTAGAAGGGTTTCAGCCTCTTTTTTTCACTCCTTCTATTCATGGCACCTGTCCTCCCCACCACCCCAGTACTTTGTAGAAGGGCTGGCATTACAGGTCCAGGATGTTTCCTTTCCACTGTGGCTCTAAAGGACCAGAAAGCATCAGCATCCTGCTCATTTCTCATGAGAAGCCTTGACAAGACACATTGGTAAGGAGCTTTGCCCAGCAGCGTAGTGATGGTTGACTTTCTGAGTATTTGCTTGGATCCCGTAGCTCTCATCATAATGAAGGCAGCATTGCTTAGGACCAGGATGGAGAACCAAAATGTAGTATCCTGAAGTGTTATTAAACCATTTGTTGTCCCATACATGGTGCCCCCATGAAAATGGGGAATGGGAAGACTCAGTCGTGTTTCTGCATTCTTCTTTGGTTGTTCTTTGACGACCAATCACTAGCCATCAAACATCCTTTCTCTTGAATTAACTAATAACTCATTCATATTGAGGAGTTGAGGTCCCCAAAGTGGTACCTCTCTCCAGCAAAGAAATAGCAGGTTTAGAAATGTTTAACACAAGACAGAATTTGGCATGGAGGAATCATAGACACCCACTGTTGGATGGGTAGGAAAGCCCAGTTTTCCCAAGGCCCAGGATCTCACCCAGGGCTGCACATGGGGAGTGCTTACTGTGCACCTGAAAAGGTATAATTCCCTCTCGGGCATCTCATAAGTTTCCATATTTCAGGCCACTGGGACATTCAGTACAGTCATAGCCCAGTCAGGGCCATAAGGGCTGTTCAAGAGGGGAGATGGCATTTGCTGGTACAAACACATTGGGTGCGACCGTTTCAAACCCATCACATTGAAAAGATTGTCTCATCCACAAACATAAAAGGGGGAAATAACTACATTTATATACATATATACAATAATAGGGCCAGTTAGAACTCTCCCTGTTGTAGTCCCTAAGAACAGTCATTTATGCTTTCTCAGGTGAGGTGATCATGCTTGTATTTCTCTGAGAGATCTCTACCTGTGGAGTGGAGAATGGGGATACAGGAGGAAGGGGAGGGCCAGTTTGAGGGACAGGGATATCTTTTGGGAGTGGGGCTCTGCAGGAATTCTAGTCACACATGCACAATCACAATCTGTCACTGGGCCACCTTCCCACCTGGCTGAGTCACACACTGAAGGTGAGGGCTCAGTATCTGGATTCCTGGGCACTGTCTCAGCAGGAGCTGGCAGCAGCCACCTGCCCTCACCAGCCAGAGTGAGTGTGGGAAACGACACGGGTCTGAAGGGCAAAGACACATGAACCTGAACTCTGGAATTCCACTGGACTCCCAATTTCAAGCATGCTAGAAAGAGCCTACAGATCTTCCAGGACTTGATGGAGTCAGTTCCAACTGTCCCTACTTGCACGTGTTGGCCAGGAAGGGACAGGTATGCTGCAGAGATCCTGCAGCATTCCTGAGTTTACTTTTTTCCACACCAAGGCATGAAGCGCTGATGCTGTGCACCACATCTGTAGAGAGCCTGAAAGAAGCAGAGCAAGTACTTTGCTCTGTCAACAGAGCCTAGAGGATTTTTCTAGTGAAGGGAAGGAAAAATCAATATGGCTATTTAAAAAAAAAAAAAAATGCAATGTTGGCTGCTAAGCAGTATTAGAAAGGGCATTCCAAGGAGGACCTTGAAGGCCTTGGAGGAGGAAGCTATGCCAAGCTTCTGGAGGAGGGACAGGGGCCAGAAGAAGGAATGTTCACTGAAGCAAATCCCCCCCCCACACACACACCCAAAATTAGATGTTTCCACATTGTCTTTCCTCTACTTCTGAATCACCTGCTTCAGAAGCATTGCCTTCACTTGCACCCTACCCAACAACAGCAATAGCTTGCAGATCTGGAGTCTTCACCTTTTCTCAGGTCTATTCTGCACTCACCCTGTCTCAGAAAATATGCCAAGCACTTTATACACAAACTAGCTGCAAGTAGCATCCCCATTTTACATTTGAGGAAATGCATGCTTAGGATAGTTAAGCAATTTATCCATCCTGCCATAGCTAGTGAGTAGTAAGATTCAGTTTAAACCCAGGTCTGCATGATTTCAAAGCACATACTCTGCGTCTTAGCCTGTTACTCCAGAGAGTCACCAGAGTAGGTTCAACCTGCTTCCATGGGTTGGAGTTGGTTAGTAGTTTGGAGGGTTCTCAGGAGTATCGCAGGGGTGTTTGGCTGGGGTTCTGCCTATAAGAATCACAATGGCTCAGCTCATTGGTCATCTTGGCAAGGAGAATGGGTGGACGGAGCTCAGGCTGCCAGGATTGTAATATTTAAGGAGGTCTATGATTTAGTCCTTAGTACCTGATCTAAGTTGCATGAAGTCTTTTTGTGTTGGGCCACAAAGGTCCATTTAGGAGTTCTCCATTTAGGAGTGGGGCTGAGGCACACTGGGAATTTCATGTCCAACTTAGAATTTGAAAGGACTTTCAAATTCAAGCTCTTTCTGGTTGACAGCTTTTGTGGGTTTTCCATATCATTAAAGAAATTCTGAGGATGAGGCTGTCTGTCAGTAGAGTGAAGGGAAGATGGGAAAATAACAGTGAAACTGATGTAACTCCAGGAAAAAGGAGAGAAGTAATGGGCAGGTCTGGGAGAGGGTCTGTCTACTTTGATGCTATGGGAGGGGGAAGTAGAACAGAACTGAAAATATTCAACTGGAAGTTAAGAAGGACTGTATGTGACAGTGTGACCGTGGAATTTTTGTTGTGAAGCCTCTCAAATGATTTAAACTCAAGAGCTTCCGTTATGTTATTTTGATAACTTTTTTCCATTTTTGCAACATTTATTTTAGTCTGGATAAGTCTCTATAGTAATTAATTAAAAATACACGTAAAATAGTAGAATCTGCTACACTCCACGTTTAGTTTAACAATTCCAGTTAGTTCATGTCATCATGATTATAATTAACCACCAAATAGCCCAGAGTGTGAAACAATGGTATTAAACGCTTGTTTCTGTAAGATAGCTCTTGTAAGATTTGCTTTCACATAACATATTTAGAACCACAAACACCCCCAACCTCTAAGGGGGAAAAAAAAAAAAAAAAAAGGCTTTTCTATAACTTCCCTTTACCTTCCAGGATGCAAGTCCTGGTGGACTTCCTGCTTGGTGTTCTTCCTCACCAGGCATTGGCTTGGAAAAGGCCACCTTCAGAAAGGCAGTTAGAGATGAGAATGCAAGGAGCCACCATGACCATGGATGCCCAAGAAGAAATTTCCAGGTTGAGGCCTGGCCCTCAGGAGGTCCTCTCTGGGATCCTCTAAATGCCTAAGTGGCCCCCAAGCCACAGACTCTCCACCCAACACAGGGGAGAAAACCAAACCCTTCTGCTCCCCAATACTTGCTGAGAATCCCACATGCTCTACCCACTGTTGTCTGTCAAACTTCCTGGCACAGAGTGGTGCCTGATTGTTAACTGTGAGGCAGATCTTCCCTTTTATGAGAACGAAGGATAGCAGAACTCTTCCAAGGGAAGTTTTGTACTGGGGATATAATGGGACTTGTTTTTCTTCAGTCTTGTGAAAGGTCTTGCCTGGAATGTAACTGAAGTCACAAAAACCCCATCAGGTCCACAGTTTTTTTCCATTTTATTCCCCTTTAATAGTGGTAAAAACAAATGAAAAAACATCCAGCATCAGTGTTACTTTCTTAAGTATTTTTAAGGGTAAATGTTTTACAGTTCAGTAGAGTCAAACATTTTTACATTGTTGTGCAACCAAGCTCCAGAACTTTCTCATCTTGTGAAACAAACTCCATACCCATTAAACAACTCCCCGTTCTCCCCTTCCACCAGTCCCTGACAACCACCACTCTACTTTCTGTCTTTATGAATTTGACAACCTTAGGTACTTCGTGTAAGTGCAATCATGTAGTATTTGTCTTTTTGTGACTGGCTCATTTCACTTAGCATGATGTCTTCAAGCATTATCCATGTTGTAATATGTGTCCGCATGTCTTGAATAATATTCTATCATATGTATAGATCACATTTTGACTATCCATTGTCTGACAATGACATTTGAGTTGCTTCCACTTCCTGGGTATTGTGAATAAATAGGGTTACTCTGAGGAGCATGGGTATGCAATTGTATTCCTGTTTTTACTGGGTCATAGAGGTTCCTCATAAGGAAGATTCCTGGAAATTGCCATAGGACTCTTTATACCTCATTAGCCAGAACTTCATCACATGAGCACAGCTGGCAGCAACATAGACTGGGGGAAAAAAGGGATGTGGGGCTTGCTTGAAGATCTAATACTGCTCAAAGCAGAGGAGAGCAGAGGACAGCTGAGAGTCTCTTCTGTGTCTGTGTTCTTCCCTTCTCTTCCCCATTTCTAGTCAATCCAGGGGCCATGCATAGAAGAGAAATTAAATGAAGTTTGACTCACCCTATGTTCCATGTTAAGTCAAATGATTAATGATTAGAGAGATGGGGACATAGCTCAGTGGTAGAACATTTGCGAGGCCCTCAATGCCCAGCCTTGCAAAAACCAAGGGGGGGGAAAGGATTAATGATTGGTGGGGCAAAACATGTTTGAAAATGAGTCTTGGATTTATGAACAAATTTAATCTGTTTGTCATAGCTTATTAGTCTCTAAATTATAAGTGGGTTGAACTTGTGGGCCCATACTTTCTAATGCTTCCTTGTATTCTGCATGATGTGACAGGAGAGATATTTGGTGTGGCTGCTATTAGTCAAATTTTAAAAGGATTTGACAAGGAATTGAAGAGAGAGAGACTTGGGAGCTTGATGCAGATGACCTTACCCTGTGTACTACAGACCATGACAGGAGCCATTTCTTTCAATTGGCTGCAGATTTCTAGCCTGTGCTTGCTTCATTAGTGGAAGCAGCCCAAGCGCACACACGCCTCCCTCTAATCTATCCTGGTTTGTTATTATCCCACGACTCAGGCAAGAGACTGCATTTCTATTTCCAATTAAGGCTTGATTAGCTCCTGGGCAAGAACTTGGGTGAAAACCCAGTAATAAAGAAGCAGGAGGATTAAATCTGACAGAGCAGAACTGAGAGCATCTAGCAAACCCACCATCGTTTATCTGAGTTTGCCCTGGGTCTGTGGCTCTGCCTTATAGCAATGGAAAGAAAGGGCAGATAGGAGCTTTCCAGAGCTGTACACACCTCCCCAGTCCTCTCTGGTTTACAAACCCTTTATAAAAGCTCCTGCCATGACCTAGGCATGGCACATGATCAGAGACCATGTTCTATAGGGGAAAGAACTTTGATGGTGGAATTTGATTCTTTAGATTTGAATCTGGGCTCTTTCATTCATTATATGAGTTAACCTGAATCCATTATCTACCCTCACTGAGTGTCTTACCTCAAAAAGGTGACAATGATGGCTAGTTGGCAACATCGGCCCCTACTCTACCTGGCACCAGTTGACCTGAGCTGAGTCTCAGCTTAGACTTTCTGGTCTGCTTCATTCATCTTCATGGGCTACGTGGATGCCTCCAGGATTTGATTTTCCAAGCCCTGACTTTATCCAAGCATTGAGCCATTTACATTTCTGTGGGGAAACTGGGACCCTGATGAGTGAGGGAGCTGGATCCTCAAGTTACATTTAAACCACCCCATCCCCCATGTCCTCTGTATGTCTACCAGTTCAGAAACTATTGGTGGGAAGATGGTCAGTAATAAAAGTATTCCTAAAAGATTACTCCAAGGGCAGTTCCCAACTAGCAATATTGACATCATCTTCTTTTATGTTAGAAATGCAAATTCTTAAGCCTCTCCAGGAGAACTATTAAGACAAGAAACACTGGCAGAGCCCAGCAACCCATGGTTTAGCCAACCCTGAGGTTATTTTAATGCATGTAAAATTTTGAGAATCATTAGAGTAAACAAGGACCAGAGAGAGAACATGGACCCCATCATCTGATGGTCTTCTGTCTGAGGAAATGAGATGGTAAATGAACCCTGGTTTGCATACTGAGGATCGTGAACAGCCTTCTGCAGAGCTCACAGATCTTTTAGGAGGAGGTGCATTGATAGATTGTAACACAGGGCTCCCTCCTACAAGCCCAGTCTCTCTAACATGCATTCAAACCTTTCCATAGTCTTCCCCTCTACACTTAATGACAAGAATGCTCCGCCAAGGCATGGTAACGCACACCTGTAATCCCAGCATCTTGGGAGGCTGAGGCAGTAAGATCACAAGTTCAAAGCCAGCCTTGGCAACTGAGTGAGACCCTGTCTCAAAAATAAAAATTTAAGGAAAAAAAAAAGAAAGAAAGAAAGAAAGAAAAACAGGCTGGGAATGTGGTTCAGTAGTTAAGTGCCCCTGGGTTCAACCCCTGGTACCAAAAAGAGAACGCTTTGCTCCAGTTCCTTTCCTCCTCTGCTGTGGGGACACCCTGAGCTCCTACTATGTACTGCCACCTTTCACAAGAAATGGCACACTTCAAATTATACTGTTATGTGGGTGCATGTGCAAACATGTAACAACAAATCCCATCAATACGTACAACTATAATGTACCAATTAAAATCTGGAGAAAAAATAAAATATATAGTAATTGTTTGAAGGAAGGAAAGAAAAGAAAAGAAAGAAGGAAATGGCACACCTATAACAATCCTCCCCAAATGTAAGCATCTGGATCAGCTCTCCCAAAATGTGTTCCTGTTCAGCCGGGCGCAGTGGCGCATGCCTGTAATCCCAGCACTTGGGAGGCTGAGGCAGGAGGATCGCAAGTTCAAAGCCAGCCTCAGCAATGGTGAGGCACTTAGCAACTCAGTGAGACCCTGTCTCTAATAAAATACAAAAAAGGGCTGGGGATGTGGCCCAGTGGTCAAGTGCCCCTGAGTTCAATCCCCGGTACCAAAAAAAAACAACCAATAAAAACAAAAAAACCAAAATGTGTTCCTGTTCAGGTCAAAAGGTGAGGCTGAATGCAAATTCTGTGGTCAAGTGAAAGTGGGAAACAGTGGCTCACATGGGTCACCAGCTACAGGATTTATGAAAATGTTTAGTAAACTAATATCCATTGTAAGTTCCCAAGAGAGCGGATCAGAACTTTCCAAACTGATTTAAACATAAAACCTCTTTTCATGGATTATTTTGAGGGACCTCTTCTGTGGGGTTACATTTTAGAAAAGCAGCCCTAGATACACATTAGATATGCATGTACTTCCTTGCACAGTTATTTAGGTTTTATTCATGAATCTAGTCTCGGTCTCCCCTAGGCTGATTACACAGTGACTTCTACTGACCTAACACCACATTTTGTGTATCTTAGATTTTGTTTTCCATGTAAGTAACATTTCTGAAGCAACCATGTTAAAACATGATGTTTTACAGGATGAGTTGAGCCAGAATTAGGTGCCCTGAATCCCAGCCCAGTTCCATCTGAGTCTTAATTGGCTGTAGGGAAGAAGAAGTCTTGGTATTTTCCCATGCCTCAGTGGCCCACTGTCAATAGAGGAGGAACAGAGGGCATAGGTGACATCAGGTCTCTGACGAGTAGCACCAGCAGGAAATGATCCAGTGTCTTTGCCCTCTCTCCTGGTTGTCCCTGCTCTTCATTGTCCAACACTGAAGCCTAGCAATGAAAAGGCAGAGAGAGGGGACAGTGATGGGATGGTGACACGTGGCTATTCCTGATTTCCAGTCAGTCCATAGACTTGATTGTCTTCCCAAACCACAAAACATGTGTCACCAACCCCCAAACCATTAAACAGAGCAATGTAGCATCTGAGCATCTGACAAGGGGCCACTCTGGACCCCTGTGGCCTAGTTAGGGTACTGCCACTGCCAAGCCAGACATTAGGTACATCTACCTTTGCTTCACTGAAAAGATGATGATGATACTTAAAATTATGTGAATTCCTGAAACAAAATCTTTTTTTAGTATTACTTCATACTAGACAGACTTCAGATCACCACTGCTCACTTCAAAACATCTAAATCTTAAAGGAAGTTTGCATTTTGGATTGTTTTGTTTTCAGGAAGTAGGGGGAGATCTCTAAGGAAACCTCCCTCCTAAAACAAAGGTAACAGGGCTGGGGATATAGCTCAGTTGGTAGAGCGCTTGCCTCGCATGCACAAGGTCCTGGGTTCAATCCTCACATCACAAAAAATAAAATAAAAATTAATAAAAAAAAATAAATAAAATAAAACAAAAGTAACAAACCGTGAACCAGAGCTCTGAGTTGTGGATACTCTGAAGGAATGGCCCCAAGGGCGAACGCTGGGAACAACGCTTCCACATGGAATTGTGATAGTAAACCTTGAGCCACAGCAAGAAAGAGAAGATGAATCTCTGTGTCATACCCAGCCAGTGCAGCCATACCTTGGGCCAGGTACTCAATCTCGCGCTGTTATGAAGGACACAGAGATGGGTGAGAGTGCATGGGGATGGCCACTACTAAAAGGAAAATAGAAAATAAAATAAAAATAGTTAAGATGGTAAATTTTATGTCATGTATATTCTACCACAAATAAAAATAACAAAATGATAATGTTTTTAAGAGATGAGTGGGAAGAAAAAAAGTCTTTATACTCAGGGAACTCATTTTGGAGTAAAAAACAAAATGGCAGGAAATGCAGATGGCAGACGAGAAGGCCAGTCAGAGAGGTCTATAGAGAACAGTGGGGTGACACAGACCTTTCCTTATGGATGACTAATTCCCCAGGCTCATGGAAGCAGGGTGGCTCAAGTTAACAGACTAATAGTCAGAAGAGGCTTCCTCAGAGCAAATTCCAAAGATGATGACAACACTTATCCTGTTGTTTAGTAGGTTTATGTACTTCCTAAAACACGACAATTGTTCCTGATTTACTAGTTTCCTCCCTGTGTCCTTCTCTGTGTTTGCCCTCACAGGTGAGCATTAAGTGCCCCGACTTCTGGCTTGGCTCTGACAGCCATCCACAGCACTCAGGTGCATTATGCACATTCTCCCTGCTCCAGAGGCTCTCTCCCATTTCAGAAAGTCACATTATTAATAAAAGTCACATTATTATAATGGGTCACAGCCCATTTTGGAAGGTGAGTTTGTCATCCTGCAAGAACTACAGGGTTGACACAACTCATTAGAAAAAAGTAGATGCACTAAGCGTGCAAAAGAATCCAGAAAAAAATGTAGCTCAACAGAATCCAAATACTGGACAAAGAGGCTGAGAAGCTTTCAGTGGAATTCCTGCAACATCACCACCTATGAAGCCAAGTTTTGCATCCCAGCATGGACCGTAGTTTACAAATGTACAATGTTCAATCTCACTAAAGTAGAAGGGAGATCAGTAGAGTAGAACTGAGGGACCAAAGGAGAGGGAGGAGTAAAGAGAAAGGGGAGGAACTGGGGATTGAAGTTGACCAAATTATTGTTAGGCACGTGTGTGAATATATCACAATGCGTTCCAATTTTACATGTAACTATAATGCACAGTTAAAAATAATGAATAAATAGAAGAAAACCAACAGACAAGAGGAAGGGGATTGGGGGAGGGAAGGAGGGAAGGCAAAGGGGTAATACTACTAGGGATTGAAATGGAGAAAACCATGTTATATGCATTTATGAATACGTCAAAATGAACCCCACTATTATGTATACCTATAATGCACTAAATTTTTTTTAAAAAAATTTAAGTTCAATCTTCTTAGTAAAGATTTTTATTTGTAAAATACAATTTCCTATTATAAAAATATATTATTCATGTTAACATCTAATGAATTTATTATTATTGTCTTAAAATTAATTAATACATATATATTTTAATGTCCTGCTCTTAATTTCTAATACACACACACACAAACATATGTATATACATATATATACATATACATATATGTATATGTATATATGTTTGTGTGTGTGTGTATGTGTGTGTGTGTGTGTGTATCTCCTGTACATTTAGAAAGAACTCTTTTGGGGCGTAACTTATGAGTGTAAAGGGGTCCTGAAACCAAATATCTGGGGAACCACTGGTGTAGAATTTCCTCAGGATGAGAGCAAAGCTTTAATGCAATGGTCCCATCCACTCAACATTCAGGTAGCAGCTCCCCAGAGTGCCCTGGCTGTATACAAGAGGATAGACCCCAAGTTCTGCTTGACAGTTGCCCCCTAACAGATGAGGAGGTGCTAGTTCCAATTTGCACTGTCAGCATAGTCACGAAGCCTCTGTTATTTCCTTCCCTCCTGCCTACCAGGTTGCCTTTGGGTAGACTCTAGGTCCTCTCTGTCCCCTCTTCTGCCTCTGAGGAGTCCTGGCCATGCTCCTCTCCTGGCTGTGTGATGTTGGCTGCTGTACACAGGAGACAGTTCTCCTAGCAAGGCCAGCACACTCCCTCATATGCATTAGCCATTCAGTGGAGAATGGTCATCGTTAATACTTAGAGAATAACGGCCTCTCATGATTCATTTTATTATCTTCAAAATAAGCATAATATTCCCTGAACTCTATTTCCTAGGATTGCTCAAAAGAACAATTCAGTCATTGGGTCTGTCAAATGCAGGCAACCATCAGGCATCTTTACTTAATGTTCAGAGCCCACCTATGGGAGGTGGCCAATACCAAGCAGAGAAGGCACAAGTGTCCCTCAGAGTCAGTCTGGCTGGTTTGAATCCTGATGCTGTCATTTACTAGTGAGTTAACCTGGGTGACAGTTGTTAAACTCTCCCTTTGCACCTTCATCTGTAAAATGGAAATGGCAAAAGTACTTAAAATTCAGGTTGTGGTGAAGATCAAGTAAGATAAAGTGTAGGACATCACATAACAGTACCTTTACCATAGGAAGCACTCACTGGAGGCTCTTTTTGGTATCATGTGCAGGGAAGCCTGTATAATTATTGAAAAACTTAACAAGGAAAGAATGTTGTCTGTTTCAGAACTCGTTGCTCAATAAAGAGGAAATAACATGGTTTTGGCTGAAAAGAACGCTTTCTGCTGTTCCCTATACAAGTTCTGCGCCTGTCCCAAAGACTCTGCCATAGTTCCATGTCTATGCTTAACGCTCTCCCCCATCCTTATCCTACCCACACAAATAGAGCCCAGCTTCATTCATGCCTTACCATGAATGGTAAATGAGGAGACTAATTCTTAAACTAAAACAGGGTGAGGAAGAATAGGAAAGGAAAATCCAATACGAGGCTATGTGAAGGAAGTTACTATTACAAAGGATCCAATTCTACCAAGTCTTGCCGAGAGGCTCCCCAAATGTGTCATCTGTATGACTTAGGCTAAAGCATGTGTCCATCTCCAGGCCACCTACAGAGCTGTTGTTCTAGCTGTCTGGAAGATGATCCCAGGGCAAACAGCAGAATACTGTGACCCTAGAGGTGGGAAGCTGTCAGGAGAAAATGATGCCAACCTTACACAAAACTGCCCTCCACATCTGCAGCTGAAGTCAGAGGCTGCAAAGAACCAAGGGGACATGGTACAAAACCACTGGATTATCTGGAACGAGGTTAGTGGATGCTCTTTGCCTGCAGTTTTTTTCACTGAATTCTCCCAGCAACTCTGTAAGATAAGCCTTATTACCTGCAACTACCATATGAGTAACCCAAAGATCAGAAAAGCCAGGCTACCAGGTCACAGAGCTGATAAAATGACAAAACCAGAATTCAAAGTCAAAGCCAGGGAACCCCAAATTCTTCCTCCATCTCATTTAAGCCTTGGCTGCAGGATTCCTTGTTCCTAAGTCACTGGTAACCTTGGCTGCCCCCTAAACCCAGCCACATCTGAGCAGTTCTTTGCAGACCCTGTCACCACAAACACCAGTGAAGTAATAGCACATGAATTATGGATTTGCTCCTAGGGAGAAAAAGTCCTGTCCACGTTCAACATTTAACCATTCATCAGATGTAAATGAGGGCCCTCCCACGTTCATGTCACATGCTCCCACATACTCCATACACTCACATGCATGAACTTGCACCCACAGGCAGAGTCTGTTCATTTTCTTGCCCCTATTGATTTGTGCAAGCTCAAATTGACCTGGCTTGACTCCCAGAGATAGAAAAAGGACCCTGTTTCCCCATCATATTTCAAGCACATCAATCAAGCAATGCTGATTTGGGGCCTACCAGTGATCATTGAAGTGAAGCCCAAACTGGAGTTTACTTAGAGGGCAGGACCTGTCTTGTTCCTGTGTGATATCCCCTCACAGCATCCAGAAAATGCCTTTGTAGAAAGAAACAGTTTATCAAGCAATATAATAATACAAATGAGACTGTAGTGAAGTGCTTTAGGCTGCTCAACAAAATAACTCCCTCTAAGCATGCTTACACTAAGCACATTATATAGAAAAAAAATAATGCTAATTGAAGATTTCTTGATTCCTTTACCTAAGTTCCACCCACTTCCTTAAAGATATAGAAAAATCCAGGCTTTCTCTAATTCCACTTCTATCACAAATTGATGAAATTTCTGTTTGCATACCCTGTTCATCTTCAGAAAAGGGTAGTCATCCCCTGCTTTTGTCCTCTGTCACCTCCACATGAGCTGTCATTCTGCTCTGTAAAACCTTCTTGGGATCCCATTACCACCAGGTCAGTGAAGCAATTCCACATGAAGAACAGATGGTGAGAAGGTTAGCCAAGACAAGCAGAAAGCTCATCAGATAAGTCTTTTCTTCTTTAATACTCTTTTCCCCATCTAAAAATGTCTTCTTAATGAGTGACAGAGAAATATGAATACTCTTAGACCAGTTTCCAACAAAAACAGTTACCATGTCTCTGAGAACATAGTTTTTCATAGAGTTGCTCAAGAGAACAATACTCTTTCAGGACAAGGGTGAAATACAATGTTTTCTTGCACCATGGAGAATTAGTGATATCCTAAAAGTCAATGCCACTCCTTTACTAATGTTTGTTAAAGTAGTATCAGTAGCTACTTACTGTAACAGTTGGAAATCTAAATGCCATTCATATATCATGCCACTTAATCCCTAAAATAATAAAGGATTTAACTATGAAGATTCTCATGTGTCACAGGAGGAAACAGAGACTAAATGGAGTTTTGAAACTCCAAAGAAAGTAAAAGATAACCCTGAGTCCCACATTGTAGCCATGAACCATCATGTAGTTCAGCGTTTCTAGAATTCTCTAAAGAGAATCTCTTCTTTCAGTACCTGGATGCTAAGCTTTCTGTCAATCAGAAGTTTCTGTGTTCTGGTTCTGATTTCACTAACTCCCTAGGTCCTTGTAAATAACTTACTATAATGTTAAGTAAATAAATTACTATATATTACATTTATTAAATATACATTTAACTAAAAACGTTTACCTCCCCAGATAGCTCATATTGGCTTCCTCTGAAATAGATGTGAAAAAGACTGACAGATTTATCATTATCTTATAGCTAGAGAGTCACACTGACTGTTTCATAGAGTTTGGTCTTCCCAGCGCATCCTTGATGGACTTGGAAGCCAGATAAAAGGGCCACATCCATGCCAGAGAAAGAAGGTGGGGAAAAACTAAGACAGCATTCCCCCTGACTTCTGTACTCACCAAGGTCCCCCAAAGATGATGGGGTTCTGAATCTTGGTCTGCTCTCTGACCCTCTAACTGTTCTCCTGGAGGTTTACTTTGGGACAGCATCCTTCGGTGACAAGCAGCAATCTGGTTACTTTTTCAGAAAACATGGGCATCTGGAGGGTTGAAAATGGGAGAGAGAGTAGATGAATGGATAGGGAAACTTTGGTATATATACACAATGGAACACTATTCAGTGCTAAAAGAGAATAAAATGGCATTCGCAGGTAAATGGATGGAGTTGGAGGAAATAATGCTAAGTGAAGTTAGCCAATCCCCAAAATCCAAAGGTGAATGATTCTTTTGTTATGAAGATACAGACTTATAATGGCAAGGAAGGGGAGATGAGAGGAATGAAGGAACTTTAAATAGAACAAAGGGGGGAGGGAGGGGGAGGGAGCAAGGGGATAGGAATAATGACAGAACGAGTTAGACATCAATACCCGAAGTACATGTATGAAAACACAAATGGTGTGAAAATACTTTAATGTAAAACCAGTGACTTGAAAAATTGTGCTCTATATATGTAATATGAAATGAAATGCATTCTGCAAGCATGTATAACAAATTAGAATTAAAAAAAAAGAATTGTTATAGGAGCTAAAACCAATGAAAGCAGGTGAGATATGGGTTTATGGTATGTTTTATATACTTATTCTGAAAACTGAGGTCATCACCTGGAGTTTCCTTTTATGGGTCATGCAGAATTCCTTGCTGGGTGGAGTCAACATTCAGGACTCTGAGTCAGACATTATTTAGGTGTTTATCCTTTGCAAAACTGGCAGGGGATTTTAACTAATTTGTGAAAAATTAAATTTTCCAGAATTGTGAAAGAAAGAAAGAAAAGAGAGAGAGAGAGAGGGAGAGAGGAGAGAACGGGCCCCAGTGGCAACACAGAACTGTCCTTTGCCAGTCCCTGGTATTAAGAAGGGGTCCTTCTTGCAAAAGCAGACCTCAGACCCCTGTGACCATAGGTGATTTTCACAAAGTCATTATGGAAAACACATTGTGTTGCTCCATCTGCCTTCATATTTCTTTTTCTACTGTCATTTTCCTTTGCTCTGAGTCTCTTGATTTTCTTCTTTTAATTTTTTTTTCTTTTTATTCAAATTTTGGGGTTTTTTGGGGGGGCAGTACTGAGGATTGAACTCAGGGGCACTCAACCAGAAGCCACATCCCCAGTCTTATTTTGTATTTTTTTAGAGACAGGGTTTCACTGAGTTGCTTAGCACCTCACCTTTTTTGCTGAGGTTAGCTTTGAACTCACGATCCTCCTGCCTCAGCATCCCGAGCCACTGGAATTACAGGCATGAACCACTGAGCCTGGCTTTTATTCAATTTTAACCTGCATTTCTTACCTGTCTTTAAATCTCCTTTGTGAACAAGATGAGGTGCAGAATAAATGAGAATGAGGGAGGTTTCCCTTGACTCTCAGCATCCCCTAAATTCATGCTTCCCTATTGCCTCGGGGACACATTTTGGAGAGTCAGAAAGGACCTACCTCTAGAATTCTCTGTCTTTGAATAGCTAGTGATCAATCCAGTCATTTGCGTCATATCAAGAGCTCAGTCGCCGGGCGCGGTGGCGCACGCCTGTAATCCCAGCACTTTGGGAGGCTGAGGCAGGAGGATCACGAGTTCAAAGCCAGCCTCAGCAATGGCGAAGCACTTAGCAACTCAGTGAGACCCTGTCTCTAAATAAAATACAAAAAAAAGGGCTGGGGATGTGACCCAGTGGTCGAGTGCCCCTGAGTTCAATCCTTGGTACCAAAAAAAAAAAAAAAAAAAAGAAAAAAAAAGAGCTCAGTCATCTATTTCTAGTCACCCAACTAGGAGGAATCTGCTTAGAACCAGAGACCCTGTGATTCCCTGTGAACCCAGAAACTCTGGAGAGTGTTGGAGGCATATTTGTAGTTGACTATCTCCGCATTTCTAATCAAGTTGTCCCAGCTGGTGAACATCTGAAGATAGAATATAAATTGGGTGCTTCTCTGAGCACTGAGCATAAGTGTATGCATAAAACACGTGTCTTTTGGACCAAAGACAGCCTGCTAGGCTTCTTCTGCCTCTGCCAGCAGTAAAATGTACTGTCAGCACAAAATGGTCTTTGGGCAGAGAATGCCTTGGGCATCCAAGGCAGAAGTTTTATAATGGGCAAGGCTCTCAGCCAAGACAAATTTGAATAGTGTTGGTAATACTATGTGCATCTTTGTTTCCCCAATGCAGCATTCTTTATAAACAGGGGCCTGCCAGCTGGGCACGAAGCCACAAACCACACCATATTGTGCACAGGGGAAGTTTGCAGTGTGGACACATTCAGGGCTTGAACCAATGTCATGCCATTGGTCTATGGGAGAGGTCGCTTCCTTCTGTAAGGTCAGTGTTCTGTTTAGCCAATGAAGACACATGCCTTAAGGCAACACAGGTGCTGCCTTCAGCTTGTGAAATGGCTCGCTCTGCAAATGTGCTCATTTGAAGAAACGTCTGATAAATTCTTAAAAAAGAAGTATTGCACTATAAAATATTCCTGCCCATCTACACACCAATGCACAACTTCACATGGAAGCACCTCCCCCACATCATCTCCTTCTCACTCTGCCATGGTTTATCACTTCTGGGATCAGAGAATTCCAAGTAGCGGTTTGGCAGCCTTGGTAGTTTCCCATTAGTTTCCTTAGATACTGTTTTGGTTCATATGGAAAGCATCCCATGCTTGATCGGCATATGTGGCATCAAAACTAGGAATAAAATCAGACCCATGTTTCTTCTCTTCCTTTTTCATAACTGGACAATCAGACATGTTCTGGTTACCATGGTTACGCTTTTACAGAAGTTGAGTTTTTCCTTGAAGTTATTTAACAGAATATTGAGTCAGGCCTATACAGTATCTTTCAGGAGTTCTAATGAGATTTAAAATCTGTACTACTCCCGACCTGGAGAAGTTGGACCAGTTGTTACTTCTGCCTACATCATTTTGGAGTGAGGAGAATAATTCCATCCACAGTTTCCCTCGAGGGATACCCTGGGGTAGGCCACAGTGAACTAAAATGGGCATCTGAAGCCAGGGTGGTGTGGGGTGGAAAGAAAATGTATGGGCAGGTCTCTGCATGATAGGTTTCTCTATCAAAGAATGTGAATGACAAAACCAAGATCCTATGAATAGACTCCAGGATAAGTAGAGTGGGACCCATGTTACTGCCATGGGGATCCACAGCAAAATCATGCCAACAGTAACTGAGGGTCTATTACGTAGAGAAATCTGAAGAAGCAGAAATGAGAGAGGCCTTACGATCCAAGGGTTAGAGACTTCAAGTTCTGGTGTAACAGGTCCATGAGCCTGGCTGGAATTTATTTTTAGCCCCTGGAAGCTTGTATAATCGCCTATCACAAATAACCCCTCTTTTCTTAAACCTGCGTAAGAGACAGTCAACTTCTTGGGGCACTGAGCACTCTGAAGAAGTCAGCTCCTTATCTCCACCCCACCTTGAAGGTGCAGCGATGGGGGATGGTGGTCAGATCATTGGTGCTATTACTGAAAGCAGAAGCTGCCTGAGCAACTGCTGTCCCCTGAACTCATGCTGCATCTTTGGGATGCAGGCACGTGTCAGCCTTGGGAGAGAGCTGTTTGTGGGAGGCAAAGCTGCTATAGAAAATGCCCTAGAAGAAAAAAAAGAAAGTTGTTAGAAATAAAGCAATTTAATGGTACTTCATCGATTCTAAAACATACTTCCTTTTTTTTTTTTTTTTCATGGTATAACGTTTGTGAAAATCAAAATGTGTCTTACAATCACTGTTAGCCAGATAGAACCACTGTCGTTGTTCTGAGCAAACTGCGCCGTGGCTGCTCACAATGTTGTCACGTCAACTGAGTTATAAGCATTGTTGGAGCTACAAGATATGGAAAGTACCATCAGAAAGATTTCACTGCAACGTGGCAATCAAACGAAAAGTCATTGTGTTTGCAGAAAGACATGGAAACGGAGCAGTGAAGTATAAATTTTAGATTAATGAAGTAAATATTTGTTGTTGAAGGAATTATTGCAGTCTCACATTTCTTCCAAAGCAATAACCATGTATTTTATAAACCCACAGGAAGAAGAAATTATGGTACATTTTGTTACTGAGATAAATGTACAAGAATAGCTTATCACCCAACACAATGCAGCTAAAGGCAGTAGAACCTGCCAAATCCCTCAGAGCACGTGAAAGGCATTTCAAAACCCCAAGAAGCCAGTGTGCCCAATATATGCATGGAGCAGGAACATTTTTAAAGCTGTGTCCTAGTTTAATTAGCAGTATATTTTTTTCTGTCTTTAGTGACACATAAAATAATGACTTACAATTGACAGACTCTTTGATGAGATACCGTAATTATGAGCATCAAACTGGCCTCACAGGCTAACCCTCAACCAAGAAGGAAGCCATATGCAATATTTCAGCCATGTTTGTCCATAAAGGGTAACAGTAGTGAAAATCAAAGTATGTGACATAACTCTGCAGAACTTCAAACTCAAAATTTAGTGACCATTCAGATATAACACATGAAACACAATCTTCACGCTGTAGCCCAGTAGGGGTGAGCATGAGACACTCAGGAACTTCTGCTCCATTCATCATGGCTGCCATTCAGTTCTAAGCAGAAAGTGGAGTCTAGAGGAAGGGCCACAATGAGTATCCTTGTCCTTCACTTCAGACCGAGTACCAACTGCGCCATAGTCCATGCCTTGGCCCTCCTTTTCTCTCCCTTCCTTTCTCCACCACTCTCTCCCTTTTATAGCAGCAGCATGTACATATTGGAGATAGAGGAGAGTTTCTGTAAGATGGGAAAATACCTGGGAATAAATTCCATATGTCCACATGCGGGGTGCACACATTCATGTATGCAGATGTGTCCAGAGTCAGTGATTCTTCTCATGTTCTCAAATTGGGGATTTTAAAATAGAATCTGAAGAATCAGCAATATGAAACCATGGTTCCTCTCAATATGTTAAAAAGCCATCAAGAAAACGAAATATGGGCTCATGATGAAACTTCAAGTCAAATATATCAAATATATTCATTTTCATCTATTGAAATATAGTTTGATGTATATCAAGACTGGGAATCCTAAGATTGCATTCTTGAGATAAAGAACAATTGAGCCAGCATGGTATATTACATAATCTCCTGAATTGAAATGCTACCTTTGGCATAAATGAGTTCTCAGGCATCCTGGGATTCATGTACAGAATGTGTATGCTGCCTCACAGACTCGTTTACTATTATGCCCATATTGTACTTTAACATCAGTAAGTTTTATGTGGTAAATTTCAATGACTGAACAGAGCAAATGTGCAGTCATTGTTTTACTTTTTGAAAAACATTTTAGCCATTCTTCCACATGAATTGTAAAGTAATTTGAACCAAGCAATTAGAAATTGAGATTCTTGTTAGAATTACATTGTATGTAAGAAAGATTAATACTTTGATGATATTGTGTTTTCCCAGCCAAGCATATAGCAAATCTCAGATCATGTTTTCTCTTATTTCCAGTGTTTTATGGCTTTCTTTACTTGGTTTTTGTAACTTTTGAATCCATTTTAAACTTTTTGATGTTATTGAGAATTGGATTTTTAAATATTTCCATTTCTATCTGATTATTGTTTACATACAGAAAGGCACTAGCATTTACATATGGTTTATTCAATCACCTCACTGAATCTTTTTTTTAATTAATTCTTATACTGTAAATCAGAGTGTCTGGAATTTTCTTGATAGGCAATTTTTTTTTTTTTTTTTTTGTACCAGGGATTGAACTCAGTGGCACTCAACCATTGGGCCACATCCCCAGCCCTTTTTTGTATTTTATTAGAGACAGGGTCTCACTGAGTTACTAAGTGCCTTGCCATTGCTGAGGCTGGCTTTGAACTCGCGATCCTCCTACCTCAGCCTCCCAAGTGCTGGGATTACAGACGTGCGCCACCACGCCCGGCTCTTGGTAGGCAATTTATCACCAGCAAATAAGAAATTTTTTTCTTTCCTTTCCAAAAGTTGCAGTTTGCATTTCCTGTATATTAAATTAACAAAAATCTTCTAAGTGTATCTTGATTATATAGTATTCCCTTATAATTTTTGGCTTTAATAGAATAAGCTTTATATTTTTGCCACTTATTATGGTGTTTGTCATTGTTCTTTCATAATTAGATAATACTGTATTTAATTGTACTTATGAATTTTTATTGATCTTGAGAATTACATGCTCAACTTGTAAGTGCATAATCCTATGAGAATTGCCAAATGTATATGTAATCTTACAACCCCAAAATTTTGGTTATTTGTTTCTACGTAATAAATTGCCCCAAAACCAAGTAACTTAAAATAAGACCAATTTTTATTTCTCAAGATTCTATGAGTTGAGCAGGGAGTTCTCCTGCACATGATGTCAGGTGACTGGAATGACCAGATGTGAGAGTTCCAGATGTACTATGACTTTGCGGGCATTTAAGGTTATCCATCATTCACACACACACGCACGCACACACGCACACACACACACACACACACACGCACACACACACGTATATATTAGTTGTAGATGTACACAATACCTTTATTTTATTTATTTGTGTGGTGCAGAGGATCAAACCCAGTGCCTCATGCACGCAAGGCAAGCGCTTTACCACTAAGCTACAACCCCAGACCATTTCCCTTGTTTTAACTGTGTCTTTCTTTTCTTTTCTTTTCTTTCCTTCCTTCCTTCCTTCCTTTCCTTCCTTCCTTCCTTCCTTTCTTTTTCTTTTTCTTTTTTTTTTTTTTTTGTAGGCCTCTTATGGCTTTTATTCGAGGTTTGTACAATTAGAAAATTAAAACCACATTGATTAATAAATGTTGTCACAGTAAGGTTTCCTTTCCTTTACCTTGGGCTTTCTGGATGGCTGCTATATGAAAAAACCTAATAGTCTCAGTAGTCCCTTTATTTAATGGAGAGAGCCTATGTGGTCTGCCTCTAAGATTCTTAGTGGGATAATTTTTTTTTTGGAAGGCAGACCAGTGGTTTTTAATGAAACAGTATGAATAATAACATTTTCACAGGATTTCAAAAAGTACACAGCAACTAACTTTTAAGAGACTACTAGTTGTCAAGTTTTGGTATAATATAAAAAAGTAATATTCCTGCTTCTCTGAAAAAAAATTTTAAATCTGTCTCTTTTTTTCCAACCTAATACCTGTGTGAGACTTTCTTCATATATTAACCCAGAACAATATAGCACAATAGATCAAATAGAGAAGCAGGTTGAGAATACATATGTGTTCTATTAAAGGGGACATTCAAGAGATTTGTAAATACATGATATACTACTTTTAACATTTTTGTTTTTAAAACATAGTTTTTTATAAAAATATTTTGTTTACATATAATGGGTTTATTACTGTCATTTTGTAATAAATATTTAAATTTTTCTCATTTTCAATTTCTTGCCTAGTGAATATTAATAGATAGAACCCCACATGCTTTTTTAAAAGAACGCTTTTTAAAAAAAAAAGAGTAAGAAATATATTTCAACATTATAAATATAAAAAACTGTGTGTACTGGGCATAATAGCACACACCTGTAAGCACACACCTGTGGCTCGGGAAGCCGAGCCACAAGGATCAAGTTCAAAGCCAGCCTCAGCAACTTAGTGAAACCCTAAGCAATTTAGCAAGACCCTGTCTTAAAATAATACATTTTTAAAAAAAGAGCTGGGGATGTGGCTCAATGGTTAAGTGCCAGTGGGTTCCATCCCTGGTACAAAAAAAAAAAAAAAAAAAAAAAAAGTAAAATAAAATTAAAATTGTTTGGATTCCTCAAAACTTCTTGATATAAGGTGGCCCAAGACCAAAAAATTTGAAATTTAAAAACTATTTATAGAGTCATCTATTAATCTCCAAATGTTTATAGCTGTCTCTCTGTACTCCATGTATTCTCCTTTTCTTACACAAAACACACTGCATGGGCAGGGGCTATAACTCAGCGGCAGAGCACTTGCCTAGCATGAGCAAAGCACTGGGTTCAATCCTCAGCACCACATAAAAAATAAACAAATAAAATAAAGGCATTCGGTCCATGTACAACTACAAAAAAAAATTAATTTACAGTAATTTTTCAACCAATACCTTATTGATGAATGTAAATGTATGACTTCTAAATTACTTTCATCATACAGGGTACTGAACATTGCATCTTATATATTACAATATACTTTACAATTTAATTTTACTTTTTTTAATTTCAAGTTTTGCTTCCAATCACGTAAATTGCACATAAGTATACATAGTTACCACTATTTTATTGTATTCATCTCACAACTACAACACTGACATAACTTGTATTTATGATGTTGAAATATTTTTTACTCCTTTTTTTAAAAAAAGCATGAGCTTATACATTTTTCACATATATGAAAATTACTAACACACTTCATCCTTGACCAACATTTATATTTCTGTCCTGTGGACTTTACTACCTCCATGTGTAACATTAACTGTGTCTTTCACAGAGTACATTTATTTTTATCTTAATGAAGTTAAATTTATCAACTTTTAAAAATGGATCATGTTTTTGGTGACATATTTAAGAATGTTTGGTTCAACTCTTAAGTCACCAAGATTTTCTGATGTGTTATTCTAAAGCACTTTGTATTTTGATCAGTGATACTTGTTTTTCTATTAAATGTAAAGTTTAAGACAAGATTCATTATTTTGCACATAGATGTCCAATTTTTCTGTTTTATTAGAATGCTGTTTTGTTAGTGTTTTCCAATAACCAGCTCTCAGTTTCATTGAATTTTCTCTACTACATTCCTGCTTTCAATGACGTTGATTTGGTCTTTTGTCTTAATATTTCTCCCCTCTTTTTCCCTTAATTTCATTTTGCTCTCTTTTTTTCTAGTTACTTAAGATAAAATCTTAGATTGCTGACTTCAAAATGTCTTCTTTTCTAATATGTGCATTTAATATTGTACATTTTCCTCAAGGCACTAGTTGAGTAGATTCCACCAAATTTTGATGTATTTTTATTCCCATTCAGTTCAGCTGAGGAAAGACGTTTTCAGCAGAAAAAAGGGTTGAAAAATGGGGTATCCACTTGAATCTCAATCAACCCCATCACACAGCACACACTCAACATGACTCATAATCCAGCTTCCAGGATTAAGCATGAGGGGATATCTGCATGACTTAATGCAAGCAAAGACTTTTAGAAGGGACACAGAGAGCAATCAATAAAAGAAAGAAAGCAATGTATAAATTAAACTTCATAGAAGTTTTTATACTTTCATCTATGAAAATACACATCCAGAAAAAGAACAGGTAAGCCAAAATTGAATGAAACTGTTCATAAACAAATACCCAACAGATAACTTAGTTCAGGATATTTAAAGAATTTCTACATCATGAAATTTTAAAAATCAGACAATATAAGGACATGGAACAACAAAATACTATATATCTTTATTGGGAGTTTAAACTGGTACAAATAATTTAGACAGTAAATTTTTGATAATTGCATTGCTTAAAATAGCCCCCCCCAATTTTTTTTTTAATTTTTTATTCTAAGATGTTATAAATGACAGCAGAATGCATTACATTTCATATTACACATATAGAGCACTTTTTTACAAATCTCTGGTTGTATTCAAAGTATATTCACACCATTCGTGACTTCATACACGCACTTAGGGTAATGATATCCATCTCATTCTACCATCTTTTTTTTTTCCTTCACCCTTTTGCCCCCTCCCATCTCCTCCCTCCCCACTGGCCATTCTAGTGGAATGCATTAAGGTTCATAATACACATATAGAGTCTCTTTTCACATAACACTGTATACAAAGTATATTCATACTATTCAAGTCTTCAAGTATGCATTTGGGATAATGATATCCATCTTATTATACCTCCCCCCTCTTTTTTTTCACCACCCCATACCCCCCTATCTCCCTCCCTTCTCCTCCCTCCCCTTTGACCACTCTAGTGCTCCTCTAATCTTCCTAAGTACCCCGACACCCAACACTGCTGTGACTCTGACTCCTTATATCAGAGAAAACATTTGGTATTTGGATTTTTGAGACTGACTAACTTCACTTAGCATTATGTCCTCCAACTTCATCCATTTACCTGCGAATGCCATTATTTTATTTTCTTTTATTGCTGAATAAAATTCCATTTTACGTATATACCACATTTTCTTAATCCACTCATCTACTGAGGGACATCTAGGTTGGTTCCACAACCTAGCTATTGTGAATTGTGCAGCTACAAACATTGAGATAGCTGTGTCACTGTAATATGCTGTTTTTAAGTCCTTTGGGAACAGACCCAGGAGTGGGATGGCTGGGCCATAGGGTGGTTCCATTCCCAGTTTTCCAAGAAATCTCCATACTGCTTTCCATAATGGTTGCACCATTTTGCAGTCCCACCAGCAATGCATGAGTGTGCCTTTTTCCCCACATCCTCTCCAACATTTATTGTTGTTTGTCTTCTTAATAGCTGCCATTCTGACTGGTGTGAAATGATATCTTAGGGTAGTTTTGATTTGCATCTCTCTAATTGCCAGTGATGTTGAACATTTTTTCATGTATTTGTTGATTGATTGTATATCTTCTTCTGAGAAGTGTCTATTCAGTTCTTTGGCCCATTTATTTATTGGAATATTTGTTTTTTTGGTGTTGAGTTTTTTTGAGTTCTTTATACATTCTAGAAATTAGTGCTCTGTCTGATGTGCATGTATTAAATATTTGTTCCCAGTTAGTTGGCTCTCTATTCACCTCACTGATTGTTTCTTTTGCTGAGAAGAAGCTTTTTAGTTTGAATCTATCCCATTCATTAATTCTTGATACTAATTCTTGTGCTACAGGATTCTTATTAAGGAACTTGGGGCCTAATCCAACATGTTGGAAATAGGAGTTTATTTTTTCTTCTATTAGGCTTATTGTGTCTGGTCTAATTCCTAGGTACTTGATCCACTTTGAACTGAATTTTGTGCATGGGGAGAGATATGGGTTTAATTTCATTTTTTTGCATATGGATTTCCAGCTTTCCCAGAACCATTTGTCGAAGAGGCTGTCCTTTCTCCACTGTACATTTTTGGCACCTTTGTCCAATATAAGATAGCTGAAATTATATGTATTAGTCTCTGTGTCCTCAATTCTGTACCATTGGTCTACCCTTCTGTTTTGGTGCCAATACCATGCTGTTTTTGTTACTATTGCTCTATAGTATAATTTAAAATCTGGTATGGTGATGCCACCTGCTTCACTTTTCTTGCTAAGGATTGCTTTAGCTATTTTGGGTCTCTTATTTTTCCAGATGAATTTCATGACTACTTTATCTATTTATTCAAGGAATGACATTGGAATTTTGATTGGAATTGCATTAAATCTGTATAATGCTTTTGGTAGTACAGACATTTTGACAATATTTATTCTGCCTATCCAGGAACAAGGAAGGTCTTTCCATCTTCTGAGGTCTTCTATAATTTCTTCCTTTAATGTTCTATAATTTTCTTTAAAGATGTCTTTCACTTCTTTTGTTAAGTTGATTCCTAGGTATTTTTTTTTATGCTATTGTAAATGGGGTAGTTTTCATCATTTCCCTTTCAGAGGGTTTGTCACTGATGTACAAAAATGCCTTTGACTTATGGGTATTGATTTTGTATCCTGCCACTTTGCCGAATTCATTTACTAGTTGTAAAAGTTTTCTGGTAGAGTTTTTTGGGTCTTCTAGGTATAATATCATGTCATCAGCAAATAGTGCTAGTTTGAGCTCTTCCTTTCCTATATGGATCCCTTTAATTTCTTTCGTCTGTCTAATTGCTCTGGCCAGAGTTTCAAGTACTATGTTAAATAACAGTGGTGAAAGGGGGCACCCCTGTCTTGTTCCAGTTTTTAGAGGGAATGCTTTCAATTTTTCTCCATTTAAGATAATGTTAGCCTGGGGTTTTGCATAAATAGCTTTTATGATGTTGAGATATGTTCCTGTTATTCTTAGTTTTTATAGTGTTTTGAACATAAAGGGGTGTTATATTTTGTCGAATGCTTTCTCTGCATCTATTGAGTTGATCATATGGTTTTTATCTTTGAGTCTATTGATGTAATGTATTATGTTAATTGATTTCCGTATGTTGAACCAACCTTGCATCCCTGGGATAAACCCCACTTGATTGTGGTGCACTATCTTTTTGATATGCTTTTGTATTCGATTTGCCAGTATTTTGTTGAGAATTTTTGCATCTATGTTCACTAATGATATTGGCCTGAGTTTTCCTTTTTGGCTGTGTCTTTGCCTGGCTTTGGAATCAGTGTAATATTGGCCACATAGAAAGAGTCTGGGATACCTCCCTCTTTTTCTATTTCTTGAAATAAGTTGAAGAGCAATGTATTAGTTCTTCTTTGAAGGTCTGTCGCTGCCTGAAGCGATTGCCGCTTGGAGCAAAGATGCCACGGGAATAAGTTCAGAGGCAGACTGGAAACAAACAGGCTCTTTATTCTGCTAGCTTCTCTCTCCGGCTCCAACAATAACTCCAACACCATCCACACTCCTCCAACCACCACCACACCACACACAAAATGGCGTTGACCCCGTCCGCAATGTCCCGGGCCAAGTCTCGCGAGACCATGGAAGGTGGTAATGCTTATGGCTCACAGCTAACCGCAATCTTAGCTATCTCCTTAGTTAGGGCACCTACATTTCCCCCCTTTTGTTTTAAAAGAGGAGATGCTCTAGGACGTCCATGAGCAACCAACATTCTTACCCGTCATCGGATAATCAAGGCTGTGCCCTTGACTCCTGTCTTAGGTTGATATGTCGGCCACATGAGACTGTCCCGTGCGACTGTGCCTGTCTTAGGTTGTCCCCCTCTGGGGATCTTACCCGTCATTGGCTACCAGCCATCCAATCGAGCCCTTCAGGATCAACTGTGTATGATGACTAACATCCGTCCAATTGTGAGGAGATGCTGCGGCTTTAAGGCAATAAGCCTTCTGCTGACGAGCCAAGTTGCATAGCATATCAAATTCTTTAAACAAATCAACTGCCCTAAGTTCCATCAAGTAATGCACTGAGTTCTCCAGACAAATACCCGCAAGGCATTGTCCCGTAAAGTCCCAAACAATGAAAGATCAAAATGTCTACTTGTTATAACACGTTGATCTAGGAGGCCCCATGCATGCACAGCAGAGGCCACACTGCTGGTCAAGTCGTTTGATGCTTGAGCAGAAGGGATATTTGCAGCGACCGCAATCCTTGTAGCTGTAGCAGCAGCCGTCTTTTTTATGTCTAGACAATGCCACCGGTGAATCTTCAGGGCCCGCTACCTAGAAACTCAAGCATCAATTATTAAAGGAAAGGCAGTGGTATTGTAGCACTGAGTCAAGAGGCGAGTTGTCAAACTAAAAAATAGAATATTTAGATTAGAAAATTAAAGTTGATTTCTGCTCACACACATTGCTGCTTGAGCTCCCACAAACATAAGCTGGCAAAATATCATATTCAGAACAAAACAAAGAAAGACTGAGGGTATTTATTGCATTAAAGATAGATTAAGGAAAAGCTAAAGGCACTTTGGAAAAATAATTTGCTAGCTGGAACCCTCGAGTCTCTATAACCTTCCATGAAATTATCTGTTGAAATAACTCAAATTAATCAGCTATAAAACAAATAAAGTTAATTACAAATAAACATTTCTATGGCAAAACACCAAAATATCAGGTTATACAGCACTAATCATATTCTTTGCTAAAGAGAAATCCCTGGGACACCTATAAATCAAAATTGAAGGTACCTTCACTTATTAAATTATTTACCCAAATTGAATACTCTTAAACTTAAGTGAATTAAAGTTATTTGGATCCATATATATATTTTCATAAGCGCTTTGTTATTTGTGATGTCACTGGACAGACGTACAAACCTACAAACATATATTTGTGACATCACATTTACATGAAATTTAGACAAATGCACAGACATAAAGCCATATATAAAAAGAGAAAAAAGAAAAAATACAATTGTGTGCATACTAAAGAGAGATCTCCTCATCCCGGCTGGGAGGAAGGACACATAAGTTGTGAAATATTTTGAAGGACTTTTAAGGGAATCATTCCATACCTTCATCTTGGTCCTCTTGATTTTGTACCTTTTTTATTAATATTGATTCCTTAACAACTTCATCTTGATCCTTATGATTTGGTACCTGCTTTATTAATCTAGATGGTATCCATATTGGAGAGGATTCATGCTTTGGAAAAACAAAAACAGATCCTCTCCCCAAATTAATACTGGATCTGGACCCTTCCATGTACCTGAAAGAACATCCTTCCAATAAACCAAAGGTTTATGTTGTTGGTGTGGGTTCCAATGTCTGTCTCCAGCAGAATAACCATTAGAGTCTGAAGTTAAAAAATTTAAGGTAAACAGGGCAAATGCCAATCTGTCCCTAGGAGTTTTCCAATTTCCTTCTTTTTGTTTTAATAACATAATTTTCAGTGTGCGGGTTGCTCTTTCAATAATGCCCTGACCCTGAGGATTGTATGGGATGCCTGTTTTATGGGATATATTGAATTGTGCGCAAAACTGTTTGAAAGATGAGGACATATATGCAGGGCCATTATCTGTTTTAAGCATTTTGGGGATGCCCAATGCAGCAAAAGATTGAAAACAATGAGATGTAACATCTTTAACTTTTTCTCCAGAATGTAAGGAAGTAAAAATTATGCCTGAGCATGTATCTATGGTCACATGAATAAATCACAATTTTCCAAAACTTGGCTCATGAGTAACATCCATCTGCCACAAATGATTGGGCATTAATCCTCTAGGGTTAACACCATAATGAGGATTGGGCAAATGTGTCATACAAGATTTACAATCTTTTACAATTCTTCTGGCTTGCTTCTTTGTGATTTTAAACCTACACTGCAAATTGGTGCTATTGACGTGAAACTGGGAGTGAAATAAAGTAGCTTGCTGGAGCGCTGAGAGTATAAAAATTGTTTGGGTAAGGGCATCAGCCTTTTGATTACCTTCATGGAGGGGACCAGGCAAGTTGGTATGTGCTCTAATATGCCCTACGAATAGAGGTTCTTTTCCTGCCCACAAAAGATTTTGTATTTGATAAAACAATTTAAAGGCTGGAGTATGAGGTGCTATTGGTCCTGCTAGCTCTAGTTTTGGGACGGCATGTACAATATAGTGGCTATCTGAAAAAATGTTCATGGGCTGCTCTCTACACTTTTCCAGAGCTCTTACCACAGCTTCCAGTTCCACTAGTTGAGCTGATTTGTGTGGAGTTATGTAAGTCATGTTTTCTTTTTTAGTGACTACTGCAGCAGTACCATTTGAGGACCCATCTGTGAATACATTAAATGCCTTAGGAATAGGTTGATTTTTTATTACCTGTGGAAATATGATAGGATGATTGATACAAAAAGATAATATAAGAGACTTAGGAAGATGATTATCAAAATTTGCAGAAGTAGAGCATCTAGCTACAGCCCAATCATTATCATTGAAGCATAAATATTCAATCTGTGACGATGAATAGGGAATAACAATAGTAGCAGGGTGAATGCCAAATATTTTAGTAGAAGTCTTAAGTCCTTGAAGAATAAGTTTAGCCACCATGGAGGTATAAGACTCAATTATACTTTTAGGAGAGACAGGCAAATGTATCTATAATAAAGGCCCTTGTTGCCAAAATACTCCTGTGGGTGTATATTGTGAAGAAATAATAATCAATATCAGTGGTTGAGTTAAATCAAATCTATCACAATGAGCTCCTTCGATGGCTTTTTCTACTAACTTTAAAGCTTTCCTAGCATCAGGAGTCAATGTTCGCAGTGAAGATGGATCAGGGTCCCCGCGAAGGATGTCAAATAAAGGTTTTAGTTGGCCAGTAGTGAGGTTTAGTGTAGGGAGAAGCCAATTAATATCTCCTAGCAATTTTTGAAAGTCATTGAGAGTGGCCAAATGCTCCTTATTAATTAATATTTTTTGAGGCCTAATAAAAGTGTCCATAATTTGGAATCCTAGATATAATATTGGAGATCTAATTTGAACCTTTTCCTTAGCAATGTTTAGTCCATATCGTTTCAAGTTTTCTGATATATCACTAAATATGGTGAAAAAGACTTCTTGATTAGGATGAGCAAGCAAAACATCATCTATATAATGAAGGCACATAAGCTCTGGAAATTTATTTTGATAGGCTGAATAACTTTATCTACATAGATTTGACACATAGTGGGGCTATTAACCATTCCCTGCGGCAAAACATTCCACTGATATCTCTGATCAGGACAATTATTGTTAATAGAAGGAACTGAAAAAGCAAACCTGGAGGTATCCAGAGGGTGTAGAGGAATAGAAAAGAAACAATTTTTTATAACAAGAGTAATAAGATGGAAATTTTTAGGAATAGCTGCAGGATTAGGAAGTCCAGTTGAGTAGGGCCCATGATTTGCATGGTTTTATTAATTTCTCTAAGATCATGTAACAATCGCCATTTTCCTGATTTTTTCTTGATCACAGATATGGGGGAATTCCAGGGAGAGGTGGAAGGTTCTATATGTCCTGCTTCTAGTTGTTCCTGAACTAGTAGGTGGGCTGCTTGTAATTTCTCTTTAGATAGGGGCCACTGAGGGACCCACACTGGCTTATCAGAAAGCCATGGTATTTTCAAAATTATTTTCTCAGTGGCCCCGAAAAAAAAAAAATCTTTTTCCTTTATGGTAATGATTTCTTCTAAGGTTAAGATTACCCTGTAGATTTTCACATTTAACACCTGCAGGCTTGGTTGCAAGGTGTACTCCCATTTGTTGCAAAATATCTCTTCCCCATAAAGTAACTGGTAGGTTAGGTAAAACATAAGGCTGAAATGTTCCTTTATGGCCTTCATCATCCTCCCATTTTAAAATTACTGCACTTTTCTCTGGGAGGTTATTATATCCCAAGCCTGGAAGAGTCAGCTCCAGTATCTATCAGTCTCTCCATCTCTATTCCTTGGATTTTTATTTTACACTTAGGCCTCCTTGAACAATCCCGAACCCAGCAAGCCATGGATCCTGTGTCAGTGGAACAAAATCCTCTATTGTTCCTTTTTTGAGGCATACTCATTTTAAATGAATTATGTAAATTTGGAAGGAGAAGCAGCTGAGCAATTCTATCTCCTTGATTAACAGAACTTATACTTTGGGGTGAGCTAAGCATTATTTTTATTTCCCCTTTGTAGTCTGAGTTTATTACACCTGGGGTCACTTGCAAATCTAATAAGCTTTTAGGACTTCGCCCGAGAATAAGTCCTACAGTCCCTGAGGGAAGAGGTCCCCTGACCCCTGTGGGAATCAGTTGAACCCCCATTTCAGGTGTTAACACTATTCGGGCGGTGGAACAGAGGTCTAATCCTGCATTTCCTCTTGTTCCTCTGGCGAGGGAGTGGATGGGTAGTAGGGATTGTGTCGGGGAAGCATCTGAGTGGATGCTTGAGGATACTCCTTCTGCAATGCCCCGTACATTTGTGGGCCCCAGGGCATTGGGCCCCTGCCCCGTTTTTTGAATTTGTGGACAAATGATTTCTTTAGATGTCAAATTTTGAATGGCATTTATTGGCCCAATGATTTCCCTTTTTACACCTGGGGCAGCATCCTGGGGCACAGTATGAGGTTGGTCTTATTTCTCTTTGGGGATTTTGCCCAGAATAGCCTGATTGATTATGATAATTTTTCCTGGAATATCCTGATTGATTATAATGTCTAGGTTGAGCCCTTGTGAAATTTTGGGGGAAGCACCTCTCATTGCTGCTGCAATCACATTTCCTCTGACAAAGGCGCCATTTATATCTTTACATAGTTGTATATATATGGAAAGATCCTTTTTATTTCTCCATGGCCTGATGGCTTCCTGGCAGTATTTATTAGCATTTTCGTATGCTAATTGAACAACTAATGGAATAGCTTGATCAACGTCTCCAAACACTCTACCTGCAGTTCTCAAAAGTCAATCAGCAAAGTCAGTATATGGCTCATTAGGTCCTTGAATCACTTTTGACAAGCTACCTTGTAGATCCCCAGGTCCTTGTAAAGTTTTCCATGCCTTTAAGGCAGCTGCGTTTATCTGAGCATATACACCTGGGTCATAATCTTTTTGAGCCTTTAAGTCTGCAAACTGCCCTTCTCCTGTGAGCATTTCTACATTATGGTCTCCAAACACTGCAGCTGCATTTCTTTTAGCCATTTCTACACAAAGTTCTTGAAATTGCGATCGCCACACCAAGTATTGCACCCCACTTAATGCTGCTTTACATAAACTTTTCCAGTCTCCTATATTATCTTTTTGTATTAATCATCCTATTATATTTCCACAGGTAATAAAAAATCAACCTATTCCTAAGGCATTTAATGTATTTACAGATGGGTCCTCAAATAGTACTGCTGCAGTAGTCACTCAAAAAGAAAATATGACTTACATAACTTCACACAAATCAGCTCAACTAGTGGAACTGGAAGCTGTGGTAAGAGCTCTGGAAAATTTTAGAGAACAGCCCATGAACATTTTTTCAGATAGCCACTTATTGTACATGCCGTCCCAAAATTAGAGCTAGCAGGACCAATAGCACCTCATACTCCAGCCTTTAAATTGTTTTATCAAATACGAAATCTTTTGTGGGCAAGAAAAGAACCTCTATTTGTAGGGCATATTAGAGCACATACCAACATGCCTGGTCCCCTCCATGAAGGTAATCAAAAGGCTGATGCCGCAGCATCTCCTCACAATTGGATGGATGTTAGTCATCATACACAGTTGATCCTGAAGGGCTCGATTGGATGGCTGGTAGCCAATGACGGGTAAGATCCCCAGAGGGGGACAACCTAAGACAGGCACAGTCGCACGGGACAGTCTCATGTGGCCGACATATCAACCTAAGACAGGAGTCAAGGGCACAGCCTTGATTATCCAATGACGGGTAAGAATGTTGGTTGCTCATGGATGTCCTAGAGCATCTCCTCTTTTAAAACAAAAGGGGGGAAATGCAGGAGCCCTGTTTGAGGAGATGGCTAAGATTGCGGTTGACTACGGGCCATGGAGATGTTTGGGCATTGCTGCCTTCCGTAGTCTCACGAGACTTGGCCCGGGATCTCGAGAGACTTGGGCCGAGATTGCTGATCAGGTCGGCGCCATTTGGTGTATGGGTCTTTTGGTGGTGTGTGGTGCGTGTTAAAGTTGTTGTTAGAGCCAGAGAGAGAAGTTATCAGAATAAAAAGCCTGTTTGTTTCCAGTTCGCCTCCGAACTTCTTCCCGCGGCTTCGTTGCTCCAAGTGGCCATCGCTTCAGGCAGCAACACATAGGGAAAGAACTGCCCAGACCACATTTCTTCTTCCTCCTCTGTGAAGCAAGTCTAAATCTGAAGGAAGAAGGGAATGGCCACTCCCGAACTCATCCTGAACATATCCACTGTCTCCCCTAAGGAATGGAGGTCTTAGCATGCAGGAGAAAAAGCAGCAAACTATAGCCCAAAGAGCACTGGTGGAAACAGAGATAGGAGAGGGAACAGGAAAACAAAACAAAAAACCATTCTTGCAGCTGGGGAAAAGCAAAACTATAAATTGGGTTAAACATTACATCTGGAGGAGAGACAGGAACACCACAGAGACTCAAGTTAACATTTTCTGCCTAAAAATGAAGCTTAATCAGAACAGGAGTCAGGCTGGGGTTGTGGCTCAGCGGTAGAGCGCTCGCCTAGCACGTGCACAGCCCAGGTTCGATCCTCAGCACCATGTAAAAGTAAAGGTATTGTGTACAACTAAAACAAATAAATAAATATTAAAAAAAAAAGAACAGGAGAGTCCCTTTCCCTGCCCCCCACATCATGGTAACCAGCACTGAGTAAAAACAGTGGATACAGACAGGATACTTGCAAGGGAACAGTGTAAGAGGATGCCCAAGGCTCAACACAGAGAAAAATCTCAAGCCCAGCTAATTCTCATTAGACCAAGACAGGCTTGTACTCTAAAGACCCCACAGAAAGGAAGTCATGCACATCTCTATGTGTAACTAATATTTACCTCACTGTCTACTATATGACATCTGACTTCCAACTAAAGTTATTAAGCACAAAAAAAAGAGGCAAAAAAAATAGTCTGAAGAGACAAAGCAATAGTTAGAATCAAGTTCAGATACGAAAGAGATGTTAGAATTATCAGACTGGAATTTTAAAATAACTGAATGATGTGTTAAGGGCTCAAGTTCACAGTTTTTGCCTACAAAAATGAAGCTTAAACATAGTCAAAATGCAAGATCAAATATGTAACTTCATCAGAGATGTGGAAATTATAAGAAAGAGTTCAAGGTCAGGCTAGCCATCAGAAACTTGATGTTATGGTTTAGATATAAGGCAGCCCACAAAAGCTCATGCATGAGACAAGAAAGTTTAGAGGTGAAATGACTGGGTTATGAGAGTCTTAACCTAACCAGTACACTAATCCACTTGATTGGATTAACTGGGTATGGCTAGAGAGGTAGGTCACTGGGGACATGCTTCTGGGGTATGCAGAGCCCTCTCTACTTCCTTGTTGCTATTCCTGAGCTGTTTACCTCCTTCCACCATGATGTTCTGCCTCCCCTTGTGCCCAGAACAATGGAGTTGGCCATCTATGGACTGAGACCTCAGAAACCATGCATGCCAAATAAACTTTTCCTCCTTTAAAATTGTTCTTGTCAGGTCTTCTGGTCACAGTGGCAAAAAAGCTGACTAAAACGTATGATAATAGAGATGAAGAGTTCCTCGGATAGCCTCACAAAAAGACTCGAGGATGAATAAGTGAGATTTTAGGCAAGTCAATAAAAATTACTTGAGCAGAGATGCAAAAAGTAAAAACAATGAAAAAATTTAAAAAGGGAATGTTCAACAGCCTGGGTTAACATTGAATAGTGTGATATAATTTGAATCCAAGAAAGATAATAAAACAGAAAAAATATTTGAAAAAATGATGATTCAGAAATTTCCAGAATTAGTGATATAACCAAACTCCACATCAAAGAAGCTCAGAGAACACTGAACACTGATTATGTATAAGTCTATACATAATCAAACTACTGAAAACCAAAGACAAATATGAAATCTTGAAGGCCATCTGAGAAAAAAAGGCAAATTACCTAAAAAGGAACAACAATAAGAATTAAAGTCAACTCCATCAGAAGTCATGTAACCAAAAGATAGTGTAGTGACCTTTTTATAGTGTGAAACCAAAATATATATACACACACACACACACACACACACACACATATATATATATTTCCAATGAACAATTCTTCCCAGAGACATCCTTCAAAAGAGAAAAAAAGAAACACTTTCATAGACAAATGAAATTCATTGTTTTCAGGCTTACTCTACACGAAATATTAAAGGAAGCTTTACAGACAGAGAAAATCTGATATATAGTCAGTGGCTGCTATCCACAAAAGGAAATGAGGAGCTTCAGAAATTGAATTAATGGAGGGAAGATAAGATATTTATTTTTAATTACTTTCTCTTGTTTCAACTGCTTAAAGCAATAATTTACAAAATTATTGTATGTGTTTGTAAAATGTATGGTGAAATACCAAAAAAAAATGGATGGGAAGATTGGAAATGTACTATTTTAAAATTCTTATACCACATGTGAAGTGGTATAACATTATTTGAAGTTAGTCACATTTTTAAATGTATATATTGAACCCTAAGTCAATCACCAAAAACATCTCAAAAGAACATGATAATGAGTAAATAGAGATGTCAAGTAGCCACATAAAAATGCTCAATAAACACATAGATAAATAATAATAAATATTTCAATTAAACTCAGGAAAGGCAGACAAAGACAAACAGAGCAAACAGAACACAGAAAATGATTTGCAAGTTGGCAAATCTTAACTCAATCATATTTATCATCACTTTAAATGTAAATGGTCTAAATATGCCAGGTAAGCAATATAGATTATCAGATTGGATGAAAAAGCTTGAACTAACTATGTGCTGTATGCAGCAAAAACCCACTTACATACAAAAATACACACAGCTTAAAAGTAAAATATGAAGAAAAATACCATCATAGACTAATCAAAATAACGCTAGAGTGGCTTTGCTTATTTCAGACAATAGTTTTTTAGAACAAGGAAGAATATCAGTAACAGATAATATTACACTGAAAAAAAATGAAGGCATGAAGGCTAATTTTTAAAAATGATTACACTATTACACAAAAAAAGTTGGTTTCAGGGAATCTTAATGTTTAAACGGAATTTTGATTTAACGTGTATTTTTCTTACTGTGACATATGTTTATTAAATAAAAAATTACTGATTTTTTTTCATCTGGAAATATCATTCTGATTCCCAGAAATAATATACTACTTTGCAGGAAGATTTTCCTTTTATGCCAACTGGTAGCAAACATACCAGCATTCCGTTGAAAATATTATAGTTTTTAGGCATTTAATATGTTCTTATCTCATTGTTGCCTGACAGAAGTCCAGACAGAAATCCAAGTAGGAGTAAACTAAATTACATTCTTTGACTATTGGGAAAACTTTTCATGCTTTTCTGAATATAATGAGTTTGTTCCCTATTCTTAAAGTGTTTTCCCCTTTGAGAGGTACTAGAATTGGTCCAGGAACATTTATACAGATCGGCCAGTAGATAGATTTTAAATCACTTCATCTTCGAGTTAAAGGGTAAAGTTGTTTTATGAACTTATGCAAACTGACTAGAAATCCTTGATTTCAAGGCTTGATTAATGATATATTTATACTTAATGTTCAGTAGTATACAAACGGCTTATAAATAACAAAACATGCATTTGCAAGTTGGGGCTGTTATAATGCACCAGTAACCATTTTTAACTAATCTGATTTAATTGACATTATGTTAGGAGTTTCAAAGTTCTTAAAAGGGCTAAGCATAAAGGATTCCCAAGGGCGATAACTACAGGTAGAAATGATTCTAACTGTGCTCACTAATCCATTTATAATGAAATGGTTATTGGCTACATATTATGAATGATTAAAGAACCTCAAAGAAAATAATGTAAGTGGGCAGACGGGCACTTTGGAGCACCTTATAATAGATTCATGGTTGTTCGTAATATTAATATTAACAAGATTCATGCAGGACTATGTGCAAATACTTATTGAAAATGGCACAGCATCTAGTGGGTTTCCACTTCTCTGGGGAGGAAAATTTAAAAATGAGGCTCTAGAGAGCCTTGGAGTCTTCAGGCAAGACACGAATATTGTGCCTTTGTGTATGTGTGTCTTGGTTTTCCTCAACTGTAAAAAGGACTCTAGGACTACTTTCCACAGTGGTCTGGAGAGTGAAAATTAAATGAGATAGATGACAGATAAGAACATATTTGGGAGAAGATTAAAGAGTCACACAATGAGGGATCCTATCACAGTGTGGAAACACAAAGGTTTTAGTCTCTGTCGTGGTTTGGATGTAAAGTCGCCCAAAGACTCAGGCGTTGAAGGCTTGGTCCCGAGTGCATCCAGGTTCAGAGGTGGGATTGGGGAAATGATTGGATTTTGAAGATTCTAACCTCATCAGTGGATTAATCCATTGATAGATTCATAATTTTATGACATTATTGGGAGGTGGTAGAAAGTATGGAGGTAGGGCCTAGTTGGAGGAAGTGGGTATGTGCCCCAAGGACATATCTTGTCCCCATCCCCTTCCTTGCTCTCTTTCTTTCTGTTTCATGGCTGACATGAAGTGAGCAGCGTTGTTCCGCCATGCCCTTCCACCATGATGTTTCTGTCTTGGAGCCAAATGACCCTGGACCGAAACCTCTGACACTGGGAGCCAAAATAAATCCCTCCTCCTCTAAATTGCCTTTCATGGATATTTTGTCCCAGCAACAGAAAGCTGACTAATACAGTCCCATTTATTCTACTGCATGACTGGGTGGCATAGATTTTTGGTGTTTGTTAAAATGACTGGTTGTCTCTTTACAGAAACAGAGAATATTCGATGAATGTCCATATACGATGTTGGTGTTCAAGATGCACTATCCTCAAATAAAGGAACTTCCCTTCTTACTGCTGGGATTATGAATAGACTACAATTTGACCCAAGGTGTTCCATTTGAGAAAGATGAGATGTGATGATACTGAAAGAATCAAAGAATAAAACAACTGACTAAAGATGAAAGAAGATCAAGGTGCTGTCGCAAAAGGAGAAATTTCACATTGGCTGAAAATTTTTTTTGTATATGATGCATGGAGTTTTGACATCATCACCCACAATTTTACTGTTAAGAAAAGTAAAATTCAGGGCTGAGGTTATAGCTCAGGGGTGGAGTGCTTGTCTCACATGTGTGAGGCCCTAGGTTCGATCCTCAGCAGCACATAAATGAAAATAAAGGTATTGTGTCCACCTATAACTAAAAAAAAAAAAAATTTAAAGCAAAGTAAAATTCAAAGTGAAGTAAAATCAGTATGTCTAACTTCCCTTCTTCGGATCTCATACTGGTTTAACTAGTTCCAAGCTCATTTGCTTTCCAGCATATCACAAGCTGAAAGCAGCTAACAGAAAATCAAGAACACAATCAAATTCCTTTAAAAACTATCCAGTTTCCCTACTAAGAGCACTGTTCCCAAAATATTTACTTGTAATATATTTTTAGTCTTTTAATTATTATATGCTTTACTAAACTCTTCCAATGGGTTTTAAATTTTTATTCTTTTTAGATATAAATGTCCGTAGAGTGTTTTTTGACATATTATACTTACATGGAGTATAACCTATTCTAATCAAGATCCCATTCTTGTGTGTAATCAGCTCAATTCACAATAGCTAAGATATGAAACCAGCATAAGTACCCTTCAGCAGATTAATGAATAAAGAAAATACGCTATATATACACACAGTGGAATATTACTCAGCCATAAAAAAGACTTTATGACTTCTGCTGGTAAATAGATGGATCTGGAGATCATCATGCTAAGTAAAATAAGCCAACCCCCAAAAACCAAAGGCTGAATGTTCTCTGTGATATGCGGATGTTAACACACAAAACAGGGGAAAGACAGAAGTTCAATGGACTCAACAACAGGGAATGAAGAGAAGGGAGGGGGAGGGATGAAAATAGGAAAGACAGTAGAATGAATTGGAATGAAATAACTTTCCTACATTCATACACCACCAGTGAAACTCCAAAAGATGCATTTTGCTCCTATGTAAAATAAAACACTTTGAAAAACTCAAAAATAAATTACTTATCAATATTTTAAAACTCTTTATAAGCCCAAATAACAAAACCACTATACCTTAATATCAGAATCCTATAATACTCACTTATCTGGATATAGATCATATTAATATTTCTAGTCTTCATTCTCATGGCATATTCTGAATCTTGAAATTACAAAAGTCCTGTCAAACATAACCTATTTCTGAAATTCACAAAGTGAATTTTATAGTCAACATACTCTTTAGAACAGCACCAACATGAATACCAACATTTCAGAGACCTCCTTTCTTGAAGTTATTTTATTTATTTTAGTTGAATCTCAAACAATCAGAGCTATATGTCCAAAGCTTCACTCATCTGAATTCATGGGTAAAGTAAAGAGAAGCCAGAATAATGGCAATACTTTCCATTTATCCATGATATTTGTAGTTTTAAGTTTGGACATTGCAACTACAAATCTCAAAATACATTAATTCCATTCATGAATAAATTTAGTTAGGAATACTGGATATGAGTCTCCCAACTTATAAATAGCCCCCCAGATTTGGAAACTCACAACCATACTGAAATCAGAATTTAATAGTCAATTGCCAAAAACCTAGTAAGTAAATTCATTCAATGAATGTGTTAGTCAGATTTCTGTTACTGAAGGGCAAAAATCACACTGGAGACAACCATGCAGCCAAGAAATTTATTCACCAGCCTTTATGGCTGGTCGGAGGTGGAAGAAGGACGGGGAGAGAGGAGTCAGGGAGAGGGGAGTATGCAAGCTCTGGTGGGAGAGAGGAGTCAGGGAGAAGGGAGTGTGCAAGCTCTGAACGGAAGGTGGGTGCCTGGTTGTACTGGCTGTGGTCTCTGGAGCTGTAGGCTAAGGCAGCTGCCGTCGGGCTGGAGGCTGGAGCTGTTGGCTGGGGCAGCTGCCTTCAGGCTGGAGGTGATTGGTCTGGAGCTGGTGGTGCAGCAGCTGCTTCCTCTCAGTAGGGAGGAGATGTTTGACTGAGCTCTGGGCAGGCAGGAGCTTTAAGTAGGGATTTCTAGTGGGGGGTGACCTTTAACGTTATTGGCTCTTTGCCCAGGGAACAGGGTGACCTTTAGGCCTATTGGCTCCTGCCTGGGGAACAGAGCAACCTTTAAGCCAATTGGCTCCTGCCTAGGGAAAATGAAACCAGGTTGCTTCTCATGGAAATTTCCATGGGGGAGGTGGCCCATTGGCCCAAGCTTATCTATCAGTTACTGTGACAAAATGCCTGAGAAAATCAATTAAAAGAAGAAAGGGTTGTATATAGTTGAAAGGTTTGAGATGTTTACCACATAGCATCCAGGAAACAGAGAGAGGAAGGGTGCATGGTCAAAATATATCTTTCAAAGGCATGCCACTACCTCTTCCAACTAGGCCCCACCTCCTGAAGCTTCTGTCATCTCCTAGGAGTGGCACCAGCTGGGGACCAAGCCTTCAACACAGGAGACTTTGTGGGACGTTCCAGATCCGAACGATACCAAAGGCAGGGACATATTGTCAAAGAAATGCCAATAGATGGACCATCCTCATCCCAAGAACTAGCACTAATTTTAAAAGAGCAATGTTTTTCTCCCCTCTCCCACTGTGCATCTTCTATAACAATCAGATATTCAATTGTACCTGCCTGTCTGCTGCCTGGGGACCAAATCCAGGAGCAGCCAAACTTATCTGTGTAAGACTTGTGGATCTGTAGGAGCCTGGAATGTCTACTGAACTTCAGGGGCAGTAACCAGTAGAGAGAAAGACTGGAGAAGCCTGTGATTAAAGGTATGTGAACATGGAAATGAGAAACACAAGACTGCCATGTGATACCTTCCACTATAGGACATGGAGAGAAGGCCCTTTCCAGATGCCAGTACAATGCTTTTCGACTTCTCCACCTCCAGAACTATAAGATAAATAAATCTCTGTTTGTTATAAATTACCCAGCCTCAAGCATTTTGCTACAGCAGCAGAAAATGGACTAACACATCATGTGAGTGAAGTCTCCCTGCTCGGCCCTGTTTCAGGAGGTCAATTAAGGAAGGTGTGAGCCCCCTCCCAGGCTCAGACAACCTGAAATGCCATTTGAGATAAACTCCCTTTTTTTTTTTTTTCTTACATTATCTGTGTGCATCGACAGCCCATTTCCTGGCCTCAAAGCTGACTACAGCAATTCTTCCTCTTGCTTCCTGTGATTACTCACAATTCTGATTTCTTTTTCTTTTTCTTTTTTTTTCTTTTTTTTTTTTTTTTTTTTTTTTTTTTTTTGCCCTGACCAAGTAGATCTCATCAACTTCATTTCTGCATTTCTAGCAATTTTGGGTTCCAGAAAGCAAACTAAGGATAACAATCTGGGAGAAGCAGTCACGACTATTGATGTTGGTGAGGCAAGATAAAGAGCCTCAAGCCCTTAAGTTCCAGCCTTTTCTTCCTTTCCCTTTTCCTAGGCTCCCCAAGCTGTGAGGCTGAGGTGTCCAGCCACTGGCCAGCTGTGTTCAGAGATTCACATTCAGCTCACTGGCCTGCAGCATCCCCTTACCAGGGCTACTCTCTAGTAGGCCCTGAGGCGCAATCTTTCTCTGAGCAAGAGAACCAAACCTGTTCTGATGAGCATGAGGCCAAATGTAGCCAGATTTGGCTAGGCTCTGGAGTCTGTACACTTTGACCTGAGTCCTCCCTCTGCTCCTTATGACCCTAAGCACCCTGGCAAAGTCACTTAGTATCTCCAAGTGTGTGAAAAAGAGACTCAGCTACCAAAGGGACTCTCAAGGGTGTCTATATCCAGGAGAATGTGAGATTAACTGGCATGACTGATAAACCCAGGCGTTGAAACTTCTGGGTGCTGCTTATGTTAAAAGGGTTATTCCAAGCCCGGTGTGGTGGCGCACGCCTGTAATCCCAGCACTTGGGAGGCTGAGGCAGGAGGATCGCAAGTTCAAAGCCAGCCTCAGCAATGCCAAGGCACTTAGCAACTCAGTGAGACCCTGTCTCTAATAAAATACAAAAAAGGGCTGGGGATGTGGCCCAGTGGTTGAGTGCCCCTGAGTTCAATCCCCAGTACTGGAAAAAAAAAAAAAAAAAAAAAGAAAGAAAGAAAGAAAAAAGTTATTCCAGGTAGGAATTCAAAGAGAAATACTCCCAAGTCATTTTCTGTGTCCTTTTTGATGGCCTTGATACTTCTTTAATATGTGTTTAACATATATTTAAACCAAGAGTGTAAGGGGACAGGTAGATGAGCGTGGTGGGAACACGAGGTTAAGAGAATAATTCTATAAAATGAGACCCCTGTACTGACTCCCTCACGTGTTTTCTTTGCCAAAAAGCAATCTGCCTGCAGCATCTCCTGGCCTGAGGGGACAGGAAATATCACATTCCTCAACAAACTGAAGCAGGGGGTAAAAAGCCTGGCAGTCAGTGTAGGTAATGAAAGATGAGGGGTTGAGAAGATGAGGGATGGTTATCAAAGAAAAGACAACGGGTTGCTAACAGCTAACCTCTAGATAAGACTTCCCAGATCAAGAGGTTGCTGACACCTCCAGGGACCACACTTCCCAACACAAGGGATTACCCCCTGTGCTGCTCATAGAAATAGAAAAGGCAGTCATGAAATTCATCTGGAAAATAAGAGACCCAGAATAGCTAAAGCAATCCTTAGCAAGAAGAGTGAAGCAGGTGGTATCACAATATCAGACCTTAAACTATACTACAGAGCAATAGTAACAAAAACAGCATTGTATTGGCACCAAAATAGACATGTAGACCAATGGTACAGAATAGAGGACACAGAGACTAACACACACAACTACAGCTATCTTATATTAGATAAAGTTGCCAAAAACATACATTGGAGAAAAGATAGCCTCTTCAATAAATGGTGCTGGGAAAACTGGAAATCCGTATGCAACAAAATGAAATTAAACCTCTCTCTCTTACCATGCACAAAACTCAACTCAAAGTAGATCAAGAATCTAGGAATTAAACCTGAGACCATGCATCTATTAGAAGAAAAAGTAGGCCCAAACCTCCATCATACCGGATTAGATGCCTACTTCCTTAATAAGACTCCTATTGCACAAGAATTAAAATCTAGAATTAATGAATGGGATGGATTCAAAGCTTCTTCTCAGCAAAAGAAACAATCAGTGAGGTGAATAGGAATTTGGTTTTGCTAATTGTGACACTCAGGGCTGACTCCAGCAGGCATTACCTGCCGTGTCTAGCAGATAACGTTAAAAGGGCTATTTTTGGGTATAGACTATACCAAAGGACTTAAAATCAACATGATATTGTAATGCAGCCACATCAATGTTTATAGCAGCTCAATTCACAATAGCTAAACAGCGGAACCAACCTAGATGCCCTTCAATAGATGAATGGATAAAGAAACTGTGGTACATATACACAATGGAATATTACTCAGCATTAAAAGAGAATAAAATTATGGTATTTGCAGGTAAATGGATGGAGGGAGAATATCATGTTAAGCGAAGTAAGCCAATCCCAAAAATCCAAAGGCCAAATGTTCTCTCTGATAAGTGGATGCTGATCCAAAGAGTGTGGGGGGGGTGGGGAGGGGGCATGGGAAAACATTGGGAGGAATTTTGATTAGGCAAAGGGGAGGGAGCGGTGGGGAGGGGGCATGGGGACGGGAAGATGATAGGATGGAAAACATCACCCCAGGTACATGTATGGCTGCACATATGGTGCAATGCTACATCATGTACAACCAGAGAAATGAAAAGTTGTGCTGCAATTGTGTACCATGAATCAAAATGCATTCTACTGTCACATACGTCTAATTAAAATAAATTAATTAATAATTCTAAAAACTATGCAAAAAAGGGGGGCTATCTTGGCTGCAGAGGGCAGCTGCTTGTACAAACCCCATCCACCAACAGAAGGGGGGAGTCTAGTTTCACCTCCAACTCTGGTTTCGCTTTGACCAGGAAGGGGTGGCATGTTCGAATGATGAGATTCCTCTTAACCTGGCTGAGCCGGATGTGAGCTGGCACAGGCACAGCCATCGATTCTCCACTCGTGTTGAATGCTTACTGTGAGCCGGGCATTCTCTAGGTGTGGGAAGCAATCTAAAGTCAAGGAGGCTCTAAAGGATGTGATTTCTACAACCCAGGCAAGAATGGACGGTAGCAGGAATGAAGAGAAGCACGCAGATGTCATGGCTATTCTCCAGAGCATGGCTGGCTGCTCAAGGCCGTGACCTTGGGGCCCTGGTTCACAAGAGTAATTGATAAGATTGTTTGGATGAACTGGGAGAATCATTATGGTTTGGATGTGTTTTGAATGTGTCCCCCAAGGTTACCCATGTTGAAATTTATCCCCATCTTGAGGTCTTCAGAGTGGAAACTTAATCCAATTTAGAGGTGGGGCCTTTAAGAAGTGATTAAAATTAGATAAGATCAACAGGGTGGAGGCCCCCCCCAACCCCATGACTGAATCCTGTGGCTTCATAAGAAGAACCGGAAGAGATACACTCTATGTCTCTTGCCATGTGATGGGCTACCTCAGGATTCTGCCAGCAAGAAGACCACCACAAGATGTGGCCCCTCAACCTTACACCTCCAGAACTATGAGCCATTATAAACCTCCTACCTTTATAAAGTCATCCAGTCTTGGGTGTTTTGTCACAGTAACAAAAATCAGACTGACTGGAATGTTGGTAAAACATGGGATAGAGTCAAGGATAACTTTCACTTTCTGGACTGAGCAACTAGGTAAATGATGAAGACAAACACAGAGGTGAAGACCCTGAAAGAGGAGCATGCTGGATAGGAGACGTAACAAGTTCAAGTTGGGTCAGAATGAGTTTAAAGTCCTGAGGGACATCAAATGAGAGATATTAATTAGACAAAATGATAGATAGGCTTGGGCCAGCAGGCCACCTCCCCCATGGAAATTTCATTTCCATTAGGATCAACCTGGTTTAATTTTCCCCAGGCAGGAGCCAATCAGCTTAAAGGTTGCTCTGTTTCCCCAGGCAGGAGCCAATCGGCTTAAAGGTCACCCCGTTTACTGGGAAAAGAGCCAATAGTGTTAAAGGTTGCTCGGGCACACCCCCCACCAGAAATCCCTACTTAAGTCCCTGCCTGCCTGGAGCTCAGACACAACAGCTCCTCCCTGCAGAGAGGAAGCAGCCACTGCAACAACTCCAAACTCACCATCTCCAGCCTGACGGCAGCTGCCCCAGCCGACAGCTCCAGAGACCACAGCTGGCACAACCAGGCACCGACCCTCTGTCCAGAGCTTGCACACTTCCCTCTCCCTGAGTCCTCTCTCCCCGTACTTCTTCTACCTCCAACCAGCCATATAGGCTGGTGAATAAATCTCTTGGCTACACGGTTGTCTCCGGTGTGATTTTTGCCCTTCACAAAAGGTCTGGAATTGAGAGAGAAGGCCAGGCCCAGCAAACAGACTTAGGAAATATCAACATATAGATGGGAATGGACGGGATCATGCAGTGGGCATCTATTACACACAAATACAGAAACGAGGGTTCCCTTCCTTCAAAAAGTTCAGGAGGAAACAGACACAAGAGTTGACTCTTACATGATAATAGTAATGATGATATAGAGAGTACAAAGTGGATACTGAACATTGTGGAATCCAAGAGAAGGAAGATGTTAAATCTGGGAAGGTTGGAGAAGTATTATGGTTTGGATATGAGGTGTTCCTCAAAGCTCCTTTGTTAATATAAGAATATTCAGAGGTGTAACAATTAGATTATGAAAGCGGAACCTACTCATTTCTTGCTCATTTGAAAAGGGTGGTAGTTGTAGTCGGGTGGGGTGTAACTAAAGGAGGTCACTGGGGGCTGACCTGGAAGGATGCATCTTCCCTGCCGACCCTTCCCATCCCCCTGCTTCCCAGCTGTAACAACTGAGCAGCTATCCTGCACCATGATGTTCTGCTTCAGTTAGGGGCCAGAGTAACGGAACCTGCCAACCACAGACTGAACCCCGGAAACAATGAGCCCCAAACAAACTTTTCTCCTTCTGAGTTGTTCTTGTCAAGTATCTTGATCACAGCAATGAAACTAATGCAAGACGTTTCCAATGGAGCTGACATTTGCTCTGGGCCCAAAGGGTGTGCCAGGAAACAAAGAGGTCAGGGGTATAGAGGTGAAAGAAAGAGCCAGAAGAGAGAAATTAAGAAAGCAAACCCAAGAAGTGCTGAGGTGTGGCATTTGTACAGGTGCTGGGGGCAGAGCTGGGTGAAGAGTTGGCACCCAGGGTGGGGAGGAAAGAAATGATACTGGCAGGCACAGTGGTGTCCAATTATGCAGACTAAGAGGATTGCTGGTAATTCTGTGGTCAGTAGAAATTTTCTTTGTTTGCTTGTTAGTTAGCTAGCTAGTTAGTTTATTTCTGTGTGAGCATGTGTGTGCATTTTCTGTTGATCTCTTCACTTGCTGTTGGAACCTGAACTGAAAGAGAGTAGGGCTTTTGATCTAATTATCTTATTACCCCTTGCTGAGTAATTGTGGAAAATGCTTTATACTTTGGAGATTTGGACTATAAAAATAATTTCATAATAATAATTTTCTCAGTTTATAAAGATTCAATAAGTAGATACATGAAACACATTGGAAAGCATTTGATGGGCTTTGTGAGGAGTTATTTTACATGCATGTAAAGTCAAGGTCTTTGGTATAATCAAATCAAGAGGTAGAGACCATGTTACCATAAGACCTTTTCAAAGTTTTGTCATGGAAGGTCATCAAAATTAACTAAGAGAGTGGCTTATTTGTCTTGTAGATGTGTTAATTGGAAGACTTTGAAAAATCTAAGTCAAGCCAGGTACATTAGCACACACCTGTGGCCCCGCATATTCTAGAAGCTGAGGCAAAAGGATTACTCAAGACCATGAGTTCAAGACCAGCCTGGGGGACGAACTGTGAATTTGCCAGTTCCTTTCCAGAAAAGAAGAAAAAAATCATGATCAGTATGGTTTTTAGCACCACCTTGGAGAGCATCACACATGACGACAAAAAAAGGAAAGGTGGTGGTGGTGAGGGGGTGTTGCTGACGTGAGAAGACTTGTGATGGTGGAGAAAAGAGGGGAGAGCGGTGAGTACTGGAGTGCTTATCCCAGATGGACTCCACAGGGCCTGGCAGTGACTCCGTGAGAAGAGGATCTTCTCCCGTGTTCTGGAGCAATGCTGTCCAACAGAAGTATAATGCAAGCCGTGTATACATTTTAAAATTTTCTGGTACCCATATTTTCAAAAGCAAAAAAGAGGAAGAACATAAAATTTCCCTTTCCCATGCTGCCTTGAGAGGTTTGGGTATTAATATTCAGCTACCTCTTCAAAATGAGTTGAGAAGGAGAACTTCTCTTACTTTATCTTGAGTAGATAGATCAATTATCTATCCCTTGACTGTTTCGTATAAATTACTAAAAAAGTTAAAGTTAAGTTCCTTTTCTCTCTTTTTTTTTTGGAAGGGGGAAAACCAGGGATTGCACCAAAGGGTGCTTAACCAATGAGCCACATCCCCAGCCCTTTAAAAAAAAAAAAATTATTTTGAAACAAGGTCTCACGAGGTTGCTTACAGCCTTGCTAAACTGCTGGGGCTGGCTTTGAACCTGTGGTCCTCCTGCCTCAGCCTCCCAAGCTATTAGGATTACTGACACATGAACCACCACACCTGACTTCTAACAAAGTTCTTTGACACCAGGTATTTTCTTTGTGATTATCGGTTTACCTGGGTGCTTGCTACAGCACTTTTGAATAATATGTCTATACTGTCATCTCCTGATGTTTTGATTTTGGAGCATTAGTCACATATTCTAACTTCTTTTTCAGGTAGTTGAGGATTCAGTTCTTATATTCCATAATCCCATCCCTACTCCCTCTGTTCTAGACCAACTAGAGTTATATCAAAATTTGTGTTTACATTTGTATAAATGAAATTTTATCACATCATTACTTCCTTTTTGAATTTTACTGGTGTATTATCATTGTACAGAATAGTGAAATTCAAGGTGATATATTTGTTATTTCTGAAGTGAAATGTATGAATGTGCACATTCAGTGGAAAAATAAAAGGTTATAAATAGCCTTAGATTGGTTTAAGTCAGCATCTTTACAAATAAGTTCGGTCAGACACATTATACAGCTAAATGGTTTAAAAAAAAAAAAAAAGACTTTTTTTTTTCCAGTTTTTCCAACCTGAATAGAGTTTGGAACTGCAGGTATTATCCAAATATTAAATTTCAAGCAGGGTTTTCAGGTACAGCTCGTGTCTTTGTCAGTAATTATCCAACAGGTACTATATTGTACCATGCTCTACGATGCCAATGTTTCCTCTATTTCCATGCTATTTTCCAAAATTTTGGTAAATTCTCTATGCAAAGAATGTCTTCCTTGTAATTCTCTTTGTTATCCCAGGTTAACACCATTTTAAAACATTTGCTATCATTTTAGCAGGGTTTTGGTTTTGGTTTTGGTTTTGGTTTTGGTACTAGAGAGGGAACCCAGGGGCACTTTACAACTGAGTCACATCCCCAGCCCTTTTTATTTTTTATTTTGAGAACGGGTCTATCTGAGTTGCTGAGGATCTCTCTAAATTGCTAAGGCTGGCCTCAAACTCTCAATTTTCCTGCCTCAGCCAACCCTCACCCCACCCACCCCAAGTCACTGGGATTACAGATGTGTGCCACCTAGCAGGATTTTGGGCAGTAAGGAGATAAATGTATATAAACCTAAAATCCTGGATTTAGCCAGTGTTAAGGAGTTACCACTGATGATGTACTTTCTGAATCTGTAAGTATACTCAGAGCTAATGGCAAACCAATCTTAAGAATCCTCAAAGAGAATTTTTCTGCTTGACTCCAGGTGCTGTTTTGGCTGTGCTTTGTGGACCTAATGCTGTTTGTTTCTCCTAGGATTATCCTCCAGCGTTGAGAATCTCCACTACTGTTGCAGAGGGGAGAGTTGTCAGGCTACTGCAGGTTAGACTCTCCAGTCTTCTGGTCCTTGGGGCTGAGCTCCAGAGGGAAATGAGCTCCTCTTCTTAAAATCCCTCCCATTGAGGGAACATTAAAGAAAAATTCAGTGTAGACAGAGTGGAGTGAGGTGGAGGGTGCTGAAGAGAAGGGAACAGGGCAAATGAAAAAACCAGGACAGATGGAGAATGGAGGTGCCATAGGGCCAGGAAGAAACTTTATTTTGACCACAGTCCAGTCTCTATGGATGGTCCAGTTCACGGGGGTGAGCAGACTGGTGATAGGCAAATAACTTGGTGCTTTTTAAAAGAATATTTTTTATTGGTGCATATTAATTATATAGAATGTTGGGTTTCATTGTGGCATATTTGTGCATACTAAAAACAGAATTTGATCAATTTCATTCCCCAATACCTCTACCATCCTCTCCTCCTACCCCCATCCCCTTCCTATACCCCCAAGAGTCTTCCTTCGACTTTCATGGAATCCCCCTGCCTTTCTCCGACCCCCATGATTTTCTCCTAGCTTCTGCATATGAGAGAAAGCATATGATACTCTTCTAAATCTGACTTATATCGCTCAACATGATGATCTTCAGTTCCATCCATTTTCCTTAAGATGACATAATTCCTTCCTCCCTTGTGGCTGAATAAAACTCCATTGCATACATATATTACATTTTCTTTATCCATTCATCTGTTACCAGACACCTAGACTGATCCCATGACTTGGCAATTGAATTCTACTGCAATAAACATGGGTTTGCATATATCTCAAAAGTATGCTGACTTTAATTCTTTTGATTATTTTTTAAACATTTATTCAGTGTGTACACAGAGGGAAGGCTGAGTGTGACAGCAAGGTACAGAAGGAGAATAGAATTCACAGCCTTAGTCTGTCTTCCTAGGGTCCTGACAAATGCAATCCATGCCACAAATTTGCATAGCTTATTTAGCAAAACAAAAGCTTGGAGGTAAACCAATCCATCATTGTTGTTGGTTTTCTACCCTGACTCTCCTCTCAAACTATAAATAGCTTCTTTCTTTCTTGTCAATCATCTGTTACACTCCCAGTAATGTTGGAGCACAGGTCAACTACCCAGTTTTGCCTGCATCTACCCTAATTCTGAGGATGGGAAAAGGCCTTGAGGGAATTGGGCAGGCACAAGGTCTGTCTGGTTCGGTACACATGGGTTGCTATAGGAGAAGTCAGACCCTCATTCTTGGACTGGGTCTGGAAAGAACTGGACCCAAGATAATTGAACCAAAAGAAATGAGGTAGGAGTAACAAGTTCCTTCTACAGCTCAGGTACAGAGCTCCTTCTCCTGGGCTCAGGGTGTTATGAAGGCCAAGAGGAGGCACCATCTTGAAGGCTGAGTAGGTGTGAACCAGGATAAGACTTTGCAGGACTGGGGAAGGTATTTTAGACTTAGGGAATGGCATGGATAAACCCCAGAAGCAAGAAAGGTCTGCCTTGTACAGCTTGTCGTAGTCAAGGCTCAACTGTCTCGGGAGGTGAGGGGGGAAATGGGGGTGAAGAGGAAGGCAGAGGCCAGACCATGGAGGACACCTAGGTGGGTAAAGGTCTATCCAGTTGCAACAGGAACCACAGAAAAAAATTTTTTAATATAATTTTATTTTTATAATTTTTAATATGTACAACTCATAGTGCATAAAATTTTAAGCAGAAAAAATACATTAATTAATTAAATAAAAGTCTCAGACCCAGAGCATGGCTCCCAGAGTGCTGGCAGTAATGGCAGTGGGAGATAATTTGGGAAACTCCTTCTGACAAATAATTAAATTCTGTGGTTTGTGATCTCTTTGAGCCACTTCAACCTTAGGTGAGAAATAACAGAAAATAATACTCAAGCCATGATGGTCATTGTTGGGGGTGGGGGGGATCATCACCTCCTTCTGGAAGCTCCCTGGAGGTGATGTATCCTGCAGAGTTAGAATTTTCTGGCAGGCTGCTGAACTGGATCTCACTGGCTACATGTCATCTACACTCCTTTCCCATGAATTCATGCATTTTTCCTGTATCTGTCTAACATCAGAACTGATGTGGAGTGAATATATGCCCTTCTTCATTACAAAGACTTGGATGGATATATTCTCTTGGAGTAGAGAATAAAATTTCTCTCCAAGAATAAAGTGGCCAGTGTGCATTAGCTTCTCCTATGAATTTCCTCCTGGTGTTGGTGGGCAGGTAGCCAAATTCACTAGCATGTAAGTTTAAAACTCATCCCTACATCAAAACAATTTTATGCTGCAATCTGGTGCCCAAAGAGTTCAGTCAAGCCTCAAGGAAGAATTTCTCTCTCCTCTACTCCCTCTGGATTTTCCTCTTAAGATTTGACTTTTTCCTTTGTGGAAATGAATATCATATATGCAACATTAAAGATTTTGACTGACATTTCCTACCCTTGCAGATTTTCAGTACAAAGTGTTCAGTCTGAGGACAATGTAACCAAATCCTGGGAACACAAATAAAACTCTCTTAAATTTTTCATGAGATGCATTGTGTCCTTTATTTCCTTTTAGTTAACATAGGAATTTCTTTAATACCTGAGTTATAATTATCAGACAATGACCTCTAAATGGGGAAAGAGGGACCTACAAAAATATTTTTACCTAATGACCAAGGGATCTCAGCTATAAATAATATGGAGGTTTTTAAAAGTTTGTGAGTAGTGAGCTGTAATATTTCAGTAGAAAGGTATAAGTTCAGGCCACTGGTTCTTGAAAGAAAGCTCTGGGGTAGTTCTTTTGCACAAGGTAGGCTTGGCCAAAGCAAACATAAAACCAGTAGGTGAAAAGTTAAGCAAGTTTCAAAGAGTAGCCAAAGCCAGCTGTGCTTGTATAAGAAAATCACTTGTACCTGTGTGCTTCAGGGATAATCATATTAATTGATTTCCCCCATGGTGGAGGGCCAGGGAGCTCCTAATTTCCTTAGTATAATCGTGTAGAGCAGCACACAGCAGAGAATCAGTTTTTGAAAAATTATACTTCATCTGGATAACCTGAGCAAGACCAGTCACCATTCTATACTGAGATCACCTTGTCCTCCCAAAAGATATTGCGATGGATAGAGCAAGTGGTGCTACAGCAAAGCAGAAACCTGAAGTCGGCCCTGGACTAGGTCTATTTTGTGTACAGAAATGCATGTGTCTAAGTGACTTTGCATGAAAGATTTTGGCTTTTTTCTTTAAGTTTATGAAGAATGTTATTAAGCTTTGATGACTGCAATCCTATTTCTCATCCATTTCTCAGCAAGCTCTGAGAACATGGCAGATGAACTTACCTAGAAAGAAGCCTAGTTCAACCCAATTCAATTTCAACAAGAGTTTGTTTTTCACAGAAGTGTACGTGGTTGCTTATTTGAGTTTGTGAAAACTTAAGAATCGCACCAGCTGGGTGTGGTGGCTCACACCTGTAATCCCAGCGCTTGGGAGGCTGAGACAGGAGGATCGAGAGTTCAAAGCCAGGCTCAGCAATGGTGAGGCACTTATCAACTCAGTGAGACCCTGTCTCTAAATTAAATACAAAAAAAAGGGGCTGGGGATATGGCTCAGTGGTCCAGTGCCCCTGAGTTCAATCCCTGGTACTAAAAAAAAAAAAAAAAAAAAAAAAAAAATCACACCATACATGATTTTTGCCCTCCCTCCCAGGGCTCAGTCTAAATGGGGAAAGAGGGACATACAAGAATATTTTACCTAATGACCGAGGGGTCTGCACCCACATGACTGAAAACCTCTGGAAACCCCAAGTAGAGCAATTAAGACACAAACAGATGAAGGTGTTTGTCTTGGCTTCCTTCTTACACTAGGTCATCCCAACTTCACAAGCAAAGGTGGAAACAAAGGTGGAAAATGTTTATAGGACCATGTTTTAATGTAACACTTCTTACCCCATTTGCCATCTGCCAAACTGGGCAAGATCACAGGAAGCAAAAATGAAGAAGGATTTGGGAGTCCATTTGATACTTTAAAATACACAATGTTATGATGATGGAAAGCCCTCCCCCCCCCACATCAATACAAATGTTTTAAGTGAATAGAATCATAATATAAATTATAGATAACTTTTGACTAATACATAGTTGGGTTCAAGTTTGTCTTCGGTCACTTTCTACCTACATTATATTGGACAAGATACCGAAATTCACCAACCTCATTTTTCTCACCTGTAAATGGAGAAGATAAAAAATGCTAACCTCACAAGATCAAAGGACCAATTAAAGGCGAGCTTGCATCTATAGACTAAGTGTCCCAATTTTCCAGCCACAGATTTTCACAGTAAAGGTGGGAAGAAATTGCCATTCACTCCAGACTCCTCCTGCTGGTAACCCTATTTGTTGTCTTGCCTCCGCTGTCTACCTGACTCCACCTCAAACAAGAAGCAATCTTTCCCCTTCATTTCTGGGAACACCATGAGCCCAAATACCTCTGCACAACAGGTCTGTACTCTGTTACTGAAGATTCTGGGATTGTGGTGGGTGAGAGTCAGGAGAGGAATCATACCTATGTTGGCTGCTTCTTACCCCATGAGCCTGGTCCATGCACCTCCAGGCACCCTCTCCCAACATCACTGTCCTCTCTCCGCTCTCTGTGCTCTTAGTAGGGCATAGCCCCTCCCAGAGCACCAGCAGCAGCCTGTAGGGTATTACAAATTTCAATTGACTAACTGGGAAAAAATGAAAATGATCTAAGCATAAAGACAACCGAAAGAGGATATTTTATCTGTTCCTTTTCCTCATCCTCCCACCACAGAGAGATAGGCCTGGGTGATGCCTTTTCCCCAGGAAACCTCTCATCTGCATCTTTCCACCTAAGATTTCTCTCTATCTCTGCACTTCTTATTTCCAGGACTCCCAACGCCATCCCTCTTCAGCAGTTGGAAGGCAATTCCCAAATTTCTGTCCCTTTATTTCTTGGAATAATTACTTTGCCTTCTGTTCTAATTAACTAAGAAGGTCTCATATTTCACAGTCCTAAAACCCATCAAGATATTTCCCTAGACACAAAAGTTCCAGCATTTACACTCATTTTGTTTATTTTCTTCACAATTATTTTACTGGGGCTTCAAAGGAGAGTAGAGATAAATGTGTGCATGCCTTAAATGCACCTTATTTAACCAAAAGCCTAAAGCCTCATTTTTCTAGGTCCCTTGTATATTAGCAGAAATCTAAAATAGCATTTGCTGACTTCTTAGAAATCTAAAAGCTTTTAAGTTCCTAGTATATTTGATGTTAGGACTGCCTCCTGTGACAGAAAAGAATCTACTTCGTTCCTATGCACGGATAACAGACATCTGCCTGGCAGACTCTACCCTTATCAGCTCAGCGATAGAGACTGCTGCTTGCACCCTTGCAGTGGGACTTGGGGGTGATCTTCACTTTTGAACCTATGATTACTGCTTCCTGAAGTCAAAAGCAGGCAGGAGCATCCTTTAGACCCATCCTCCCTGGGGGGAAACTTCTGGACTGTTCTCTAGTCAGAGAAGACCAGCCTGGAGCCTATCAACAGTGATTTAAGGCCCTACCATGGCACCCACCAAAATGTGAGACCTTGAGTAAGTTACTTGCCCTCTCTAGGCCTCAGTTTCTCTGCCTGCAAAATGGAAGTCTATTGATCTCCACAAGGATTTTGTGAGGATTGAATGAGTTCCAATATGTGCCTTCCACATAGATGTTCAATGAATAGTGAGCTAGACACACTTCTTGCAAGTTCATTAGAACCCACAACTGCCTTGTGCCCTTCTATGGAAGTGAATCCACTCCATTGTATCCCTTAACTGAGATGGTAAGGACTGGAAAGTGATGGTCTTCTCTCCCTGTTTTTAAAAGTTAATGATACAGCCCTAAAGTTTGTGTCATCTACCATATAGTAGGTTTGAACAGTACTTCTCAGACTTTAATGCTCATACTAGTCACACAAAGATCTTGCTAAAGTGGACATTCTGATTCAGCAGGCAGAGCATGTTGCTACAGAGCTGCAGGTTATGGGTGTGCACAGCTGTTAGCATGGCCCAGCGGTAGAGCTTCAGGCTGGGCCCAAACTTCATCTTCTCCATGTGCTCCATCATCAGAATGGATCCAGGTGAGAGGGTGAGGAATGCAGATGGAGAGATTGGGGGACAGAGGTAGAGAATGGGGAGGCAGAGTAACATAGTGGGAAGAGTACCATGGAGCATGGTTAAAAGATAGACTTGGAATAAAGGCCTTGTCCTCAGCAGCCTTATTATGGGAACTTCTTAGCTCTTGTACCTCTTGGTGAGAGATTAGTGGTTTCTATCATCATGAAATTCATTGACTTGTTTCACATGCTGCAACATTTATTTAGTATTAATCACATTCCAGTACTCATGTCTTCTCTCATAGAAGCACCCACCCCCAAATGACTTTATAACCCGTTCTTTCTGCACCAGACTTTTGCCACAGACCCCTCAACTGACCCAAAACATTCCTAAAAGGGAAACCCAAACTGCTTGCCCCACGTTGCCCCCTCTCAGCTTGAAGCAGCCAGAGTGGTCATTGTTCATTTTCCTCTAACAGCAGTTAAAATTGTGTTCTCAGAGGTGGGACTAAGACCAAGGGACAAAACGGTCAGTGCAAATAGTAAATAATTGGGTCTGATGGGGGCTGGTTTGAAAGGAAATCAAATGCTAATACCTCTAGAGCCCTTCCCTCTCCTCTACCAACCTGTAACCAAGGTAACCTGCTGCCAGGGAATTGTTCCTCCCTGCAAACAGTTGTATGATTTGTTAATTGATGCCTCCTGGGATGCTCCCTTCCCCCCTGGGATCACTCCACATTTTGGCCCACCTTTTTAGTCCCTGGTCACGTAGGCAAGATAAGGGGGGGAAGGAGGGCATGAGAACAAAGGAAATCTAAAAGGTATAAAAGGGGTAAGACACCCCCACTTCTTTGGATACCAGCTCTGGATTCCCTTTTCTGCAGAGAAGTTTACATGTTCTACCCTTTAAATAAAATTTGCTTTCTACACTTAAAAATAAAATAGAATTGGAATAAAATTCTAGCCCTATGACCTTTGGCAAAACTGAGGCTCAGTTTTCTTAACTCGGAAATAGATATAATAATCCCTACCTCACAGTGTTGTTGGAGAACTTATATAAGACCATATTCTCAAAACTCCTCACTATGTTCCATGAGTTTCAATATCACATGAACCCATGCAGTCCTGAAGATCGAGCTGTGTTCTCTGGTCACATTCAATCCATACAGAATTCATCTCAGATGGGCACCCCAACATCCCTCTTCTTCCTTGCTCTCTTCCTGCTCCTTTTGGTCTCTTCTTGCCTGCTCCCTCCAGAGGAAACCAGTTCTACCTTGTCACAATCCCTGAGGGGCAAGGTCTGCTCAGACCTAATTCCAACTTCTTCCTGGGAGGGGTACACATTCTATGAGACAAATAATGCCTTCTCGATGAGAGTAATTGCCTCTCTTATCAAAAGTTCAATATAAAAATTCTCAATAGGGTTCAGAATGGGAAAGAAGAAAGGCAGCAAAAGGGAAAGAGAAACTCTCTTTGACAAAAACATGCATGACACTGCACATGGGAATTCTGAGTAAGCTGTGTCCCCCCATCTCTGTTCTCTCCTTTTCAGTTTCAAGCCATCACTACACTTGAGAACTGGGGAGGAGGCGGCAAAGCTCTACCTCGAATTCCAGGGTTTACTTAACACCTTCCTGCACATCCTCTTCTTGACATCTTTGTGTGTGTCAAGACTTCGTTGAGTTAGGGCCAAGCTAACAAAAGCAACTCAAAGTTATAATTGCCAGCAAAACACCTCAGCTATCGTCTATGGAATCAGGTGCTTTGGCAAGAAATACCAGAGTGCCAAGTTGGCACAACACAGTCCATTCCCAGGTATCTATCTGTAAATGGATTAACTACTTGGCAGAGTTTTTCTGCTGACCCTAGCATTTCCCTTTTTCCTTCCATCTAGCAGGTTCTGGGACTGTGCTGGAGCAGGAAGAATGCTGAAATCCAAGAGCAAGGACTCCTGGGGCCATGCCAAGTGGACTCAGCATGGGCTTCTCTCCTTCTGAAATGATGTGTTTTCAGGATAATCATCCAGAAGCAAAAACTGCAAAACTGCTTCAATTCAAATTAGCAAGTTTAAAGTAATGGTTTTTTGCTAAAGCTAACACATTGGTATTGGTTTAATAATAGAAAGATGTATTTGCTGGGGTTTGTTTTGTTTGCTTGTTGGCCTATTTTATTTTTGTTTTTGAGCATGCTGAGTCATTGCTATTCTTTTCTTTTCATTTAACAATGATCTGTTATTATAATGAACCAATCAATGAAATTGTGCAGTCCAAAATAATGAAAATCTTTAACAGTTAATGCTACTGAACTGTTTGGTGTCAACAGTAGAAAAACAGGATCTGCCAGAGCCTTTTACTTTCCTTGGATTTATTTCTGCCTGCTGTGACCTATGTCTCTTGAGTTTCTCAGTGAGGTGAGGACTCAATTCTCCCACTCTTTTCTCTCTCCAAACCCACAAAACTCTTCATTGGCTGAGTCTTATTCCATGTGCTATACGATCATGCAGTTTTCACGTGTATGGATGCATTAGTTATGCACCATCGGTCTGTTCCCTTCTCATTCACCGTATGAATAGAGTTGCAAGTACATTCTCTTCTGCAGCAATTTTCATTATGTCAAATCAGAATCTCAGTTTGCAAAAATAATTTAGGTCTCTAAAGCCGTTTTCTATGACAATGCTTTCAATTGCATATTATTCCTGATGAAGAAAAAAATTTCTTTATAACATGAGTGCAATGGTAATTACAAGTCAACTGTTGTCATTTTGACAACACCAACCTAATGTCAGCCTGAAAGACTTAGCAACACATTAAAAGTTCAATGCTGTCACTTCAAGACAGAGATTACTCGGTACCAACATAATTGTCAACACAAATGCCAAAACAGCTCTGAAACCTCATGGAAGAATCTGGGTTTGAGTGTATCATCCACATGACTGCGAATATGGTAAAAAAATAAAAATAAAAAAAAATAACCCTTCTGGACCATCATCTTTTGCAAAGGTAACATTTCAAGATGACTTCCTTTAGGAAAAAAAAAAAGAAAAGAAAACATTTTTAATTTTAAAAATTCTTTAGGGCCCTAAGATTCAAAGTGTCTGAAGACTCCAATATGATAAGTGCTAATCTATGCTACTACTGTCGTGCTCAGAAAGGAAAATAGGATAGGTAAGGGGGGAAGCAATGAACCAGGGCACACCGCTGCTCACTGCATGGCTGAAACAGACCCAGTGCCTCTCCCACCTGACCTGGCTGTGTCTCTATACCGTTTTGCTCTTATACCTATGAAGCAGGTGTTGTCTCAGTCAGTTCAGGTACACATAAGTTGCTGTTAAAGGATATTTAGTATTTTAATTTTAATTGTTTCTCAATTTTACATTTTCTGTGTCTCTAGGAAAACATGGAAACTTGGATTTCTAAGCTAACATCAATTCAGAGGAGGATTTTGTTTTTAAACTGCAACTAGAGCTCCCTCTAATGGCTGTCTGTTTGAACTGTCTTTGAGAAATGAAATGAGCTTGTCCATTTGACCCTGGGAAGGGCTTTTATTATTTTTTTTTATTAAATTATTTGTTTATTCTAATTTTTTATACATGCTTGCAGAATGCAATCCATTTCATATTACATATATAGAGCATAATTTTTCAAGTCACCGGTTCTACACAAAGTATTTTCACACCATTCGTGTCTTCATACATGTACTTAGGGTAATGATGTCTAACTCATTCCACTGTCATTTCTATCCCCTTACCCCCTCCCTTCCCCTCTCTCCCCTTTGATCTATTTAAAGTTCCTTCATTCTTCCCATGTTCCCCTACCCCCATTGTCGTTATGAGTCAGCATCCTCATATCAAAGAAATCATTTGGACTTTGGTTTTTTGGGATTGGCTGACTTCACTTAGCATTATTTCCTCCAACTCCATCCATTTACCTGCAAATGCCATGATTTTATTATCTTTATTTTTATTGTTTTAATTAGTCATTATTTGTCTTTGCAAGTAGATAATTTTTATCCCACTCAATATGCAGGCGCTAAGAAATCATAATATTCTCACCTCTGAAATATCTGATCAATGTAAGTGAAAACCAAACTTGCTTCATATGATGGTCAATTTTATGTGTCAATTTTAATGAGTCAGGGGTGCCCAGATAGTGGGTCGAACACTGTACTGAATGTTTCTGCAGAGTGTACTTTGGATGAGGTTAACATCTAAGTCCATAGACTGGCTAGAGAAGATTGCCCTTGCTAGAGTGGGCAGGCCCCGTGCAATCTATTGGAAGGTCTTCATACAGCAAAATGACTGACCATCCTGAAAATAAGAGGGCACTCCTTTTGCCTAATTGCTTGAGCTGGGATGCTGGCTACCACTGGACTCAAACGGAAACATTGACTCTTTGGTGGGGTGGGGGGGGGGTTCAATCCTGGACAGCTTTTGGATTAGAATTTTATTCCATCCGCTCACCTGGGTCTCAGGCCTTTAGACCCAGATGGAACTACAGTATCTACTCTCCTGGGTCTCCAACCTGCAAATGCAGATCTTGGGACTTAGCCTATGTATTCATGAGCCAACTCCTGATAATAAATCTCTTTACACACACACACACACACACACACACACACACACACACATTCAGTTGATTTCTATTTCTTTGAGAATCCTGTAATACACTTGATTTTAATGAGATTTTGAAAAGCTTGGATCCTGCTGCCACACAGTCAATAACCGTGTGGGGTGTTTCTCCCGGCAGCATCAATCTGCCTACTACTTCGGGTCGTTTTGACTAATTAGTTGTGAAATCATACTGACAGCGAAAAATATAAGAAAATTGAAATCAGCGATCCCTGATTTGAAAGAGTATCATGCAAAATACAAAAAGGTAGTCAATAAAATAATATCACTCCACTGACACTGCATTTGCATGTCACATTTACTGTCAGGTTTGATTTTGATCCTCACAGCAATTCTGAAAAAGAGCAAATATCCTGAGATCCATATACAGATTCATAACCTGATCTCCAGATAGTAACTGGCTTCTACCATTGTATCATTTCCACTGCATTCCCAATATGTGCCACAATCCAGCAAGACAGCATCTCCAACTATTGTTCTAACCACTATTGATTTTCAATCCAAAAGGTGCTGCCCAGCGGCTATTCCCTGGTGGACTTGGCTTGATAGACTACAGCAGAATGTAAATAATCCCAAACTGACAGACTGTTTAGAACAAATGACTTTCCCATTGAATGCACTGAATATAGCCCACCACTGTACAAATAGGTAAACTGTCTATGAAACAGGTAAGTTTTATCTCCCTGACTAAAATGAAACTTCCTAGAAGCCAAGAGACAATATTTTATTCATGTATGTCCTTCAAAGTCCTTCCACAGAGAAGGTCTCTGTAAACATTGTTAAATAAATAATAACTATTATGGTTTTGTTATCATTTGTTGTGCATCCACTATATGTCAGGACCTAAGCTAAACACTTTTCATGCATCACTTTTAATCCATTAACTCGTCCTCTTGAGCAGATAATGCTTCTTTTTACCCAGATGAAGAAACTATAGTCGGAGACATTCACCGATGAGTTCAACATATCACAGCAGAATGACTGGGAAGGTGCTGAGACCAATTCCTCAACTGTTTGGTTCTAATGTCTGCAGAGTCTCCATACCACCCTGAAAGTTGCTCCCCCATTGATGAAAAACAACACAAAGTTCACAGCCATCTGAGTAAGCATCATGCAGGTATAGAATCTGCAGAAATGATTCAACAATATCATTGGTGAGTACAAGAGCTGTCCTGTCAAGTCTCAGTACCCTGGATAGCTGCTCCTTTCTCTCCATCTGTATGAGGCTGGTGTGAGAGTTGCATGCAGAACTGGAACACCAAGGAAAATTTGTTATCCTCCCTAGGCGATAGACACATCATGCATGTTCCAAAAACCAGGAGCAGGATGAGGTCTCTTGCCTTCCATAGTTGGATGGCCTAAGTTGTTCCTGGATGTTCCTGATGATAAAGCTTACAGCTATGGGTAGTCGTTCTCAAATGCTCTTTTTGTTTTTGGTACCAAGTATTGAACCCAGGGGCACTTAACCATTGAGCCACATCCCTGTAGCTGCCTGACGTACAGCCACAACGCCGCAGGAGAAACTCAGAGGCAGAATGAAGATGAAAGAAGGTTTTTTATTCTTCGGCTTTAGCAACCTCTCAAACTCTAACCTGACTCTTTCAGCAACCTCTCGAACTCTAATACTGACTCTTTACTTCTTCACTTTACTTCTTTACTTTACTTTCTTTTACTTTTACTTTCTTAGCTTAGAGAGAGAGAGAGAGAAAGAAAGAGAGAGGGAGAGAGAGAGAGAAAGAGCGAGAGCTTCTTCTTTCTTCTTTCTTCTTCAGCAGCCTCGACCTGACTCCAACCAGCAACTACTTCTTCTTCCTTGCTCTGACTCCTCACCCGGTTATATACCTTTGGCATTAACAAGGACAGGTGCATCACACAGTTCACGGGCATACAAAGATTCTTTATTAATATCAGGTGGAAACTAGAACATCTTTTATGACCCTCAGCTAACCGCAATTAGCTATCTCCTATTAGGGCTCCTTCACATCCCCAGCCCTTTTTATTTTTTATATTGAGGCAGGATTTTTTAGGTTGCTTAAGACCTTGATAAATTGCTGAGACTGGCTTTGAACTTATGATCCTCCTACCTCAGCCTTGCAAGCTGCTGGGATTACAGGTATGCACCACCATGGCCATCTCAAATGCTCTTTTTTTAATATGATGGAAAACATGGTATGTAAATAAGTAAGACAATATTCAGCTTTTGTTAGTTTATCAATATCTATAAATAAATCTAGCTTTATTTTTTAATTTTTTATTTAATTTAATTTGTTATACATGCTTTTAGAGTGCAATTCCTTTCATATTACATATAAACAGCACAGTTTTCCAAGTCATTGGTTTTACACAAAGTATTTTCATACCATTTGAGTTTTTATACATGCACTTAGTATATTGATGTCCAACTCCTTCTGCCATTGTTTCTGTCCCCTTGCCCCTTTCCCTCCCCTGCCCCCCTTTTTTCTATTTAACATTCCTTCATTCCTCTCATCCCCCCTCCCTTGCCATTATATCATCATAGCAAAGTATCATCATAGCAAAGGAATCAATCGACCTTTGGTTTTCTGGGATTGGCTGACTTCACTTCGCATTATTTTCTCCAACTCCATCCATTTACCTGCAAATGCCATGATTTTATTCCCTTTTAGTGCTGAGTAGTGTTCCATTGTGTATATATACCAAAATTTCCCTATCCATTCATCTACTGATGAGCATCGGGGTTGTTTCCACAATCTAGCTATTGTGAATTGTACTGCTATAAACATTGATGTGGCTGTGTCTCTGTAGTATGCTATTTTTAAGTCCTTTGGGTATAGATGGAGGAGTGGGATAGCTGGGTCAAATGGTGGTTCCATTCCAAGTTTTCCTAGGAATCTCCATACTGCTTTCCAAATTGGCTGCACCAATTTTCAGCCCCACCAGCAATGTAAGAGTGTGCCCTTTTCCCCACATCCTCGCCAGCATTTATTTTTGTTTGTGTTTTTGATAGCTGTCATTCTGACTGGCGTGAGATGAAATCTTAGAGTAGTTTTGATTTGCATTTCTCCAATCGCTAGAGATGTTGAACATTTTTTCATATATTTGTTGATTGATTGTATATCTTCTTCTGAGAGGTGTCTGTTCAGTTCCTTAGCCCATTTATTGATTGGGTTGTTTGTTTGGGTTTTTTTTTTTTTTTTTGGAGTAAAGGTTTTTGAGAGATTTATATATCCTTGAAGTTAATGTTCTGTCTTATATGCGTGTGGTAAAGATTTGCTCCCATTCTGTAGGTTCTCTGTTCACCTCACTGATTGCTTCTTTTGCTGAGAAGAAGCTTTATAGTTTGAATCCATTCTATTTATTAATGTTTGGTTTTAGTTCTTGCACTATAGGAGTCTTATTGAGGAAGTTGGGGCCTAATCCAACATGTTGGTGATTTGGCCCTACTTTTTCCTCTATTAGGTGCAAGGTCTCTAGTTTAATTCCTAGGTCCTTGATCCACTTTGAGTTGAGTTTTGTGCATGGACAGAAATAGAGGTTTAATTTCATTTTATTGCGTAAGGATTTCCAGTTTTCCCAACACCATTTGTTGAAGAGGCTGTCTTTTCTCCATTGTATGTTTTTGGCACCTTTGTCTAATATAAGATAACTGTAGATGTGTGGGTTAGTCTCTGTGTCTTCTATTCTGTACCATTGGTCTACTGGTCTATTTTGGTGCCAATACCATGCTGTTTTAGTTACTATTGCTTTGTAATACAATTTAAGGTCTGGAATAGTAACTCCACCAGCTTCACTCTTCTTGCTAAGAATTGCTTTAGCTATTCTGGGTCTCTTATTTTTCCAGATGAATTTCATGATTTCTTTTTCTATTTCTATGAGGAAATGACATTGGGATTTTGATTGGGATTGCACTGAAATTGTATAGTGCTTTTGGTAAAATAGTCATTTTGACAATATCAGGTCTACCTATTCATGAACAAGGTAAATCTTTCCATCTTCTAAGATCTTTAATTTCTTTCTTTAGTGTGCTGTAGTTTTCATTGTAAAGGTCTTTCACTTCTTTTGTTAGGTTGATTTCCAAGTATTTTATTTATTTATTTTTTTTGACGTTATAGCAAATGGGATGGATTTCCTAGTTTCTCTTTCTGAGGATTTGTTGCTGATGTACAGAAATGCCTTAGACTTATGGGTATTGATTTTATATCCAGCCACTTTGCTGAATTCGTTTATTAGATCTAGATTTCTGGTGGAGTTTTTTGGATCTTCTATGTATAGAATCATATCGTCTGCAAATAGTGATAATTTGAGTTCTTCTTTTCCTATCCCTTTTATTTCTTTTGTCTGTCTATTTGCATTGGCCAGGGTTTCAAGAACTATGTTAAATAATAGTGGTGAAGGAGGACATCCCTGTCTTGTTCCAGTTTTTAGAGGGAATGCTTTCAGCTTTTCTCCATTTAGGATGATATTGGCCTGGGGCCACTATTATTTAACATAGTTCTTGAAACCCTAGCCAGTGCAATTAGATGGCCTTTATGATGTTGAGGTATGTTCCTGTTATCCCTATTTTTTCTAGCATTTTGAACATGAAGGGGTGCTGTATCTTGTCAAATGCTTTCTCTGCATCAATTGAGATGATCATATGATTTTTATCTTTGAGTCTATTGATGTGGTGAATTACATTTATTGATTTCCTTATGTTGAACCAACCTTGCATTCCTGGAATGAACCCCACTTGATCGTAATGTGCAATTTTTTTTAATGTGTTTTTGTATTCAGTTTGCCAAAATTTTATTGAGGATTTTTGCATCTATATTCATTAGTGATATTGGTCTGAAGTTTTCTTTATTTGATTTATCTCTGCCTGATTTTGGAATCAGGGTGATATTGGCCTCATAGAATGAGTCTGGAAGGGTTCCCTCTTTTTCTATTTCATGGAATAGTTTGAGAAGTATTGGTGTTAGTTCTTCTTTAAAGGTCTTGTAGAACTCGGTTGTGTATCCATCTGGCCCTGGGCTTTTCTTGGTTGGTAGGTTGTTGATGTCATCCTCTATTTCTTTGCTTGAAATTGATCTATTTAAATTGTGTATGTTATCCTGATTTAGTTTGGGCATATCGTGTATTTCTAGAAATTTGTCGATGTCTTCATTATTTTCTATTTTGTTGGAGTATAGATTTTCAAAATAATTTTTAATTATCTTCTGTATTTCTGTAGTGTCCATCATGATGTTTCCTTTTTCATCACATATATTGGTAATTTGAGTTTTTTCCCTCCTTTTCTTAGCATAGCTAATGGTTTATTAATTTTATTTATTTTTTCAAAGAACCAACTTTTGGTTCTGTCAATTTTTTCAATTGTGTTTTTTGTTTTCTTTTAAGGCTTATAGCTCAAATATATCCTCAGTATCTTGAGGGAGTGGGTAACCAAGGATTGAATTCAGAGGCACTCAACCCCTGAGCCACATCCACAGCCCTATTTTGCATTTGTTTATTTAGAGGGAGGGTCTCACTGACTTGCTTAGTGCCTCACTGTTGCTGAGGCTGGCTTTAACCTTGCCATCATCCTGCCTCAGCCTTTCAAACTGCTGGGATTACAAGTGTGCATCACCACGCCCAGCTATCCCCAGTACTGATTTACTAAGTTGGCTTTCTACTTTTAATCTTTTCCTTCCCAATCACATTGCTACAAAGGCTAAGGTCATTCACAAGGTTTTATACATTTTCACTGTCTTCAAAGTCACGTCAATACCCTGAGAGAGCATTTGTCCAAACTAGGACCTGTCCTCCCTGGAGAAGAGAATTTACGAAGAAGCTCTTTAAGGTTATCTTAGACAATTAAGAGAAATCATTACTAACAAATAATTGAAAACTGGTCATTGAACAAATGCTTATCACCAGTCTTTTTTAAACAATATTTTTCATCTTTTCTAATCGACTCTTAAACGTAAGTAAATTCTGAAACAGGATAGCCCATGTACTCCATGGGCATTAGGAGGTACTGTATGTAAATAGGATTCTGTGAACAAATTGGTTTGGGAAATACTGTAGAAACTTGTTTGATTAAACAGGTAGAGTCCTTAGTGCATCCAACAGGAAATGGATACTTTCACTCTCCACAAATGAAATATAATACATAGTTTGCCCAGCATTGTTCAATCACAGAACAGATTTATATTTAATTGGGTAGGTTGAAAGTCAAGCATTTGTAAAGTACTTTGGGGGGAAAAAAAAAAAAAAAGGTGCTTTGGGATTCCTGGTTTTAATGAATTCCTTTTTCAGTCCATAGCACCATTGGCATCTTCTGGTGTCCTGGAACAAATTTGATAGATATTGTTGACTGAACACATTCTCTTCATAATCTAGCAAGTTGCCAATTGGCAATGAATTTCAGTTGGCAAGCACAAAGTGAATTGTATTGGTATTTTTCTTCAGTTTAACAAAAGCTTTCAACAGGCTTTTGGTTTGAAGGCCAGTCATTATTTAAGCTTTCTGGAGACCATACAGGAAAACACCGAGAAATGCCACATGCAGCAATCAGCATATAGTCTCCCTGACCCCTCACTTTTATTTAAAAATTATTTAAAAGTTATTAAATAATATTATCATTGAAATCCATTTGGATGAGGCAGAAAAGAAAAAAACACCAATCATTCTGGTACTCTAATTTAGACATCATTCGTGTTTTGATTTCTTTTGGCTATTTTATTTACCCTATAAGCAAAAAAATGTTAGGTATATAATTTTGTTTCTTACTCTGTATGTAATAGTACATCACATTTTCCACTGAGAATATTTCAATAATGTTTCACTGAGTAGAGGTGAGATTGCCTCTATTTCATTTATTTAGTTTCTATTTCATGTTGTTACACAAGCTTTTTCCTTTCTTTCAGAATAATCTTAGAATCCGTTTCCAGATGCAAAATAACTAGAAAGTCATTTTTGAATGCAGGTAAAGAATTCCTTAGAACTAGTTAAAGCTGCCATTTATTCTGCAAAAATCTGTGTCCGAGTCATTTAATTAATCATTGAATCATTTAATGATCTCAGTCACCATAATTAATACTGTGAGTGTCTCCTGATGAAAATTAAATTGGTCACATGTACATAATATGTAAATATATATAATATATATAATATGTCTAATATGTCTATATCTATAATTTATAAGTAAATAAACATATATATACATATATACACATATATAAATACATATACATCCACATTTTAAATAATGAAATGAATAAATTAGATTATTTTATTTAACATTTCAAAAATCAAAAGTATGAAATCTCTCTCCCAATCTTATTTTCCCTTTCTGCCTCATTCCTTACAGTATCCCCACCCTAAATAGGTACCTTTTCTATTTATTGTGTCTTTTCAGAATTCTTTATCAAACAATGACAAATAATTCTCAACACCTTTTTACATAAAAGGTAGTGCATTTTGCACCTGACTCTACACCTAGCTTTTTTCCCCCACTAACAATATATCCTGGTTATATTTTCCTGATGATACATGAACAGCATCCTTTTTTTTTTAAGTTTCATAATATTACACTGCATGGATTATACTGTAATTTATTTAACCAGATTTCTATTGATTGATATTTGGGTTATTTTCAGCATTTTACTATTGCAAACATCCTGCAATGAATATATTACAGATATAGAATTCCCAAAATTGTATTGGATGAATTCAAAGACATCTGTATTTGTAGTTTTGTTATGGCAAATGCTCTCAGTAATGACTCTACCCATGTACACTGTCATCATAAATAAAATGTAGCAATTTAAACTTGCTTGGGCATGCTTCTTATTATTGAGAACATATAGAAAGCATTACTTAACAAGGGCAGGATTTATATTTTTATGAGGTTCTGTATTTCTATCAATAAATATAAAATATCTTTTAATTTGCTCAAGTCTGCTTTTGTTTCCAACAGAAATATTTTTCAATATTCTTCACATACCTCTTACACAATTTTTGATAAATTTATTTGTAGTTGTCTTATTGTTTTGTAATGGCATTGTAATGTAATTTCTATTTTATTTTGCATCAAGGTATTTGTCAATTTGAAAGTTATTGATTTTGACAGATTAATTTTGTATCCAACTATCTTTGAACTGTCTTCTTGTTGACAGTAGTTTTCACTAATAGTCTTGGTTGTCCCAGAATCATCTAGAAATAGGAGTAGTTTTCTCTCCATCCCAATTTTTATAACTAATTTACTTATCTTGTCTACTTACATTGCCTGCCATATTCGTTGTTTTTTCCTTTAATCCTAATTACCACAAAATGCAGCAGCTTAAAAAAATGCACTTCTTATCTTACAGTTCCTATGTGTTAGTTCATTTATTATTTTTGTATCAATTGCACACTAGGAATCTGGACATGGTATGGCTGGGTTCCTAGCTGGCCCTTTGCCTCAGGATTTCTTGTGGAGTTGCAATCACCATATTGGGGGGTGAGAAAGGGCCTGATGTCTCATATGATGGACAGACCAGGGAAAGAGTCACTTCCAAGCTCACTTTCATGATTGTAGGCAGGAGTCAGCTACTCAAGAGCTGTTGGAGTGAGGGTCTCAAGAGCTTGGGGTTGTTGATTGGGGGACCCCTCAGATCTTTGCCACAAGTGCCTCCTCTGTAGGGCAGCATACTTTATAGAAGACAGAGAGACAAAAACAAGGGGAGAGAGACAGAAACAAAGAGAAGCAACAGAGAAGTTAGAATCTGATAGAGTCTAATCCCAGTCAATCTCAATAGCTTTGCTATACTGAGCTGGTCAAAAGCAAGTCAATAAACCAGCCCACCAAGGGGAGGGCACAGAACAAAGGCATAAAAGCTAGGAGGAGGGGAACATTTAAAGGGAGGACACAGCAGCCAGAAATACTAGTGAGGCTGTTGCAGAAATTCAGGGTGAAATTATGAGGTTCAAAAGCAGAGACAGGTGGAGATGGGCCAATTTGGAGGTGGAATTCAGAGGCCTAAGCAATTGGTTAGCTCTCTGAATTCAAAAGGGATCACAGATTTCTGTTTTGCAAATGCAAGAGAAACAAGATTGGACAAAAAAAAGGATGGCTTCTGTTTAGGTGTGTTATTGACTGAAGATGTCTGTGAGATGATTGGATTTGTGGTTCTCTGAAGCTGAGGAAGTGGTTTTGAGCAAAAAATGTAAATACAGGTGCTGGATTCTGATTGTTAATATTTGTTCATAGGAGAGCTTATTCTGTAGTGTTTATTTTATGCAAAGTTTGTCAAGTTTTAGTCTCAATATTACAATTTAAAGAAATAATATTTGGAAGAGTTTCTTTCCTTTCAAATCCTAGAACAGTTTACAAAGCCTTAGAATTACCTGCTTCTTAAAGTTTTCAAAGAAATTCAGGGTCAAATGTTCATGCCTAACTTATGCTTAACCTCAGAGAAAAAGCACTTTGGTGAATTTATTTTATTCTATTGAAACAATGTGTTTATGTTTCTCATTCTTCATTATTTTGTATCAATTTCACACTAGCCTTATATAAAGAGTATTAGTCTTGTGTCATACTTTTTGATATTAACTCATTCCTATTTGATATTATAATTGTGCCCTTCTTTGCAATTTTTAGTGAATTTTAGTGGAATTTTCAAATATATTTTGGCCCCTCCTTTTATTTTCATCCCTTCTTAAACACTTCATTTTAGATGCTTCTCTTCTGTACTACGCATTTTGTGTTCTAATCTGAAAATCCTTTTCTCCTAATAGGTTATTTGAACACATTTACATTTAGCAATAGAACTGGCTTTTGTTCTGTTACTGTGAAATGTACATGCTCTCTTCCATTTAAGTTTTGCAGTTTATAATCTGTTTAATTCCTGTGTGTGTTTCTTCTTCAGAAGATTTGTGGGATAGATAGGGTTAGAGCAGGTCTGTAGAGGTGCCTGCAGTAGCTTTGACTCTGACCAGAATGCTTACCAAGAGATATGGAACTTAGCAATCAAAACGTGGCATTGCAGGATTGCTTTGTACTGAGTTACTGCTCTTTCTCTTTGACAGCTCATTTTTATCTTCTCCCTTGGGTCCTTGCATTCATACTTGGTAATCTTCCCTCATAATGGCAATTAATTTAATTTCTTAGAGGTTTTTGGTTGGTTCATTGGTTCGTTGGTTGATGGTTGAGTTTTTGCTTTTGTTTTTGTTTTGTTTGGGGGGTTTTCTTTCTTTCTTTCTCTTTTTTTTTTTTTTTTTTTTTTTTTTTTGTACCAGGGATTGAACCCAGGGGCACTTAGCCACCGAGCCATATCCACAACTTTTTTTATTTTTTTATTTTGAGACAGGGTCTCACTAAGTTGCTGAGTCTAGCATTGAACCTGTGATCCTCCTTCCTCTGTTTCCAAAGTGCTGGGATTACAGGTGTGCAGTACTGCACCCAGCCTGTGAAGTCTCATGGCAAATATTGATTCACTGTTCACCTATTTCATTGCAAGTTTTTCTGGTATCCTTTATCTGATAATTTATGCTGCCATTTTAAACTCTTATCTTTCCCCTAATGCTGGATCATCTACTTTTTATTTTTCTCAGCACAGCTAATTTAATTTTCTGGACTGTTTGCAGAAGGTGGGTATTTTTGTTATTTTTTTTTTTTCCTGAGACTTTTCATTGCTTACCCTTCACCATGCATATTCATTGCCTTTCCTCTCTCACCTCATGTGGCTTCTGTTCAGGCTCCATCCCATCATCCCTGACCTTTCAGATCTTCACAGGTGCAAGAGGTGCATGGTTGTCACTTGAGAGTGTGTTTATCTGCAGAAGAGATGTCTATGAAATCCACCCCATGGGGCTGCCTTTCTACTCATGACCCCCAAGCACCTTTAGAGCTTATTTTAATTGCCTTTAATAGACCTTAATTTAAAAAAAAAAAAAACCTAGGTCTTATCTGTCTCTAGTTTTGCTAAAATGGTGTTTAACAAATTTTTCTCATTTGTTTCTTTTCTATGACATACAGAAGGAAAAGGAGATTTCTGTCTCATAAGAATATTTTCGTATTGGAATCCAGATATATTTCTTTCCCAGAAGTCCTTTAGAGGAAACCCAATTATGTGGTTCTCGTAAGAGTTGGCTTTATCTTCAGGAGCAAAAACAATATATCTCTACCAGTCTGACTATTTCCCTTAATTTAAAAGTAAGAGGCATTGTTCTGAATATAAACCAGAACTTGCTCTTGAAACTACCTTGCCCGGCCTTGCTTTCTTCATGTGTATATCTTAGAGATTATTCAATAATAGCAAAGTTTTCACACATTTTTCAAATAGCACATATTATTCCATTACATTCATTTCCAGCAATTCATTTGATAAGTTATATGAATGAAATTCAAGCAGTCTTTATTCAAGTTTGAAGGTAGAATGAAATACATTAATTAGTGATTTATAACACTTAAAGATCAATGAGAGAGACACTGCCTTTAATGTTGTAATTATATAAAATGCTTATAAATGTAGTGATTTTTATTTGCTTGGTATTCATGAAAAAAAAAAAAAGTTAAAGTTCCAGGTAAGCATGGATGTCTACATTCTTCTGTCATCTAAATCTATAAAGTGAATAATTACAGGAAAGGCCTCAAGTTACCTTTATTCCCATCACATGAATATGGATATACAGGGGAACAATGTCCAAAGTGCCACCTAGAGTCACCTAAATGTAAGCCTTTTCTTGAGATTCCCCATTTTCTCTTCGACCTGTGCATAGAAGAGGCAGAAGTCATTTCACACATTGTCATTTTCTGTTACACAGTTTGTATTATTGTTTGTATTGTTTACTTTCTTTTTTTGCCACCTTCCATAGAAAACATTATGAATAAACAATAAAGCAAAAAACTATCAATATGTAAAAATTGAGTCTAGGAAAATGCAGAAGAGCCTACTCAAGAAGAGAGTTAAACATGCACGTGCACACTATGTCTTATCAAAAATGAAGAGTGACAGAAACAGTGTGTTGTGCATCAAAATTTGCTTTCCTTCTTCTTGAGCACACAGCTAGGCTCTGTACTCCCCTCCCAGCCCCCCTTGCATTTAAAGGCCCTTTGTTAGAACCTCAGCCAATGGGATCAGAGCAGAACTCATAAATGCCACTTCTGGCGGTAGCCCATAAATACTTCCTGTGTGCATTCTCAAGATTCTTTTGTCTTTCTTCTTGACTGAGAAAGACATGACAAGGGTGATATTGGAAGCCCTGTACCTGGAGTGGCAAATGCTCTGCCATCATAGATTCTTCAATGACTATTTGGAGGAGAGGTACCCATCAAACCACACACACCTGTCCAGGACAGTCATCTGAGCCTAGTCACAAATGTTGGTTGTGTTTGACCCATTAATCAATTTGGGTGTATTTATAATGTCAGGTTAGCATAACCTAATGCATGTGATTGACACAAAACATAATAAAACCAGATTTTATATTTGGATTTCATCAGGTGTTTTAACAGGTGAGAAATGGTCTACACGGACATTCACTCGGGAAGTAACAACTAAAGGTATGCCTGACTTTAGAACTGACTTAGTGCTAGCTTTCAACATTGGAATGGGTCTCATCTTGAACAAAGAGTTGGTTCATTTTCCAAAGGGTTAAGTTCTGAACATTAGGTGGTGTTGCCAGTGAGCCTCAGGAAACTTCTGGGGCAGGAGATGTCCAGCTGAAGGATGTCATCAGCTAAAAAAATACAGGTCTGTACCTTTAAGTTCAGAAGTCAACATTGCCTGTAAGTCACTCAGTTGAAAACAGGAAGAAGAGTTTTGATCAGTGTCTAGAGTCAGGTAAATTGTTAAAATCAAGAACCCTAGAGGATGGCAGATCAATATGGAAGTCAAAAACCACAGTGATTCAAGTTGCTGGATTCAAACCCCACCTTACTTCTTACCAATTATGAAATTTTGGGCAACTTATTAACCTTAATGGCTAATTTATTTCTTCTATTGTAAAACCTGAATAATAAAAGCTATGTATCTCAAAGTTGTGATGATTAAGTAAATCTAAAGTTCTTAGTTCAGTGTCTGGCACTTGGAAGTATCATTGGTTCTGATTTAACACCGCACGGTGTGCCATGTGTGGGGTGGGGAGAGTTGGTTCATGCTATAAAGTACCTGTAAGAGCCTTTGAGCAAGTGCACACTCCATCCAATAGGACCTTTTTGGATCAGTATTCCCTAAGGAGTGCTAGTCTTCCATTTATTAATATTCAGGGCTAATTTACTTCTTCTTCCATAAAACCTAAATAATAAAACTATATATCTCAAAATTGTGAAAATGAAATAAAAGGCTTAGTTCAGTTTCTGGCACATTGTAAACACTCAATAACTGGTGGCCAATTTAATTAAGATGAATGATAAAGATAATGGAGTAATTCTGGGGGAAATCAGGATCCAGCATAAACCAGGAGTTTGGCCAGAAAGGGTTGAGAACCAGGGATTTCAGAGATTCCCATCTGAAGCTGTGGTCTTACCCCACCTGGATGTGAAAGGTCCAGGTGTGGAGTGATGCCACTTTCCCTACCACCTCCTGTGAGGTACCACCAATGGTCATCATGACCACAGGGCCTTGGGATCATCCTGACCGTTTACAATGGGGAGAGGATAGCAACAGCAGAAATCAGCCATCCCTGGGGCAAGGCACCTCTAAGACCTGCCAGCCCCACAGGGGAACACCAGGAAGTTTAAATTCATTGATATCTACTAGGAAATTAAGGCTGAGGAGTAGAGTTTGCATGGGTATCAGAATCTCACGTCCTCTAAACATCAGCTGTATGACTCTTAGTCTCTAAACCCTTTTTCCCCCCTCCTTTATAAAATACTATCTTATAGATCTATATTATCACCAAATAAGGCAACATGTTATCTTGTTAAATACCTAATAAAGCATAGCAAAGTAATTTTTTTTATGGTGCTGGGAATTGAACCCAGAGCCTAATGTGAGCTAGACAAGTACTCTACCATTGAGCTCCATCCCCAGATCATAAATCTTTAACATATGTCAATGGAATGGGGAGAAATGTTATTTATATGAACTGTGTTGATGGGTTAAGGGGATGAACTGGGCCTGGGAACAATCCAGTTTATTCCAAGAACCACTCTTTGAAGCACCATTGGTTGTGATTAAATGTTGAATGTTGTCCCGTGTAGGGGCATTGTTGGTTCCACTGCTGCAAAGTGCCTGTAAGAGCCAGTGAGCAAGTTGCACTCTATTCATCTAGGCCACTTTCAGAGCCATCATGCCCTAGAGGATTTCCCCTGAGTGCTTTTCTCATATTTCCACAGCATTATCCTTGTGTTTTCAGCCACAATTTGGGAAACCTGGTTCCTCTCTGCTCCAGGTGTCACCTCATGGCCTCTATCAGAGACCACCATTGCTCTGTTTTGCCATGGCTCCTGGTTCACAGGCCAAACCCATGGGTAGTTGTGCCTGAACCTTTTCAGGTTCTGGGGATCTAGGATTTTCACCTTGTGTTGGAGCTTTCTCTGGAAGTTTCCATGGACTGAGTTCTTAAGCACTATGATCAGCTATCCCAGACTTTGCAAGAAATCCTAATTCTGTAGAAGTAGGCTTGCCTCCCACTTTGCCCCCACATCCCTCCTACCCTCCATCCTTGATGAACCATTTAGAGACCCCTTCATGCCTCTGCATAACCGATATACAGCATTCCCTCAGTTAGGAATGTCTGTTCCCTGAGAAGTGGAGGGATGAGGTAGATGGGTCTTTCTGTCATTTGCAGGTGAGGAAATCAACACAAAGTCCAAAAGATGAAGATCTACACCTTCAATAATTAGAGTCCATTCCCTCATCAACTCTTTTTTTCTTTTTAATATTTTTTTAGTTGTAGATGGACATAATACCTTTATTTTATTTATTTATTTTTATGTGATGCCGGGGATCAAACCCAATGCCTCACACATGCTAGGCAAGTGCTCTACCACTGAGCCACAACCCCCCCCCCCCCCCATCAACTCTTTCCAGGACTTTTACAACGGCCTTCTAGATATTTTTTCCTTCCAAACTCTCTCCACTCAAATCTACCCTCACAGCCTCCATTACTAAATTGTTCTTAATGATAGAAAGTATGTCGAGTCACCCTCAGGATTCAGTTTCTTCATGGGTCCATTAGATCTGTTAGACTATATAAACTGATTTCTAAGCTTTTTCTTCATGCCTGTGATTCTAAGGGATCTTTTTACAACCTTCACCATCTTATGGACTCAAATGATAATTATGGGAACATTTCTCTCTCTGCAATTTCCCCTGCTCTTATGAGAAACTAGGGATTACATTCTACATACAACTAGTGCAGGATGTTGTAGGAGAAAAGAGAGAGGTTGACCACATGAGGAGAGAGATGATGAATATGCTATGCTTGTACTTCAGAATGGAGGTTTTTGAAGTACTAGAATTTAGTGCAGGAAAGCCTCTAGCAAGAGGTGGCCCCAAAGAAGCCACTGCCTACCACCTATAGGGAAAGAGGGGCTCAGCTACTTAAACTTCAAATAGTGGTGGCAATAGCCAGGAAGAAGCAGCACAGTATCAAAAATTACATGATAAAAATCCATTAAGTCTGAAAGAGAAAGCAAAGGGGGAGAGGAGTAGAAGAGTGAGTCACAGGTACGAGTGAACTATATGCAGAATGTAATTTTGACTATGGGATCCCCAGCCTGTGACTATAGAAATTCAATAGCATTTAGACATGACTTCAGGTTCCAACTGTATCAGGAGGTATTTGAACTTCGTAAAATATCCCTTAAGTTTTTTCTGGGTGTTTACAATGGGACTGACCAGCCAGCCTTCCCCAGGAACTACCACTGAAGTCTGCTGTCTATTCTCCTCGGGGAGACACTCACCGTCTAATAAGGCAAGAAGCCTCCAAGTGCCCTGTTTCTCCAACTTATTTAAGACATAGACATAGAGCATTCTGATTTTTTTTTTAATTTACATCTCTGCAATAGGTATTCAACAGGGCCCAGGGCAGGATCTCCCCCAAAGCCCACAAATTATGTTTCAGTGATTCAGAGAGCCAGGAGAGGAGGGATGCTCCTGTATTGACAGCCTCCTCTCTCCCAGGGTCCCATCTTTCTTTCACAGATGCAGGAACAAGGATGATTTGTGTGGAGCCCTGGGCTGTCTCCATCACTCACATCCAGTTCAGCTTGTAAGCCTCAGGGCAACAGCTCACAATGACAAAGGAGAGCAGCAGAGACTGAGCCAGCAAACCTGCCAGTCCCAAGTCATGGACACCGACTCCACGTGCTCAGACCTGCAATCTCTCCAGGATCCATGTATTGATGAAGCACCAATTGCTCCTTCTGGGTTCCTCCTGTGATCCCACTCATGTCCCCCCCACACACCTCTACCACATCATCCTTTTTGATGATAAGCCTCTTATTAGTTGGATTTTTTCCAATTTTATGGAAGCCATACTAAGAATTCATGATATGTTTTTTCAAACAACCAGATATTTTTATAGCTTTATAGGATAGGTGATCCCAACAACATGACATAACTTACACCTTTTTATAGGTGTTAAGCTGACCATTTTCTCATCACACATTTAGTTCTCTTTTTTTAATATTTATTTTTTAGTTGTAGGTGGACACACAATATCTTTATTTCATTTTTATGTGGTGCTTAGGTCAAACCCAGTGCCTCACACATGCTAGGTGAGCACTCTACCACTGAGCCACAACCCCAGCCCACACATTTAGTTCTTATATACATAATTTTCTTTATATCAACCTGTTTTCCCACTTGACTTTTGTACTTTGGGTTCTTCGCAATGCAAGCATGTTTTTCCACATGTATTCATGATCAAACTTCCTCCTCCTCATTTTACCTTTCTTCACTTGTTTCCTATGCTTTCTTAATTTAAAAAAAAATCTATTTAGGAGAAGTCAGCTACAATTAATATTTTATGGCCTGTTTTCCCTTTTACTTTTTAAAGTAGCTCTGATCCTTTTCTTTTGCCAACATACTGTTTTTTCCCGTTGGGTGTGACTCACTCCATGTTTTCTGATCATCATTGTCATTAATAATTATTTTTGTGTGTGTGGTACCGGGGATTGAACTCAGGGGCACTTGACCCTGGGCCACATCTCAAGCCCTTTTTTGTATTTTATTTAGAGATAGGGTCTCATGGAGTTGCTAAGTGCCTCGCCATTGCTGAGGCTGGCTTTGAACTTGCGATCCTCCTGCCTCAGCCTCCCAAAGTGCTGAGATTACAGGTATGTGCCACCACACCCGGCTGTCATTAATATTTTCTGACATCTAGATTTCCTCTCCTTGTAGAGAGGCACGGTGAGCCCCACAATGGTAGAAAAGCTGGTTCTGATTTGTCATCTGAAGCACAGAGACATATGGTAATAAAAATAATACAGAATGAGAGAGCTGAATCCTGCACAGAGTAAGTCATTGTTGGATAGGTGACCCCAATAACATGACACAACTTACAATGGTGCACATATGCTGCTGGTTGATAAAATTCAGCCTGGTTTCAGGGAGTGGGGCACAAATGCTACTGGGAGTACTCAGGAAGGATGGTCATTTACTGCTAGGATGAAAAGAGAAACAACTCTTCCAGGTCATTCTTGGCATTGCCCCAAAACCTGATTCTCTTCAATCTGCTTGTATCCTTTTCTATCAAATAAACCACACTTCACAAAGACCTTTTGAACTTGGACAATGTGCTGTGATACCCCCTTCTGACCATGTTAGGCTACAGATTTGACCCCTTATAGGAAGAAAAAAACCTGCATTTTCAAGCAGTCACTTATAAAAATTTAAGTGTAGACCTCACATACTCTGCGCTATCATTATACATCCTTTTCAGTAAAATAATTTCAGAAATTCAGATTTCAAGCAATTCCATTTTATCATTTTTTTTGCATCATTATGAACTTGCAATTCTCTGATGCCCTAACGCAACCCTGCTTCCTTCCATCTAGAATTCACAAACTAATTCTGATTCTTTTCCCTGTCCTGAGATATGGAATCAACTGTCCTCCCAAGGGAAGCTGGTTCCTTTTATCAGAGAATCACTTTAGAAGCCACAGGCACCAGGGATACAAATAGCTTGTTCCACATTCCAACTGGCAGGATGACATCAACATACCCAACAGCACAAATCACTGTAAGCATAAAACATCATTTTTAAAAAACATCCATGGAGTCTTATTGACATTTCCAATTCACCTTTAGTTTAATAAGTTCTTTCACCTTACTCTAATTAGAAAGTTTATTAATCTGTTTTTTCAACTCTTGGACAACTTATTTTTCTCCTTTTCATTAATGTTAACAACCATAAAAAGTTATATATTGTCATACCAAACCATGGGTCTAAATTTCAGTGCTGCCTCCCCCAAATTCAGGAGACTCCACATCTTTTCTTCTTTCTTGACCCTCAGCTCAGCCATCCTGAAGCTGGCTTCACGGTGTACAGGTCCCATTGATTCTTTGGTCAGCATCACTTTAGCACCAATATCAAAGGAAGAAAGTCCCAGCCTCCATCTAGGGAACCCCAAAGAAACTAAGAGTTGAGAACACTTGATGTGATACATAGATAACCTGTTTGCTTAAAAACAATAACAATCAAATGTAGACTAGAAACAAATATCACTTTTCAATTTTTAAAAAATCCTCTGTCAATTTTCTCCATTTGAGCTCCCCAATTTGAATAGATATATTTTATATTTTTTCTTTTAGCACTGCCTTTGTATATTTATGGATCACAATTTATAGTTGTAAACTCTGCTTTCACAGAGGCCCATGGGTAGATACTGTGGTTCCCTTATACCAGCCTGTGCTGATTCATGAGAATCAACTGTGCACTTGTCTTCCCAGGTCTGCATTCAGGGACTTCATGTTCATAGTTCAAATCAGCACCATGGAAATATTTACAACAGGGAAAATAGCAAGCACTATAAATCAGGACTTTCTACTTAGACACCCCATTGTTGAACATTGTTTTCCCACAGCCATTCAAAATGTCAGAACATAAAATTGGTTAAACATCTAGAATTATCAGTCATATGCCAGACATTATGGTTGTAAATTCCTACTCAAGAAGTTTACATAGAATAGCATTTGGAGCTTCATGTGATTTCTACATTATTTACTGGGTTGAGCTCCCTAGGACCAATCTTTAAAAAAACAAAAATTATAATTGGATGACAGCACATTTTTGTTATGATATCCAAGGCACGTTACATTGAACTGTCCACCAGTTTCAAGTAATTTCCAGATATGTTTGATCCATCCCCAGAAGGTTTTATTTCCACAACAGACAAACAGAGAATCTAGTAATTTCTGGTTATTAACATTACTGGGAGAATATCCAACTTTTTGCATGAGTGAATACACACTGTTCTCTCCCTTCCTGGTTCATTCTGTGGTAATTGCATGTTTTCTGGATGATGAGGAGGACAAAGCCCGGCAAGCTCTGAGTATGTGGTCTAGCTTTATCAAAATCCAAACAGGCAACAGGGTTGTTAGGCTTCCTTACTGTGTCTGGGTGGGACTGGACCAGGAAGTTGTCTCACTTACCAGTGGTCTGCCATGCGACTCCTCCCTGTCCCCACTCTGCCCAACCATGTTATTTAGTCTCAGGGATGTACTGGCCTCAGATGTAACGTCACTGGAAATTGTTCTAGTAGAGGTTAACAATGTGTCATTCATTTAGCACCTGAGTGTAGGCACCTGAAGGTTCTGTATAGTTAAATTCCCCTGCCATTTAATTGGCACTTCCAGAGGGCCATAGAATCCCCAAGTGAGGAAATCAGGGCACTCTGGCCTTGCCCTCCAGCTGCCTCTAAATAGTACTTGGTCTGATTCCTCTTTCTGGAGCCATGACTTTGACCCATATCTCATCTGAGTCCACTACCCTTCCTCCCTACTCTGGCATTGCCCTCTCACCCCAACCCCACACCCTGAACAAGACTTCCTCTGACATGGCCCCCATTCTTACTCTTGCTTCTTATGCTTGGCCAAGTCTGGCTGTGCTCACTCAAGGACACAGAGCTGTGGTCTTTTGGAGCTTCAGGTATCTGCCTGTGCTTGGCCACACCAGCTCCCAGCACAAGACTGCTCCTACTGCTCTTCTCTCTCCCATCCTCTGAGTTTCCTTCTACCCTTTTCCTGTCCATTTTACATCCCTCCTCGTTCTACAACATTCTATTATCTTCTACTGTTTCCTACCTATCACAAAGAGAAGGTTTGGGTGAGGGGAGAGCTGTATTCCAATTCTTTTCCTTTTTTTCCCCCCATGTCAGAAGTCATCACACATCACAGTCACAAACCCAGATACAAAAATTGATTCAAGACATTTTTGTTTCCTAAGATTTATAACCTTGGAAACACCCCAGATTTTTTATCGGTCACCCACTTCTCCCTCCATCTAGCTAATACTGTTAACCATGTAGTGTTTAGTTTCAGTTATTTATTCAAACCAGGAATTATTTCTAATCTTCTTTTTGATTTCCTAGATGATGATATTTTTATATCCTTTTATTTTGTTGTCATTTTTAGTCTATTGCATTATAAGGAGAGTATGAGACCTTATGGCTTCTGATTATTGGGCAATGTTCAATACAGCATTGTGGGTTGTTAAAATGTATACATAGTGTGCCATACTGCATTTATCATCTGCTATTTGCTTTTTAAACTTCTCATTTTGTTTTCCAAATTTATCTACCTGATGTGGGTATGACTGATTCATTGATGTTTAGCTGCTGATTGATTCACTCATTATCTTGTTGTTGGACATTTCTTTCTCTATATTTTTTTAAATCGCAAACAATACATCATTGAACAGATGTATGTATATATCCTTTCTCTAAAAGTGTAAGTTTTCACTAGGATGCAGTCCTAAAATCATAGTTGTTTGATTACAACATTTTACCTTGCTAGTAGCCCCAGATTGTGCCCCCAGGTGGTGTCATAATAAATAGCTTCTCATCCGTAGCTTATGAGAATTTTCCTCACATTCTTGCCAACACTTGATAATATTTTTTTTATTTTTGCTATTTTGATGGTTGTGCAACATGAATTTTTTTCATATCCCTGAAGACATAAATCTTCAAACTGAAGAAACTTGCATCCTGAACAGAATAGAGATAAATCCATTCTTAGTAATATTGTGATGAAATGTCAGAACACTAAAGAGAAAAATAAAATCTTAAATGGAACCAAAAGGAAAATATAATTTACTTACAGTAGAAGAACAGTAGATTTACAGCAGATTTCTTATTGGCAATTACAGAGGAAGACAATGGGGTGAGATCTTCAAAGGGCTAAGAAAAGAAAATACTTTCAGACCAGAATTCTCTGGGTCAAACCCTCAAATATTCTCCCAATGATCATAATCATGCATTCCCCCATTGGCCTCCCTCGTTCTTTAAAAAACAGATACTGCACTTTGACCAAAGGGAAGAAATAATATCTGAAGCTAGACAAATCCTAGAAGCTCATGACCCCAGCATTATCATTGATCCAGAGTCTGCATATAAACAAGGAGAGACAGGAAGAATGCTGATGACCTCAACCCTGAGACCAGCTCAACCCCAGTCTCTCCAATCCTTGAAGATGCCTCATCTTTGCTTCTGTCCCTTGTATCTGAGAGACATGAGGGAAGATTTTTCTAAGATTAAAAATGACTGAAGAAAAAGGGTCAACTGGGACTTGAAGAAAACTACAGAGAGAAAGAGAAAAACAATTTAAGAGTTTCTAGTCAGAGATCACATTTTTAACTGATGAGAGTTGTAGAAGTCATAGAGGGAAGATGGGGTGTATAGTTCAACCACTGTGAAAGATCAGAGAGAGAGGTAACCACAAAAAAAAAAAAAAAAAAAAAAAAAAAGCGACAGATAAAAGCATTTCCGATAGGAATAATGGCAGACTGAGTTATCCATGATTACCCTAAATACATGTATGAAGACACAATTGTTGTAAAAATACTTTATATAAAACCAGCAACTTGAAAAATTGTGCTCTTTATATGTAATATGAAATGAAATGTACTCTGCAAACATGTATAACAAATTAGAATAATAAAAAATTAAAATTTAAAAAAAAGCATTTCCTGGAGAAAAATTGAAAGCATTCCCTTTAAAAACTGGAACAAGACAGGGATGCCCTCTTTCACCACTTCTATTCAACATAGTAATTGAAATGCTGGCCAGAGCAATAAGACAGACGAAAGAAATTAAAGGGATACAGATAGGTAAAGTAGAACTCAAATTATCATTATTTGCTGATGATATAATTTTATACCTAGAAGACCCAAAAATTCCACCAGAAAACTTCTAGAACTCATAAATGAATTCAGCAAAGTAGCAGGATACAAAATCAACACCCATAAATCTAAGGCATTTCTATATATCAGTGACAAATCCTCTGAAAGGGAAATGAGGAAAACTACCCCGTTTACAATAGCATCAAAAAAATTAAAATACTTGGAAATTAACTTAACCAAAGATGTGAAAGACCTCTACAATGAAAACTACAGAACATTAAAGAAAGAAATTATGGAAGACTTTAGAAGATGGAAAGATCTACCCTGTTCTTGGATATGCAGAACTAATATTGTCAAAATGACCATACTACCAAAAGCACTATACAGATTTAATGCAATGCCAATCAAAATCCCAATGACATTCCTCATAGAAATAGAAAAAACAGTCATGAAATTCATCTGGAAAAATAAGAGACCCAGAATAGCTAAAGCAATCCTTAGTAAGAGGAGTGAAACAGGTGGCATCACTATACCAGACTTTAAATTATACTACAGAGCAATAGTAACAAAAACAGCATGGTATTGGCACCAAAATAGGCCAGTAGACCAATGGTACAGAATAGAGGACACAGAGACTAACACATATAATTTCAGTTATCTTATATTAGACAATGGTGCCGAAAATGTACATTGGAGAAAAGATAGCCTCTTCAACAAATGGTGCTGGGAAAACTGGAAATCCATATGCAATAAAATGAAATTAAACCTATATCTCTCACCATGCACAAAATTCAACTCAAAGTGGATCAAGGATCTAGGAATTAGACCAGAGACACTACACCTAATAGAAGAAAAAGTAAGCTCTAATCTCCAACATGTTGGATTAGGGCCCAAGTTCCTTAATAAGAATCCGGTAGCACAAGAATTAATACCAAGAATCAATAAATGGGATAGACTCAAATTACAAAGCTTCTTCTCAGCAAAAGAAACAATCAGTGAGGTGAACAAAGAGCCTACTGATTGGGAACAAATTTTTACCACATGCACGTCAGATAGAGCACTAATCTCTAGAATATATAAAGAACTCAAAACTCATAACACCAAAAAAACAAATAACCCAATCAATAAATGGGCCAAGGAACTGAACAGACACTTCTCAGAAGAAGATATACAATCAATCAATAAATACATGAAAAAATGCTCAACCTCTCTGGCAATTAGAGAAATGCAAATCAAAACCACTCTAAGATTTCATCTCACACCAGTCAGAATGGCAGCTATTAAGAACACAAACAACAATAAATGTTGGAGAAGATGTGGAGAAAAAGGCACACTCATACATTGTTGGTGGGACTGCAAAATGGTACAGCCAATATGGAAAGCAGTATGGAGATACCTTGAAAAACTTGCAATGGAACCACCTTATGACCCAGCTATCCCACTCCTTGGTCTTTACCCAAAAGACATGAAAACAGCATACTACAGGGACACAGCCACATAAATGTTTATAGCAGCACAATTCACAATAGCTAAACTGTGGAATCAACCTAGATGCCCTTCAGTAGATGAATGGATAAAGAAAATGTGGTATATACACACAATGGAATATTACTCAGCAATAAGACAGAATAAAATCATGGCATTTGCAAGAAAATGGATGGAGTTAGAGAATATAATGCTAAGTGAAGTTAGCCAATCCCAAAAAGCCAAATGCCAAATGTTTTCTCTGATATAAGGAGGCCAATTCACAGTCGGGTTGGGATGGGGAGCATAGGAGGATTACAGGAACACTAGAATGGCCAGTGGGGAGGGAGGGGAAGGGAGGGGGCAAAAGGGTGAAGAAAAAAAAAAAGATGGTAGAATGAGATGAATATCATTACCCTAAGTGCATGTATGAAGTCACGAATGGTGTGAATATACTTTGCATACAACCAGAGATTTGTAAAAAAAGTGCTCTATATGTGTAATATGAAATGTAATGTATTCTGCTGTCATTCATAACATCTTAGAATAAAAAATAAGCTAAAAAAAAGCATTTCCTATCAGTGGGTAAACCTTAATAGACCCATATACCAACAACTCTCTAGCTCAGGAAGTGAAGTAACTCAATTTCTCTGATTATACTCCTACCACAAGCACAGAAACCATGTGGATCTGAGTGTCCTTATATTATACATCTTCCACTGTCTTTATTAAAAATACAGACACCATAGTGTCACGAGCCGTCTGTGGGCTGTGTGTGGACTGTGTTGAGCATAGTAGCCTCCTGAGGGGATAAGTCTGGCACTGGGAACTCCCTTGGGCACCCTGCTTAGGGATTGATCACCTGATGCAGGTGAACCTCCCCCTCAAGCTCTGCCAAAATTCCCACACTGCACCTGAGATGGGTGTGACCTGCCAAGATGTCAGTCAACCTGCTGACTGCAAGACATCACGAAGCAAGGCTCCACCCTTGAAACCTTACCCCTGCCTTTGATGTGCCCCCTTAAATAAATTGCCAGAGCCATTTTGTCTTTGTCGAGTTCAAGAACCCATGTGGAGTAGATCTATTAGGGGCTTTGCTTTTGTAAATATGTTTCTGAGTGTTTGTGTTTTATTATTTGTTAATTATTTGAGATATTAAAATTTTAAGTGGCTTAATTATTTGAGATATTAAGATTTAAGGTGTCTATTTAGGGTGGCTTGGATTCCTCTGGGCAGAAGAACCCCCCAATGAGATGCTGGCTGTCTTCCCCCAGAAAACAGTCCATTTGAATCACAGAATTTCAGAACTTGAAAGCTTCTTAAAGTCCCTTTAATCCAATTCCTTCATTATATGGATCAGTGAATCAAAAGACCACAGGTTAAGTTGTTCAGAATGACCTCACTAACTAGTGACAGACCTAGGGAAAGAAACTGGACCTCCTAACTCCTGAGTCACTTCTACTTCCCCCGACCACACTATCTCTGCATCCAGAGCCATCTGTGGACTGTGTGTGGAACTAAAAATTTGGAGTGACTTTGCTAAATATCTAGTATAATGATCTGCCTGTAGCAGGCACGTTCTAAATGCTGGCTATCTAATGAGAATTTCTTTCTTTTTCTCTCTCCTCTCCATTTTTTCTCTATTAGGAGGTTCTTGGATTTGATGATAAAGCTGCTATCCTAAGACCCTGCCTTTGCAGTGAAAGACCACACCCACTGGGCATCAGAAGTGTTAGCCACACCTCACACCACTCCATCCTCAAATGGAGCAAGGGAAGGTGGCTTAGAGGAGATAGTACACTGACATGTAAGAATCAAATGTGTCCAGGCAATTTGGGGTAGAGTCTGCTCCTAACCTAAGCCATCCTTGAGTTCAGTTAGCACTTTAACACCTCCCAAAAAAGAAATCAGACTCAAAAAAATAAAGAAGAAGAAGAAGCCTTCAAAAGGCATTGGAGGAGAATAAAATATCTCACAATCCACATGGTAAAACTTGATACGAGATCTTTTATATTCTCTCTATTCTCTTCCCAAAGTCTTTTTCTTTTTTTATTGGTAGGTATGTGTGGTACTGGGGATTGAACTTGAACTCAGGGGGACCTCACACATGCTAGACAAATATTCTACACGGAGCTCAATCCCCAACCCTTTTTTCTTTTATTTTCAGAGTCTCACTCAGTTGCCCAGGCTGGCCTTGAACTTGTGGTCCTCCTGCCTCAACCTCCCAAGTAGCTGGGGTTACAGGCGTACGCCACGGCACCCAGCTTCCTCACATCTCTTATATGTTGGTAGTCTCTGCCTTCCTCCTCCCACATAAATTCGGAAACATCCTTATCCTTGACCCAGAGTCCTCAACTCTATGCCAGGATTTGATCTACACTGCATATATGTGTCAAATTATCATACTATATATAGCCCATAAATATGTATACTTCTAACATGTCAATTTAAAACATTTTTTTAGAAATTATCAGTGAAAGCAAGTTAAGAAGGTAGATCAGCAGTAATGTAATGATCGATCCTAAGGAGACCTGGGGGCATGATGGGACTGTGGCACCAGGTCTCTGGAGCTTGGAGACATCTGGAGCCAGAATGCACCTGTTGTGGGTCATCAATCCCGCCGGGGCCACTGCTGGTTGCCTGGTGGTGGAGAACTGCTGAGTCAGGGTGGCACTGCTTTAGGCAGAATCTGTGTGTCTTCCTTAAAAAAAAGAAGGACAGTAAAGCACCACGTCCCTAAAATGTCCCCTTTCTGTTCCCCAAAACCTAGCCAATTAAGAGAACAATGAGAGTAAGAATGGGCCTGGACCATGGCTTTCTCTCGTGTATGCTGGGAATCAGGGCAAGTTAGTGCTATCTGTCGAAAACTACTTTCTTGCATGTGCGCCAAGTTCCTTGGGGTGCTGACCATACAGTGAGCCAAAGCAAGCAAAGTTGATGCTGCTTCTGTAACCTAACCTATAAAACCTCCCTGCCTATCGTAGCTGGTGCACATCAGAGCACTGTAGAGGGAAGAGCTCATCCAGGCAGCCTCCCCTGGACAAAAAGTCATGGGGGAAAAAAAGGGCTGTTTTCTGGCAAAGTACTTGAGGCACTATGTGAAATGGAGGTGCCCCTGGCTGGCCCATTGCCACTGGACTTTCTGGCGAAGCACCTGTTTAGCTGATTGTCACTGGGTCTTCTCTGTATGCCTTTCTCAATAAACCTGATATCTCATATCCCATCTCCGGGTGTCTTCTTTGGTCTCTCGGAGCCTATCCCACTGCATTAAGCACAACTGGGTTGTGGATGTTACGCTCAATTAGCAACCAAGGACAAAATCTGGAGAGAGAAGGCAGTGAAACAAGTATAAAATCCAGAGCAATTAAAATGTAGAAAGGTTGTTAGCAGATCTGCTAAAAATATATATATATGAACTGAGATATTCTGTGAGTTTAAGTTGTTGATGAATAGATATTACTATCAGAGGTGAATGTGTTGGGATGATGAATGAAGGCAAGAAATAGAAAAAGACGGGACGTGGAAGGAGGGAAAGGGGTGGCAGTATAGATTGATTTGAGTGGTACAGGGAACCCTGGAGTGGAGAGAAGGCCATGGTCTCTCTTTCTCCCTAACTGACCTGCCCTGACCTTCTACCTACCAAAATCAGTGAGTAAATCAGGTAAGATCTCAAGTCTCAGAAAGAAGCTTAGGAAAATAATGAACTTGGAAGTTTTGAGTAAATATGCTATGTGACCAAAGCTGCTTGATCTTGATATTTGAATCAGAGGAGAAAATTCATAGGGAAAGGAATGGACAGGATCATTTTGAAAATAATGAGTTAGTAGACAGATTGCCATGGTAAAAAGACAAAACATCAGGGAAGTCCGATGATATCAAAATCCACATTAACAAGTTGAAGAAAACTGACACCATTTATACTCTAAGTCAAATAATGAGGTGTCAGCAAGGCATCAGCTGGAAGATAAAAGTGTTTAACTTGGGAAATGATTATTTTTTAGTTTGCAGCCAAAGCTCTAGATGAAAATAAATGCAAAGAAATCTGCAGCTGGCAGTAGAGATTCTTAATGATCCCCATCAGCAAGAAACCAAGGTCTGCTAAAGATCTGACTCAGAAAGCTTAAGAAAAAGCTTTCAAAAAGAAGGAACTGAAGCTGTCAGCAAAGGGAAAGGGGGGTGTTCTCAAAAGAATTGAAGAAATAGACAGTGAATGATAGTGAAAATAGAGGATGTAAAAATCTGCTGGATCACCATGAGAAGAAAAACAGACCAGAACACCAGAATTTTTCTTCTTAACGCATCAAGATTTCTTCCTGGAGAGAAGAGAGAGGCTGCCTACCTGAGGTGGAAGTTGGAGATAGCAAACCCAAAGATGGATGTGCTTCAGAAACCAGAAAAATAAAGCCAAATCCAGGAAGTTCTATAAACAACTCCCAACCAATCAGAGGAGCTGGAAACCAGGCTAGCTCCCTGGGACACTCCATGTTGGGTTGAGATGCTCTATCCCTCATGACGCCATTTTTCTTGTTCTTGTTGTGGAAGAGGCATGCCTACACATGTTTAGTTGTGAATGGGCTTCTATCTGGGAAGAGAGGGACGTACAAATTATTGGGAAAGTTAACCTCTGATTTTCATACACATGTGATTTGATGAATAAAAAATTTCCAGAATGTCTGTTCAGTCCCATGCCCTCTAGATGACAGGCTGCCCTATCATCTTGATGATGGATGCAATAAGCCATCTCTATTTCATCAAATATACTTGCTTAAATCTCAATCTGGATTGCACTTAGTCCACCACCTGGGCCAAGGAAGTATTTTTAATATGTCATAAACTGTCTGCCTCTATATTGATCTGGGTATGACTTTGTTAGTAATGAGTGGCCTAATAAGCTCTTTCTGCATTAAGGACAAGTTTAGTTAATATTGACGTGAATAATTTCCCATCTTTATCAGGAATGCCTGTCATAAACTCATACAGAATGGAATTCTACCACCATCAGCCACCTTCTCAAACATGGACTCACTTTGCCAACTTTTCTTCCTGGTGATTTTATATCACTTAACAAGACAGATGAATTTGCTGAAGGGACTTTGAAATTCTGACCCTCTGGAGTTTAATTACTTAGGATTATCCATCTTTCTTTCTTTCTTTCTTTCTTTCTTTCTTTCTTTCTTTCTCTCTGCAAAATCTTTATAGCTTTTGGGTTCTAGAGAGGGTCCTGCCAGCCTCTCCAGCTACCACCACTTATTCCATGGGCTTCCAGCGTCAGATTATGAATGGACTCTTGGATTCTTGGGACAGTTCATGTGTTTCAAAATCCAATCAAAATGTTATTTTGGTAATTAAACTGAACACTTTTTTAGAATTTAATGTTAAGAAAATTTTGAGCCAAATGATTCAAATCTGATAAATATTTTATTTATTGTGAAGTAAAGTCACTACTCAAGCTATAGCCCCCCGTTTTCTCTACTTTATTTGTTTTTACTTCAGTTTGTATAATTAATGTAGTTTATGCAACTGGAATGGATTTTTATTGTCATGTTGAATAGAATACTTCTATGTAAATTTGTTCAAAAGTTATAGGAATAATTATCAGTAGTATTTGCTCATCTATGCTCTTTTGCATACCTGTACTTTGGATAAACCTAGCCAGTTGACCAAAATCAAATTACCAAAATGACAATAGGTGGATTGTTGCCTAAGTAGTCACTGAAATACCAGTCTACTAAAACCCAAACCTATGATGTAATGCCAAGTAGTAAACTTCAATTCAGAAAATCATTGAGAAAATGACTTTAAGAAGGATGATATCAGTATTTGTTTTCAACTGTGAAGGTATATATCGTCAGATTCTTTTAATCCAGTGGGATCCTTTATCTATGTAAAATTATAAGTCAACATGGACACTAAAATACACTTTGGTTGATGAAGAGGAGTGATCTAGGTTGGCTCCACCTCCCTCTCATCTTATAAAGTGGCATTTCCAAGTATCCCATGGCTCCATCAAGCTCAGTTTAGAAGCTTATAATTTGCAACATGATGGAAGTAAGGTCAAGGTCATGGTTTCAGTCACCATGGGGGCTGTGACTACCTCTCCCATTCACAAGTGCAGAATACCCCATGGTGTAAGATGGATGCATAGTCGATACTTGATAAAAAAGATCACTGTCATCACTACCCTTAAACAACCATTCAGGCAAGTGTGTACTTGTATCACAAATAAGAAGAATGTGCAAAATCTCTCCAAATAACAACTATGCAACCTACTCTTGAGTCAGGACGGTCTTTATCCTTTCACTGTATTTCACTTAAGCAGGCAGTAAGTACCTGTTAATGGTGTTGGCAGGACTGATACATAAGCTGTGGAGTCAAGCAGGAAGCCCTCCCGGGACCCTTCCAGCCCTGTGCTTCTATATCCCTCTGGTCTTAGAACTGTCCCCCAGATGAACATTGAATAAATTGTTATCTTTGACTATATAATCTGGTGAAATTTTTATAGATTTCCATAGTCAAATTTTCCCCATGAATATTTATCCCTTGGGAAGATTAAACAGTGATTTTATTTTTCCAACTCTTTTATCTTTCATGTGAAACCATGTTGGTCCCAAGTTTAGATCTATAACTGAGGTCTAAATATGAAGATGTAGGCAAGGATATGGTGGCAAAATATTGACTTGAATTCTAAACTAATAAATTAAAATTCATCCAGGAAAAGAATTATGCTAGAAGAATTCAAGGATGTGGGTTGAAATGATTTCTCTATAATCCTATCCTCTGTCCTCAAATCTCTGGCTCCCAACACCACTACTACCATAATGAACAAGCTACCTCATCTCCTTCTTTACAGAGAAAATCAAAACCACAGGGAGACACCACTCTAAACTCCTACCATTGACCCTGAAAAAACACCAGAATTTACACCTTCCTTCCCCTTTTTCCAGTGAAAAGATCCCCCCATTCTGTGTCCATTCCCCCTCATCTGTACCTCCAATTCTTACTTTGCATCTCTTAGGTTATTACCTCCTTCAGTTATATTCTCCTCTTTCTTCTCACACCCACTCTGCTGTTTCCTTCCGAGCAGCATTGCAATATGCATGAGTGTCTCCTCGGTTAACTCCCCAGCCATTGCCTTATTCTGCCACTTGCCCTCATGATCAAGCTAGGTTGACAGAATTGCATCTACATTCATGAATTCTCTTCCTGCCTTCCATTCACTCCACCCAGAGTGCCCTGCAGGTTCCTTGGTGTTAAATGCAATAGATACCTTTGACTTCTCAAAAACATCTATACTTTTGAAAAGTCATTCCTATTAAAAAAAAAACAACAACAAGCAAACATCCATTTGGTTAACAAGTTTTATTTTGAATCCTAACTAATGCCAGAAACTTAGGACATAGCAGTAAGTTGATGCTGGGGTTTATGTTAGAAAAGGAAAAGGAGTCCAGCATTAAACAAGTAAACAAATGAACGAGATACAGGGATCAAGTGCTAAGGGGATGAACAAATCTTGGAATGATAGAATAACTACAGAAATGGCACTGTATTTTTAAGGGAAGCATCTCTGAGATGATATTTAAGCTGTAGGTACCTGTACAAAGACTCTGGGCCACAGAATCAGAGCCAGAATGAAGAGCAAGAACAGGGCCCTGCAATAGGCCAAACAGAGGTATATAGGACCACAAATTGTTCACATGCACAAAAGGAGAGAACAAAAAGAAGACATGAAAATGTGGCCATGCTGGGAAAGTAAAGAGCCTCTGAATCATAAGCAGAATGAACCAATCCTAGAATAACAATGATCCTTGTACCGCTGTGGACTAAGGCACGGCCTCCCTTCCCTTCCACTGGCCTCCTAAGTAGAAGAGAAATGATGGAGAAATTGTGAAGGAATGGTGGAAAGACTCCTCTGCCGGCATTTTTCACCCTTCTGTCCCAGCTTTGGGATCCAACAAACAAAACATCTAAATTTGGACTTAAAACAAGCTGAAATCACTTCTAGAGCAGACCCAGATGGAGCCTGAATAGAGATTCATCTAAGCCAACCCCTCTCTTTCCACCACCCCCTTCCTGCAACTATGGACTGAGTAGAGTGGGTGGCCCACGAGACCGGAGCCTCTTAGGCTTTGGGTACAACAGAACCCTAAATCCAGGCCAGATCCCTGAAGGGGAGGTGTTAGTGTGGTCTTTTCACAATGAGCTTCAGTGGTCAGGCTCCTCAGGTTGACATGGGTGAGAAAGGGCTCTCCAATATTTGTGCCTGGGAAAGAAAATGAGAACCCAAAGATATTCTCCCTGAATTCACAAACACACACACACACACACACACACACACACACACACACACACACGCTAGTCCACAGGAGCACAAGCTGATCTGAGGACCTTCCATTTGACTTAGGGGCAATCTCTCTCCCCAGAGTAAGTGTTGGTGCATAGGGGATATGTAGAGACCAGGTGGAGTGGGAGTGAGGGTTAGTTCTTATGACCCTGATCAGGACCCCATACTTGAGATCAAAGTCCTTTCCAAGAGTTTGGGGCTGCAGACAGTGGGAGCAAAACAGAATGAAGAGATTGGAAGTCAACTCCCAGCCCTGACCCACTATAATTGAGTTCAGCATCCCTCCCACCAACACACATACCGTGGAATGGCCTCCTACACAGCAAGGGAAGACTGGGACTGCTTAACCTCCCCAACTACCCCCACCCCACCTTTACCTATCTCTCCTCTCCACCCAAGCTAAACTCCTCCATTTTTCTTAATCTCACCATACAAGGAGACAGAAATGTCAAGGGGCCAGGCAGGAAAGGCACTGCAGCACCAGGCCTCAGATCTCCCTAGGAAGTGGGGGATTACCATATGGAAGTAGAACCCTCTGAGCACTCTTTCTAGTCCCACAAAAGTGCCCTGGGGCCATATGTCTGTGTCCTCTAGTTAGGAGGGATAGGTGGGCAGCAGGAGAGGATGGGAATAAGACAGTATGGTTAAAACCAGGTAATGCCCGAGGCCACACATTCCTAAAGCCATTGATTCTGCAGTTGAAAATGTCCAGCTGGGCCAGACAAGGCTCAAACACTCTGTGTAAGTCCCCCATCTCCCATCACTGGGGTTACAGGCATGAGCCACTGCACCCAGGAAATAGGAGAATTTGTTACACAATATTTTAGAGTGTTTTTCTCATCTAAACTGGGACCATAAGATGTTCACTAGCTCTGCAATGGGTTGGAGACAGGCCTGGGGGAGAATGGATACTCACTCATGCCTTTTCTCTCTACTTCTGACACAGCATGCTAGCTACATCTGACACGAATTTAGAAAACTCCTAACCTCTCAGTATTTCTTTGCATTTCTGAATTACATGGAAGCCTGATATCTTACTCAGAAAATAACTCACATCTTCCCCAGAGCCAGTTGTGGCTCTCAGTGCAGGGAACTGGTTAAGGTGTTCAAATGGCACAAGGGAAGAGAGGAATCCAGATGGAAAATGCATTACAAAGAAAGTCAAGGATCAAAGTCAGGCTCAGCAACAAGATGCCAGGGATGGGGGGAATAGAGGTTTGGAGGATAACATGTAGGCAGGCACATGAGCCATGCTTACTCATAGGCCCTGGAGACCTGAGCACAGGTCTATGGGGAGGAAAGGACTGCAGGTGAAACCTAAAGATCTATGCACTGAGCTCTGGAACCCAAGGAGCTACTAGGACCCACTAAAACTGGGGCAGAATACACAGAGATGCCCCTTCTCACCTCCAGGCAGGCTGCCCTGAAATTCCCATGTCATGGGAACTCTGGGCAATGGCAGTTGCTATATCAGCAGGTGTCTGCCCCTGCATCATATTCAAAGCCAGATAACTTGTCCAAGGGCAGATGGGTTGTGAAGCAGTGAGTCCAGGGGCTGAGGCCATCCATTCACTTGAAACTCCTTTATCACTTCTTTCTTGGAGTTGTCTTGGTTCTTCTTTTCAATCTGGTTTACAAAGAGAAAAAGAGAAATTCATAACATTGGTAAGTGAGGTCCTCTATCTCTCTCTCTCTCTCTCTCTCTCTCTCTCTCTCTGCACCCCCACGACACTAAGTTATTATAATTATTTATTTGTAAACTACTTTTTAAAAAAATATATTTTTTTAGTTGTAGATGGACACAATACCTTTATTTATTTATCTTTATGTGGCGCTGAGTATAGAACCCAGGGCCTCCCACATGCTAGACAACCACTGAGCCACAACCCCAGCCCTGTAAATTACTTTTGAGTAGTCTTTTTCTTCTAAGAAATCCAGGATTTGACTCCCTTTCTTTAGTTTATCAATTCTGATAGTGTGTGGCCTATATTAATACGATGAATTTTTTTCGTGGACTGAGCCTGGGAAAGATATTGTTTAAAAACTTCTCCTATTTTCCAGGTGCAGTGGCTCATGCCTGTAATCCCAATGATGGGAGATGGGAGTCTCAGGCAAGAGGATTACAAGTTTGAGGCCAGTCTTGGCAACTTAGTGAGATCCTGTCTCAAAAAATAAAAAAGATTGGGGATGTAACTCAGTGGAAGAGAATCTCTGGGTTCAATCCCCAGTACCAGAAAAAAAAATTCCTATTTGCATGTATAGTAATTGTTGCTTTTCTGGTTACTTGTTGCAGATCATTTTAAGACATAAAAAATATGCAAAGGGAATTCAAAATATGCAAAATTGAATTCAATTCAATTTTCCAAGCCTGGAAAAATGTTCTACTACCCACTGACATAAAGATGTGAATGTACACATGTATACACATAGAGTATATGCACTCACATTATAAAATTGTGGCCATGTTCACATATTCCTACTTGATGAGGAACAGACTAGATTGTGTTTAAGAAAGAGATAAATAACATCCAACAAATTCATTATAAATACGTAGCCCTGGAAAAGGATTGCTCACAGTCTCTCTAACTAAAGTGTCATATGATACCTCCTTCAGTTTATTAGTGAGCAGAACACTTTGTGACTGTCTTTGAAACTAATGCCATTTGAATACCTACAGAGCATCATCAAAGTTCTTGATTTAAAAATCAAAGAAACAAAAAACAGGGGCCATGCACTAGAGATGTAGCACACTTCTATTCCAGGACCAAATTTATGGCTTTTCTTATAATTTGGAAGGTTTTTTTTAATTTAGCTGGGAGTGGTGGCACACACCTGTAATCCCAGCTACATGAGAGGATGAATCAGAAGGTGGCAAATTTGAAGCCAGTCTGGGAAACTTAGCAATACCCTGTCTCAAAATAAAAAAAAATTAAAAAAAAAATAAGCTGGGCATGGTGGCACATGCCTGTAATCCCAGTGGCTCATGAGGTTGAGGCAAGAGGATCACAAATTCAAAGCCAGCCTCAGCACTTTAGCAAGACCCTGAGCAACTTAGCAAGACCCTGTCTCAAAATAAAAAGTAAAAAAAATGGCTAGAGATGTTTCTCAGTGGTTAAGCATCCCTGGGTTCAATCCCCAGTACAAAATAATAAAAATAATAATAAATAAAAAGGGCTGGGGATGTAGTTCAGGGGTACAGAAAGCTTGGTTCAACTCCAGAAATACAAATATATATATGGAGAGAAAGAGAGAGAGATAAATGAAATTATATTCAAGTATAAACAATAATACCTTCTGGGTTGCCTCTATGACCTTTAAACATGGAGCAATCTACATTACTAGAATTTCCCATAGATCCTGCTGAATATAAAACTCAGATGCTGAAATTAGCATGAATGCCCACAGACCCTGGGCATCACCTTGTGCAGGTATTACTGCAATCAGTCACTGTGGCATCTTAGATAATATGAGCATCTAATTATCTACTTGGCACTTCACTGGCATTGGCAGCCACACTGATGGCAATGGGGCTGGCCAAATTAGACAACATCAGCCCCTAAACTCCAAATCAACCAGGGGAGAAGTCTGAGTTGGACAGGATCTGCTAGGAGTTAGGATTGAATAACAAGTTAGGATTAAATAACAGTTCTAATAGTATATACACTTACTGAGTACAGCTATATAATGAACTAATTACTAGCTCATTAAATACTAATAGGGTAGATAATATCCTTATCTTACAGATAAGAAAAACAATGTGACTTTGAAAAAGTAAGAAACCTGGACAAAAGGAATTCACAGGCAGGGAAGCTTAGACTCAAACCTGAAGCCTGAGACCTTGAACTTTCCACTGTTTCAGACTGATTGCTAGGTGAATTTATAGGCCTCATTCAGTTGATAACATCAGCCAAGCCCTGAATCAGGCCCTAGCGATATGAATGTAAAATTCCCTGATCCTGATTCATGTGCTTTTCTGCAAAGATATGTACAGGTAAATGGACTGATGAACAAGGGTAGAAGCATCAAGACAGCACAGAGACAGGGCAGCTATCTACTCAGCAAAGAGTGTGAAGCCTCTTAAGTCAAAGGGTTATTATCTCAGGGCTCCTTATTACTGACAATAATTATTATTCTCTAGATAGAAGGAAAGAGTTCTCTGCTTCCACAAAATACCCTCTGAACCATTCCTACTGACCAACCCCAAATAAGAAAAAAAAAAAAAAAAAAAAAAAAGTTTGCTATTATATAAAAGCCAACACCTATATAAACTGGATTACCTTATTGTATCATAGCTTTGGAAGGCTAAAGTTACAAGACTGTTCATGTAGTAGAACAAAAGAATCAAACAACTCAGGCCCGTGTAGGATTAGGGAAGAAAGTGTCACAACTGTTTGATCCATATGTGGATGATTTTATGTGACTGCTCTTCAAGGCATTAGCTTCTTCCAATAAGTGACTGGCCCTAAAATTGAATTGGAATTGAATCTATTATGTAAAATTAATCCTTGGAGTTTTGGTAACTATCTGTCATAAGCATCAAGGTGACATCAGTAGCTGATGATCCTAGGGAAATACTGCCTTAGTAATTCTAATAGTAATAAGAACCTCTATGATTCTGTAAATCCATAGAATGTTTGTGCCTGTTCTCTAGTTTGATGATAAAGAACATCAATCAATGGTCCCTAGGAAAGTTGAGTCATATCCTTAAATGAGGATTTGAAGAAAGCACAGAAATGAACTGATAATTCAACCCAAGCACTTAATCTGGTTAGGCTCAGGTTTAATCCCTTTTAATGATTTACAAAGCCAAATTGGCAAGAAATTAATCTTGTCAAAATATTTCTCTAAATTGCAAATATTTTAAGCAAAACAGCAGCTCAAAACATATAGAAAACATAGGCACACTTTTCAATAAAAGGAAAATATAAAGCTGTATCTATTCAAAGACAACATGATTATCAATATAGATAACTCCAGATTCTACAAAAACAAAAAGCTGGAATAAATGAGTTCAGCAAAACTACAGGATACAAGATCAATATAACAAAGTAAATTATGTTTTATGTATTATCAATTGGAAATTGAAATAGAAATGGTACTGTTTTAATAGCACCAAAAAGCATAAAGTAGTTTTAAAATAAATAACATACATGCAAGATTCGTATGCTAAAAATTACAAGACCAAAAATACCTAAATAAATGGAGAGGTATACCATATTCATGGATCAAAAGACTCAGTATTGCTACAGTTGTCTACAAGTTGATCTATTAACTCAACAAAACCACTTTCAAAATCTTTCCAGGATATATTTCTAGAACTTGACATAGTGAAAATTCATATGGATGAGTAAAAAACAGACAAAATATTTTTTAATTAAGAAAAATGTTGGAGATTCACACTAATTTATTTCAATACTTACTAGTAAGCTACAGTAATACAGTGGTGAATTGGTGAAAGGAAAGATAGATAAATTAATAGAGTAAAATAGGAAATCCAGGAATAAACCAAAACACGTGTGATCAGCTGATTTTGGCAAAGTTGCAGAGGTAATTCCATGGATGATCTTTTCAACACATAATGCTAGAACAATTGGATAAACATTTATTAAAAAATACACTTCAACCACACCTCACACCCTTTACAAAATAACTAACTCTGAATGGATAATAATGTAAATGTAAAACCTAAAATTTTAAATTTCTAGAACAAAACAGAGAATAAAAATGTTTGTGAGCTTGGGCTGGGAAAAGATCTTTTACACACAACACAAAAACTGACCCATAAAATAATTTGTTAAGTTTGGCTTTGTCAAAACTTAAATTTTCAGTTCTTCCCAAAACATTGTTACAAAAATGAAATGAAAGTCACAAAATTGGAGAAAATATTCAAAAAAATATTTTTAATAAAAGGTTTGTATCCAGAATATTTTCATACATCTCAAAACAAAATAATTAGAAAACAATGACCCAATTTTTTAAATATGCAATATATTTGAGGAGACACTTCACTAAATAAGTGTCTTTGGTAGATTATCTACAGGCTTATTAAAAGTTACTCTATTTCCCACAGCAGAAGCCAGTTGTCTAATGCATTTTTTTTAATTGGATGCCTCATTTTTGTCCCATTTCCCTCAGTCCCCCAGTCTTTGCTTCACCTCCCAAGTAAACTGTTTGCCCTTGCAATGACACTTCTGGAGGCATTTGCGCAAAGGAAATTCCTGTGTGGGGCTATGGGAAGAAATCAGAGCACCATCAACTGACATGCAAAGGGAATTTGGGGAAGTAAAGATGATAAGTCTACATTGTTCTTTTTAAAATTTGTCAGAGAAGGGAAGAAAAAAGATGGGACAGAGCCAGAAGGAAACTCAGCCACTAGGAGTCAGCTACACATGTTTAAAGGCTAAAGAGAAAGAGACTGTTAAAAGGCTGAAGTGAGTGGGAAGGTAAATAAATTGTGCAGCAACAAGACCCTGGAGAAGACAGGAGTCAAGGGAAGAAGATCACAGGTGTGTGCAATGGGGAGGAGGATGCCTGGACTTATCAAGGAACCAACGCTTCATCCTCTGAGGCCGAGAGGAAGGTAGACTCGTGGCCTGATACACGTCAGGGACTGGTGGAGGCAGGCTGGTTTAGGGGCTGGGGCTCACCCATCTGTAGTGGCACCAACTCTTGGAGCTACAAAGCTTTTCTCATCTGTGCTCACCAGCTCTGTGCATACATGACTGTGCTCAACAGCTAGAAACCAGAGCAGTATAGGCAGGTCATGAGCTTAATCTGGAAATGAGGATCTACAAGTGTTGTGGGAGGTGGAGGTCAACAGAGTTAAGGCTATTAAAGAGGGGATGGCTACCCATGTGGCCCAGATTAGGTAATGATGTATCACTAGGCAGGGTCTGCCACACTAAAGAACCACACAAGCCTTGCCCAGGTTTTGGTACCAGCTCCTGCTCTGCATAGACACTGTGATATAGGGACCACCAGGATGCACATAGGCCTGCTCTGTATGGGAAGACTATGTGGCTCAGATAGAGCAAATCCAAGAGTTCAGTCACTCAAACTCATAAAAGCAATAATGCAACCTGGCATGGCAGGTAGGGCAAGAACCTCAACAAAGCAAAGGCTCAGGTCCTTTCCCTAGCTTTGCTATTTTCTGGGGAAAAAATATATAAATTTCTGATCTTTCTTTGCTCAAGAAGTCAAAAATAGAATGCCAGGATATAATCACTCAGATGAAACTAAGTATAACACATTCCTGTTTTCCCTCAAACATGTAAGAAGGAAATTCTTTCCAAGACATGACTACAGAGTTCATGTTGTTCTCCCAGGGAAATAGAGGCAGAAAAATAACTGGAAGAGTTAGTTTACCCAATCCTACACAAAGAAAGGGAGAGTGTTCTCTGGAAGGAGAAATTGCAGAGTCAACCTCTTCAGCATCAGGAAAGACAAAAGAGGACAAATTATGTTATAGAAGGTATCCAGGGAAAGTTGGGGTTTGCAAGCCTGAAAGGCAGGAAAGCAATCTCTACCCAGTAGTTTAGACCTTCGTAGCTGGCTCCAATGGCTGGTTCTGTCAGTGCACACTCTCAGACCCCCAATAGTAACTGATAATTGATCATCCTTCTTCCAAAGTAAATTTTAGTCTTCAGTTATAATTGACAATCATAAAACCATTTATAACTGCACTATTCTTTGTAGGTTCTGATAATTCCAAAATCAAAATAACATAAAAATATGAATCTTTCCTTCCATAGTAGCAAAAGAAAAGTACAGTGGTTTCTATTCCATTGCTAATATAACCATCAGGAATTATCCAACTGGTGGTGCTTTCCTAAATTTTAGAAGCATTGTGTTGCCGTTCCTGGCCCACGATAGTGAGTAGTCAACCAACCACCAAACTGGGGCTCACTTCAATTTTGAGACTCAAGACTACAGCATTCTCTGTTTCCTAGAGAATAAATCCCACGGAGAACCTAAACCTACTTACCTTTTCCTCTAACAGTTATCTTTCCTAGGTTTTAATCTTATTATCTGATGAAGTGAAACGAAGGAATAAATAAATGACTAAAAGAGATCTAGGAGATAGAATCACTGGATGTGGGCTGAGGTTGGAGGTGGCCAATGACAGGGCTGCCCTTGGAGTTAACAGCAGCATCACTGAAGGCCCGATCACTCATAAATATCATCTGAGCAACTAAACCCAGGGCCTATTTTCAGAGCTTGGTACAGTTCTGTTCACATGGTTTTGATGAAAAGGCTTGATAAATACATGCAGAATAAATTGGTCTTACAGGATTCTAAGGTGCAGGGCTTGATTTGGTACAATATAAGACATGTTGTCAAAGCTGAGTCAAAGGCACACACAGCACTGCCCCAAATGTGTGACTGATGAGGTCCAAATTATGGCCATGGTGGTTTTCAAAGAACCACAGACGGCCAGCTCCCCAAAGCAGAGCACTGAGGAACCAAAGGAAATTCAGCCCAGTAAATGCAAGGGAAATCTTGTGAAGTCCTAAAATATTTTTAAAAATTGAGAGAGGAGGATAAACTAAATGGGAAATTCCATGGTTTCCTCTTATCAAATATAGGAACACTACTGTATTCAATCAGGATTCTGGGAATCATACCAATTGGTTTCGAAGATCAAATTATGCTCTGGTTTTTGAGAAGATCTATTCAGGGAGTTATTACAAACCCAAAAGTCCTCTCAAGTCAAAGCCTCTGGTGTGGGACAATTTCAGAAGGAAAGTCCGGTTCAGAGAAATTTTTCCTACCCTTTTTTTTTTTTTTTTTTTTTTTTGTGTGTGTGTGTGTGTGGTACCGGGGATTGAACTCAGGGGCACTCGACCACTGGGCCACATCCCCAGCCCTTTTTTGTATTTTATTTAGAGACAGGGTCTCACTGAGTTACTAAGTGCCTCGCCATTGCTGAGGCTGGCTTTGAACTCGCGATCCTCCTGTCTCAGCCTCCCAAAGTGCTGGGATTACAGGCGTGCGCCACCGCGCCCGGCTCCTACCCTTTTTTAAAGCATGACTTAGTAGCTCTGCTTAAGAGTGAATTTTTCCCATTCACCTGCCTCCTACTCCTTTGATTTGCCATAGTCAATTGGTATCAATAATGGAAATAGATAATATGGCAATGAAACAGATTTAATACATTAACTTAGGACCTTGGAGATCCTGGGAAGAGAAAATAAGTATATCAGGTAGGGCTCAGGTGGCACACAAGCAAAGTTATGGGACATTATGAAGGTAGCCTTTGGGGTCCTCTGTCCCCAGGTATGGGGCCATGGCTGAGAAGGCAATGGCAGAGTGTGGAGGCATATTCTCTAACACTAAGACAAGTTAACCAAGGGAGTCAAGGCACGCCAACACGAGGCTGTCTTGAGTTCAGGTGAACACAACGAGCAAAGCTGGAACCAGGCAAATGTATAGCTGGTTTTGCTTTCATTGTCTTAAGATTCCTCTCCAAGCCCTCTCCAGCGAAGAGCCATCCCTGAACTTACTGTAGCTGACATGCCTTTAGAAAATTAATTTCCTCTGCTCCCCACATTTCCTAACCAATTCTGCATATTAAAACTTACCTGGCCTTGCCACCTTTTACTCCAGCCCCCCTGGGGGACTGAGTTAATGACTAGGTATCCTGAATACAACTTGCTGCAGAAGTTTTAGTGACTAGCCTGTTATTTGCTTTGCAAATTAAGCTCACCTGATCCTGCATCTTTTTAATGCTTTCACTTTGGATACCACAAACTTGGTACTTTTCACATCTTTTACTACGTATCACAGATAATCTGGATCACGAATTTATAGATGATTTAGGTCAGGGTTGTTCATTATGGACTCATTGTGCTTTATCACTACTTTATTTGTAAAAGGATGTTTGTTGAAAATGCAGATCCCTGGCTTTACTGGTAATCCAGTGAGGATGCTGAATCCCTGTGAGTCTTCTTCCTACTAAATTAGTAAACATCATGTAACATCTGCCCACAGCAATGTGCTATACAGGTGCCAGGTATCAGAGTTGATATGAGAATATCAAATACAATTAACACCCACTACTGTCTTCTAAAACAGATTAACTTTCCAAAATTATAAAAGGACTAAAAAGTTGGCCAGCCATGTGTAAGGTCAGGGGGCTCCAGAGGAAATCTTTGTGACTTCCCTCAATTTTATTATAAACCTAAAACTAGTCCAAAAATTAAAGTCTATTTAAATTTAAAAAAAAGGAAAAAAGCCGGGCGCGGTGGCACACGCCTGTAATCCAAGCACTTTGGGAGGCTGAGGCAGGAGGATCATGAGTTCAAAGCCAGCCTCAGCAATGGCGAGGCACTTAGCAACTCAGTGAGACCCTGTCTCTAAATAAATTCAAAAAAAGGGCTGGGGATGTGGCCCAGTGGTCCAGTGCCACTGAGTTCAATCCCTGGTACAACAAAAAAATAAAATAAATAAAAAAGGAAAAAGCCAGCCAACCTAAGAGCAGATGGACATGCACCTCTCTGGTTCTCCTGTTCTTCCATATGGATTACCTTCCCTAACCCTCTATTCACCTAAACCTAATTTCTTCCTTGGAGCCCCAAACTCTTGTGCCAATAACTCCCTACTCAAAGGACTCCATGGTGCAATGTACATCCTTATTATGGGAATACTGGAGCACTTACACTGTATACCATGACCAATTATTTCCTTACTTGGTGAATCACAAATGCCCTGCTTGTTCACCGCCATATTCCCTTCCCTACTACAGAGCATAGAATCCCATGGGTATGCAGAAAGGTTTGCCATATGACTAAACCGGTGAACTAATGAGTGGCATTGCCACTGAGATTGACACCTGATAAAGTGTGCTGGGAGCATGGGAGAAGGAACCCATTGAATATCTCCTTTTACACAAACACAGATATTCCATTAGTCATCATTCCTCCTCTCTGAGGCACAAGAATGGAGGTAATCGTTTATTCAATCTGTTATTGTGGTCAATAATCTTAATTGGTAAATTCATGATTTCCAGTTCTGCTAGACAAAGGACACAGTCACTGTGAAGTATGGACCAACAGTGTCTAGGAGGAAAGCAGAAGCCACACTAGGTATTTCAAACAGAGGGGATTTAATGCAGGGAATTGATTACACACGTTGAGTAAGGCTCAGAGAGGGCCATCAAAAGAGCCCCATTGTTTATAAGCACAGGCAACAGCTACTAACCTTAGGGCTGGGGAAACAAAAGGGAAGAGATGGTGTTACCAGAACCTAGAAGTTTTGATGGGAGACCCCCCACGGCTGGCGCCTGGCCCTCTGAGGGGGCTGCTGCGTGGTGGTTGCTTGGCCTTCTGTGGGGGACGCTGCTTGGCTGGTGGTGGTCGGACCTCTGGGCGGGGACGCTGCTGACGCTCAGACCTCGGAGGGGACCGTGGCTTGGCTGGTGGAGGGGACCGTGGCTTGGCTGGTGGAGGGGACCGTGGCTTGGCTGGTGCTCTGACCACCGCGGGGGGCGCAGCTGGCTGTTGCTTGGGCCTCTGAGGGGACGTGGCACGGCGGCTGGTTCTGAGAGGGCCAAAAGAAGCTGGAGGCTGGAGCCAGGGCTCTCTGCTGCTCAAGGGATGCTGACAGGAGCTGGAAACAGGGAGGAAGGCCCTGCTCCCCCTCCCACCGTCCGATCGCCCTCCAGTGCCTTCCAGTGTCCGAACCTAGCAGGGAGCTAACTGTCAGGATCCCCGAGAGCGCGGTTCGCGGAGCCCCAACCCCGGCATCACAGAGCGCGTAGGCAGGGTGGACTTGGAGCCCAGAGACGACAGGCCGGCGCCCAGCCCCGGCGCCAGGGGCAGCGGGGCCACTCACCTGGTCTTCTGGCAGGCGCAGCAGATCCAGTCCTCCTCTTTCTTCTGGTAGAAGCAGCCGCTCTTGCAGAGGCTGTATTTACGGTCCACGATCTCACGCTTGGAGTTGAGGAAGGTGAATGGCGGGCAGCAGTGGATGCTGAAGTGTTCGGAGAACTTCTGGTTCTTGGAGAGTCTGGGACCCTCCTTACCCATTTTCTGACTCATCTCACTGGAAAACATCCGCGTGGGAGAGATGGGGAGACATCAAACCGAGCTGTCAGGAAAGGGAGGTTTCCACCCAAGGAGGCCACTCCCTGTTACCCCCACTGTCCCAGCTAATATTCAGGGGGGTCCTACAGAACAAAAGTCTAGAAACCCAATGTCTTGCCCAACTCTACAGAAGGGAACTAAATTAATGTTTATTAATGTTTATCTTTACATTTTTTAGGTCATGCTTTATAGGAGAAAGAGGAATATGAATCGGACTATTCCTTATGTTTTAGAGATCTATACGGGATTGGAAAAATATTACAAAACCAAACATACCTTTGGCTTAAATAATAGGATAGATTTAGGAAAGGCAATTTGTCTAAAAAGCAAGCCAACCCCATAAAACCAAAGGCCGATTGTTTTCTCTAATATGCAGATGCTAATTCACAATTGGGAGGGGGGCACTAGGGGAAAATAGCATTACCTTAGATTAGGGAGAGGGAAGTGATGGAAGGGGAGGGAAGGTATTTGGGGATGGGGAAGATAGTGGAATGAAACAGACATTATTACTGTATGTATATATGTGACTACATGACCAATATGATTCTGCAACATATACACTTAGGAAAATGGGAAATTATATCCCACCTATGTATAGTATATCAAAGTGCATAAATGCATTCTACTGTCATGTATAACTAATTAAAACAAATAAAAAATTTTTAAAAAACTATAATCACTATTCATACAATAAGATACTACATAGCAATGAAAAAGAATAAACTGATACATTTGAATCTCACAAATATAATGCTGAGCAAAAAGAAGTCAGACACAAAAGGATGTGAGCTGTATGATTCACTTTACATGAGGTTCAGAAATAAGCAACACTAATCTATGGTGCTAGAAATCAGCATAGTTGTTCTTGGATAAGTTGGGATCTAAGCAGGGGCCCAGTAGAGCCTGCAAAGGGCTGAAAATGTTCTTTCTAGAAGTGAGACAATTGCAGAAAATGCCCCAACTAACACTCCAAACACTGAAGCACACCAGGAACTTAAACTGTATTTTAAACTGCTGTATATTTCCATTTTAAAAGAAAAATTGTCTCGGGATCCCATTCCAACATCTATTTGCTCCCCTATTACTTTCTTCCTTTCAGTAGGCAAAATGATCAATATATTTTTTTCTCCAAAAATCATCCATTTTTCTCCTAAAATCATCAATGAGAGATGTCTATAGCTCTCATTCATTTCTCAATATATTCCACTCTGGCTTCTGTTCCTTTCTCTTAAGAAATGGATCTCCAAAGACCTCCATGCTACTAAGCCAGTTGTCTTCCTATTTGGTCCTTTCTCCACATAAACTCTTCCCTTATCTGTGATACCATGTTCTCCTAGATTTCTGTCCCAAACCCCTTCTCAATATCTCTATAGGGTGACCTGCTTTATCCTAAATTTTAATGTCCAATCTTCAAGGTATAATAAATACTAAATCATTAGTGGAGTTCCCATCAACCATTCAATTCAATATTTATTGTATATTTAGGTTGCTCCCGGTACAGTGCTCAGTTGATGTAGCAGATGCAAAGTTAAATCACATTTACTCACAACCTCAAGAAATTTCTCCATCAGCTGGAGATATAGACAAGTATGGACTAGGATGCACATAGTGTATTAATGGCCACAAAACTAATTTATTGACCCCAAATATGTACATATCATTGAGAGGTATAAGGGAATGAATCAGATAAGCATCCTGCTCACAATGAGCTCAGAGTGGTGAGGGAAGAATGTGACACAGATATCAGGAAAAGCAATACAAGAGACAGCATGCTCTGGAACATGGGACCATGCTGATGAAGTGGTGTGGGAAGTCCACAAACAATAGGTGACATAGTGGGCAACAGAACCAGATAAAACTTCATGGAAAGAAACATTCCATCTGGCCTTAAGATTTGGCCAATCAGAGATAAGAGCTTGTAGAGGGATGAGAACATTTGTTACCTAAGCAAAAACACAAAGGGATGAATTATAGTACCTCTGAGAGCCCTCTCCCTGCAATGCGGAGTGGAGTGTAAGCAAGGGAATAACACCAAGGTGCAGGTGATGAGGGAGGGCAGGACTGACCTGTCGCTCCAAAGTGTCTAACCCTAATGATTGAAATCATCTCATCAGTCAAGGACACCCTGAGTTTCAGGTGCCCAGGACACGCATAAAGAGATGGGCATCCAACACTGGGGAGCTGAGCCGCCATCTTGAGATCCTTCACCTATAAAAAGAGGCACAACCTTGGGATGGATGAGATGCTTATGAACTGAGTGAAAGGCCAGACCAGGGAAGGCCAGGGAGGAGCAGTGGGTCAACCTTCAAGCCGAGGGACAGGAGCCAAGAAAGAAGAAGTAGCAGGGATGTTCAGAGGGGAAGGATGATTAATAATGGCTTAGAAATTTCCCAATTTTCAGAAGGAGGGGATAGCCAGCAATATCCAGAGAAACCCTTTATCCAAACAGGCATTTATAGACCAACAAGAAACTATAGCTTATTTATAGGTTCTAATTCCTTATAAATATTCCAAAGACTGCTTACTTTGGCCGCACAAATACTAAAATTGGAATGATACAGAGAAGATGAGCACGGCCCCTGCACAGGGAGGACATGCAAATTCATAAATCATTCCATATTTTTAAAGCCAGACTCAGAAAGCGAAAGGTCCAGTGTTTTTTCTCATATACATGGAAGCTAGTCCAAAATAAGGAGGAAAAGAGAGAGACAGGGAAGGGGGTGGGAGGTTCTATTAAAAAGGAGGAAGACAGGTAGACTAGATGAATGGGACTGAGGAGAAGGAAAAAGAGATGGGATAAGGGAAGAACAGAGAAATTAATCTAACCTAACTTTCCTATTTAAATATATGAATATACCACAGTGAATCTCACCATCGTGTGCATTCACAGGACACTAACCAAAAAGATCTAAAAGTCAATAGCAGAAAGATCAGTAGAATAGAGGGAAGGGAACAAGGAAAGAGAGAAGAAGGAAAGGGTAAATACTGGAGACTGAAAATTATATTTGATGCTTTATTAATTATGTCAAAATGAATCTTATTGTTATGTAATAGGGTTCGTTACATAACAATAGGATTCATTTTTAATTAATAGGAAAGAAACAATAGAAAAAATGTTTTTTAAAAAGTTAAAGAGCCAGGCGTGGTGGGGCACATCTGTAATCCCAGCACTTGGGAGGCAGAGGCAGGAGGATCTCAAGTTCAAAGCCAGCCTCAGCAATGGTGAGGCACTTAGCAACTCAGTGTGACACTGTCTCTAATAAAATACAAAAAAATAGGGCTGGGGATGTGGCCCAGTGGTCGAGTGCCCCTGAGTTCAATCCCCGGTACCAAAACATAAGTTAAAGAAAGGCATTAAAAATAAAAAGTCAAAAACAAACAAACATTTTTTGTATATTCTTTTTTATATCCTAAAGATCTCCCATATCCCTAGGCAAATCCTATACATGGTGCAAAGTTCAGATCAAGTTTCTCCCACCTTGGAAATTGCTAAAATGAAACACTTCAGGTCTAGCTAGAGCAGTAGTAAGTTCTGAAAGTACCAAGCATACAGGTACTGTCACTGTGTTTTTCACAGGAATCCCAGACATTCTCAATTCTCCCTGCCTTCTTGGGGTCATCATTTCCCAAATGGCCCTGGCACCCATTACAACAGAAAATCTAGCACATGCCTCAACTTTCTAAGAAATGACTGGCATGGGGGAAGAGGAAGATTTCGAGTCTGCTGTGACTCTAAATTCCTACTCTGACCGAATTCTCCATTGCCAGGGGAGACGATGTGTAGGCCCACCCTGTACCCATTTCTTCTCCCAGCACATTACAGGAGAGTTCTCAATTTCTTATTCCATGGCTTCCTTCACCTCCTGCCTTCCCCACCATGTCCAGCAGGGGACGCCTCACCTCTTGCTATCGATCAATGCATGGTCCTAAATTTAGGACAAAGAAATCATCTTACCGAAAAGAACACTGCCATCGTCCTAGGACAACCAGCTAGAAATTCATCCAGCTTTTAAAAGAACATTCTCCTCTTCCTTAAGTCAAATGTTTATATCCCATGGAAAGCTCTAACATACTAACCAGTAGCAGAAATATAGTATTTTGTGGGGTACATGCTTAATTGGTTATGTATACTCTTTCCCTACTCTACCCAACACTACCTTCCAGCTCAGAAAAGTTAAGCTCTACATGCTAAACAAGAGCAATATACACAAGTCATTCTTTCCCAACAAACCAGTAAGTTAGTTACAAATACAGGCATATAACTAACAGCAGAGAAAAGAGGTCACATTTACTGAACACCTATTGTATGGTGGTTGTTTTATATATTTTATTTTTTATAATGTAGTATTATGATCAATAAGATAAAGATGAGAATCTGAGGAACATGAACAAGTTCAAAAAGCCAGTAAGAGGCAGGGGATTTGAGTCCACGACTGTGAACTCCACTTTCTTCATTCTTAAATTAGTTCCAACGCTGATCTGTACTCCTTCTCCTCAAACCACCCCCCTGCCCCTGTGGAGCCAAAGTGGTAGGCCCAGACCGGACTTCCAGGAACTGGAGATGGGATATAAGGCTGCAGAGATTCATGGATCAGTGTCCTAAAATGAAGAAGACTGAAAGCTGGAGAAAGAATTCACATCAGAAGGGAAAGATGGAGAATGGATTTTGGAGACTTCACAACAATATGGCAGCCTGGACTTTCCTACCAGGCCGAGAAGGCTCAACTTGCAAGACTGGAATGTGAACTTGGAATGGAGCTTGAGGGAATGGGACCCACAGGTGCTCCCACAGCTCCTTGCCTTCCAGTCCTCTGGTAGAATTTTTTAAAATATACATTCACTGCTAAAACTCAGAAAACTTGGATGAAAATAATATGAACTCCTGGCTTCTTACCCCATAGTTAACCTCTTGAAAATATTTGAACAATTATTTATTTAAGAATATTTACATGTAAATACATAGTTAATAGAAAGTAGGCCATAATTTACCTATTGTTCAAATTTATATGCTAGAGTTGGAAAATCATTTTTTAAGTTTTCAATTATAAACAAAATGTTATGTATGGTATTTTCTTATGGTTGCTTAAATCTATGATAAATTTATAATTTTTTTTAGCTGTAGAAGGAAACAGTAATTATTTATTCATTTTATGTGGTGCTGAGGATTGAACCCAGTGCCTCTCACACATGGTAGCACTGATCTATAACCCCAACCCTGATAAATTTATAATTATAACCTCCTTTATAGTTATATTATTGTATTTTCTCCCATTTTTCTTGTACAATCTTGCCAGGGGTTATCTACTTTGTTATTTTTTTCAAAAACAAGCTCTTGGTTTTCATGTCTTCTCATTTTACTCTTTTCTGGTTTGTTAATTTCTTTATGTGCTCATCATTTCTTTTCTTCATGGGTTTTCCTCAGGTTTATGTTCTTGGTCTTCTCCATTCTTGGATAAGTGTTTCTCACACATGCATTTATGGCTACAACTTTCCCCTCCAGTATAACTTAAGCTGCCACAAATATTAAACTTTTCATCCTTGCTTCCTTTCAGAAATGGATGAGTCCTCCTGGAATTCATCAATGAATTTTTAAAATCTGTTGTAAAATTTCCAAATGAATAGAGTTATTTTTGTTACGTTAACTTCAAGTTTCAATGCATTTAGTCAGAGAAAATAATATGTTTGATGATGACTGATATTTCTTGAGACTTGCTTTATGGCCTAGTACATAGTCAATTTTTTTTAATGTTCCACATGTGATTGAAGATTAATTTTTTCTGGATACAATTGGCTAGTTATCTAATGAAGATTTTTTTTAATGTGCACAATTTACGGTCTAGCAATTTATTTATGGGTACAGCAGCCATCTTGGATCATGGTTTAACCTGACAGATGGAGCCATGGTGAATTACAATGCTTCTTAATATATTATGGATTAAGAAATGAATGGATTTCATGAATGAAGAAAAGAATGAATTGAATGTTTAGTTTATACTGAGGGAAAATTTTTAAGTCAACAAATAAAGCAAGAAATATCAAATGTATTTGAACTCAGCTTGAATATACAAAAAAAGATGTAACTTTTAAATTTCCTTATCATTATAGAATTGATGCAATATTACAACTCATCTCTTGGTTTGGGAAAGAAAGGGGAAGGGAGAGAGTTGCACCTCTGAATTTATAGTGCCTTGATCACTTCTGGTTTGAATCATCTTTTCCTAGTAAGAAGTTGGTTAGAATTCAATTCCCTAAAAGGACGATTTCTCACCTCCCTCCATTCCTCTCAAAGGAGAACAGAGTATGGAAATAGCTGAGGGTCCTCAAGACAATGAGCAAAGGTGTGGATGGTCTGGGTGGTGTTCTTCTCTGCTGGACTCTGCCATTGGGAACCTTGTCTGGTCTCACTTGGCATAAATGACACACACTGCTAACCACTTGACCTGACCAAGGCCACTGGTCAACAGGTTTCCTCCTCGGCATCTTTCTATTCTGGTCCTCTCAGCTCTTCCACATCCATTCGAGAAAACTTCTGGTCCCCTGCAAGCCATGCACTGCTCCTAGGGAATAAAGAGCTCTATCTGGGGGCCACTGGCCTAGACAGCACCTAGCCACTCTGTGCCTTCACTCAGGCCATGCAGGATGGGGCTGAGGGTAGGCCTCCTCCAGTGGCTTGCAGCCCACCCCCCACTATTCCACTGAAGTGTGTCAATACCTCTTGCACACATGCACACAATTGCAAACCCATCCAGATGATTCTACCACACTGAGCACATCCTTTACCATGGTTTTGAGGTTTCATCTGGAGGAAAGAGAGAACATGCACATCTACTTTGGGGGTAAACACAAGTCAGTGCCTAGGCGTCGAGGTAAGAAGGACTCCTCAGAATGTGACAGTGAAGGAAACAGAGAAGGGCAACTGGCCACTTCCCTTGCCTCCAGTCTTTAGGTGGGGATCAAAGCAGAGCAATCTGGTTGAAAATGAAAGAGTGTACTCCTAACACATCTGAAGAAACCCATCTACACAGTGGGCACACAACCTGCTGCTATATTCCTGCTTGTATATATTTCCCCTGCCTATAGGCATGGTGTGGCCCCCTGTTTTGTCCCAGCCAGCCACCTCCAAAACAATGCATGAGTAATAGAATGTCTAATACCCATCTGTTGAGTCCTCCAAGTTCTTTCTTTGGGACCAGTAAATGGTACACAGGATCTTTTGCAGCTCCAGGGTTGAACATCTGCCTCTTTAGCTTTTGCTCTCCCTCCGCTTTCCTTTGAGCTGGAAGGACTCTTTCCACTTCCTCCTCCCTCTCTTTGGCAAAAAAATCCCTTCCAACATGTCCTTTATCCACCTGAGGACACAAAACCTAAGGCTTGGCTTTCTTGGCAGAAGGGATATTCATTTATACTGTAAAGGAAACTAAGACATGGAAATCTCTCTCTTTCTCTCTCTCTCTCTCTCATACTGGGGATTAAATCCAGGGCTCTTTACTACTGAGCTACATCCCCAGCCTTTTTTTATTTTCTTATTTTGAGACAGGGTCTCCCTGAGTTGCTTAGGGCCTCTCTAAGTTGCTGAGGCTGGCCTTGAACTTGCAATTCTCCTATCTCAACCTGCCAAGTTGCTGGGATTACAGGTGTGCACCACCAAGCCCAACCTGGTATGATTCTTGATATGTGAGCTGCCAGACCATTTGGAACTAGGGATAACAAAGAACAAAAATTTACTTTAACATCCCTAAATCACACTCATTGGGAAACATGGGTTACTCATGATAGCTAATAATAGCACCCTGAATTGACAACTCGACGTGAGTCAGACACTCTTCTCAGTGCATGACATTTATTAATCCATTTAACCCTCACAATAGTCCTAGATACTATCACGTGTATCTTTGTTTAACAGATGAGGAGACAGGTCCAGAGAAGATAAGTGAATAAGAGCCAGCATAACTCATGAGTGGCCAATAAGACCACTTGTCTAGGGTGACCCACACCTGTCGATACAGGACCGAGGGGACCTTGGTGACTTCTCAGCTGGTCATTTACAGTCCAGAGAATGACAGCATCACAGCATACCTAACACTAGAGAAAACATGATGATGGTTATAATAAATCATCTATCCCAGGACCCTTCCTTTGCTTCCACTTTAAGAGACAGATCAAAACTAAGACAGATCAACAACTAAGAATGTGCTTCATAGGACACAAAATCCCGCATAAACTTACAAAGTGCATAAGGCTTGAGCAAATGAGGTCATGTTTCTCCCAGGCCTTCCCTTTCCTTTACTCAAAATCCTTCCTGTCCGTGACTACAATTTTTCTTTAACGCCCACACCACCACCCTCTGAGCCTTCCAATAATTAGGAATAACTGTGAAGAGAGAGAAAGTAACTAGGAATCGCAAGTTGCATATATTGGTTGCAAGAACAAGCTGAATCGCCAAACGTTTAAAATACCAAATCATTCTGAAGCATGAAAGAATTAACTTCAAGCACTTAAAATATTTATAAATCTCAAATGAATTTCTGCAAAGCCGTGTTTCCATTTCACAATTTAATATTTACTGTCTGAAAATCAATGCCCTTGAAAGCAATAAAATCCTTTAACCTTTCATTCTGTGAGGGGACACAGAAATAAACTGTAGTTCCAGTAATAATAGAAGAATATTCATGGAAAAAAAAGTAAGTGGAATTTTACTTACTGATGGGAACAGAGGGAAGATGGTAGGAAAATCCCAAGCTTAATTCCTGCATACTTGCCAGAAATAGAGGTGGTAAAGAAATTGCCAGAATGGAAAAAGTGAAGTATTCATTATGCTTTATCTTTCATAAAATCAGCCTAGCTTTTCAAAGAAGAGAAGATGAGTGGGGAAATCTGAATTTTCATAAAGATACAATGTAATCAGTAAGAACTTGATCTCTATTAAATAGTCAGCATTTCTTGTGAGTACTTAGTCCTGGAAATACCACATATACTCATTTGAAGACTAACTTGATATTAGGCAGCCCTCTTCAATGGGTGCTCATGAGGGAGTTGTAATGAGCTAACAAATACCTTAATTATACAACTGAATGCAGCAGGAGGCTAGATTACTTATTGTAGGCAGCATCTCTGGAAAGCCAGCCATCCCAGCCAAAGCCAGCAGAGTCAGGGCCGTGGTCCACATCCAGAGTGCTTTCAGCTCCCTCAGGTACCCTGCTGCACCTCCAGGAGCAGCATCTGCCGCAGAGGACTGGGACAGAAGCCAGTCTTCAGCTAGGGAAGAGCCACACCCAGAGCAAAGGCTTGAGCAAATCTCAGTGCTAATTTTAAGACTGATGAAGGTCCTCTGCAGATAGGAGCCATTAAGACAACTTGTTTGTGACCCCACAACAAATCCCACTATCAGAAAAAGCTCCATGGCATTGAGATACACGTGTAAAGAATATATATACTCTCAAGATGACTGAAAGCAAATGCAAACAAGTACGGTACTAACACTTGGCCATCTGCTGGAAGATTTACTTGAGTACCCATACGTGCCAGCAGTAGAGGAGACAAAGAAGGTGCCTATACTCATGGAGCTTAGGCGACTGAAAAGGAGACGTTACCAGTTCTTCTGTCACCTCATGATTAATACACTGCACATATAACTGAAGCATGATTAGGGCTCTGAGGGACAGGAACCAGGCTCTAGGAGGAAATATAACAGTGAGATAAATTTAGGTTGAGGGGTAAGAAAGGATGCCTGGAGTAGTGACATTTAATGTGAGATTCAGAGGATAAATGGGAACCATTCACATGTGGGGGAGGAGAGAGCTCAAGACAGATTCCCTAAGACTTGATGTGCTTGAGAAACCAGGAAGAAGGGGTGATCAGAGCATGGGGTGGCGGGGTGGTGGTAATCAAGCAAGACCAGGCAGCATCTTGAAGGTGAGCTAAGCAACAGGAAAAACAGGAAGGTGCTGGAAGATCTGACCAGAGAAGATGGATGTCTTCCCGTTTATATCCAGTGAAGATCAATCAGGTTCCTTGCATCATAAACTAGAGGGAGACAAGAGTGGAAGCAAGGAAATTGGTGAGAATGACAGGGAATTTGACTAGGGCACTGCCAGTGGAAGTGGATTTTGGAAGTCAAAATGATAGGACTTTAGGATGCATTTGGAGGTAGGGTTTGAAAAGATGACTGCCAGACTCAGGGCTGCACAGATGCCTAATAGAGCAGTGTACTGAGGTGAGGAAGGCTGGGGGAGGGGAGAGAAAGCACAGTTTCACACATTTATTTATTCAACAAATGTCAATTAAGCACCTACTATGTGCCAAACAGATTAAGTCTAAGATGTTTATTAGGACCTAAGTGCTGATGATACCACCCAGTAGACTTGCCTCAGCTAGAAGCATCAATCAGCATACACTTCAAAATTTCTAAGGGTCTCAGTATAAAATGAGCAAGAAAAGACGCCCAACAATAACCAAGACATGTAGGTAGATTAAATGCAGGGAAGCAAGGACATCCAGGGAATTTCCAAGAGAAACTAGGTAGATGGCAAATCATTTCACAAAGATGGGATAGGCTTAGGGATGGGAGAAGAATCAAGAGTTCAATCTTACACATGTTCAGAGTGAGAAACTGCAAAGCCTCCAAGGGCTGTGAGACGCAATTGATTGGTCACACGAGAAAGTCTCCAGAAAGAGAGTGAGGAATACATTGAAGTGCAGTAGACATACAGATGAGATTTACAGCCAAGAGAATCCCAGAGAAAAGGGGTGTGGAAGAACAATAACTGGAAAAAATCGTATCTGCAATGGCAACAAAATCCCAAAGGACCCAGAGATTCTGCTCCTGCATATATCTTAGAGAAATCAGTCTGTGCACACAGACAGGGTTGTACAATGTTGACAGCAGCCCCATTTGAAAGGCAAAAAAACACAAAACATAACAAATATGTTCGTTAGAGAATTGGGTAAATAAAGTACGGTAAATTCACACAGTAGGATTCTATGCAGCAATTTAAAATAGTTAACTGAATCTCTATACATAGACCTGAACCTTCTATCAAAATGTATCCTTTTGGGGGCTGAGTATGTAGCTCAGTGGTAGAGTGCTTGCCCAACATGTGCAAGGCACTGGGTTCAATAGTTAGTAACACACACACACACACACACACACACACACACACAATGCTTTTGAATTAAAAACAATTGAAGAAATGAGTAACAGATAAAATAGAGATTGTGTGGACATATGATTGTGTGTGTGTGTGTGTGTGTGTGTGTGTGTGTTCTTTTTGTTACTGTTTTTACCCAAAGGTATAATATGAACACTTTGTTTTACTTAACCATATATCTGTCTATAGAGCACATGAAGAGAAATTTGTGTAGATTCTATTGTAAGGAGGTTCATAATTTAATAAGTGAAGTTTCCCATATATTATTATTATAAATGATACTGTAGTAATAAATGTGTGTATCCATCATTTGCATGTCTATCTGAGGGATAAATCCCTTAAAAAAATGGGATCACTGGGTCAAAGGGTCTATGTGCCATAATTGGATATGGAATATCCCCCAAAGGTCCATGTAAGGCTTGGTCCCCAGTTTGGTGCTATTGATAGATGGTGGAAATTTAAAGAGGTGAGGCCTCATGAGAGGTCTTTAGGTCATTGGGAGGCATGATTTCAAAGGGGATAATGGGACCTCAACCCATTTCTCCTTCTCTCTTTCACTTCATGTTCAGGAAATGAGCTGTTTTGCTCCACCACCCCATTCCATGTGCCACACAGACCTAAAACAACAAGGCCAATTGATCATGAACTGAAACCTCTAAAGCTCATTGCCAAACTAAATCTTTCCACTCTATCAGGTGCTATGCATTTATCATTGTGTGTTTGCTATGGTGACAGAAAGTAACACTATTTGTCTGTAATTTCATACGTTTTGGTAGATTTGCCAACTTGCTCTCCATGGAGTTTGCAAAATTATCATTCTACAGGCAATATTTGAAAATGCCCATTTCCCAAAGGCCTTTACGATAAAGTAGGTTATCAAACCCAAATATTTTGCCAATCCAATAGGTAAAACATTTTGTAATACAAACTAGATGACATAAATCTCAGAATTGTTTACACTTGAAAAGTTTGTAAGTATAATTTACCATATTAATAGATGAAAGGGGGAAATATGATCAGTAATAAATACTAAGGAAGCATTCAGTGAAATTCAGTATCTATTCATGATAAATATTCTTAGCATGGTGGGAAGGGAAGGAAATGTCCTCTGCTGGTAAAATCTTAGAAACATTCCATCCAAATCAGATGCCCCAACAAGGAAACCACCTACCCTTAATTACTTCTGGTCAACACTTGGAATCATCATCAACACAAGCACATTTTTAAAAATTTAGAATTAGAAGGAAGAAAAAAGAATCCAAGAAGATTTCTGGACATGGATCAATGTATAAAAATCACAATCATTTTCATAGATCAGGAAGATCCAATCAGAAAATATAAAATGAAAGAAACCATCATACCATAAAACACAGGGCACCTAGAGAGAGAAATGTATCATCTAAAAGAAATGCAAGTGCTTCATAAAGAAATTTACAAAATATTTTTGAATGCTGAAAGAGAAATATGCAATGCCATAAATACAATGCATGCCTCCAAGTAAACCTACAGATTTAATGTAATTCCAATCAAAATCAGATTTCCACATAACTGATAGGATGATCCCATGGGTCTTATAAAAGTATGAAGAACCAAGATTAACAGAGATCATTTTGAACATGAAGAGAATCTTGTCATACCAAATATCAACACTCACCATAAACAACACTCATTGAAATAATAGCATATTGGCTTGGAAAAAAAAACAACAGATCAATGGAGCAGGATAGAAAGCTCAGAAACATCCACGTGTGTAGCATGGCATGGTTCATAATAGATTGGGAAATGAAGGGACTACTTAAAAAAAAAACAACAAAGGGAAATTAGACCAAAGATCCAAGCAAGAATCATAAGAGCAAAGACAGGGCATGAGACACAAACCAGCACTGTTCGAGGACTTAACTCCCTTTCACCTCTGCAAATCTCACAATAGCCCCTTTTTGCCAGTCAGAGAGATGGAGGAGTCAGGGTCCTAAGGTGGCACATCTGTTCAGCAAACACTGCTTGCCCTTTGCATTTGGCACCAGGAACCACCATGGGCTAGTGAGCCCCTGGCTGCCAATGAAACCCCTGGCTTCCTGTCGGGGAATAAAGCACACGTGTAACTGCAGAAGAGCTATTCTAGAACAATAATGGGGGCTTCAAACCTTTCACTCTAGGCTCTGGCTTTCTTTTACATGACCCCACTACAGACTTCCAAAAAGTGCTCAGCCCTAATGCCTCTGGCTGTGACAAAAGCAATTGATTTTCACTGCAGAGTGAGTTCATTCCACATTCACCAACTCCCTTAGAGGCCTTTGGTAGTTCCTAAAGCCTTGCTAATCTTCTTTCAGGCCAGAGGCTAATGCCTTCCTCTGCGTGTAGATTTACACAGTAATGACAATAGCTTCTGTGTTAATCAGTCCAGCACAGCAAAAATACAAAAAAGTCAGGACCTGAACATTGGTCGTAACTACAAAATGCTGTCTCTGAAGATCACCTTTTCCATTTGTCCCTGCTTATCCACTTTGCTCCTTGGCAATGATTATGTTTACAAATGAGAACAATAAAAGTTGAACAATAGATCACTGGTAACAAGTCGGTGGCAGGTAATGGAAAATTTCTTACAAATATTTATTTGGAATCAGGGTGCTTTTCCACAGAGAGCAGCAAGATGCCAAAATCCAATACTGATTTGGGGACCTGCCAAGACTATGAAAAAGTAATGGAAAAAGAGGGTTCTAATTATATTGAAGATAACTACCCACTTGGGGACACAGAACAAAGCCTTGTTGGATGCTCTCATCGCTTTGCTTTGTTTCAGGCAATGAGGACAAACTAAAATCGTCCAAGGACCACACTGCCTATAGACAAGTACCTCCTGGAGCTGAGCAGGACCCCTTTCTGATAAACAAGATCTACTTGACTCTGGCCATTCTAGGGAAAGAAATATGTATGACAAAAGATTGGTGTCCCAAGCACACAAATAATATGTTTTAGTAGATGTTTTAAGAGTCAAAACCTCAGGCATTATAGCAGAGGCAGAAAAACACACAAGAATTATGGTACTCTCCTAAATGTTACATAAATAACATGACATGCTTTGTTTTCTCATATATAAAATTATACAATGCACAGTTTTGGTTTATGCACATGCAAATTTACATTGCAATTGTGTGTGGATGAATAATCCCATGATTTTCTACAGTCCTGGCAGGTGGGAGGGTCCTTCCGGGGTGACTAAAGGTATCCCTGGATGGAGATGTGAGACAGACAGTCAGAGAGGAAGTATATAGCTGGATGTGGAGTTTGAAAGCTGTTGGAAAGTGGATGCCAGTTGAGCCTAGAGGGTGGGTGGCACTGTCTTGAGAGCAGGATGTAGAATGAGAAATGACTATGACTGAGCCTTGGGGCACTCCAAGTCTGCAAGACAGTGAATGGCAAAAGATGAAGAGTGAGGAGAGTAGGAAGGAAGTGGGGAACATGTGTCATCTGGGGGAACCAGAGAGAAGGAATGTTTCAAAAGAGGGAGTCGTCAACCTTGTAGAATGATTCTGAGAAGTGGGGTGATAGGAGGACTAGAAAAGCATATTTGACTATGTGGCATGGAAAGAATTGGTGACATTAACCAAAGTTGTTCACATGGAGCAGGTGAAACAGGAGCTCGATTTGAGGGTTTGTAAAGGGAATAGTGGCTAAAGATTTGGAGAGAAACTACAGACAATACAGGCCAGAAGTTTGAGAAGGGAGTAAGGAGAGTGTGGTAGCTGAAAATGTATGTGGTTTCCAGAAGGCTTTTTTTTTTTTTGGGGGGGGGGGTTAAGGAGTGCTTGGTTAGTATATTGATGGGTTAGTTTGAGGCAATGAGACACTGAGAGCTGGCATAGTTGCTGATGGAAAGGGTCCAGCACAGAAAAAGACATTGACATTGAATCAGAAAGAGGAAATGATCAATGTTCTGGAGAAAACCTTGAGGAGCTAGAGTGGTGGGCCTTTCTTAGAAGACAGAAAACCATTGATTGAGTAAAGTTCCTATCTACTTGCTTCATTTTTCAAATTGGAAGCAAGGGTATCAGCTTTAAGAGGAGGAGATTTGAGAAGAGAATGAGTTTTAAAGACATTTTGTAGAAATTTGCCAGGGTACCAGGCAGTTTTCTGGGTCCAGATGAGGTCACTGACCATTGATGGGTAGTCTGCTCCACCATGTTTCTCTCCAATTATTCTCAACAGTTTGCATAGAGACATGGAGAAGATAGATAGGTTGATCCAGGGCTGAGATCTGCCAGTGAGTTTGCAAGAGAATAATTGAAACAATGAATCTTAGAATCTACCAGTAATATAAAAAAAAAGAAGGTATAAAAGAGTGATTGATGAATGGATAGGTGAACAAATTCATCAATAGACAGGGGAAATGGAAGGGCAAGTCAACTAGAAGCACCTAGTGAAGAATGGTTGTAGTGGGATACTTAAAAAGCAATTTGGAAAAAAAGGAAGACTGCAAATGAGATGCTAGACGTTTGCACTATTTGATTGATGCAGTAGTTTCAAGTATTGACAAGGTCCACAGCATGACAATGGATGGATGAGACTGAATATAATTCACTGGAGGGTTGAATTAGCTCATTCACATTACTATTAAAGTCATCCAAGTTGATAGATGGAGTTGGAGTGGAGAAGAAGTGGGGACTCTGATAATAAAACCATCAGGGAATAAGGAGGAGAAGTGACCGAGTGAGATCAGGTGAAGGCCCCCCATAAGAAATGGAGGACAAGCTTCAAAATGTAGAGATTTAACTAGAGAGTGAAAGTCTAGCAGCCTGAAAGGGGTAGGGGAAGACACTGACCCCACTCTCAAACCTGGAGCTACCTGGAGTACAAAATGGCCCCATTCGAGAACAAATGAACACATGAAGCTTTGTTCTCAGAAGACTGGTGAGATGCAGTTAAGACAAAGAAATGAAAGGAATTTCCCAAGTGGAGTCTGAGGACATAAGGAAAGGAAGTCTTGTTCATAGGATGACTGTCGTGCACAGTATATAGGTTTGTCACGCATGGACAAAAATGGTGACTTGGGCCATAGTCTCTCTGATACAGACTAATTTCTTTTTTTCATATTTCTACTCCACAAATCTAGAATGCTGTGGGACACCAGGGCATACCACAAAGGTGTTTAACTCTTCTTGCAAGTTCTATTGCTGATTCTACTGTGAACTTCTGAATACTAGTGATCATTATGCAACAATTTAGATGCAGATCCAAAAGTGAAAAGATTCATCTGTACCTGTATTTTCATGCGTACACATCTGGTGATTAAATCTCTGTTATGAGCTTGTCTTGGTATCATTGGCTTCTTATGTTCCTAAAAAATGAAGCAGTAGAATGCATTCTGGTTAATTAGTGTTTTGGTTACTCAAGTTGTAAATAGTTCAAGTACATTTTGCATGGAGCTCCACTCTCGCCATCCTAAGAAGGACCATGGTGTTTGATCTAGATGTCATCTGCAAGTCGGGGTTGGGAGAAAGACATCGTCACAAAATCACATGCAAACTTTTTAAAGCCACCTTGCCTTCATACAATTAAAAAAAAAAAAAAAAAACCACCATACTTCAAGTTGATTTACTGTCACCAAATAAAAAGTTTTTAATCTTTTTTTCCATTTCTCCTAGTAAATTTGAGCTCCACAAGCCTGGTTTTTGCATATTACACTAATTAATAAAATTCTAGAGTCTGGCTCTAAAAATGCAAATTTTCATAATCAAAGGAATCAAAAAGGGGTTAAAGCAATGTCCTCCCTCAGAGCTCTGAGAAGACAGCTGTGAAAACTTTGACAGGTATCAGTCTTCTTTTCCTATGCAACATGAACATTATTAATGTGACTAATCATAACCTTATGCTCCTTCCTTTCTTGATGTATAGCAGATCTTGGAAGCTTCATTTGAACAAAGGGGGTCTTAAAAATTATGAAGATTCTAAACACAAAAATAATGCCCAAAAGAAATCCATAATGTGGATTGATTGTCTTAGTAGATAATTTGTTATTCTAGTAATAATGATATAATTGTTGACTCTGTATAAATTGTTATACAGTAATAATTGTTATTCTATTAATAATGATATAAATTGTTGACTCTAACCACATAAATCTTTATGAGTTTTAACTCAAATCTGTAAGAATTACTAACATGTTCTACCACCTGCTTGATAGAATAATTGAAATTCTTGTTGCTTGTTTGTTTGTTTTTGGACAGGGTTTCATTAAGTTGCCCAGGCTGGCCTCAAAGTTGTGATCCTTCTGTTTCAGCTCCCAAGTTGTTGTGTTACAAGCAGACACCATCATGCCTAGCTCTAAGTCTGCAAACTTTCTTGTTTTTTTTAGGTTTATTTTATTTCTTTTTTATTTATAATAGTAGTATGTATTACAATTCATAATGCACATATATAGCATCTTTTTACATACAACTGTTTGTATACAAAGTATGTAAGTACCATTCAGATCTTCAATCATGCATTTAGGATAATGATATCCATCTTATTCAACCACCAATTTTTTTTCCTTTTTCTCCCCCTCCCTCCTCGTTGCTCCCTCCCTTCCCCTCAATAAAAGAGAATAAAATAATGGCATTTGCAGGTAAATGGATGAAGTTGGAGAATATAATGCTAAGTGAAATTAGCCAATCCCAAAAATCCAAATACCAAATGTTTTCTCTGATATAAGGAGGCTAATTCACAGTGTTGTTGGATGGGGGTACATAGGAGGATTAGAGGAACACCAGAATGCAAACTTTCTTTAAAAAAAAAAAAAAAGATTAGTCATGATATACTACTTTGTAGCAGACATCGAATTTACACTCCCAGTGAACACGATAAAACAAAAACAAAATATACAAAAGAATTTTTTTCAAGCACTGAACAGTAAACACATCAGGGATATAATCCTTGAGAGAAAGGAAGCAAAGGAGATGAACCACACATATACTGGTTTTCTCTCTAAAGATATTTTCCAAACTGTTATACAGGGAGAAAGAGCCAATGCAGAGAGAGGAAGAAACAGACACAAGAGTCAGGGGATGCTGAGACATAAAAGGGTAGAGGAGAGAATAACAGAAAGTGGGGGAGATATTTATACTTTCTCTCAGCTAGTTGGCCAAATCCAAAATTGTATGAATGCAGGTTGAGATTGTGTGAACCCCAAGAATAAAAAGCTCTGAAGAAGCTGATAACTGAGAAGAGATTTCAGAGTGTACACATTACTGGGAAACACTGTAAGATCTTGGTAAACATCCCCAAGCTTTCAGCTGAGACACCAGGAGATTTCACCCCAAGATGGGGACCACTCCTAGGAATAAGCAAAGATCAAATAGACATGCCCTAACAAGGCCTAAAATCAAGACTTGACAGGATTAAGGTGATCCATCTGTAATTTAACATAACCCAGAAACTCTACAATCTGTTACTTACAATGTCTTACTTAAAAAAAATAAAACAAAAACAAAAATTACTAGACATTTGAAGAAACAAAAAGAAACTGAAAATCAAGAGACAAATGATCAATGGAAGCATACCCAGAGATTATCATTATTGATATGTGAAAGAAATTAAAGAAAAGATGAGCACAATGGGTGAGAAGATGAGAAATTTCAACACAGAATAAAAATTCATTTTTTAAAAATCAATCATGATATAGGGAATGGGAGGGAACCCAAGATGGAATGCAGATGGTGACAAATGAATGTGATTAATGAATCAAATAAAATTAGTCATATAACTATGCTGAAGGGAAGAGAAATAAATGAGGTGAATTATTTCTGAAAGGATAATTCCAATTAACGAATGCACATGCAATAAGTAAAATAATAAACCACCATTAGAGCAACACAATAATAATTTCTGCAAGCAACATTCACTAATGAATGCTAAAATTAATAAGTGAAAGTTTAATTTAAAAAAACAGGATTTTTGCAATAGTCTTAAAATATCTCTTTCCCAAGGAAATATTTGTTAATTAAAAAGAAAAAATAATAATTTTATAGTGGAGAAATTTGGAAAACACCACCTTAATGATACGAAGCAGGGTATCATCATCAGTAATAAGAAAGATCGTCATCAGTTGCCCAAATGTGACACACTGAAAGGGAACATCATCTCTGGGATTCTTTTCAATAATTCATAACCCTGATGTAATCATGAAAAGGCATCAGAAAAATTCAAATGCAAAGACACTTTATAAATCACTTATCAGTGTTCTTTGAAAGTCTCAAGGTCATAAAAGAAAAAAGAGAGATTGAGGAACCATCACAGACAAAAGAAAATTAAAGAGACCTTTTTAATTTACAGTATAAATGCAATGGGGCATCCTGGATTCGATCCTGACATAGAAAAAGGATATTAGTGGGTAAAACTTGTGAAATGTGAATGAGAGATGTAGTTAATTAGTTAATAATGTTGTATCAATGTTAACTTATCAGTTTTATTAATTGAACTGCATGGTTGTGTAAAATGTTAATATTAATGGAAGAAGCTGGGTGAAAGGTGTTCCCCAAGTGGGGCAAGGACAGGGAACCAAAAACAACTTGTTCTTTTTGTGAGCAAAGCACAGAGATGTGTACAATGCATAAACAATACATAGTATATCTACAGAATTAAACTTTTATGGAAAGGGAAAAGCAGTCAGGGAATAAATGGTTCCTAAGGGAATGATGCATAAACTTTAGGTGATACAGATAATTTCAGAATCTGTGATTTGTTTAATGTCAGCATCTGTTTCATGGTAATAACTTATTTAATCTGTGAGGATTCCTAAAAACCAAGTCAGGAAAAGGGGATCTATAAAAGATATCTAGCACCTAGCTCTCTGTGCTTCTCCATATTCAAATGTACCCATGAAATATGGTTCTGCCTACCCTGGACACTTGATAATAATACTCTCTTTTCCAGAAATACACTCCTGAGCTTGCAATGCCTGCTTGAGAATAAAAAATTTCAAGTCAAACATTCCTCTCTGAGAAAAATTTTCTGGTCATTTCGTTAGATTAACTATCAGACATCCTCATTCCACAATTACATAGCTTCCTGGGCTGCTTCTCCTTTGCTTTTATTATTGTTGGGGTTGCATATGATTTTTTTCTCTCACTACCATGGAAATGTAGACTCTACGCTTTATCCACCATTTTATCTCCAGATGCTAGCTCAGTGCCTGCCACATGGACTCTCAACAAATATTTGAATGAGTGAGTGAATGAATGAATGAAAAGGGATACAAGCTTGTAAAGAACTGGAGATAAATACCTGAATGTAGACTTCCAGGTAACTCAGAATTCCTCATCTTACTCTAATTAACCTGGTGTTACCACCAAGTTATCTATACACTCATAACAAATGAACATCAGCTAATAGCACTTGGTAGGCACCAAGGAACTACTTGGACTTGAATGTTAATTTTAAAAAGCTATATGTAAGACAGAACCATACAGGAAAAAAAAAAAAAAAAAAAAAAAAGCTTTTCTGTATCCTCTACTACTACAGAAGACACTGTGGTTCTGAAGTCCCCAATTTATTCAACATATGTTAGCATCTATCATTTTATTCACTTCTGAAAACTTAGTAGCTTTATCTGAGAACCAAGGTATCTTGAATAAATATGGATTATAAAGACAAGATGATGCCCAAGCACAGTCTAGTTTTCCAGTGAACTGAAGCCCTAAGGAGATTTGCAGCGTCGCTCAGTACCAGTATCTGGTCTCTTGTGTTTCCTACAGGGAGTCTGAAAATACACTGTGAATGCACCATTTGTCTTAATTACATAAAAGGCAATTGTTGTTACTCCCCTGCTTGGAATTAGTGTTTGAGGTTTACCTGCTTAACTGAGTTTTGTCCGTTAACTGCTTTTAGTTAAAACTTCTCAAGTCTACTATACAGATGTCTTTGCCTCCTCTAAGTCATCTGTTTCCATGTGCAAGTGCCGGAGCCAATTTTCCATGACATGATCAGCAAGATCTCCTATGCCCATGGGCTGTACATATATTTTCTACTGCTCATGATTTACTTTTTGCCTTTGGATCAGTAAGACAGCCAGAACCTTGCCATTTTTTTCTCCCTTTCTTCTTCTCTTGTCTCCCTCCTTCACCTTCTCTCTCCAGAGATACTGGTCCTTATTCCACTTGGGACAGCCTGGCCTTCCCAACCAAGGGGCCAAGAGGTGAAGGCTCAGGGCCCACACCAGTCTTGGGAAAAACCATACCTCCCTGTTCCTGTATCTCTCGATTTCTTCTGGCAACATAGATGGGCCTTCTTGGCCTTTCCTCTAAAACAAACAGATCTTTAGAACTTGGGATGTAGTAGTAAATGGGAATTTGGAAAAGGAAGAAGAAAGAAGGAAGTCTCAGTACAACTCCAAGTCATAAGTTAGCTTCCAGCCTCCTTAACCCAGGGGCTCTGCGTTTACCCAGAGTTAGACAGTCATTCTTGGCTACTGACTAGAGAGAGGGAGTGAAAAGTGAGATTCTGTCACCAAAGGTCCACATCAAGGACCTAACATGATGTAGTCCTTTTCCCCCTCAAAAATGTTTGTCTTCGCCGGACACAGTGGCACACGCCTGTAATCCCAGCATTTGGGAGACTGAAGCAGGAGGATTGTGAGTTCAAAGCTAGCCTCAGCAATGGCGAGGCACTTAGCAACTCAATGAGACCCTGTCTCTAATAAAATACAAAAAAGGGCTGGGGATGTGGCCCAGAGGTCGAATACCCCTGAGTTCAATCCCTGGTACAAAAAAAAAAAAAAAAAATGTTTCTCTTCCACTTTAGATCTTTAATACCTTGCTTTTAAAATATAATAAACCAGTTTCTAAACTCAGTTATTCTTGAAAACATGTTGCATGAAGGTATTATGAAGATCTCTTCCATGTGTCTCTGAGGGCAAATGATATTATTATCCCATGTGAGAAACTTTTAATGAATATAATACTCAATGTTGTATTTCAGATTTTTTAAGCCAGGTCTTATGCCTTGGTTGATTGGTAACTGCCACTCATACTGCTCCCTGATTTCTGTGCAAACTCCATTCTTTTTGGACTATATAGTGGAGTTCAACTGCCCAACATAATCCCCAGACCCTCTCCACATCAATTCTCGGCAAGATTTCTTTTTTAAGAACTTTTGCCACCATCAGGATATTAAGAGAAGGTTCACACACAAATGTTCAGAAGCAGCCTTCCTCAACTTGGGAAGCAGGATGGAATCCTGCGCCCATCATACACAAAACTGCATTGGGCGGCAGATTCAGACAGGCTTTTAGAATGACCATGGAGGAGTCTGTTCCTTAGCAGGCATTTAGCCAGTGCCTGCTATGTGCCAGGCACAGTCTCGGCCTCTGGCAATGAAGCAGGGGAAACACCCATCGCTGACTTCAGAGGGCTCACAGTTAAGAAGATACCCCTAGAGGAGCGCCAGACTGGGACTCAGTATGGAAGTATCTAGAGGAGTATGAATGTGTGCTGCCAGGTCGTTGGGATCCCCTACTTCAATCCTGACCCAAGGAAGCAAGGGTTGGTAACTCAGAGCGGGGGGGGTGCTGAAGCAAGACCTGATCAACGCACTGGAGCTATCAGGTGACAGCACAGGGACAGGTGCTCCAGAAACTGGAAACTATTGATACAAATGCCTGCATGGGAGAAAGACAGACCCATTGGAATAAACTACAAGCAGCTCAGTTTGATTGGAGACTTCAGTGTGTCTGTGAGGTGTGGGGTGAGGAAAGGAGAAACAAGGAGTGGGGAAATGAAGTTGGAGATATGCAGGGGAAGTTTTGGAAAAAAAAAAAATCTTAAGTTTTTATCATGGAGTTTTTAACTTGACATTATTTCAGCAGATTTCATTCATTCCCACCCAGGATTGAACTGTGGAACTGTTATATGTGTGTCATAAAAACCTAGTACTTAAACACCAGCTATACTACAATTTTTCACATGCTGTGATCCAAAGAATTGCGCTAACATGCCCAAAGGCATGATTGAAAAGTTGCAGGTGCAGTTCTGGTACTTAACTCCTGGGCCAAGTATTATTCTTTGGTGCTCCTTGAAATACAAAAATATCAACTTATTTCTAAAGCAATTGGTGATTTTAATGGGTCAAACTAGTACATCAAGTTTTACAATGAACTCTATTCCCTCACAGGAATTTTACTATGATAGCCCCAAGGAACAGAGCAGGGTCCTTGGGGAGGAAGAGGGCATGGTAGTGAAAGGTCCCTGTGTGAGGGAAACACACTTAGGGAGCCCTTCCACTCATGGTAGAAGGGGAGTAGGAGGAGAAAAGCCAGGCGTATGTGTCTGCCTGTATCTTCTGGGATAAAAATCAAAGGAGTAGGAGGTGACAGAAATATCTGGAAAAATAAGGGCCAGCCCAAGAACGCTGGTTCCAGTATCTAGTGCCCTCCCACACACAGGAATATTTAGGAAGAGAGCAGGGACATGGCGGGTGGGGTTACTTGAGCCTGGAGATGTGGGCATTCAGCTGTGCAGCGCATCCTCCATGGAGTGAGTGAGGTGCTCTGGACAGGAGTGGTTTTCTGTGTAACTAGCACAACCCTAAATCACACTAGACTATACATAGAAAATGTATATGCTCACTATATATTTTTAATATTCACGTTTCATTGGCCCTAAGCCCCCTGCTGTAGGCCAAATGCACTGCCCAGTAAAATTTCCACATCCTAATCACTGAAACTTCTGAATACGTTATGTTACGTAACAAAAGAAACTTTACAGACAGTGAAGGCTAAGGATTTTACAGGGAGATTATTCTGGATGATTTGGGTGAGTCAAATAATACGAGCCCTTAAAAGCCAAGAACTTTCTCCAGCTGGAGTCAGAGACATGCAACAGAAGATGAGACCAGCATTACTCCAAGCTTGAGAAGAGCTCAACCCACCATTACTGACTGGAGCAAACCAGAGACCTGAGCCCAACAACCACAAGGAGTGAGTTCTGCCAACAACCTGCGTGAGCTTGGATTTCAGAGCTTCTTCTAGACAAGAGCTCTGCAGACAACTCCTCCGTGTCCTCAGGAGACCCAAAGCAGAGGACGTAGTCAAGCCTACAGGACTTCTGATCTACAGAACAGTGAGGTAATAAATGGGAACAGTCTTAAGACATTATGTTTGTAGTAGTTTGCTACACAACTCACTTCTTTAGATCTCTGGAAGATACATTCTTCTATCTTCTTCATTAATTTTTGGACTCCCATAAAAAATAGTTACACTTTCCATGGAGGCCTCTGTATCAGATGTCCTGGGTCTTAAATGCTGTTGTTCCAGCCTCTAAATTTGCTCTCCTTTCCCCGTGTCCATTCACTCCAAATGTGGACACTGACTGTATTAACTGTATTTTCTTATTTTCTGTGTTCATGATGCTCTGGCATCAGGGTCTTGCTGAACCTGGAGAGACTGCCCTCCCCAGGAGGAGTTAATTCCTAGAGATAGCAAATGACTCCCTTGTGGGCTCACCTTTCATATGGAAATCAACCAATCCAAAGCCCAAACTTTCCAACTACCTCCTTTATTAAGCTCTGGCAGGTTGAACAAATATTCCTCTGTCCTGATGACCCCAGGGCCAGATACCAGTTAACTTGGGACAGACCCTACATCCCAGAGCCCTAAGAAATTATTCAAACTAGCCAGTCCTAAACCTGCCTAGTCCCTTACCCTGCGTCTCCCACTCTTCCCCACAAAACCACAATAAAGGCTCCCACCCCTGCTCCCCCCCTTTCTCCTTCTGACTCCTGACCAAAGAAACTGGTACTTCCCCATGTGGCCCTGTGGCCCTCCCCATGTCCTCTTCCTCTTGGGAACTGTCATGGTTTGGATGTGAGGTGTCCCCCAAAAGCTCATGTGTGAAACAATGCAAGAAGGTTTAGAGGAGAAATGATTGGGTTATGAGAGCCTTAACCCAATCTGTCAGTGAATGAATCCCCTGATGGGATTAACGGAGTTGATAACTGAAGGCAGGTAGGGTGTGGCTGGAGGAGGTGAGTCATTGGGGGAGTGTCTTTGGGGTGTATATTTGGTATCTGGCAAGTAGAGTCTCTCTCTCTCTCTCTCTCTCTCTCTCTCTCTCTCTCTCTTTCTCTCTTTCTCCCTCTCTCTGCTTTCTGATCATCTTGTGAGCTGTTTCTCTCTGCCACACTCTTCCACCATGATGTTCTCTCTCACCTCAAGCCCTAAGAAATGAAGCCAGCTGTCCATGGACTGAATCTCTGAAACCGTGAACCCTCAAATAAACTCTTAATCCTCTAAAATTATTCTGGTCAGGTCTTTTAGTCATAGCAGTGAAAAATCTGACTAAAAACAGGAACTGTAACAAACTCTTTCCAATGACACTCATCTCCTGATCTGTAGGCCTCACTATATCTGATCAATAACAAAATCTCAGGTATATTTTTAAACAGGATGATTCCTTAGCCACCCAGAGCACAGCTGACTCTAATGCGTGAAAGGTAACAGAAACAACAGGTGCCAGATGGCCTACATGCCAAAGGGAAAAGTCACTGCTGGAGCCCATGTTATAGAACCTCCTTCTGTGGTCCCAGCCCAGCAGATTTCTAGGTTGTCAGAAGATTAACTCCCATCCACAATTCTCTCCTGGCCTCCTAATCCTTCCATGTCCTGACCCCCAATTCTTTTGACTGAGAGAGAGAAAAGGGGGTCTACACGCCTTCATTTTCCACCCCAGGATGATTCATATTGGGAAAACATAATCCTTTAAGTATAAAACACTTTACTAAGCAACAGGGTGACGTCCCAGGTCCAGATACAACAGTCATAATAGTTAACGCTTCAGTTTCTCAGTAGCCAAGCTCCTCAGCCTTCAATAGCACCCTAGGCAGAACCCCAAACTTTTCATCTCATTTCATTGTTAGGTAAGAAAACATTGATCTCCCTCATCCAGGGAACAGTCCCATTAAGTTCCATTTTACTACAAAGCTCATAAAACAGGGTAATCAACTACCACACATTCTGATTTTTTGTTAACTCCAGCATCTTCCCTGAGATGGTGGGGGAGGGGGATGAATGCTTTTATTTGCATATCTAAGGAATGCATTTTTTTTTTTTTTTTTTTTTTTTTTGGTACCGGGGATTGAACTCAGGGGCACTGGACCACTGGGCCACACCCCCAGCCCTTTTTTGTATTTTATTAGAGACAGGGTCTCACTGAGTTGCTAAGTGCCTCGCCATGGCTGAGGCTGGCTTTGAACTCAAGATCCTCCTGCCTCAGCCTCCCAAGTGCTGGGATTACAGGCGTGCGCCACCGCGCCCGGCCAGGAATGAATTTTAATAACTTTTAAAATATAAAGGAAGCCTGAAAGTCTCCATGTAATGTCCAAATCAGGTTATAAAGTTATTTTTGAAACATTGTTTATTTCATCTTCGGCCCACCTTTTTAATTTTAATTTTTGTAACTTTAATGTGTACAATATAGTAGTAAAAAAAATAAGTAAAAATTCAATAAGTATCTTAGTTTGAGTTGTGGGCTCTGCCATTTGCTAGCCATGTAGAGGCTGATCCCTGGATCTCAACATTCTCATCTGTAAAATGTGGATAATATTTCCTACCTCACAGATTGTGTGGAGAATATTTATTTTAAGAATGCCTGGTAAATCTTTGGTATCTCAGAATTTTGATTCCAGGCGCCACAACGGGAGAGTTCTGTGCTGGGACGTGGTTTCTGGAACACATAGGAGATATCTGATCAGGGGTCTTCTCATAGCATTGGCAGAGCTATGCCTCCTCCATTACTGCAGACACCCTGCCAACCTGCTGAAGGATGCCAACGATTTGGGTGGCTCCTCAGGACAACTCTTCCTTGAACTGTATCAGCAGATAGCTGTGCTTAGGAAGGAGTGGCCACATTTGTGCAACGAACACTCATAATGCAGAAGACATGAACCCAACGCATGAAAAGAATTTCAATTAAATACCAATCTAAGCTTATCAAGTTCATGGACATATCATGGCAATTGCCATTTATAATCAAAGGTCAGCTCTGAGACACTTTGGGTGAATGCTTGGAAATTATCTGTAAAATCTCTGGATTTGTAACTTTTTGAAATTTCATGTACAAAGATTTTAGGTAATCATTTATAATCTGAGTGACTCTCAGATAAATAAGACCTTGAATTGAAAACTTTTAGGATCATATTGCACTATGACCCTAGCGACTCTGGAGACTGAAGCAGGAGGACTGCAAGTTTGAGGCCAGTCTTAGCAATTTAGTGAGGCCTTACGCAATGTAACAAGACCCTGTCTCAAAATAAAAAAATAAAAAGGACTGGGGATATGGCTCAGTGGTAAAGCACTCCTGGGTTCAATCCCCAGTATTAAAAAAATAAAAGTTTATAGAAACTGATTCAAGTACAAATTCGAATATTTACAGTCAAAATGCAAGCATATTCCTTCAAAAACTGTGACCCAGATTATGAGAAAACTTCAGACCAAAACCATCCAGAAGAACAATTAAAAAATAATTGTCCTACACACTTCAAAACTGTCACTGTCGTGAAGGAGAATGGCTGTCTCAGGTACAGTTCCAGATTAAAGGACACTGAACAGACAGAACAACTGAAGTCAATCAATCATACTGGATTGACAGCAGAGACAGTTGATGAAGTCTAGATATCTCTAGATGAAATCATAGTATTTTTTCTGATTTTGATGATGTCTGCAATTTAATCTCAAATGGCTCAGAAAACTATAAAACGTATTATCTGGTGCTATAGAAAGAGAATGATAAAGCAAATCTGGTACCATGTTCACATTTGGGTAAACTAGGTGGTGCATCTGGAATTTTTGTACTGTTTGCAACTTTTCTGTAACTCTGAAGCAATTTTTGAAATCCACTCACCCACAATTCCCCTGTCATTCTAAATAATCACCAACCAGCATTCTCTGCACATCTGGCTGCAGTCTGTTTTCTCTCTCCCTGTTTTATTCACAGAACATTAAAAATTCTCCTTTTCTCCATTTTCTCCCAGTACCCTAGCGAAGTTCACGACTTTATTCCCCTGACACATAATCTTTTCTTTCCTTTTTTTTGGTCAACTATAGAACTGAAAGGCTCCCTGTGATTTCTAAGAGATTCTGTATGTGACAAGACATCAGTGTCTTTCCATTTTAAGTTTGCTGGTCTACAGGGAGCAGAATGCTAAGATTCAATCTTTGTTGCTCCATTAATATCCCACACACATAAATCCAAGCGTACGGGGGAAGCGGTTGTTCCCAGAGAAGAAAACCTCATTTTCAAATCATGACAAATTATCAAAGAAGAAATAGGGGTAAAAAAGAACCCAGTAGCACATTGATCTCACTGCAACAACAGGGGTCTTTGAGCCTGAGGAAATCTGAGTTAGGATTCAGAGCCTCTCTCTCCCCAGGCTCAGACAAATCCCAAACATTAGCAGGAACATTCCAGGAGGGCTCTCTGCCCACATCAGAAATCAACTTGTTTTCTCCATGCTTTTCTGTCCTTCCAACCTTGACCTCTATCACAATCAGCTGTAACAAAACGGTCCATAGGACTGTTCACTTGCCACTTGAGGATGAGGTACAAAATGAAGTATGATGAAAACCAGAGACCTTCTCTTACCTTCAGATAACAGTTGCTGTGTGTAACGGGTTCCTTGTCTGTACCAAGGTCCCTGAGGGGTTGAGGCTACCTCAATGCATGCAGAATATATAGGGAGAGATTATATATCTGGGTTTTTCATTACACAAGGTGTTTTTGATGGGTCCTCTCTGCCAAGATGCACTTTAAAACAAAAGCTACACAAAGACTACAAAAAGGCCACACAAAGTTTAAACAAAAGGCTAAAGAAAAACCAAACAAAAGCCAAAGAAAGTTTAAACAAAGAGTGAAACAAAGACAAACAAAGGCCAAACAAAGACAAAAACAAAGGCCAAAACAAAGAGCAAAAGAAAATCTAAACAAAAGCTAAAGTAAGCTACAGCCATATTACACATGCACACACACACACACACACACACACACACACGAACACACACAACCCATATCCACTCTATAGCCATACACACTCACATGCTCAAACTCCCATGTCCCATGTAATCAATACCCGTGAGAAACCTCCCCCATCACCAACGCCCCTTCCAACCAGCTCTAGCCCACGTCCAACCACAGGCTAAGTCCATCCACACCACACACCAGCACATCCCACACAACCAAGCTCTCCTACCCACCCGCTACACCAGCACAGTAACCACCCCACCCAGCACATCGTACCTTACCCTGGACACCCCAAGTCATAGCCTTCAGCCATGAACAGTGTTGGAGTCACACTAACAAATTCCTGTCTTTGAGCTCCTATTTTCATACTCCAGGCAGATAAATACCCACCCATACTCCCCTCCCACTTATATATACACAAGCACACACACACACACACACACACACACACACACACACCTCAAGCACACACACACACACTCAAGACCAACCCTCATGTACACACACCTTTGCATACTTGATTTAACAAAAGTCTCATCTAGTCTAATCACAACTGAGACTGAAGTTGGAAGATTCTTTGACAGTCACCTTTATGCATTCAAATTTATGAAAACTTCTATAAAGCATCTATTATGGTAGATGGTTTGGTAAATAGTGAATTTCATTCAATTAACATGATGACATTGACTTTGGTCTTCAATATGTTCTTATCCTTTTCTTAAAATTTGGGGGCCACACTATCAAGTCCCATAACCCTCTGTGCTCTGTTAAATTGCATGCATTCTGTAACTCTATATTTCTGCTAAATAACATTTCATAGATAGATAGATAGAATTACCCACTAATGATTTGAAAGCTGAAAGACTACTTCTGAAACCAATCCAACCAACAGCTGCAGCCTTGCCCCTTGAATTCCCAGAACTCCCTGCAAAACAGTGAAATGCAAGTGCCAACATTGTCACCATATTTCCTGTTAGGCTCTTCTCTTGGTTTATGCAAAAAAAGAATCAGTCAAAGAAACTTGCAAAGGCAATCTTATGAGACAGTAAACGTTCTGTACAAATCTTATTGTGCATTAACATCATGGCTAATTAAATATCTTTCTCTGAACACTGAGTTATACATATGCTGATTGATTTGCTCCTACTGCAAGGCCAGCATCTTGCTTGTCCTGTCGTGAATATGGCTGAGGCTTGAGGATAGAGTAAGGAGGTTCAGAGCATGGGCTCTGAAGGCCCTGAGCACTGGAAGATCATAGGACCATTTCATAGGACCAGAGGGAGAACCGAATCAGTTAAGAGGCGTACACTGGTTGAAACAGTGCTTCACACACAATGCCACACCATGTTAGAACTCACGGTTGGGGCCCTAAAGAAACTTACAAACAAGGGTGAGTGGAACTTGCAAAGACTTCCTTTCTGATCCCAAAACTACTGCAGATCAGGATGTTTTAAAAAATGCAAGATCATAAATTATGAAAATCCATCTTTACTAAAGGACCCCCTCTGCTTCTCAAATCTTAATGGCAAATTTTTGTGAGGCCCCATCTTCCATCTACTCCATGATAAATGGAGTGATATGCCATTTATGCAACCAAAGTATGGAGGGTCCACAAAATGCTCATTACAGTATCTCTTTATTCCTATTTAATTCTGTTGTCTGCCCTTCATGCAACAGCATTCTCGGTTCTAGAAAGACCGCTTAGGAGGCCACATCTGAGTCAGTGTCACTCCTGTTGAATGGCAGCCTTGTGCTTCACACAGGGTAAGACCTCCCAGGACTCCAAGTGGACTCAGCCAAAATTAATGCTGTTGGGCCTGGGTTGTGGCTCAGTGGTAGAGCGCTTGCCTAGCATGTATGAGGCACTGAGTTGGATCCCCAGCACCACATAAAAATAAACAAATAAAAAATAAAGGTATTGTGTCCATCTACAACTAAAACAATATTTTTTTAAAAATTAATGCTGTGACTTTCTAACATTTCAGAGGACTTCCCCACAGAAACTATGGCTGCAAGTGATAATCCCCACATGTTAATGTTGAACTGTGTCCCCTTGCCTTCCAGATTCCTGTGTTGAAAACTTAACCCCCAGCACCTCTCTGGGTCACTTTATTTAAAGACAGAGTCTTCACAGAGGTAGTCAAGTTAAAATAGATCATTAGGGTAGGCCATGATCCTTGTCTTTATACAAAAGGGTAATTTGCACACATGCGGGGGAGAGAATATGGACAGATGGGAGAAGATGGCCATCTACAAGCCAAAGAGAGAGGCTTGGCACAGATTCCTCCCTCAGTCCTCAGAAGGAACCAACACTGCGAAAACCCTGGTCTCAGGCTTCTGAATTCGACAATTGCACGAAAATATGTTGCTGCTGATTGAATCACGCAAATGGTGGTACTTGGTTAGAACAACTCTAGCAAACCAATATACCATAAGTGCCAGTAAGTGCAATTTTCATGAGTTTCTATATTCATCAAAATAGTACTTGTGAAACCTAGCACAGGACAGTCACCTGCAATCCCAGGGATTCAGGAGGCTGGGCAAGTGGATGGCAAGTTCAAGGCCAGCCTCAGCAACTTAGCAAGACCCTGTCTCAAAATTAAAAAATAAAAAGGTCTAGGGATGTAGCTCAGTGGAAGAAAGAAAGAGAGGGAGGGAGGGAGGGAGGGAAAGAGAGAGAAGGAAGGAGGGAGGGAGGGCCTACATGATTCTTCCTTTCCTTTGTATGACTTTCTTTTCCCTGAAGTTAATAATTGTCCTGGTTTTGCTTTCATTTATTTATTTTAATTTGTTTAGGTTTTAGAATTTACTTATCTCTCATTTTTTTCCAAATACTCCAACAGATCTGTCAACTATTGATTGATGATTTTCAAGTATTCCAATGCATTAATCACTTATGTCTCTGGTCTTCTGTAATCCTCTGTCCTCCTGCTCTGGTGTTAGGCCACCTATGCTCTGGCTCCTGCTCTGTTGTTAGGCCACCTACGCTCTGGTCCTGGGACACCAGTTCTGCCTTTCATTGCTTTGCTGAGATGGAGTCACTTTGTCCTGGACCCCAGGACATCCTCATTTGTGGCTTGCCCTGCCTTGTTCTTCTGAGACAAGCCCTCCAATATCTTCCTCAGAAAGGGTATATATAAAGTAGATTTTTCCAAGTGCCTACATACCTGAAAACTGCTATATTCTATCTGCACACTTGGTTGCCTACTTGGATATAGAATTCTAGGTTGAAAAGTATTTCCGCATAGTATCATGAATGTATTGCTTTTCTCTATTTTTTTTTCCATTGCTGTTTTGAGAAGTTCTAGACCTTTCAGAATCTCATTTCTTTGTCTATTGTTTTTTTAAGTTTTTGGTGGGTTTTATTTTTGAGTTATTTTATTTTGTGGTTTTGTTTTTGTTTGTGTGGGAAAGTAGTTTGGTTTTGGTTTTGGTTTTTGCCTACAACTTTTTTTTTTTTTCAAAAACTTTGGAAATGCTAAGGGTCTTATTTTAATCCCAAGTCTTTTGAAACTTTACCACACTGTTCTTCAATGTGAGGGGTTTGTTTTGTTTTTATTTTTGTTTTTTCATCCCCACTTGAGGAACCATTTTCATTTGGAAATTCATAACATTCCATTTTGAAATTTTTTTCTGTATGTTTTTATAGATTTATTCCTCTCCTTTCTTCCCTCTTTCTGAAATCTCTATCATTTTAACTGTCTCAAATGATGCTCTGAATTGTTTTCTTATTCTTCTCATTCATTCCAAGGTCCCAGCTCTGTTTTTTTTTTTTTTTTTTTTTTTTTTCTTATTAAACTTTCCTATTTGCTTCATTACATCCCTCTTACTGAATTTTACACTTTGTTTTGAAAATCATACTTTTTAATTCTAAGGCTTCATTCTTGTTTGGTGTCTCTTCTTTTTAAAGCACATAGTTTTCCCCCTAAAATGTGCGACAATCACAATTGCATAAGGGCAAGGCAAACCTTTTGTCAGGGAGATTACTGAAAGTTAGTATAAAACAAATGAATGATCTACAGAGGAAAACAACCTTAAGAAAGGAGATGTGCACCACACTGATAAGATAAGGGGACCCCTGAACACACAAAAAGTCATATCGTCAATTAGTCAATGGTCATTTACCTAGCAAAACTGTATACCAAAATATATGTTGTAAAAGTTTTTTATTTTATTTTAAGAGATTCTACAATCATAGTACCTTAAAACGCCTGATCTCCTCTAATCAAAAAAGATAAAAGACAAGCCAGAGATTTTTCAACTACCATGCTGTGCTGTATTATATATGGCAAAATGAGTGTTTTGTTTAATAAGCAACCATAAGGCCATTTTAAGTTATTGGGAGGTAGATAATAATGAATCTGTTGATCAAATCTGAGAGAAACAAATCTAAATGGCTCCTCGTTCGCCCTTCCATCTTTACTTTTGGTGTAAATCTGCCTCATCCAAGATTTTGACCTTGACTTTACAGATTTGTAGCTACATGGTTCCCCACTTGCAATGGTAAACAGGGGAATGTGATACCAACTGAGCTGCCAGCCACCCAGACAAAGCCTCTGTGTGTTCCCAAGCTCCACACCCAACGTCTCTGTCTGCCTCTCTCTGTTCTGCTAGGGCCCAGTCACAATTGTGTTCTGGCCAGCGATGACTGGTGTTAAGAATGGACGCCGTGTTCCCTAAGTAAGGGACTGGGTTTTTTCCAATTTGCTGTATTAAAACACACTCAGCCATACCTCTGCTGTTAAACGTCTGGCACTCAGTCCATGTATTGGATCCATTTAATGTTACCACTGGGGAAGTAAAATGTGGATACAGGGTGGCGAGATGCAAGGATTCTAGCAGAAGGAGAGAGCTAGGAGGAGAACTGTCAGCATGCTGGGGGTATGCTGTAGGGAAGGAGCTCCGACTCTCATTCCTGACATCAGTTGCCCAGAGAAATATGCACCATGAAGCAGGACCCAGCATTCATGGAAATACTCTTTGTAAAAAAAAAAAAAAAAAAAAAAAATTATCTTTGTCTTAATTTTGTGTTTACCAGGCAGTCAAGCATCTGGTGATTTGTTAAGAAAGTGCCTTGAGAAAAATCACAAATCCCACGAAACATGCTGCCAATGTGAGTTAATAGATTGGAACTAATTACCACATTCTGTTGTTTAGGACACCTATACACTGCCTATACACAATCAGATATCTATAAAAAGAAGCTGTTGTCTCTAATTTATTACCCCCTGGTAAAGTAAAAAATCTGATTTCTAAACCTATTGACCCGAGGTGCAAAATAAGGTATAGACAGCATGTGTGTCTAAGTCTTCTCCATTCTGACTATTGACTCAAATGTTAATCTCTTCTGGAAGAAGCCTCACAGACATACCTGTAATTAATGCTTAACCAGCTATCTGGGCACCCTGTGGCTGGTCTTGTTGGTTCCTACAATCAACCATCGCAGTACGGTTTAGCCTGCTTCCAGCTTATACCTCTCTTAGAATCATGGTAATTATTGACTGGCAAAATAATTAACTGTAAACTTCCTGTGAGAAATGATTTAACATGTTTTTCTTCATAAAGCCCTTTACAAGTGATTGTCCACATGACATCCTTTATGGGACTCAACGGTGAATCCTTCATGCACACCTGTTTTTAATATACTCTTTATTTTTATCCAAATTTGCCAATGACTCTCCCCCATTTGCTAGGAGTTTCTCAGCTGGTGAGATAATTTTAGAAAGATCTGCATCCCGTTTGTGGCATGGTAGAACCAGCTTACACCTTCTCAGGCTCTCTCTCCTGGGCCAAGAGGGCCTCTCTCAGCAGCACCTGCCTCCTAGGCTCCATTGGCATTGGGCAGATTTCTCAAAGGTGGCTCTGAGTACAACACAACTCCCGCCAGATTTCTTTTTTAGCAAACGTGATCCCCAGCCAAGTAAAATTGTTCCAAGAGTTCCAAGCCAGTGACTTTTCAATCAGGGCAAATTCAGCAAAGTCTACCTAAAGGAGTCGCCATTGGTCCCAGGGAGGAAGTCACATGGAACATCACTTGTAAAGGGCTGTGTGAAGGAAAAATGCTAAATCGTTTCTCTCAGAGAGTTGACAGTTAATTATTTTACCAGCCAATAACTTTGCCATATCTTTGAGAGAGGTATAAACTAGAAGCATTTTAAACCACACTGTCATGGTTAATGGTAGGAGCCAACAAGGTGAACTATGGGGTGCCCAGATGGCTGGTTAGGCATTATTTCTGCATGTGTCTCTGAGGGTGTTTCCAGAGGAGATTAACATTTGAGTCAATAGACCCCATATAGAAGACTTCCCTGTTCAATGTGGGTGGGCATCATCTACTTGCTGAAGGCCTGACTAGAACAAAAAAGCAAAGAAAGTTGGCTCTGCACTCCCTCTGCCTGGCAGCTTGAGCTGGGACATGGATTTTCTCCTGCCTTCTGAGCACCTGGAGCTCAGAAGACCCAAACTGCAATGTACCCATCAGCTCCCCAGTGCTCAGGCCTTAGGCTGAATCAGGTTGTGCTGGGTCTCCAGACTGCTGGTGGCAGATCCGGGGATTTCTCAGCCTCTATCATCAAATGAGCTGATATCTTAAAATGAATGTCTTCATATACTTATAATATCATCATACATATATTCTATTGGTTCTGGCTTTTCTGGAAACCCCTGATTCATATAACTTGAAAGCCTTTACCAATAAAGAAAACTTCACATATTTTAAGTAAAGAGAAGAATAATAACTTTCCACTTTATAAAAATACGAGAATGAAATCTGGTCCTTGATCAAACCAATATACTAAACATTTGTTATAACTGGCTGCTATTTGTAAGGAAAAGTCTCAATTTGTTTCAGGTATCATCTGCTGAATCATGTCATTCTGTGACGCTGTCCTTTCCACACAGAGCAATCCATATTTTCACAATCTGTTAGACGTCCATTACTACGACAAAATACTTGAGATGAACAACTTAAAAACAGGAAAGATTTATTTTGGCTCACAGTTCAGAGGTTTTTATCCATGGTCAGTTAGCTCTGTTGCTTTGGGGACTACGGTGAGGCAGAACAATGTTGTGGGAGCACGAGGCAAAGGAGGCCGCTCATCTTGTGGTGGTGGGGCAACAAAAAGAGAAAGGAAGGGGTTGGGGTCTCTATATCCACTTCAAAGGCATGCCCCAAGAACCTAACTTCCTCCCATTAGGCCCCACCTCCTAAAGGTCGCACCACCCCCTCATAGATCAAGCTTTCAGCACATAGCCTTGGAGGGACATATAATAAGTTCCATACCATATCCCACGGTGACCATGGCAAGTGGAGCCATCCAACTTCAAAGTTATATTAGATATTTCAGAAAAGAAGATTTTATTTGCTCATGGCTCCATCACACCACTTCCTCTCAACCCCTCTTTGGTGACCTGTGTACTGTGTTTCTTCCACCTAAACCAACACCCGGTGATATGCCACAAAGGTGGAGCTCAGATGACCTGTCACATAGCACTTTGACATGTGTGACATGTCATCTGGTCCCCAAACTCTGCCAAGAATCCTTGGTGTGGCACAGCCAGCTCCTGGGGTGTCATGCAAGAAGAACAGAATAGCCAACCTGCGTCCCACACCCTCTGAACCACCAGCTTGAGAGAGTTCAGCATTTCAAGACTAAGTTATACTGTGTTTCTTTAGACAATGACAAATGGTTATGAAGCTGAATTTTTAGATGTTTACTTGATTTTAAAAAACAAAACAAATATTGCAGGAAAGTCAACATGGAACAAGAAACAAGAACGGGGTGATGTCAGAATCTGATTCCAAAGTTTGAGAAGTTATGCATCACACAACACAGAGACCCCATTAATAAGTAATGTGAGTTATTTAAGAATAAAATAAAAATATTATCTTTCTTTTTAATTTCTAAGTATTTTTTTAAATCACTACTACATTGTTAGAACACAAATGCTTATTAAGATATTCGGACCTAGCTATTTCATAAAAGGAGATATTAAGTTTTTTGGCAATTTGGTTTTGTTCTATTTTATGGTTATGATGGTAAAGAATTATAGAAACCTTGAAAGCCCCTTGAATCATGAATGTTTAAGAATCTCCGGTATAAATTGTATGAATATGATGGAGATATTCCACAAGAACATTATATCTTCATTTTAAGTAGGAAATTATCATCTGCGGAAACCCTTCAGCAACTCTGAAGACAAATTTTTATGAAACTGAATTTCTAAATGTTTACTCAATTTAAAAAAAAAGTATTGAAGGAAAATCAATATGGAACAAGAAATAATAACACACTGGGCACAGTGGCACACGCCTGTAATCCCAGCACTTGGGAGGCTGAGGCAGGAGGATCGCAAGTTCAAAGCCAGCCTCAGCAATGGCGAGGCACTTAGCAACTCAGTGAGACCCTGTCTCTAATAAAATACAAAAAAAGGGCTGGGGATGTGGCCCAGTGGTCGAGTGCCCCTGAGTTCAATCCCTGGTACCAAAATAAAAAAAAAAGAAAGAGGAACAGTAATGCCAGAATTTGATTCCAATGTTTCCTCAGAGATCCACGTGGAAAACTAATAAACGTGAATGTTTCTAACTCCTTGATTTGGACACCCTGGTAGTGAGACAACAGAAGGCTGGAGCAGAGCATCTGATATCTCAAGGGCTATCGGGAAGAACAAACAGTGCATCAGAAATTGCCCACCACCTCTTCTACCTTCCTTTTGTAGTCACAGAACCCCTCTAATGCTGGGCAATAATGTGCTCAGCTTTAAAAAGAACCCACACCTGCAGCTGACTCTGCCAATGAAGCAAGTGGAGCAAGGCTTTCGGGAACATGCCTTAAGGGACTCAGTCAGCTGACAGATGCCTTTTCACCCTCCCTTTCCCTCTACTTCCTGCACAAAATGGGATGTTTCAAATGCCCACAATGCAGATGTTTCAAATGCACTATGGTGGCATTCCGGCAACTGTAAACATAAAAACTGAGGTGGGCAGAGAACAAATAGGAGGACCCTGCAGAGGCGAAAACTCCTGGCGCCTCCGTGCAGTCTGGATTGCCTGGCTGAGAATTCACACTCAGGGTGAAAAGGTGCCCCCACCTTGATCCGGCCACTGTTCTCTTAGGCATGTGTAATTAGCAGCCAGGTGATTTCTAATGATATGAACAAGTATCCCTGAGGAACGGAAGAGAGGAGACAAGGTTGGAACTCACCCCTATTTGTAATAAATATTCATGTCATGAGACTTTAATGCATCGATTATTATTTGTTTGTTTGTTTGTTTTTGGTACCAGGGATTGAACCCAAGGGTACTTAATCACTGAGCCATATCCCCAGCCCTTTTTTTATGTTTTATTTAGAGACAGGGTCTTGCCACATTGCTTGGGGCATCCCTAAGTTGCTGAGGCTGTCTTTGAACTTGCAATCTTCATGTCTCAGCCACCCAAGCCACTGGGATTACAGGCATGTGCCATCTTGCTTAAAACTCTGTGGCCTAGTGCAGTGGATAGAGCAAAGGATAGAAAACTAATGATCACAAATACGTTATGTGTGTTTCCAAAGTGATTCTCACACAGAAGCCAGCTGTAACAGTGACCTCCTATGCACACCGCATTTCTTATCTTATAATAAGGAGTATATGAACTAGAGTATCAGTTTCTTATTGCTGACATAACAAGTTGCCACAAACTTAGTGACTTAAGACAACACAGGCTAAAACAACTGCGTTATTTTACAGTTCTGGAGATCAAAATTCCAAAACTGACTTCACTGAGCTATAGTCGAGAATACTGCAAGGCTGCACCCCTTCAGGAGACTACAGGAGAGAAATGTTACCTTACCTTCTCCAATGTGAATTCCTTGAGGAGACTCCCTACATGACTGCTGCAAAGGCACCTGAAAATCCAAACTAAAAAGAAAAACAAGACTCTATTCTCCCTGTCAAAAATCATTTTGTTAAAACACTGACTTTAGAAAGCCTGTAATTGCAAGTTGTCTCTACCCCTTTGGGATATATGTAAATCTTTTTAAGAGCTAAATAAGGGGCTGGGGTTGTGGCTCAGCGGCAGAGCGCTCCCCTCGCACGTGTGCGGCCTGGGTTCGATCCTCAGCACCACGTAAACATAAAATGCATTGCATTGTGTACAACTAAAGTAAATAAATAAATATTGTTTAAAAAGAGCTAAATAAGCCTCTTTCCAGCCTTGCAACCTAGGAAGGTCTTCCTCAGAGCCCTGGGTATCATCTATTTGAAACTTCAGCATCAAGGGACAGAGCACCCTGATTCCCAGCTAACCTCACTGGGGGCACCAGTCCCAGATGCAAAACTGCCTCCCATCATAATGATAGGAGTTAATGTTCACTTTGCATAAATCAAACATGGCTATCATGGGTACCCACCCGATTGCCCAGTGAATTTAAGCTGAACAATCTGTGACAATTTGTAAACAAAATGTATTCATGATATATGGGAAAGTTCCTGGACAGTGTCATTTTCTTTCTTCTAAATCATTTTGGGCAGGGAAGAATGACTCTGAGTCCCTAAAGAGAATCAAATGTCCTTTTTCTGCTTAAAGTCAGTGTCTTTCTTAAGAAGTGCTACCAAGTCCTCTTGCTTGAGGACTAGTTATTGTATGTCTTGAAAACATGCATGTACATATCTGCCTTGCTTTGCAAAATGGTGAGATATGTTTCTGTCTTTTTTTTAATATTTAATTATATGTGTCTGTCTTTGCAATATCTCCAACTAATTGCCTGGGGGTGTGCATTACATTCTGGTTTAATGCTTATTTGATAATAAAATTGTTTCTTTCTGATGTGCTGCGACCTGCATAGCCATTGTTAATTCAGAAAACCAGTGAGGGGCGATGGGGGATGGAGAAAAGAGACAGACACACATAGAGAGAAAAAGCTGGGGGTGGTGGTTCTTCATCCCTGATGAGGGATGAACAACCCACAGCCAGCTCAGCACATTTGTTTTATAGGTTTTAACACTGAAAGGGTTTTCTGTGAGAAAGTTTCTTCAAAGCAAGCAGGACCAAAGTCAAAGACTAGTGGCTCAATTATAATTGTCAACTTGCGCTCGTAATCCACTACCCTTGCCAGCTGATGTCTGAACTCAGAGTAAAGACTGATAGTCCTGTAGCAAGCATGGAACCTCCTTTGAACAGGGCCAGGTCACCATAGCAACTGGGTAGTAGCAACTGTGCCTTTGCACAAGGAGTTCCCCCACAGAGGCACGCTCCTCTCACCAGACAATCAGAGACCGTAATTCAAATCACCTCTCCCAACAGGGATGCCTTCTGGGTTGGCAGAACATTTTGATTTCCCAATACTTGTTTATGGCTCCTTCGTCTACCTTCAAAACCAGAAGCATAGCATCTTCAAATCTCTCTCTGTCTTTCCTCTTCTTCACATTTCCTTTTCATAAAGTTAAAATGAACTTACTGTCTGGCCCAGCATTTCACTACGGAGGTACCCCAAAGAAATTACCTCAATCCATACATGAATGTGCAATGTGACTTTGTTCATAATCACCAAATCCTGGAAACAGCTCAAGTGCCCTTCACATATCCTCTACCTGCTGATGGATAAATCAATTCTGGGGCATTCATATCATGGAATACTCTTCAGCAAGTTAGAAATGTTGACACATGCAACAACATGCATGAATCTCAAATGCATCATGTTAACTGTAAAAAGCCAGACACAAAAGGCTACATACTATGTGACCATTTACATGACATTCTGGAAAAGCCAACACTAAATTGATGGGAAAAGATTGATGGTTTCTAGGAATGGGAGCAGGTGGAGTTTGGGAATGGCTATAAAAGAACACAGGAGAACATTTGAGTGGTGGAACCAGTGTATATCTTGACTACGGTGGTGGTCATAACGTGTTTCTCAAAACTCATGGAAACTATACAAAACAAAAAGAGCGAATTTTACTGTGCACAAATCATATCTCAATTCTTTTTATTCAAAAAATGATCAGTTATAAAATATAGAAAGAAGGAAGAAGGAGAGAAAAAGACATACGACAAGCAAGCCAAATAGAAAGTACACAGTGAGAGGAAGAAAATCTTACTCCATCTGGGTTGCTATAACCAAGTATCATAGGCTGGATGGCTTATGAACAACAGAGCTTCATGTCCCACAGTTCTGGGGGCTGGAGGTCCTCCAAGATCGGGATGTCCACATGGCTGGGTCCTGGGGAGGGCACACCTCCCGGATGCAGACTGATGACTTCTCCTTCTATGCTGTCATGGCAGAAGAGGGCAAGAGAGCTTGTGGGTCCTGCTGCTATACAGGCACTATTCCCATTCACAAGGACATCACCCCGGAACTCAACATCTCTCAAAGACCCTACCCCTGCATACCAACACATGAGAGTCAGGACTTCGAGCGATGAATCTGGAGGGATGGACACGGTCACGCAGTCCATGGCATATGGCCATCGTTACACTCCCAATTAAGGCAAGTTTTCCAGATTGGATAATACAAGAACACGCTGCTTCTGCTCTTGTTCTTCATTCTGTCCCTTTGGCTTCTTGCGGAGAGAAAAAGGGGAGTGACAAGCTCAGGGCAGGTCCACACCTGCCTAAGTCTGCACTCTCCTTGGGACACCGGGTGCCAGGCCCTCCTCCATTCTCAGCAGCAACTGCTCTACAAAGCCAGGAGCTGCCCTGATGGTCACAGTCAGTGTGGCTGGCATGGGTGCTCCAGGCTGCAGGGGTCTGGGTGGGGGGTCCCCTCCTGGTTCCCACCACTGCCCAAGTCAGGACTGTACAGGTTCATCTCACAGCCTCTGACCAGGCCACCCACGCTGTCACCCTACTCTTAACCTCCTTTCAGCTTGCCTCCCTGCTCAGATTGAATTTGGGACGGTCACTTAACTGCAGTGTCACATACTAAATCTGAAAACTGGAGATACTGATAGATACTACTTAGTCTCAACTAGTTATTCAAGAGTTGACTTTTTTTTATACTTTTTTAAGAATATTTTTTAGTTGTTGATGAACCTTTATTTTATTTATTTATATGTGGTGATGAGCATTGAACCCAGTACCTCCCACATGCTAGGCAAGTGCTCTACCACTGAGCCACAAAGCAAGTCCAAGAGTTGACTTCTTAATCACTTGGTTAACGACTATGTAAAGACTCTAGTACTCTCTGTCTTTCGTATAGTAAGTGCCCAATAAACATGAGTTTTCTGCCTCCTCTTCAGTTAAACTCCATACCATAGAAGTCAGATACTGTTACTCAAATGTAAATAAGGGCACTGATGGGTAAGAAAAAAATTAAACAGCTATGGTACCCTACCCCTATGCCACACACAGCTAACCCTTCACACTGCCTTAGGCTACCAAATTTAAACAGCAGAAAAGCTATTCGAAACCAGGAAAAGGTGCATGGTCTTTTATTGCAAGAGTTAATTCCTTCATTTTCAGTTTAGAAATGTCTGACCAGTTACAACAAATATGTAAGCATATATATTCTATTCTTTATGTGCTTCATGTATATTACTCACCTGCTCTCCACAACCACCTTATTAGGTAGATATTTTATTATTCTTTTTTGCAGATAATGAAACTGAAGCACAATGATCTTGGGTAAACTTCCCAAAGTCACAAAGCCAGGGTGGCAATGTGTTCTTATTTCAGGTCTGACTCACTTAGTGCTGGTAATCACTGCACTAGTCTGCCCCCTGGTGGCCAGAATGAGTCAGTAGAAACAGCAGAAACCAATGGCTGGCTGGGAGGATTGGGGAGCTCCTGCTAGGGAATGGGGTTTTCCCAGCGTTCAGCTATAGTTTCTTCATGGCAACTGGAGACTAAATGAGGTGTTAACAAAGCATCTCTGATTCTCTTCCAAGGCCCACAAGCAACCCAACGGGGTGACACCTGACAGAGGTTAGCAACCATCCCAGTGCCTAGGACAGGCCCAGTTTATGTCTCTTTCCTGTGTCCTTTATGGTTTATCATTGGTCCAAGATTTCCGATATCATGGCAAATTATTGTTTTTAATCACTTTACTAAAATAAACCAACGTGTGTCCCGCTTCCGTGTGACCTTTTCCAGTCATGGCATGTGACACACACATGCAGTGATGAGAGTTCTCACTCAAATATGCTTGGGTCTGGAAGATGACCAGCAGTAACCCATCTCTGCTCTTTCAAGATACATCAGCTTGACCAGCACCTCCCTTCCAAGGATAGCATTCAGAGCATTTGGTAGACTTACAAATTGTGCTGGGACATGAGGATGTAGGGTCTTGTGGTCCCTAAGGAGGCAGTCAATTCCTGCTTGGGAAGCTGAGGCAGGAGAATCCCAAGTTCAAAGCTGTAGTGGCACCCCCTCCTCCACAGAAAATCTTAACTAAGCTTCTCCAGAAATCTTCACCATGGCTGATTTTAGGACTTTCAGTAAAAGAGTCTCTAAAGAAAAGTTCAATGTACATAAACTTCCTATTTTCCTGTTGCTCTATTACTTGGCCACTGGCCTGGAAGAAATCAGCACTCCAGGTGCTGGACATTCCTTTCCTTGTTTTTCACAAATATGTATCCAGTATAGTAGTTTGTAGACGTGTGTTTGCAAATGCAAAGTGTGATAATAAAAAGGACAAATTCTTTTAACAAGACATCCAGCCTTGGGCTGGAGCTTCACAGAGATGTCTACATTTCTAAGATAAGAGAAGTTACTAATTGGGCTCCATCGTAACAGCTGGCAGGGGGAGAAAAGAAAGGGGAGAAGAAGCTCTCCCCTTCTCAGGTGTTGTCCTTGAAAAGTTAACTTGCCCAGAACAGTGGAAGAAAAAGCTGCTTTTATGTGAATTTCTATTAACTGTGAACTTCTGAGCCCCTCCCCTTACATGCTGGGTATTAAGTTCTGGAACTACCTGAACTCAGGGTTCAGGGGATTAATTGATTACAGTGAGAGCTGTACCCTCTGAACCGGCTGCAGCCAAAATAATAAAACTGTTTCCTGCGATCTTCGGTGACTTGCCTGTCTGTCCCTAAAACAAAAGCCAGCCTCAGCAACTTAGCAAGGCCCAGACCCTGTCTCTAAATTTAAAAAATTTTAAAAAGAGCCAGGAATGTGGCTCAGTGGTTGAGCACCCCTGTGTTCAATCCCTGATACCAAGGGGGGAAAAGGAGGAATCTGATATGTGTAAGACTTTTTGGAAAACAATTATAGCAGCTTTGCTTCCATGCACCTAGCAGTTAAAAATTAATATATTAAATTAATTTGTTAAAACTTTTACATTTTCAAAAGTTATGAATGCCTTAAAGATTACTAGTGTGTGGGAAAATGACTAATAGACCATAATGATATGTAAAATTTTCTTTTTCTGTAAGCAAAAAATTTAATATTCTTCTTTTATTGTAGAAGCCCTGATTAAAGAGTCTGCGGAGACCGTTTGTTTACATCGGAAATGCCTTCCGGATCTCGCTCGCCTTAAAATCTCACGGGACTTGATACCAGATAGAAAAAGCTTTTTACCAGAGGAAATAACCGGCAGGCGCCATTCTCTCTCCTGCCGGACCGCGTGGTAGTGGGATCTTGCCTGAGAGAATTAAATTATTCTTTTCTTTTCTATTTTGTCTTTTGAGTTTTTTCCACAGCTTCGCCACTTTGAACAGTAACTTGCACACAGCTGTTTGCGGCTTTTTGCATTTTATTAACTTATAGGTTAACGCTTAAAATTAATTATGCAAATTATATTAAATTAATGTATAAAACTGGTTCCATACAATATAGAAGTGAAACACTAATTTTTCATGTCAAATCACCAGCAGTGCATATGTTTTTGAGTCCTTGCAATTGTTCTTGGGTGTGGTTGGATGTCTTAGTCTGTTTTGTGCTTCTATAGAGAATACTTAAGATTGAGTAATTTATAATGATTAAAAATTTATGTCTCACAGTTCTAGAGGTTGAGAGGGCTAAGACCAAGGAGCCAGCATCTGGTGAGGACCTTCTTGCTGCCTCATAACATGGCAGAAAGCAGAGAATGAAATAACAAGAGAGGGACTAGCTTTTATAATGGCACCAATGGCATCCGTGAGATCAGAGCCCTTGTAGCCTAATCACCTCTTAAATACAAAGTATCAGTACTTTCATGATAGCCATTAAATCTCAACATAAAGCCAGGCGTGGTGGCGCATGCCTGTAATCCCAGCACTTGAGAGGCTGAGGCAGGAGGATCTCAAGTTCAAAGCCAGCCTCAGCAATGGCTAGGCACTTAGCAACTCAGTGAGACCCTGTCTCTAAATAAAAAAATGCAAAAAAGGGCTGGGGATGTGAACCAGTGGTCGAGTGCCCCTGAGTTCAATCCCCGGTACCACCAAAAAAAAAAAAAAAAAAAAAAAAAAAAAAAAAAAAAAAAAATCACGTTGTGCCTCTTAAGGGTATACAAGTATGATTTTTCAATAAAAAATTAAATTAATTTTTAAAAGATTGTTCTTAGAGGCAAGTGAAAAAACTGTTCTAGGCTGAATAACTCATTACAAAATGAAGGTAGAAAGACTAAAAAATGTTCACATGGTTTTATTGTGCTCAGATGAACTATTCAAGTACACACACAAAAATAACCTAGTTAGTCAGTTTTACATGATTGAGACAAAGTACCTGAAAAACAACTTAAAATGAGAAAAATTTCATTTCAGCTCACAGTTTCAGAGGTTTCCAGTCCATGGTCATTTGGTTTTATTGCTTTTGGGCCTGCAGTGAAACAGTACATCTGGGCTAAAGCACAAGGCAAAGGAAAACTCATTCACCTTAGAGCAGCCAGGAGAACATGTGTGTGTGTGTGTGTGTGTGTGTGTGTGTGTGTGTGTGTGTAAATATCCCCTCAAGGACACACCCCCAATGACCTAACTCCCTCTTGTAGGGGTGGACGACGAGGCAAGGCACCAAGATAACAGGAAACAGTTTTATTTGGCTGCAGCCAGGCTCAGAGGGTACAGCTCTTGCTGTAATCAATTAATCCCCTGAACCCTGAGTTCAGGTAGTTTCAGAATCTTATACCCAGTGATGGGCAAAAAATCACACCAGGGACAGCCGTGTAGCCAAGCGATTTATTCAACAGCCTTTGTGGATGGTAGCAAAACCAGAGAAGAGGTACTCTGGTTGAAGGTCGAAGAGGTGCTGGGAGAGGGGAGTCAGGGAGAAGGGAGTGTGCAAGCTCTGGTGGGAGAGGGGAGTCAGAGAGAGGGGAGTGTGCAAGCTCTGAACAGAAGGTGGGTGCTTGGTCGCACCGGCTAGGATCTCTGGAGCTATCAGCTGAAGCAGCTGCTGTCTGGCTGGAGGCTGGAGCTGTCAGCTGGGAGCCATAGGGCTGAAGGTGGTAAGTCTGGAGCTGTGAGCTGGGGCGTGGTAAGTCTGGAGCTGTGAGCTGGGGCAGCTGCTGAAGGCGATGGGTCTGGAGCTGTTGCAGTGGCTTCCTCCTCTCTGCAGGGTCAAGCTGATGTGTCTGAGTGGCTTCCTCCTCTCAGCAGCGAGGAGCTGATGTGTGTGTCTGTGTGTGTTCTGAGTCTCTCCAACAGGTTCCTATATAGGGATTTCTGGTGGGAGGTGCACCAGAGCAACCCCAACGCCATTGGCTCTTTGCCCATGGAGCAAGGCGACCTTTAAGCCTATTGGCTCTTGCCTGGGGAAAAGAAACATCCTGTCCGGGGAAGAAACATCCTGCCCGGAGAATGAAACAAGGTTGCTTTGCTCAGGATGTGGAAAACTCTGGGGGGTGGGGGGTAGCCCATCTATCACCCAGCATGTCGGGGGAGGGGCTCACAAGTTCATAGTCTGCAGAAGTTCACAGCTTTTTCTTTCACTGTTCTAGGCAAGTTAACCCTTCAAGGACAACACCTGAGAAGGGGAGAGCTTCTTCTCCCCTTTCTTTCCTCCCTCTGCCAGCTATTGAACTTCTCTTATCTTAGAAATGTAGACATCTCTGTGAAGCTCCAACTCAAGGCCAGAGGCCTTGCTAAAAGAATTTGTCCTTTTTATTATCATACTTTGCACTGGCAAACACACTTCTACAAACTACTATACTGGATACTTGTTTGTGAAAAACAAGTCAAGGGGCGTTCAGCACCTGGTGTGCTGATTTCTTCCAGGCCAGTGGCCAAGTAATAGAGCAACAGGAAAATAGGAAGTTTATCTACATTGAACTTTTCTGTAGAGACTCTTTTGCTGACGGTCCTAAAATCAGCCATGATGAAGATTTCTGGAGAAGCTTAGTTAAGATTTTCTGTGCAGAAGGGGGTGCCACTACACTCTCACTAGGCCCTGCCTCCTAAAGATTCCACCACTTCCCAATAGTGCACTGGCTGGGCACCAAACTTATAACACATGGGACTTTGGGGGACACTTCCAAACCATAGCACCAGCTTTTTTGCTTTATGTTTCTATCAACAATCCACTCATTACTGTACCATCCAACACTACATGGAATTGATATGAGAAATCCCTACCTTAATGTGGGAGATGATGCTTACATACTTAATGTGGGGGTGTGTGTGTGTGTGTGTGTGTGTGTGTGTGTGTGTGTGTGTTTATTTGCTCTTTTCAGCTTTTTATTACCTATGTAATGTACAGTATCAAGTGTCTTGGATATTCTATGTTGGTGATTATGATTTACATTGAAATCAGGAAAGGTAACTGTTATGACTCGAATCAGGCTTGTCCTCCCAAAAGCTCAGTCCCCAGGGTAGTAAGGTTCAGAAGTGAGGCATTTAGGCAATGATTGGATCTTGAGGCTGTAACCTCATCAAGGAATTTATCCATTTGATGAACTAATAATTTGAATTGGGCTGGGGATATAGCTCAGTTGGTAGAATGCTTGCCTTGCATGCACAAGGCTCTGGGTTCAATGCCCAGCACACACACAGAAAAAGAAAAATAATTTGAATTGACTACTGGGTGATAACCATTGGTAGATGGTTGTAGCTGGAGGAAGTAGATCTATAGGGGCATGCCTTGGGAACTGTACCTTGTCCCTGACTCTTCCCTCTCTCTCTCTCTCTCTCTCTCTCTCTCTCTCTCTCTCTCTCTCTCTCTCTTTCTCTCTCTCTCTCTCTTTTTCCTGGATGCCATGAACAGCTCTCCTCTAACATGTTCTTCACTAATGATGTTTCTGCCTGCAGCTGACCATGGAACTGAACCTCTGAAACCATGAGCCAACTTTCCTCTTCTAAGTTGTTCTTGTCAGATATTTTGGTACCAGCAATGAAAAACTGATGAACACAGTACCTTGTCAACCCTATGGCATTCCCCCTTCCTGGCCCTTTATGCAGCATGGTCAACTCATGTGTCATTTTTGTCTGAAGAGTCCATGGTTTTGTCATTAAATAAGAGATTTAATCTCATTTTTCTTGAAGCTTCCTTTAATCAAATTGAAATGGTCTCTCATTTCTTATTCTCAGGGGGGAATTACCTTGTTTTCAGCCTAGTGGGTTTTCTTTTCATTTTTCTTTTTCGTTGTGCAATTGTGTACTGCTAAGCCATGAAAAAGGGGTGCAGCCCTGGGCCTAACACTCACCTCTGCACGGGCATTCAGAATGACCAAATACAAATACTGAAGGCACCACCAGCTAAGGTGCTTGGAGCCCAGCTACCTGCCAGACAATATTCAAAGGGCTTTAGATATTATATTTTGTCCTCCCAATAACCCCATGCTATGGAACTCCTATTCTAATATTTACAGATGAAGAACCAAGGTACAGAGAAGTTAGATAAGGTCGATAAGAACTGAAAGGCAGAGTCTGGCCTTGAGCCTGAGCTCTTTGGCTGCTGAGATAACACTGATACAGCAGGGCTTCTGCCCCCAAAATAAGCACATCAGGATGCACCTCTGGTTTTTGCAATTTTGAGTCACTTTCTTCCTCCCTTTGCTGTGGCAAAGAAAAAGTTCTAAGAGTACTTCATGAACTATAAGCAAATCTTTGGGTTATATTCATTGATTTCTCCAATGTCATCCAAAGAGTAACTATGGACCAAGCCTTGTGCAAAGCTCTAGGGATAAACAGTGGTGGAGGACAAAGTCTCTGGCCTCAAAAAGCCAAACACAGCCGGGCGCGGTGGCGCACGCCTGTAATCCCAGCACTTTGGGAGGCTGAGGCAGGAGGATCTCAAGTTCAAAGCCAGCCTCAGCAATGGCAAGGCACTTAGCAACTCAGTGAGACCCTGTCTCTAAATAAAATACAAAAAAGGTCTGGGGATGTGACCCAGTGGTCGAGTGCCCCTGAGTTCAATCCCCGGTACCACAAAAAAAAAAAAAAAAAAAAAAAAAGCCAAACAGACACCTGTATTTGCTGGGATAAGGACTCTGATAGGATTATCTGAGGATGCAGTGAGAGCATAGAGGAGGACACTTAATTCAGCCAGAGGAGACTTAAGAAATCTCAGGAAGAGACTTCCAGGCTGAACTCAGAGGAATGAGCAGAGGCACACTCAGATTCCCCATTCCAGTCCTGGCCTCTGGAGCTCTGTGCAGGGCTTGATGGGAAGAGAGGAGTAGGTGGGGAGAGGACCCAGGGTGCCCAGGACAGTGGCTTCCACAAGGTAGGCTCAGAGCTCGCTCTCGCTCTCTCTCCCCCCTCGCCCCCAACTTCATGGTGAGGAGCTCTGGCTCCTCTGATGTCCTTGTCTAGACATAAGAACCCTCTTCCCTGACGTGCGTCAGCATCACAGGTCCTGACAGTGGGGCACGTGCTGCTTCTGCTGAAACTCCTAGTGGCCACAGATCCAGGTAACAGCTACAGGCCTGGGGAACTTCCAGCCTCAGCAGAACTCAGCACATGCACCTTCCAACAGTACCACAAAGTGGTGACCAACTGCTCCCCCATTGGCATCATCTCAGATTTCCATCACCTTCAAATGGGCCACCAGCAATGTTCCACAGAGCACCGTCCTTCAGGGCACAACTCAGGAGTCCCACCATGACAGCCCCACAGCTGCCCATGCCAAGGGAACAGAGGACCACATTCAGATATTGGTGGCTTTCTTGGTGACTTTAGTCTAATATTGAGAATTTATCTGATGTTCATATTAGATAATCTATAGGCATGCATATATTAAATATTTAAAGAGAAATTACAAATGGAGTCATTAATGAGCATGATATTTTTATTTAAGGGAGATCATTCAGAGACTAAATGAGAAATAAAATGACATTCAGTTTTAATTTGGAGAAATTTTCTATTTGAAGAAATAATATTGTATACAAACAGTTGTATGTAAAAAGATGCTATATATGTGCATTATGAATTGTAATACATACTAATGTTATAAATAAAAAATAAATAAAATATATTTTTTTAAAAAAAGAAATAATTTAGGAGCTGAGGTTGTGGCTCAGTGGTAAAGCACTCGCCTAGCATGTATGAGGCATTGGGTTCTATCCTCAGCACCATATAAAAATAAATAAATAAACAAAATAAGGTATTCTGTCCATCTACAACTAAAAAAGAAATCTTTAAAAAATAATAGTAATGGAAGCTGATTATGCATATAGTATATTGTATAAATGTGTTAACATCTCTTTGATTATTTAGAGGGAAAATGTAATGCTTGAGCATTAAAGATTACAAATGCCCGTTCAGTTCCAGTGCTAACATGATAAAGCAGTTCGGCCTCACATGAGGCTGTAGGCACTTGGTTTCATGGAACCAGGAATTGAAGAAATAAACACTGACAGACAGGACTAGAATCCAGGAAGACTAATAAGAAACTTGTTACATCTGTCAGCATCTGCAGTGTCTGTGTTAATCACACAAAATGTAACTTTGCTTTCTAATTACAAATGTCATCAGCCTGTGTACAGATTTGAGTGTAGCAAGTCCCAATCAGACATCTTACAACATAGATTTCTAATTACACAAACTATTAACATTTTTACATCATTAAATTGCAGTAGTTGTTTTCAAAAACAAACACGGGCTGGGGGTGTAGCTCTAGCAAAGCACATGCTTAGCATATGTGAGGCCCTGGGTTGGATCCCCAGCAGCAAGAAGGGAAAACAACTAGAGGCCAAAAACTGAGATCCAACAAGTTCTGTGGTTAAAAACAAAATCAGTATTTTAAGAAACTCACTGTGGAGGCTATATTTTATGGTCAGTATTTTCATATGAATATTTGATAACAGTTTATTTATTTAGTAAATTGCAGTGTTCAGCACAACTTTGGAGTTCATGTTGATTATGGAAAACGTAAAAGTCCAAAATTAAGGGACTCTCTTATTTTTTTAATCTGGCCTCAGTAACTACTAACATTGTCTTTTGTTTGTTTTATTGATCCTTCATGTATATCCTTACTGTTCTGTTCATATATGTAGCCACCAGGTGTCACTATTTCAATTATTTAGGATGAGACTGGTTCTGGAAATTATAACCTTTTGGAATCTGAGTTGGAAGCACAAAAACATTTTCTAAAATTGTAGTATATAGCAAGTTTCTAGTTAGGGAAACAGCTTTGTAAATGCCTGCTGTTTAACCTCTTCTCTTATAATTACATGCACCAAGATGTAAGCTACCTGGTACCAAAACCCGGGAAAAAATCTCGGAGGCAGAGTAAAGCTTTTACTACTTTTACTTCTACTTTCTTAGAGCTTAGAGAGGGAAAGAAAGTTTAGAGAGAAAGATTAAAGCGAGCTTTTCTTCTTGTCTTCTTAGCTTAGAGTCTTAGAGAGAAAGAAAGATAGAGCTTCTTCTTCTTAGCTTAGAGTCTTAGAGAGAAAGAAAGATAGAGCTTAGCTTAGAGAAAGATTAGAGCTTCTTTCTTCTCTCTTCTTTCTTCCTTCTTCTTTCTTCTGTCTTCTGTCTTCCTTGGGAGCCTCGGCCTAACTCTGACCAGTCATTACTTCTTCTATCTGGTTTCTCTTCTGTCTTCTATCTGGTTTCTCTTCTGTAACCGCTCTGCCTACGTTCTGGCCGCTCTGATTCTTCTGACCGACCGAGTGACTGCCCGACTGACCGAATGAATTCGTTCTCCTAACTCGGACCGCTTTCACCCGGTTATATACCTTCAGCTTTGCGGGTGCCTACAGGTGCGTCACATACATATCAGGTGGAACTTATGGCTTCCAGCTAGCTGCAACAGTCCTTCCTAATTAGGGCTCCTTCACCAAGAAAAAGCTTTAAGAGTCTTTTTGTGATTAAAAAGGACTTCTTTTACTTTCAGAGTAGTTTAAAAATAGATGCATACAAATTCCTTAGGGTGAAAGTCCTTCAGAGCTAACATTTGGCTATGCCCCCCCTTTCCCTGCCCCTAGGCTCTAATAAGACTGTTATAGAGAAACAATGGTGCTTTGATATCCAGGCAGACAGAAAAAAAAACTTCTATCAGGCAGTCAAACAGGTGTGCGGAGGAAGGGCTTCAGAGAATCCATGAGAAATGATTTGAACCCAGGCTAGTTGCAAATAAAGAGTAACAATAATGCAGGACATTCAAATAATGAGTGCACGGAACCTTGAAACATGTTGGGTAAAAGATTAAAATGTCTGAAATGTAATCAATAGATGTTACTGCTTCCCTGGGTCTTATGACTGTGATGTAACCACAAAAAGTTAATGTATACTGCCAAAAAATATGTTTATATACTTGTCAAAAAAGAAAGTAAAACACAGAAGAAGATTCAGCAGCCTGACTCCTGTGTCTGATGCTGATTCTTTCCCACCGCTCTCTGGCTCTTTTTACCAGCACCAATCAGAAAGACCCTGCAATCCTCTTTGCTGAAGCTGGCCTTCACCAGATAAACTTTTTATTTTCCTGTTGCTCTATTGGCCTCTGTCCTGGAAGAAATCAGCACTCCAGGTGCTGGACGCCCCTTGACTTGTTTTTCACAAACATGTATCCAATATGGTAGTTTGCAGAGGTGTGTTTGCAAATGTAAAATCTGATAATAAAAAGGACAAATTCTTTAACAAGGCCTCTGGCCTTGAGCTGGAGCTTCACAGAGATGTCTACATTTCTAAGATAAGAGAAGTTACTAATTGGGCTCCATGGTAACAGCTGGCAGTGGGGAGGAAAGAAAGGGGAGAAGAAGCTCTCTCCTTCCCAGGTGTTGTCCTTGAAATGGTTAACTTGCCCAGAACAGTGGAAGAAAAAAACTGCCCTTATGTGAACTTCTGTAAACTATGAACTTCTGAGCCCCTCTCCTTACTTGCTGTGTATAAAATTCTGAAACTACCTGAACTTGGGGTTCAGGGGATTAATAGATTACAGCAAAAGCTATACCCTCTGAACCAGGCTGCAGCCAAATAAAACTGTTTCCTGTTATCTTTGATGCCTTGCCTAGTCTGTCCCTACAACAATCCCAGCAGCTTGGGAGGTTGAGGCAGTAGATCCCAAGTTCAAAGTCAGCCTCAACAACTTAGTGAGGCTCTAAGCAACTTAGTAAGACCCTGTCTCAAAATTTTTTAAAAAAAAATTTTTAAAGGGGGTGGCTGAGGATGTGGCTCAATTGTTAAGTGCCCCTGAGTTCAATCCCCAGTACCTCCCCCCAAAAAAATTAATGCTAATTCCATTGTTAACATAACAATTTATTAGTGGGGCTGGGATTGTGGCTTAGCCGCAGAGCGCTCGCCTCGCAAGTGCACGGCCCGGGTTCGATCCTCAGCACCACGTAAACATAAATGCATTGCATTGTGTACAACTAAAGTAAATAAATAAATATTAAAATAAATAAATAAATATTAGTGATTGTTGTTGGTATAAGTAAATCAATCTGGCCATAAAGGAAAAAATAAAGCTCAGAAGTTACTTTATTTGCTACTATGGAAATACAAATTGTAACAGGACTTTTTCTTCTCTTTCAAATTTACCTGCTATTTTTTTTTTCCTGCATAGTCAGTAAATTTTGAAAAAAAAGAACATGGAGCTGTTATTATAGTTAGAAATGTTTGAGGCAGTACACAAAAAGAAAGATTCTCTACCCTTGATTTTAAGTAAAAATGGTTATGCTCTGTTTTGTGCATTCCAGAGCAATATTTAGGACTGTGCACACAGTTGAGAGAAAGTATTCATGCTTGGTTACTGAGCTGGGGAAAAAGACGGCCCCAGGGATGTGTGAGGCTTCAGGAATAAAACACTGCATTTCTCTGCAGTGTCAGTTTCAGTCTGGTGCATTATGGATTAAATCTCATAATTTTAAACATAAACAAGAGTATTTAAAGAAGTATCATTCCTCTTTGGGTCGCTTTCCCAGCTCTCTTAGATTTGAGCATAATCTCACTCTTCCCTCCACTGCCAAAGGGGAGGGGCTTTCTTTGCTGAAGAAGTTTGAAAAGAACAGAGTTAATAGACAAAGAAGCACAACCCATTGTATTGAAGGAGAGCTTTATCAGGCAATGCGTTTCAGTGCATTTGCAGATGGTGAGACTGACTTTGGTTATTCAATCCATAATTCAGGATGTAAAACTCAGGGCAAAATCCTTACTAGTGTATTCAGTCATGCCAGAACTGAAATCTTCATTATGTTGACCCAAATAAGTAATTACAAAATCAACAGTCCAGAAATTAATACACTGTCTAAAACTATATTCACCTCCATGACATATACATAATTACTTCTATGAATATTTTTTGTGTGCTGTGAGTCCCAGCTTTCAAGCATGTTGTCATTTCTGCTTGCACAATGACTGATTGGTATGAATTTGCAGTTATCCAAAAGACACAGCAACAGACAGAATGTCTCCAACACATGTGGTTCAGAGTAGGAACATAGGACACAGGTCAATGTAGGTTAAGCCTGTGAGATGTATGTATGTTGTGGGGTTTTTTTTTTTTGTTTGTTTGTTTTTTGGGTTTTTTTTTTTTTTTTTTTTTTTTCAGTGCTCGGGATTAAACCCAAGGCCTTGCACTTATTAGGCTTGTGCTCTACTGCTGAGGCAGGGTCTCCTAAGTTGCTGAAGGTCTCACTCAATTGTTGAAGTTAGCCTTAAACTTGCAATCCTCCTGCCTCAGCCTCCCAAGTCCCCAGGATTACAGGTATGTACCACCACACCCAGCTATGTTACAGTTTTCAAAGCTGGACATTCAACCTTGCTTCCATTTTTTGTTGTTGTTGTTGTTTTTTTCCTCTGCAAAATACATTGAAAATCATAATGACTTTCTTTGTAAATATCTTATAGAATCCAAAATTTTTCTTGACTTCTTTAATTTCCTTTTACTGCAAGTCAGTTGAAGACTTTGCGGACTAGGATAGAAGGTTTCTGTAATAATTGTTTTTCTAGAAGTTGGAAGACAAAAATTTTCTTTTAAGCATTCAGTGTTTGAGATACGTTTCTCTGGCTGGGGATTTTAAAGAATTTAGATGTTGTTTCTTTTTATTCTTTGTGTAACAAGTGGAACTTGTTGCTTATTAGATCGCTGTTCTCAGTTCAGCCAGCTCTTGTTTTCTATGGATAGTGGAGACTTCTGTGGTTGCAAAGGGCTCTTTGACTTTTTGGATTTAGCTTGGATTTTTGCTTCCCTAGACAACCATTCAAATTAGTGGGCATGCTCCAAGGATTTACTAACTTGAAAATAGAGAAAGAGTCCCAGGTGGTGAGTAACCAGGGCAACCTAGGATTTAAACTTTTTCCACATACATGCCTTAAAACAAATAAATTGAGCATAGATCATTAAAAGTTGTCAGCACATGAGACCAGCTGCAATCAATTTGGGGAGTATATTTAAAATAAATATTTATAAAAGTTTTTTTTATTAAGAGTTATCAGCATGTAGCACTTCATTGTTGAATAATAAAACAAAACTATGTTCTCTTCTCCAAAGAAAATTGCAAAAGCTGCCATATGCAAAAAGCAAAACCACAAAGCTGCAGGAAAGAGAAGAATTTCTGTAAAGTTCTGGGGAGGAGGGAGATCGGGCTGCTTAAGGTGAACTGAGTGTGTGACTGAAGGGTAGAATTTTAAGAGGATAATGAAGGAGGACTGGAGAAGTGAGTTGAGAACAAATGATGACATTTCTATTGGTTTCCTGGAGAGTTTAGCCTCAGCAAAAGTGGTTTGTTATCTAACATGTCTGAATTCTGGCCACTATGGCCCCAGCATTAGTGCAAAAGTTGTTCATTATGGGATCTGAGTGCAATGGGTTTGGGGTAAATAAATGGATCAATTATTACTGTATTATTATACAATTCAGAAGCTGTAGGCCCTACATGTTTGCAGTCAGTACATTACTCATCTGCTCTTTATAATGATTATCTCCAAGAGCCCAAATTAGACCAGCAGACAAGGGGAGCAGGGGGCCATGCACAGCCCAAGGACTCCTAGTGTCATGGCACCCCCTCTTCCATAGAAAATCTTAACTAAGCCTCTCCAGAAATCTTCACCATAGTTGATTTTAGGACTATCAGCAAAAGAGTCTCTACAGAAGAGTTCAATGTAGATAAGCTTCCTTTTTTCCTGTTACTCTATTTTACTTGGCCACTGGCCTGGAAGAAATCAGCACTCCAGGTGCTGAACGCCCCTTTACTAGTTTTTCACAAACATGTATCCAGTATAGTGGTTTGTAGAAGTGTGTTTGCAAGTGTAAAATATTGAAGAAAAAAAAAAAAGACAAATCCTTTAACAAGGCTTCTGGCCCTAAGCTGGAGCTTCACAGAGATGTCTACATTTCAAAGATAAAAGAAGTTACTGTTGAACCCACGACACAAAGAGAAGACCACAGACTACAATTTTAAACCAAATTACAGCTAGCTTATATTGTGTACACAAGAGAGCAGCGACTGCCTCACCTAAATGCAGGGCCTGAGGAGAGCATCTGGTCTAAGAGCAGGAAATTTTTTTTAACACAAAAAGTTACAAATGGGTTTCTGACAGGGTTCTGGCACGTGTAATACAAGAACAGATAGCTGGTTAATGATCTACATGGCTTAACGTCTCAAGGTAGGGAATAAACTCAGATTCCAACATCAAATTTAATGAGAAGCACCTGAAATTTCAGGGAGGGTTGTTATCTGGTCAGGGAGAGGCAAGCATGAGTAAGTTCAAAGCACGGGCAGGAATTACAAGCAAGTTTAAAACATTAAAGTGTGGTCAGACCAAATAAAAATCTCAGGTTTTTTTTAATATTTATTTTTTAGTTGTAGGTGGACACAATACCTTTATTTTATTTTTATGTGGTGCTTGAGAATCAAACCCGGTGCCTCATCATGCTAGGTGAGCGCTCTACCTCGAAGCCACAACCTCAACCCGAAATCTTAGTTGTTTTTTGTTTTTTTTTTTTTTTTTTTTTTTTCCAGTACCGGGGATTGAACTCAGGGTTACTCAACCACTGGGCCATATCGCCAGCCCTTCTTTTGTATTTTAATAGAGACAGGGTCTCACTGAGTTGCTAAGTGCCTCGCCATTGCTGAGGCTGGCTTCAAACTCGTGATCCTCCTGCCTCAGCCTCCCAAGTGCCACTGCGCCCAGCTCCGAAATCTTAGTATTTTACAGTAAAACAGAAATGAACTTTTCATGACCTTGTGATGAGATGGCTCCTTATCTTAAAATGGAATTAGGTGGGTTCATCGTTACCAATTGGGCTCCATGGTAACAGCTGGCAAAGGGAGGAAAGAAAGGGGAGAAGAAGCTCTCCCCTTCTCAGGTGTTGTCCTTGAAGGGTTAACTTGCCCAGAACAGTGAAAGAAAAAGCTGTGAACTTCTGCAGACTATGAACTTGTGAGCCCTTTCCCTTACATGCTGGGTATAAAGTTCTGAAACTACCTGAACTCAAGGTTCAGGGGATTGATTGATTACAGCGAAAGATGTGCCCTCTGAACCTGGCTGCAGCCAAATCAAACTGTTTCCTGCTATCTTCGTTGCCCTCTTCCTTGTCTGTCCCCTACAACACTAGAAGCCCACACTGACCTGATGTGTTCTCACCGAGGAGAGCTCCCTAGTGTGTGGGTCCATCCAGGTGTAGTCAGAGGTTTTTCAGATCTCAACAACCTCTGCCTTTACCCTTGCAGTCTGACCCCCCAAGATGAAGCAATATTTTTAAAGACCTTGTCCTATCATGTCAGCTGCTCTGGGAAGCCACAGCCCAGGGAGAAGAAAGGAAGAAGAAGATCCATCCCTGGAAGGGTGATGCATAGAATAACATTCTGCCCCAGATCCTGCAACCAAGAAAAGCAGCTGGGGGACCCTGGGAGGCTGCCTCTTTTTTTAATTTTTCTATAAAGCCACTGATTTTTTGTCAGATCATTTGGCAGACTTTGATGCTTGGTCTTTGACAAACTACCTTGAAGAAAAAGGAACTTAAAGATCACGCAAACAAATACCCTATTTTGCAAATAAAAGTGCAACTTTCAAAGGCCTGCTGGTTTTATTTTAAAATTCTGACAAAATATGCAACAATTGTAAATATAGCATTACCACTGCCCAGAATTGAATGTGGCTATGACTCACTTTGCTTGTTTTAGTTTCTTGCCTGATGAAAGAATGATGTTTAAAAATGAAACAAATCAATAAAGTAATCCTAATTTTGTGTTTCTATATTTAAAAAAAAAAAAACTGGGTAGCGAGGTGATTTTAATATTTCTGAAACTGATCCCTGGAAAGCAGGATAAAGGAAGCTTTCTAAATCACCTTCTTTGACAATAAGTATGAAATTGTAATGTGTCTTGTGGGTAGTTTTTCTAGTTCTGAGAGGCATCCCTTTAGTGAGTATAATTTGGCATGTAAAAATGGCTTACTCAATAATTTTTTATACATGAAAATCAAAGCATGTGGATACAAATACAAATATCTATTTAAAAACAACTTAAAATTATATGAAACATAAGAATAAGAAAATAATAATTTACTAGAAACAATATAAAAAAGAAGCTCAGATAATTTCTAAATAAGTGAACAGGAAAGAAATGCCACATGTGTTAAAATAAAAAGAAGAAGTTGATATGCAGTTGAGTTAAAAGGAAAAAAGTGTCAGATAAGGAAAAGGAGAATACTTTGTAAGCTCCACCGTGGAAACAGAATAGAAATCTTTTTTGTTGCTTTTATTTTATTATAAAATTAACAAATTATAATTGCATATACTATGGGATACAAAATTATGTTATGATTCATGAATAAAATATGTAATAATTAAATCAAGCTAATTAACATATCCATCACCTCAAATACTTGTCATATTTTATGGTGAGGAGATTTGAAACTTATTCTCTTAGCAATTTTGAAATTTACAATTAACTATTATTGACTGTATTTGCCATGCTGTGCAACAGATCTCATAAAACCCTCATTCCTCCTCATTGGGGTTTTGTACCCTTTGATCATCTTCTCCCCCACCCACCCTCTGGAGGCCACCACTCCATTCTGCTTCCATGAGTTTGACTGTTTCAGATTTCACATATAATTGAAAACATGCAGTATTCTGTGCCTGGCTTATTTCATTTAACATAATGTTCTACAATTGCATCCATTATCACAGCAAACAAGAATATCCTTCTTTTTTAAAGCTGAGTAGTAAGAAAACAAACCTGTATTCACCAAATTACAATGGCATATAAATATATGAACTACATATGATATAAGAAAAAAATCCAGGAAAAGTTAGTAACAGCAAAAGACTTTAGCTTGTTTCTGTCAAACCTCAGAAAATAATGAGTGGCATATTATTTGAATATAATTAATAATTTTATCTAATTATGAATGTAACTCTGCTCCCTTATTACTAGAATATTTCTTTCAAATGTTCATGTAACAGTTCCCAAATTCAACTATGTCTTATATCACAAAGAAAACTTTAACCAACCCCAAAATTCAGAAGCAATATGGAATACAGAATTCATTGACAATGTAATTTTTTAAATATTTATTTATTTGCTTTTAGTTGTACACATTGTATTTATTTTTATGTGGTGCTGAGGATCGAACCCGGGCCGCACACGTGCTAGGTGAGCACTCTACCACTGAGCCACAACCCCAGCCCCAACAAGGCAATGTTAATAAAAATAAATGATAGAGTTCGATACTCATAAAAAGTACTTTGAAACAACATTTGACCAAAATGTAACCCCAAACTACAACAGAAAATTACCTGAGAAATAGCAACAATGAAGCAAATTTAAAATAACTTTTAGTAAATTCATTGTACACAGTGCTAAACAAGAATGAACAAAAATATGAGAATTGGTAATTTTTTTTCAAGTTTGAATACAGTACATGAAATCTGAAAAAAATCAGAAGCAAGGAAAACAAAGAGAATAGAAATAAGAATCCAAAAATAGAAAATAATATAGAACTGAAAATAATTTAAATGTTGCCATTAACTAAACTAATTGTGTAATTAATCTTGGGCTGGGGTTATAGCTCAATTGGTAGAGTGCTCGCCTAGCATGTGTGAGGCAATGAGTTCAATCCTCAGTGCTACATAAAAATAAAAGAATTGTGCCCATCTACTATACAAAAGAGAAGTCTGGCCTTTGCCCTGGGCTTCTGGGGGGTACTCTCTAAGCTCTTGGAGAGTCCTGCCGAATTATGAGTGTCTTTGTTTGTCTGGGAGCCTCAAACCACACCAGATAGTCTAATGATAGCTTATGGGAGCAGAAGACTGAAGATCATCCACGTGGGGGTGCATCAACCACATCTACATGACTGGGCACCACAAAGAACTTTGAGTGCTGTTTTAGTCAGCTTCGCACAGCTGTGACTAAAAAGACAAACCAGCACGATTTTAGGGGAGGAAAAATTTACTTAGGGGCTCACAGTTTCAGAGGTTTTTGTCCATAGAAGGCCAGCTCCATTCCTCAGGGCTCGAGATGGGGCAGAAAAGTGTGGCAGAGGGAAACAGCTCACATGATGATCAGAAAGGAGGCAGGAGTATAGAGAGAAAGAGACTCTCCACTGCCAGATACAAATATATTCCAAAGCCACACCCCCAGCGCTCACCTCCTCCAGCCACACCTTCCTTACCACCTTCAGTTATCACTCTGTTAATCCCATCCAAGGATTAGTTAGTTTACTGATTGAGTTAAGACTCTCACAAACCAATAATTTTCCCTCTGAACCCTCTTGCATTGTCTCATATGTGAGCTTTTGGGGGACACCTCACATCCAAACCATAACAAATGCCAAGGCTCAGATGAGCTTCCTGTAACTCTGCAGATAACATCACACATTGTTACCAAGAGAATTTAGCACTGTCAGTGACTCTGCAAACTTGTGAATGATTCATGTATTTATGATACACATAATGAACTGGACTCCATCTCCTGCCCACATCAGAAATAAGACAGAATAACTTAAACAGAAAAAAATGAGTTTAATTGCAGTTTGGTCAAAACTGGGAAGACAGTTAATATGTCTTCCCCACTTCTCCAGAAAGGATACAATTAATTCATAGGAACAAAAGCCAGGAAATACACCTATGTAGATTCAACTGGGCTGTGCTAGTCAGAGATATAATTCTGGTTTTAATGGTACCCACCTGGGCCAGGGGACCATCTTCTAGGTTTCCATTCTCAGAATGAGGATGCTGGATTGGAGATCATGAGGGTTCTGACCCCAACAGTGGATTAATCCATTGATAATAATCTGATGGCATTATGGAGAGGTCGTGGAAACTGTAGAGGTGAGGCTTAATTTGAGGAAGCAGGTAATTGGGTGCGTCCCCTCAAAGGGTACATTTTGTTCCCACTCCCTTCCCCTCTCTACCCTTCCATAAGATGAGCAGCTAGCTTTGCTTTTCCATACCCTTTTGCCATGATTTAGTGCCTCACCTCAAGCCCAAAGCAACAGAGCTGGCTCACCATGGAATGAAGCCATGAGCCAAAATAAATCTTTCCTCTTCTAAGTTGTTTTCCTCAGGTATTTTGTCCCAGCAATGAAAAGTTGACTAATGCACCCACCAAGAGGTAGACCCACTGATTCAACTGATGCAGAAAGCACAGTTGTAAATCTTGAACAACAGGCCCTTGGCCCTTGGCCCTTGTGAACAACGAGGAAAATACCCAACGGAGGGGAAACTGGAAGGAAATTGGCTCCACCTTCAGTCCAGCCCCTAACTAAGCCCTTCTATATATATTGGACTCCCAGCCCAAGAAGGGGCTTCTCCCTCTTGAAATAGCCCACATTCTTCTTTGAATATGTATCTGCTTCCTAAAAAAAACCTTTGTTTGATTTTCCATCACATATGCCAAGAACTCTGCTGGTCCTGAGTTGAATTCCCCTTCCCGTCTGGGAATTCCTTGGACCTTTCTATTCTATCTCCGTTATGGAAGCATGATTGTTTAAGTCATTGACCATTAGTGAGAATTAACCCTTCTCAAGCCCCTGGGTGGGTGGGTGGAGGTGAGGATGAAAATGTAAACTCTTCAATCACCTGGTTGGATTTTCTGGTTTTTCTGAAGCATGTAGGGCCCAGTCACCTAATTAGCATAAGTATGCAGGGGCCCCACTTCAAGTCATCCTATCATACAATAGACTCATATCACTCATGAAATTTCAAAGATTTTAGTGGCTCTGTTCCAGAAACTGGGAGACAAACAGCAAATATATTTTTATTATACCACTGAAAAGGAGTAGGAAATTTCTCCTATTAACCTTATTTACCCACATAAATGTAGGTAGAGGCTTCCTCCTGGCCCACATGATTTACAGAAATGGAGAGAACAGAGAGCAAAGTGAGACTTTGCAGTGGAGGGTCCCATCCCTCACATAGAGTGTTCTCCAAGGGCCCAAAGGGCCGTTGCCCAGGGATCCCATGGGACAGAATATTACAGACACATTTTTTTTAATTGATTCTTTTTAGTTATATAAAACATTAAGATACATTCTGACATAATCACAAAAGCATGGAATATAATTTGCTCTAATTCAGTTCCAAGCACTCCCCTTCTTCCCCACCCATCCTCTACTGATCTTTCTGTAACTTATTTAATTTTACTTGTGGGTTTTTTTTTGTTTTTGTTTTTGGTACCGGGGATTGAACTCAGCGGCACTCGACCACTGGGCCACATCCCCAGCCCTTTTTTGTATTTTATTAGAGACAGGGTCTCACTGAGTTGCTAAGTGCCTCGCCATTGCTGAGGCTGGCTTTGAACTCGCGATCCTCTTGCCTCAGCCTCCCAAAGTGCTGGGATTACAGGCGTGTGCCATCGCGCCCGGCTGTGGTTTTTTTTTTTTTTTTTGTAATTAGTGTCTTGTGACTATGCTTGATGTCGGATTCACTGTGCCATATTCATGTATGTACATACAAAAGTTTGGTCAGATTCATTCCACTGTTCTTCCCTTTTCAGACGCTTCTAAAGATTCTCCAGCCTGTGGTGACACCTAGATCTATTGCTAGAATTCGGTATTTACCAATGTAACTTTGGTGAGACCCACTTTACAAAATGGATTTGGCATCTTGAATTTGTTCATTCACACACTCGCATGTGCACTCACACACACACACACCAACTGAAATGCAATTTTACCAAACCCTGCTCAAGCATACTAGAAGTGATTTTTCTGCTGTTTTATATTTTATTATATTGCCCACAATGCTATTCTGGGTTATTATAATGATCTAAGTTACACGGTTTAAATTGGTGTAACCAGGATTAAGAGTTCACTCCCTGGGGGGCTAAGGTTGTGGCTCAGTGATAGAGCACTTGCCTAGCACTTGTGAGGCACTGGATTTGATCCTCGGCACCACATAAAATAAATAAAGAAAATAAAGGTATTTTTAAAAATAAAGGTATTGTGTCCATCTACAACTAAAAATAAAAAATAAAAAGATAAGAATTCATTCCCTGTAGTTTGAACACCACCACTTTCTCATACTAATGGAAAATGGAGAAATCACAGATGCTTCTATGATCAAGAGAATGTTGCTATAATTTATAAATTCCATTTATTTATGGTGTATGAAGGAACTTCCTGCTGAAATCTCAAAGCCCTTTTCTTCTATTTCAGTGATAGTTTTTCAAGATGTAAGTATCCCTTCAACTCCCTGATACTAGGATAGAGAAGCTGGGACCAGTCTGAGGAGCAGCAGAAAGAATTTGGGGCAACTGTGTAGACACTGGGAAGCTATAAAGGGAAAGACCACCATGAAGGACAAAGCATATCAACAGTGCTGTTTTCACCCCAAGACCCTACATCTCTCATATCACTGCACTCCCAAACCCTCTTCATCAGAGCACCAAGGTCTCACGATCTCCCCAGCATCATCTCTCTGCACCCGGCCTCCAGTTCTAAGGCTCTCAAAGTTAAGGCCCTTTCCAGAGTCCTCCACGGGATTACACACCCCTGTTGCACTGGCCTGCAGTGCCCCCCAATCCTCCCCCCCCACACACACACACCTCAGCTCCTACTCAGCCTCAGGCCTGCTTAAACCCCTCTAGGGAGCCCTCCCAGCACCTGCCCAGCCCAGCAGGGTAGCACGTGATACAAGGGCCCCTTGGGAGGTAAGTTGGAAGGAGTGGGGGGCTCCGACAGTTGGAGTTGACCAGTGACCGTTGGGGGCTGGCTGGGGGATACTGGGGCGGGGCTTCGAGCCCTGAGGGAGGTGAGACGTGCACCCAGGGTTATGGAGCAGGACAATAGAGACCAGAAGGTGGGAGCCCAGGTGTAGGCTCCGTGGGGACACCCGCCCACTGGCGTCCTGCCCTTGTGGTCTTCACCCTGTCTGGCGACCCAGGGTGAGGAGGAATCTGACTCTAAGCCTCCAGCCGCCTGGGTTTCTGCGCATTCAGCCGGGTGGTGGCCAAGGCCCCGTCTGATGAGCGGGAAACAGGGCGCCCGGGCACAGCCCTCTGCCTCAGCCCCTCTGCAGGCGACAGGGCAAGGGCGCAGCGCTGGCCCGGGGCCTACAGGGAGTGTGTCCGGTCCTGCGGACAGCCCGGCCTGCCAGGGACTCAGCTTGTCCCCAAGTCGTAAGCCGCGTCTACACAGGGCCATCGAGGAACCTCTGTGTCCCCAGGAGAAGCTTGGGAGGCAGGACTGGACACAGTTTCCCGTCGTACTGTGGCTGTTTCCCGACCTGTTTGAACACAGGCTACAGTTTTAGAGGTTGTGAAGGACCTGAGTGGGGCATTTCTGGCTTCCTATAGCTCTGATTTCTCCTAACATCCAAGAGAGCTGTGATCTAGCTAGGTGGCCTAGGTCTGGTCTCTACTTTCTAACTCAAGTCAGGCCTTGATCACCTACCCAGCCCATGTTAGGGAACTCCCTTTTGATGGTTGGTCCCCTTTTGAGTCTTCATTCTTCTGTGTGTGTATTTGCCCATACCTTTCATATCCACACTCTTGGGTTACCTCGGATCCTGTTACTGGGTTTGGGCAGGTGATTTACATTGATCAATGGGACAATAGCAAAGATGATATAAAAAGAAACTGGAAAATTGCTTACTGGCCTGGAAATCTGATTCCATAAGAACAAATAGGGGCTATTCTGAGAGATGACATGGCCCAGCACCCCCAAAAGATCCAGCTAAGAGAGAGGCCATCTGGGTACTCCCAGCTCCCAGGCACCCTGCCATCTGATCTCAGGTCTCAAAGTGCTGTTGATTTTGATAGCAGGAGATACCTTGCATGCCACTCAAACCTTTAGATCACATTTCCTTGTTCTCTCCCCACTCCCATCCCCATCTCTCTGTCTTGGCCTTTACTCTGAACACCAAGCCTAGAGGAAGACTAGTAGGGTCTCTAAGGAAGTGTTGCCCAACATTTTTTACATCGATCTCCTTTATCAAAATCACTTGGAGAATCTTTTAAATCTTGGTAATGCTAGGAACCTTTGGGGGAGTGGTAGGAGAATCTTCAATTTGGCTAGTCCCGCTGTCCCCTAGGACACTTTTTAATAGTTCTCCTTCTCCATCTGCAGTTGTCACAGTGTCTTAACTTTCCTGGGTCCCTTGGCACCACCCAGACGTGGGCCTAAGCAGATCTCCTCGTGGGTTTTGGAGGATGTCATCAGTACAACCTACCCCACCACCATGAGTGTGGGGAGTCCAGCATCCCTGCCTCTTCCCCTCCTCCATCAGTGCTGTTCTTCAAGCCACTCCACAATTGACTCACAAGACAAACCTTTTCTGGGGATGATCTACAGGATTCAGGAACTTCTGAAGCCTTAAAATGGTGCTGAGGAACATTCAAGGTAAGGTCTTGAGAAATGGTCTTTCCACATTTGATTTTGAATTCAAGAATCAAACAAGGGAAAATCGATTGTATAATTCCCTCCCTAGTCAGTGCTCCTGAGCTTACTCTTCTAAAAAAAATTTTTTTTTAAATTAAAATTAAAAAAAGTCCAGGATTCATACCTTAAAGTTCAACGTCAACCTTTCATAACCCCATATTAACCATCTCCTTCTTCCAGAAAATATTTCTTAGGAGAGAACATAGCCCAATGCTATCCTCCCTGTACCAGTGCAGAGTGCTCAGAAGGCCTCGCAGGCTGCCCAGCAAGTTCTTACCCCACAGCTATGTGCTTATGGCCAAATCAGTGAGGACCAAGCTACTTTGTTCTATCTAAATTCCTTCCTGCCTTCTTTTTTTCTAGCAATGACTGGACCTTAAGATTTCATATTTGAAGGCTCTCTGGTCAAAAGCATTTATGGACCCATCATCCAGAGACAGACATCCTTCTCATAAGTTTTATTAGACAATATGAAGCTCAGAGAAGGGCCAACAGAGAAATTGAGGGATGTGAAATCTGAACTCTGAAAGTGGTACTACTGTTTCTCAAGAAGAAAGGAAGGAAGGAAGCATTGTGTGCCTGCCATATGCTGCACCCTGTGATTGGTCATTTCACAAAGGTATCCTTTATCCTTGAATGTCAGGTACACAGTAACATCCTTGTATATGTGAGAGCATGGATAGGAAATATATTTGTTTCCTCATTTGAGATGATTGGCATTGAGTGATAGTGACATTAAGGTGATTTTTATTAAGTTGCCTCAATCTACTTCTGGTTACTCAGCCACCAGAGTCTATACAGAGTTAGCTGTCTTACTTGAGATGGACTGAGATTGGCCAAAGGATAAAAGATAGGAAATTTGCCTAGTGACTCTATTCTAGGGGACAATTTCCCTCCAGAAACTACTTGGTCTTGTTCTTCCCCTCTATCTTCCAGAAGTCCTTTTTAATATATTTCCCAGTTTTTAGTGGTTATCCATGGGAGACTTTGTCGGGTAGCAGATTTTAACAGGATAATAGCAGATTTGTACTGACTGTTGCTTGCAGAATGGACCTTGATGCCACCTTGACTAACTTTCCAGTTCATGGAGAACCACTTTCTGACAAGCCAAACCTTGCAGTCTCTTCCTGAATATTCAAATCAAAAGCAGGTCAGTTATGTTAGCAAAGTTTTAAGAAATATGGATAGATAAAATTTCATGACTGGTCCCTAAATTAGAGACCATACTTGCAAAGCAATATTGCTCTTTAGGGGATTAACATGTGATTTCTAGCAATGCTGTCATTGCTCAAAACATGCTTGGAAGACTCCTAACTGGAAATTTTCTCTGGAGCCAGCTTAGACATTATATGAGAACTTGGCATCATTCCTACAGTCAATTTACATTTTTAATCTCAAATGATATTAATGCTGTTTGGTTACCCTTTTAATCACCTTTATTTGACAAATACCTATCTGTCTGTCCCTCTCCAAGTTACAGAGTAAGGTCCTGGACGATTGGGAAGGTTTCTAGCTCCATCAGATCCCATGTTCCCAGGACACAGGGTTAGTTTTTTAGCATATATTGTTGAATAGTCACATTACAAAAGTTTAATAATTTACTTTCCTCTTTATTTTTTTTTCAGTAAAGATGGTAGGCAGTGGCTCTTTTAAAATTATGTATAGATTATTGCTTGCAGAAGGGACCTTAGTGCCATCTAGACAACTTTACAGTTCATGGAGAAATGCTCTCTGACAAGTCTGAGTCTTGCAGATTCTCTTCCTGAATATGCAAATCTAAACAGGTCAGCAATTGCTCTTTGCCAAATTGAAATGCAAATAAACAATATAGAAAAGCTACATTTCATTGATCAGGTTAGTTAGCACTCATAATTATTATGAGTGATGATAAATTGAAAATTGTGGTCTGTTATTTTTCTACTAAAAATGCAGAGCCAGGCATGGTGGTATATGTCTGTAATCCCAGTAATTTAAGAGGCTGAGGGAAGAAGATCACAAATTTGAGGCCAACCTGGACAACTTAGTGAGACCCTAAGCAATTCAGTGAGACTTTGTCTCAAAATAAAAAATAAAGAAGTCTGGGAGGTAGCTCAGTACCCCTGGGCTCAATTCCAGTACCACAAAATTTTAAAAAAATACAATTCAGGAAAATTCTATGATTTTTAAAAAATGACTTAAAATATTTTTTGCCTTATGACTCAGCTAGTCACAAGGATAATCATAATAGCCACATTTGTAATAGTAGAAATTTCATTGGAAAAGATATAAAAACTATTACTACTGTCTTATAGCTCCTTATTGTCTTATTATTCAGCTAAAATATACAATAGTAACAAAATCTATAATACCATGGAGAATGCTTATTGTAAATTCTAAGGGGAGAAGCAGGTTAGCTGTAGTAAATATAATTAGTTACTCTTGCCCAATTGCATTGCCCAATAAAGTTCATTGGTATGATTAAAGTGACAGTAGGCATGTCTTATATTATCTGTTCTTCAGTAACAAACTTCTCCTAAAGTTAAATTGATTAAAGCAACAACACTTATTTTTCTCACTCACAAATATACACAGAGTTGGACAGGAATGACTTGCATGTGTTCCACATGGCATCAGCTGGGATGGCTTCAATTGAGACTGGATAACACACTTTATCAATACACATCACTTGCTTAGCCAGCAAGTTAGTGCTAACCCTTGGCTGGGAGTTCAGCTGGGATCTGACCAGGGACTGGGGACTTTGGTCTTCATGTGGATCTCTGCTCAACTTCCAAGAGGAAATGTCCCAAGTGATCCAGACAAAAGGGGATGGCACTTTTATGCTGTATTCCTTGGAAATCACATAGCACTTCCACTGTCTCTTATTAATTAAGAGAATCACAAAGTTATACTCAGGTTAACAGGGAGAGGACATAGATTCCACCCATGGGGTAGTGGCAATAGCATATTGTAAGATGAGTCTGTGGGATGAGAGACATTCTTATGTTCTAAAGTTGATATTTAAACATTTTATCATCCACATATTCTCTATGCTCTTTGTATGAATTTTGTTGAGTATTTTATTTTGCTTGGTTTTCACCCCAAAATTAGACATCTCACTAATGATTTGTGTGTTTGACACCAGGGAAGACATCTCTAAAGACTATAGCTTACCTTTGCCCATTTTTAACTTTATTCAAATGGAATCACATATTAGGAATAATTTTCTGTTATGCTTCTTTTGTCCAAAGTTCTATTTGTAAGATTCTGGCATCTCATTGTGTGTAGTTGTGCTTTGTTCGTGTTCATTGTTGCCAAGCCCTATATGCCACAGTTTGTATTGTAGATGGGCCTCGGGCCACTTCCTGTTCATCAATTAGCATTCTTGTATGTATGTCTCAGTGCAAACAGCCATGCCTTTCTTTGGTATATGCCCCCAAATGTGACAATGCAAATGTTTATGTTACTAAAAAATACAAAACTGTAGCAATTTATATTCCCACCTGCAAGTATGAGAGTTTCTGTCTCAAATTTTTGCTTCTGCAATCTGATTTTTCCTGAATTTTTTTCTTGATTATGGTGGTTTTGCAATGGAAAACAACCATTTAATCCAAACTTAATCTCACTTTAATCATGCTACCTTTCCAAAGAGCAAGAATGTCATCTCCGTCAGAGTCTGTCTCTTCAGATACATAGCTCATAACTGCTTGAAGTGAATGTTCAGGAGTGTTTAGCTCAGTATATGGCAGACTGGAGAAAGAAAGCACCTACATTAGCAAAACTCTGGATCCTCCCATTTCTGCATACAGGTTGGCTGGATCTACCTGGAGTTCTTGTCTCTCACAGGACTGTGCTCAGAGCAGCCAAGAGTCAAACCATGTCATCCTTCTACATCTTTCCTACCATTTCTCTAGTGTCACAGATTTGGTCAAATTGTGGTACACTTTCCAAAGTCATGTTGATCCCCAAACCTGTCTGAACACATTCCCACTACATCTTTTGAGGTACAGCTTTTTGGTCTATCCCCAGTTAGTTAGAACTCAGGGCATTTGTTGCTATGCAAAAAGAGAGAGCAGCCTTTGGTAAACCATCAGCACTCTTGACCTCTTCCTTCTGGCCTCATTTTCCTTTTCCTTTATTAAATTTATTTTGTGTGTGTTTTGGAAGAGGATGTTGTACTATTACTTAGATGATGGTACTGGGCTGATGATGAGTTTTTGTGATTGTACTGAACTGACACTGTTGGCAGGGAACAGTTAAGTGTTCCTCTTTTTCTCCTTGACTGCTTTCAAGAAACTTTGTTTTTGGCATTTCTATGATTCTTCAACGATGTAACCAAGGATTTTAAAAAACTGATCCTATTTCATCCTCATGGGGATTCCAGAATTTGTGGGTTCCATGAGAATTTCACAAAATTCAGTCTCCTCTCTGATACTGATTTTCTCCATTCTCTCTCTTCATCTGGAACTCTAATTAGATTGTTTGATTCTCTAATTTTAGCATCTTTATAGCTTCTCTTTTGCATTTTCTATGCCCCTGCGTCTGTTCTCCTTATGAGTAATTTCTTTATAATTTTTTTCAAGTTTAATAAGCTTCTCTCCAACAGTGTCTTTTTTTTTTAATATTTATTTATTTACTTTTAGTTGTACACAATGCAATGCATTTATGTTTACGTGGTGCTGAGGATCAAACCCGGGCCGCGCACGTGCGAGGCGAGTGCTCTGCTGCTGAGCCACAACCCCAGCCCCTCCAACAGTGTCTTATTGCTTACTCTGCTCACTGTTTTAGGTTGTGATAATCATATTTTTCAAATTGCTAAAACATGGATTATTAATAATTTGATACTGTTTTGACAAAAACAATTTATTGAATGTGATTTTATCTATATGAAATGATACCATAATATAAAAAGTCCTCTGTAAGGGATTTTTTTTTTTTTTTTTTTTTTTTTTTTGTACCAAGGATTGAACTCAGGGGCACTCGACCACTTGGCCACATCCCCAGCCTTTTTTTTTTTTATTTTATTATAAACAGGGTCTCACTGAGTTGCTAAGTGCCTTGCCATTACTGAGGATGACTTTGAACTCACGATCCTCCTGCCTCAGCCTCTCAAGTGCTGGGATTACAGGCATGTGCTACCGCACCCGGCTCTGTAAGGAATTTGGAAACAAAGTGTCAAACCAGCCCATTCATTTCTTCAAGCTTGAATGCCCACATAGTATCCCATGTAAGATATCACCATGCTGAAGACTATAACTTTTTTTGTAAATCATAAGTGGAAGACATCCCTAGGGTTTAGGTGGGTACTGGATAGAAGGAAGTGCAGAGGTCAGTAGCTGAGGAGGTGGTTGAGCCTTCCACTAGGGACGTGGTGATAGCCGCTTCTGGCAATGTTAGATGCTCTTTGCACCAGTGTGACTAGTCAGCTTCCCATGGAATGGGGAGAGTGTTCCTTAGGCCATTGTATTTCAGTTACAGTATAGGAGGAAGCAGAATTAGGGTAAAGACCTGTGTGATTGTACCCTTTCCTTGTCCCCGTCTCATTCCAGAAATATCTAAAAAGGAAAAGAGAAAAATGAGGTAGGTTTTCCATGGGTTGAGCAATGGAGATCTGCCACCTCCCAAAACACAGCATGGGCTCCTGGAGACCAGTGGCCTCTGGTATAAACCTCAAGTCCCATGAGGCTCCTCTTGGTGAGGCTGAGCTGAGACTCCCTTCTGGAGAGGTTTCTTTGCCCTCCGCCTGTGATTCTTGCTTTAGACAAAAGCTTTCTAATGTTCCCATCATCTTCACTTCTGCTTCTATAGGATATAAATTGTTTACTTGTTAGTCATCTGCTTTTCCAACCAAAATATAACTGCCACAAGGCCAGAGGCTTTGTCTATTCCTTGCTCTATTTCCATTGCATAGAAGAGTGCTTGGTCCAAAGAAGAACTTAATAAATACTTGTTGAATGTAGAATCCTTTTCATTTCACTTGAAATTCTTTGCAAAAGTAAAATGGGGGTAATTCTGGGGCCACTCCTAAGTAAAGCTTGCTGAGTTTAGCATCTATTAAATTAAAAGGATGTTTTTCATGTAGATTTGGAGCAGATTTTTGAGACATGGTGTTAGTAACCACAGCCCTGCCTTGCAGAAAAGGTCTGGATTTCTCAGGCTGGGTCAGAAATTCCACAAATATAATGACATTTACCATTGGATATCTATGTTATTTAGAACATGGGCTGAGCTGTTCCAATAGGATCCCTAATAGTAGTTTCTTAAAAGGGTGCAATTTTAAATATCTCAATTAGGGCTGGCAATGTTGCTCAGTGGTACAGCTCTACCCTAGCATGCATGAGATCCTGGGTTCAATTCCCAATACCAAAAAAGAAAAATTGTGGTGCACACCTCTATCACAAGGGCTTCAAGACAGAAACAATACTAAAAGTAAAATAAGTACAAGTAAGAATGTACCGCAAAATTCTGATTAAAATATTTCAGTTATCTATCAATATTTTATTGAAGGATATACAAAATCTCTACCAAAAAAATTACACAATTTTACTGAGGCACAAAAAAAATATGGAGAGATTATAGACTACTTATGGATTGAGAAATTCAATATTATAAATCATTCAGTATTGCTCTATATTATAGAATCAATACAATCCCAAAGTCTTTATATTGGAACTAGACCTACCAAATAGAATTGGTTTTAAAATACATAAGACAATGTGAAAGAGTCAATAATGGTGGGGGCGGATGGAATGATGAAAGCCCTAGGCAGCTCATTCCTTGTGTGTGTGTTTTAATGATCAGTAATAGCCAAGGCTCTCTTGAAAGAAAGAAATAAGAGGATTTCCCTATCTGACGCAGCAGCAGATTCTACAGTGTGGCATTGGACCAGGGACAGACTTCTGGAGCAACAAAAGGACTAGAAGCCAGGATCAGCTTCCACATTGATGGGCTCTGGGTTTCTGAGAGGCAAAAGTTCTGAACAGTGAAGACAGGACAGTGTTTTCAACAGAAAGTGCTAAGGGCAGCAGCTGTGCTTTCATAGGGTTTTATGTCTGCTTGTGAAATCATTTGACATTATCTAACACAGACTTTAACACAGAAGAAAACTTTGCACACGGATCTATTGAAAATGTTTAAATGTTTGTAATGGTCAAAAGCTGGAACAACAGAAATGGCCATGACAGTATACTAATGTTCTGAATAACTATGGGAGCATGGCTACCTAGGATGAAGAGCAAAGATAACAGTGAAGAAAGAAGCAAGTCACACGTGAAGATGTGCTGTGATTTCATTTGTAGGAAGCTCAAAAACAAGCAAGAAAACTAAATAACTCCAGATTGAAAGGGGCATACTTAGGTGGTAAAACAATAAGGCCAACCAAGGTGTCACAGGAACAGGATTTCTTTTTTGAGTTTGAGGAGCAGGTACATGGAAGCTTTCTCGGGTCTATTTCATAACCTGCATGTCATGGTTATAGAGACTTTCACTCAATTATTCAAGATGTATGGGTATATCTTTTACAATCATCTGCATGTATAATGAATTTTATAATTAAAAATTAAATACTGAGAGGATAAGGTAGAGATGAGTGGTACATGCCCAGATCCAGCCAACTGCTGTGCACAACCATGATCATTCCTATTTAATGATGAGGCCACTTAGGCCAGAGACAAGATCTCTTCTCAGAACCACACACTAGGAATGGGCTACATAGGGCTTTCATCATTTGGTGTGTCCATGTCCAAAGCCCACACTTGTGCCAGCACATGGAGGTGATACATTTACAATGTTCCTACATAGGCCATCTGGTGTCTTTGGTGCTGGGCCATGCATGGCTCACCCACCATTCACCAGGAGAGTACACCCACGCTGACTTTAGGGCATGCCTTCCATTCTTAAAGCACCATGTTGAGCCTGTGGCTTTAGAGCAGGAGATATGGCTCCCTGTCAAACATGCATGCTCATGTGCCCTTGAGTTATGTGCAAGAGCAGGCACTTTGAATCTGGTTGGGAGCCTCAGGAATTTACCTCTCCAACTCTTTCTCAAAGGCTGAGTCAGACTTAATAGCTTTTGTTTACTCAGAAAATACTCATTATAGCCAAGTACAGGTTCTGTAGTAAATTTCCCCTACCAGGGGGGAAAATTGGCTGTCTTAACTGGTTGAATCGAAGGCACTGGCTCTGCAGCTATGGGGCAGTTGCTTGATCCTAGAAGAGTGAATTGACCCTAACGCTGGCCACCTTGCCTGGGTTAGGCCAGTTATCTGTAGGTGGCTGGTGATAAAGGGAGACAGACTTCTGAGACCCAGGGAAATCTAACCCCAGCTGAACAGTTGTTGATCTGATAATCTCCCATCTGGATTTCCAAGTTTCCTCCATGCCAAACATGAAGGACTCCCTACAAGGGTGTTTATCTCGTCCCAAATTTTAACACTTTAGGAAAAAAAGTTTTCTTAAGTGCAGAACTGATGCAAAAGGCAAGAGGAACGCAGGGTCTCTGGGCAGGATACTAGGTGCCTATGGAACATAAGGCTAGAGGGGTGGTTGGAACTGGAGGTGTCAGCACTTGCCATATGGGGTCTCACCTGTGACAGGTTGTTTTCCATTATGTAAAAAAAAAGTGCCAGGTAAAGCTATGGTTTTCCTAACCTGCTTGCTGTCAACCACCTTTAATCATAACTTGCTGGTAAGAGCTTCACATCCTGCTTAGTGCTCTTGGCACCCCCTCTGGTGTACTTAGCCACCCTTCTTGCAGGCCTTCCCTGCTACTGCTTCCCTTCATCCAGATTCTTGACTGGTAATGCTATTTGTGGTTCCAGAAATCAAATTCGAGTGCCCTTCATACTTAAGACCCCCGGCCAGGAATACAGCAGTCTGACCTGCTTGCTATGCAGAGGTTATGCATGGAGGGGTCCAGTTCCCTCACCACCTTAGCACTATTGGAAGGGGTCCCGGGAATGTGGTCACATGGCCATGTTTTTATTAATTCCCCAGGAAGACAACATATGAATATAGAAATGGATAAGAAACAGCATGATACAAATATCCCCACTACAGCCTGCAGGCAGACTGAGGAGGTGAAAGGAAATGTCTTTCAATGAAAATGTCTCTCAATGTTGGGAAGGTCATGGCTCCTTCATGGATTCCAGGACTAGACTCCAAGTTTGCCCAACACAGGTATGCAGATGTCACAAGTCACTTGTGCACTAGCTGCACAAATGTAAACAGCAAGGTAGTCAATGAAAACTAATTTACTATCTTGGTTCTCAAAAATTTACCGATACAAATGATAATGGAAGTCCACTTTCAAAACATACTTCTTACAACAGAAAACTAAAGAAAACTCCCAGCAAAAGGCCATGCTCCGCACTATGAGTTGTACATATTAAAAATTATAAAAATAAAATTAAAAAAAAATGAATAAAGGTGCTATTAACACTAACTTTAAAAAAAAAAAAAAAAAAAAAAAGGGCCATGCTCCTTAACTAGTGGCCTTTCAGAAGTAAAGAAAATACCAGGGCAGTTCGATCTGGAATTAAACTGAAATAGACAAAACTTTTAGAAACAGTTGTTTATTTTCCGTAACCTTATTTCCATTTTGCTTATTAATAATTGTCTGCAGAACAGCTCAAGACCACTCGGTGGTTGTTCCTACCCACTCAGTGGCCTGAGCAGTGGGAGCTGCGGACCAGTCTTCAGTGGCTGGCTGGGCACTCCAGTCTTCTGTTAAGAAAATAGCAAAAAAGCCATTAGCTCTGTCCCCAAAAGTACTATCATTCCCACCCTACCCAACAACCCATCTATCAGATACTCATGGCTTTCTTTCATATAATATACCAAAGACAAAGACCAAGGCTAACATTCCAAAAACACTTGAATTCAACCGCAAACTTATTTGTAGATAAGCACACTGGGATTAAAAACCTCTTAATGCTAGCATAATTTCCAGAGATTAAGATTTACAAATTCCCTTGATACATACCAGTAGGGAACTGCTGGATAGGCACAGAGGGCACCTGCACACCTTCAGACCAGTCTGCAACCTCAGGTTGAGTAGCAGTGAACTCAGGAGCTGGAGCAGTCCATTCACCCTGAAATTCCTCCTTGGTCACAGCTTTTTCAGCAGCAGCCTGCTCTTCCTTTTCAATCTGGTAATAATATACATATTGAAGTTTAGTAGGACCAACATTCTCAGTTTCCAAGAAGCACACACCATCGTAGCCCATTGCTCATGGGACAGCCTTTTGTGGAAGAAGTTTACCTCTTCAGGATCTCTGTAGAAGTACAGATCAGGCATAACCTCCCAGGGGTGCTCACGGGAAATGGTGCCACGCATGCGCAGAACTTCTCGGGCCAGCATCCACCACATCAGACCCACAGAATGAGCGCCCTGCAAGTGTGCCAGGTTATTAGTTGACATCTGTTCAACCCCAAATGGCAAGCAATTCCCTGTTCACCTTACCTGGCCCATATCATTTAGGCCTCTTTGTACTAAAACTTAAGTCTTATGTCTTAGTTTAAAAGTGCTTCAGACAAAGATTATTATGTTAATAAAGGGTTCTCAACTTTCACAGCACATTAAATAAAAACAACTCCTCCTTGGAAAATTGTTAACATACAACAGGTATTGAAACCAGTTAACGAGTAGACCAATATGAAGCACATGCAATTTCCTATTTAAAATCTTAGAGTAGAAATATTAAGGCAAAAGAAAACAGGCCACTTTTCAAATCTCTCAAAGCTGTTTTTCATTAACATTTTACTTGTAGCAAGGATTACTATCAAACTCCACTCACTGGGTCAGAATGGAGTGTTAGCGAGAAACTTGCCCCTCATGTAGCACACTACCTACACTTGCGAGTTCATCAACCAGTTAATGGTCTCAACTCCAAGCTCTAACAATGTGCACAGGAATAGCCAATTCTTTTCTACAGTACTCATTTACAAACAAACTCTAGATCATAAAGTTGTTACCTTGTTGTTGCATGGAATGGCAATGTCCACATAGCGCAGAGGAGAGTCTGTGTTACACAAAGCAATGGTAGGCAGATTGACATAAGATGCTTCTGTAAGAGGCTGGTGGTCAGCCCTGGGATCAGTAACCACCAGAAGACGTGGCTCCCGGAAGGCTGCCTGGATCTGGTTAGTGAAGGTTCCAGGAGTGAAGCGGCCAGCAATAGGAGTGGCTCCAGTGGCAGCAGCAAACTTCAGCACAGCCCTCTTTAAGAATTAAAGGAAGAATTAGCAATAGTACTCCAGGGATGGTTTCATAAGAGCACCACACACCAGTCACTTCTGTAGTCACATGCAGCAGCCCATTTAGTTGGAAGCTTCAAAACAGCCTTTCCTTAAAAATGAAAACATTACCCTTACTTAAAATCATCTAAAGTATTTTCATGCCGTTCCTTACATGTCCTGCCTGAAATGCTCTTCCCACTCAACCTCACTTCCTCTACTACTTCTGTTGGTATAGAACTATACCTCTTTCTTTCAAGTACCAAGTAGGTCGCTTTGTCAGTGACTTGGATAAGGTATTTATGTGCCTTTAAGTTCCTTACAGGGCTGGCTATGAGAAATGCATACACCTAACAGAATAGTTTAGCACCTAATAAATATTTCTGAGATCTGGTCAAAATTTAATCAGTTACCCAACGTAAAGAAAAGTATATTACCACCTTTCTTTACCGTCCTTTTTCTCCTCCAGAGACTATTACCTATATCCCTTCAAACAGGTATTTATTTTTCTGCTATCTCCCACATACCTAGCATGCCAGACCAGGCTAGATGAGCTTGGTAAATTTTGCTGAAACAAGCAAGAGCAGTCACTTAGTTAGTTCTATAGGAATAATTAAAACATCAGAAATTGCCTTAATGTCAATATTGAAATAAAATGATAGTTTTAAGTAATTTTCAAATCTGTCAAAATTTGGAGTGTATAAAATCCTTAAGGAACGCTCAGAAATAATCAGTTCTCAACAGAAACAGAACTGTTAAAAAAAAAAAAAGCCTTTCTGAAATCTTGCAGTTGACATCATCTAATTTTCTGAATGATCCAAATGTCTGTTTTATTTCATAAAAACTAAGCACTATTGCACATACCTGGCCAGTATTCCTAGAGGAGATGACACTGACATCAGCAGGGTTTTCAATGGCAACAATGGCACGAGCTGCCAGAAGAAGTTTCTCCCAGGTCCTCTTCAGATTTATGATGTAGATACCTAGATAACATTTTATTTTTTTGTTACTAGGGATTAAATCCACAGTAAGGTTAAATGCACACTCCACCAGGGCTACACCCCCAGATGGAACACTTGACCAGGCTATGCAAATGGGACATTCTTTGATAAATTTGAATGTATGTGGCAGTGAGTACTATCAACTCCAGTCATAGAGATAAACTCTACTGGTGTTAGCGAAAATCCTGCCATTGATGTAGCACACTTCCGACACCCAGAAGTTCACTGGCCAAGACTGGCCTCCACCCTGAGCTTTAATAGTGTGCACTGGTTAAGTCCATTTTTTCCTTTCTCTTCTCCTGTAGAAACCCCTTCATCAGGACCCCTGGGCTCCTCTCAAGTTCTTACCCACTTCCAGGCCCTGTAGCCACTCTTCTTTTTCTATCTGCATTGATACCATATTCATTCTACAACTCATTTATAGAACTAGACTCCCAGGCTTAAGTCTTTTACTGGCTCCACCTCAAAGCTTTACCTGCCTTTGTCAACCTAATGCCTTCCACGATGTCATTATCACAATCTATCTTTCCTCCTCTCTATTTCCAAGCAAAGTTGCTTATCCCCACCCCTTGCCCTACTTTCCTCTTAAAATTCAGTTAAATAAACCTTTGTCAGTACCTGTAAGTAGAAGGCACCATAGGAAATAAGGTACTCATTTTAACATTTCACATCTTTTCAAGTCCCCAAACCTAGCAATTATCAATATTCTTCCCCTAGAGCTCAAACACCTTTTCTCCCAACCACATCAAAAACATTCAGTACTCTATAAGTATAATATGAAATGTAATGCATTCTGCTGTCATTTATAACAACTTAGAATAAAAAAAGACCTTTAGTATTACCCACAAGAAGGCAGAGTCAAAACTTGTACTCACAGCTAAAATAACAAAAAATTAAAGCAGTAACTGACCATCGCTTTTCCTTTTGTAGATATATTGTTCCATCTGGAAATCAAGGTTGGTGCCACCTAAGTGGGTTCCTGCTGCAAGGAATTTGAGGACATCCTCCTCCTTCATTTGCAGGACATCAAGGGCTCCGGACATTGTGACAGTTTCCCTTTGAAGTTACGACGGGAATCTGAAAGAAAAATTAACAATCTAGTTTGAATGAAGTGGAAGAGGATTGCATTCTAACTACTCCATGGTAAACCAGCTTCAAGTTTAAATGCAACCAAACTTCATCTTCTACAGTGTCAGGTACTGAGCTTACAAGATAGTGAAAGCACAAGACAGAACATTAACAGACGCGTAGCATATTAAGAGTTGCAGCAAATAACTCTTTTTTGGTACTGGTGATTGAACCCAGAGGCGCTTACCACTGAGTTATATACCCAGTCCTGTTTGAGTCAGAAACTCAACTAAATTGCTGAGGCTAATTTCCAACTTGCGATTCTCTTGCCTCAGTCATCGGGAGTTGCTGGGATTGCAGGCGTGAGCCACTACGCCCCGCACATCAAATCTTGTAAGAGAAAAGTAGCGTAGATCACAAAACACCAAGGTAATATACTGAAGAAAACAGCTAACTAATTTAACTATTCTCAAGGTACACAAGAATTAAGCAAAGTTATGGACGAAGGTAACTAGATGTGAAAAGAGCCGCCATGTTTGAGGACATGCCAAGTTTAACAGTTTTTTTTCCCTAGACGATTGTTGTAACCAACGTTTAGGAATTTACTTCCCCGAGTCGTCACTAGTTTCCGAAATCCTTGCTAAAACTCATGACCCGCAAGGCGCGAGCGGAAAACACCACAGCCAAGCAGCTGGTGCAGGTCGCCGTGTGGGTCTCGGTCTACCGCCGTGTCTGGGCGCGAAGGGACACAGCCCACTCGCGCCGCGGTCCGTACCTCGGCCCGGGAGCCTGGCCACGTGTGGGCCACAGGCCTGAGGCAGAGCGCGCCGACGGAGGGCGATCCAGGCCCCACCGGCCCTCACTCTGGTTTTCGCGCCCTTCATCTGCGTAGGAAGCTGGTTCTGGCTGACTTAGGAAGCGCGAGGCACCCCAAAAGAAACTCACCAAGAACAACGCCGTATGGATCCCTCTCTGGGTAGCGCGGAAAGGACAGGCAGCCGGAAATGACGTCCTTATATAGTCCATCGCCAGCCAATGGAAAAGAAAATCAAGGGAAGGGGGCGGGCGGAGCGGTGCGACGCCGGGACGCGACTTCCTGCTGAGGAAGGCGGACTCACAGCGCAGGCGCAGGCTCTTTTTTTCTAAACGGCGAGATAGATTTTGGGGTGTATCAGTGCGGCTCCGACGCGGGTGCTTTACTTCGTTAATTCAAGAAAGCGGGTTGGACCGGTAGGACGTGGCTGCGAGAGTGTGTGACCATCTTACCGAGCCGCGGGTGATCGCGGTCCGTTTTGTCGCCTGCGTTGCTCTTATTATAATGTAGGAAGGTGTGTGCAACACGACAAGCCTAAGTGTTAAGTAAACAAAACCTGGAGGAACTATTACCAGCATGTAATTCAGATTTTAAACGTTCACTTACGGAAAGTTTTCCCGAAAAAATGGAAATAAAAAGGACGAGACTGTACACATGAGGTTGTTAGTTTGGGTAGTCCAAAAAAAAAAAAAAAAAGTGGTATCCATCTATAGGCCATTAATAAAGATTTATTCCGTCCAGTACAATACCATGCAGCCACTTAAAAATAATGAAACATGATACAAAAAAAATAATTTTTAGGCTGAGGACGATTAAAGTCCTGTGCTACTAAAAGATGACCACAAAGAAATCGCAAAATTGTTATACAGCAGGTCTCAACCGTGGAGAGTTTTTAAATGTATCGTGCCCAACCCCCGATTTTAAATTTTTTTTTTCTGTTTATTTTACAAATAGCTCCCAGATAATTCTATGTGAAGCCAAGCTGAGAACTACATATGATGTAAGGGCAGTGACCTCCCCCCCCCCTCCCCATTTTCTAGTATATTAATTTTTTTTCTATGAGGAACACAGGTTGTTTTCAAATTGAAACAAAACAATACAAGGCAATGGACAATGTTTCCAAAGCCAGATGGAACTCCCTAGCCACTTCATTTCTTTCTTTCATTCTTTTTTGGTACCAGGGATTGAACTCGGGGGCACTCAACCACTGAGCAACATCCCCAGCCCTATTTTGTATTTTATTTAGAGACAGGGTCTCACTGAGTTGCTAAACGCCTTGCCTTTGCTGAGGCTGGCTTTGAACTCGTGATCCTCCTGCCTCAGCCTCTCAAGTCGCTGGGATTACAGGTGAGTACCATGGCACCCAGCCTAGCCACTTCATTTCTGAGCTTCAATCCCATGAGACTGTGAGAAAAGAGAAAAAAGTGAGTTTTCCTTGGGGCTTGGAATGTGTTTTAGGACCATTTGCCACTGGAATCAGGATTTCCAGTAAATTTCAGCCTTATTTTATGTTTGGAGAAATTTTAGCTATTCTGTTTATTTTCACCCCCTCCCCTCCAAAACAACACCCAAGAGCTCCAGTGACTGAAATTCACCAGGTATAAGGCAGCCAAATCCGCAGGGGAAAGTCCATACTTCCAGACTCATCTCTACTCCTCTTCCCCCAGGGGCCTCACCTACAGGTTCCCTGGCCTCAAGGGTCAAAGGAGAAGGAAGAAGTCCTGTGGACATGGAACACCTGCCACGTCCCAAGTTTAAGAGGTAGCCACTCTGTCTAACTTGCCTTCCTGTCTTTCACATCCTAAGTGCTTCCCCCAGCACAAGGGCTCACAACATGGAGATCACTGGTAGTTTGGGTGCCATGACGAAGTCAGGAACTGCTTTATGCTCTCCTATAATCCTGCCCAAATTATTTTAAATAGGGCATTTTAATCTAAAAGTATAAACATTGTAAACATATAAATCATTAAGTAAACTTATTTGTGCTATGGGATGAATCATGCCCCCCCCCAAAAAAAAACATGTTGGAATTCTAATCTATAGTACCTATGGATGTGAACTTATTTGGAAATAGGGTCTTTGTGCATTGGTAATCAAGCTAAAATGAGGTCCTGGGTCAGGATGACTGGAGTCCTTAAGAGAGAAACTTGGACATGGAGAGACATACACAGAGAAGAAAAAAACATTGTGAAGACAGAGAAAGGGGATCAGAGTGATGCATGTGTAGACCCAGGAATGCTAAGGATTGCCAGCAATCACCAGAAGAACGGACAAGGAATGGTTCTCAGAACCTTCAGAGAGCATGACCCTGCTGAGGCACTGATTTCAGATTTCTTATCTCCAGAACTTGAAAGAATTTCTGTTGTTATGGTGATCCCATTTATGGTTAATTTGTTCATACAACCCTATGAAACTAATACAAAGTTCTAGAAACATTTACTTACTCAACCCTCAGTACCACCCTAGGAGGTAAGAAATATTAACTATTCCCATTTCCTAGGCACAATTTCAATATGTCTAAGTGAAATGCAGTCTTTCAACCTGTGCTACGTGGATCAGAACCCAAGTTAATCACAAGACCACACAACTCCTTCTGCTCCTTGAATAAAGCAATGACACTCCTAAATTTGAAAGAAAATATTTGGATATCACCAGTAGAAGGGGACAATAACAAGTGTTGAAGGGGATGTGGAGAAACTGGAATTCCTACACACTGCTGCTGGGAATGTAAAATGGTGCAGCCGCTTTGGAAAGCAGTTTTTGAAAACTTCCCAAAGTATTAAACAGTTACCATGTGGTCTAGCAATTCCACTCTTAAGTATATGCTCAAGAAAAAAAATATTCCCAACACTTACACATGAATATTCATGGCAGCATTATTTACAACAGCTTCAAAGTGAAATTAACCTGAACATTCGTCAATTCATGAATGGATTATAAAGCACAGTTGCCTGGCTGTGTCTTAGGGTTGTATATGTGTGTACTCAATTAACATGGGATTAAAAAGGTTAAAACGAACAAAACACAAAACCCTGTATTTGTACTGAACGTGTATAGACTCTTCTTGTCATTATTCCTTAAACAATGCAGTGTGTCAACTAGTTCCAAAGCATTTACATTATATCTGATATTATGAGTATTTTAGAGATGATTTGAAATTTAAGGGAAGATTATGTAGGTTATATGCAAATATTATGCCATTCTATATAAGTAAGTTGACCATCCATGGGAGGGCCTGCATAAAATCTCCATGTGTACTGTAGGTCAACCATACATGCATGCATACAATAGAATATTATTTGGCCATAAAAAAGAATAAAGAATCAAACATGTCATACCATGAATTAATCTCAAAAACATATACTAAGTGGACTTCACTATGTATTATTATATGAAGTGTCATACCATGAATTAATCTCAAAAACATATACAACAGACTTCACTATGTATTATTACATGAAGTGTCCAGAAAAGGTGAATTTATAGACAGAAAGTAGATGAGTGGTGGGCTGGGGCTGGAAATGAAGACTAATTATGAATGGGTATGAGAGATTTCACTAGGGAATGAAAATGTTCTAAAACTTATTTATGGTGATGGCTACACAACTCAGTAAAGTTACTGAAAATCACTGAATAGTATATTTGAGAGCACTTTTATTTATTTTTTATTTATTTATTTTTTTAAATTTATTTATTTACTTTAGTTGTACACAATGCAATGCATTTATGTTTACGTGGTGCTGAGGATCGAACCCGGGCTGCGCACATGCAAGGCGAGTGCTCTGCCACTGAGCCACAACCCCAGCCCCGAGAGCACTTTTAAAAAATATATTTATTTATTTGCTTTAGTTGTATACAATGTGGTTTTAGTTTTACGTGATGCTGAGAATCTAACCTGGGCCGCGTGGGTGCTAGGCGAGCGCTCTACCGCTGAGCCACAATCCCAGCCCCTGAATAGTATATTTGAAATGGATGAATTGTATAATATGTAAAACAAGGCTGTTTTCTTTAAAAAAAAAATTAGGTTTTAGTGACCTACATAAGTTAACAGCCACCCTAGAACTAATTTGTTATTTTCAAACAGAGTGATAAATATACTATTTAAATTTTCCAAACAGCTTTCAATGATAAAGTATATTACTTTATTAATTCAAACTTTAGTTGTGGAAAAAGGCCAGAACAGCTCAGAGTTGAAACAGTGCAGGAGTCAACACCAAAAATTTTTCTTTGGACATTTAGAGGCTACCAAGTTACTGTCCCCATTCTCCAGAGCCTCTGAGAAGTTGATTAGGAACCAAGTAAATGACATATTTTCTTCTTCCACCTGGCATACTTCAGACAGTCTTCACCTGGTGATAGTGATGTCTCTTCTCAGATCCAGTCTTCCCCAGGTAGAGCTCCTCAGACATGGAAGGAGGCCTACAGCTTCTCTGGAGTGTGATTCCTGACCCCAGCACATCCTTAAGGTGCTGTGATGTAGGCAAGTGGCTGAAGCCGAACCACCTGGCAGAAATCTTTCTGGAAATGCCTTTCAAGTAGTTTGCAGGGTATGTGAACCTCTGTCCCAATTTTCTAGCAGGCTGTGTGTATTGGTGACTCCTTTTCTGGGAGATCTGAAGCCTCCAGTGGGGTCTCTCCTTGAATGGGGGACTGAAGGCAATCATGTTTCTTCCTGGCTTTCCAGGTAGGACTTCATCAGACTCCAGATGCTGAGATGAAGCAGTGCTTGAAAGGAACCAAGCAGGACAACAGATTCTTTCCTGGTCCTCTCTCATCAGGACTTCAGGCCCATCTTGGCCATCATCTCCTCATAGACTGTCCATGCCATTGCTGCCATCAGAGTTCTGCGGAGGGCCCGGGGAACACTGCCTTGAAAGAAGCCACGCAACCCATGGTCCTGCAATGAAAATACATGTAAAAACTCCAGAAAAAAGGAGCAATATAATTAACTATCCATCTGGCACCAGAGAGACTCTGTTACCCTGTTTTTGAGTCTTAGTTTCTAAAGTATATGCTATATCTATGAATAAGGTGCAGTGGCGCACATCTGTTAATTCTAGTGGCTCGGGAGGCTGAGGCCGGAGGATCACAATTTCAAAGCCAGCCTCAGCAAAAGTGAGGTACTAAGCAACTCAGTAAGACCTTGTCTCTAAATAAAATACAAAATAGGGCTGGGGATATGGCTCAGTAGTCAAGTGCCCCTGAGTTCAATCCCTGGTACTACCCCCCCCCCAACAAAAAAGGAAAAGAAGATAACTAATGAACTTTAAAAAATGTTTTTTGATCAGTTGTGATGGTGCATGCCTGTAATTCCAGCAATTCAGGAAGCTGAAGCAGAAAGATGCAAATTCAAGGCCAACCTCAACAACTTGGCAAAATCCTGTTCCAAAATAAAAAATAAAAAGGCCTGGGGATGTAGTTCAGCATGGAGCAACCCTGAGTTTAATCCCTAGTGCCAGGGGAAAAAAAAATCATTTTGCATAGTTGCTAGGCTTTAAGGCCTGCTCTATCTAAGAGAATTTCTTGCAAATCTTCAATTTTTGTTTTTGGGTGAGGGGTGCTAGGTACTGAATCCAGACTTGTACATGTTAAGCATGTTCTCTACCATGAGTAACACCCACAGGCCCCCTACTTCATGCAAGATTGTTGTGTACAATTGTATAGTCTGTACACTACACAGAAGTACTGAACCCCAAGTAGCAATTGAAATCCACACCAAGGTTTATATGCCAAACCCTGGATCCTGGATCCTGGCTGAAGGAAAAGTTGCCTTCTTTCTATCCGTCTATCAGGAGAGAGTACTTTTTGTGTAATTCACTGTGTGCTCCTGGTGGCCCTATCTGTATAAGAATTAAAGGCAAAACACCTCTTCATTTTTTGAGGGGTACCAGGGATTGAACTCAGGAGTACCTGACCACTGAGCCACATCCCCACCCTATTTTGTATTTTATTTAAAGACAGTGTCTCACTGAGTTGCTTAGAGCCTCACTTTTGCTAAGGCTGGCTTTGAACTCCTGATCCTCCTGCCTCAGCCTCCCAAACTGCTGGAATTATAGGCATGTGCCACTGTGCCTGACAAAACACCTCTTCTTTCTCCCTCATAATCTGAAATGATTTGCAATCTCACATATATTGAAAAATATATTATTGTTATACTTTATGACTTTATGTATAGAGAATAAGAAAGCAGACAGCCTAAATGGTATAAGCAACATTAGATTTACAAATCCACATTTATTATTTATTTATTTATTTATTTATTTTTGGTACCGGGGATTGAACTCAGGGGCACTGGACCACTGAGCCACATCCCCAGCCCTTTTTTGTATTTTATTAGAGACAGGGTCTCACTGAGTTGCTAAGTGCCTTGCCATTGCTGAGGCTGGCTTTGAACTCGTGATCCTCCTGCCTCAGCCTCCCAAGTACTGGGATTATAGGCGTGTGCCACCACACCGGCTTCATATTTATTTATTTATTTATTTTGGTACTGGGGATTGAATTCAGAGGCACGTGACCACTGGGCCACATCCCCAGCCCTTTTTTGTATTTTATTAGAGACAAGGTCTCACTGAGTTGCTAAGTGCCTCGCCATTGCTGAGGCTGGCTTTGAAGTTGCGATCCTCCTTCCTCAGCCTCCCAAGTGCTGGGATTACAGGCATGCACCACTGCGCACGGCTCACATTTATTTTGAATAGGAATATCTGGTTATCACAAACAGTACTGTGTTCCAAAAAGGCCAACCCACTGATCTTTAAATAGTGCTTTAGTGCCTTTTATATCTATAGAACGTTTTATTTTTAATACCATTTGTATTAGACCAAACAGCTACAATATAATATGCTTCTTTTATGACTATATATTGTCCTACATCCTTAATTAGAGTACTGAGACCACCACATGTCTTGATTCAGCAGATCTGGGCTACAGTCAAACAATCTGCATGTTGCTGAACAGGGTATCCTAATATAGGTGCCCCTCCCCTCAAAAAAAACAATAAGTGTCTATGGTTCTCAACCTGGCAACACACTGGAATTACTGGCACCTTTAAACAAAACTTTTCTGATTTTTTTTTTCTTTTGGTGCTGGAGTTGAGCCCAGAGTCTTATATGTGCTAAGCACATGCTCTACCACTGAGCTACACCCAAAACCCCTAGAAAGATAGTACTGTTACTGCCCTCCCACCAGATTGCTGATATCATTGGCCTAGGTTTTGAACTGGGAATGGAGATGTCTAAAAGCTTCTCAAATGATTCTAAATGAGTGAAGGACAAAAACTACTGCTCTAGAGAGACAGACAGATCCTTACCCACTATAAGAAACTGTACTCATTCTATGGTCTTACTTTGAAAATGATAGTTACTGCTTGGCCTATCCACTGAAACTTCACTGGGGAGAGCTGCATGTGTGTCTTGATAACATCTGCAGGTTGAGTTACCAGGGAGGCCAGAATACCAGCAAATATCCCACAGCTGAAATTTATGACAGGAATAAAGGCTGCATCCAACTGGTCTGAAAGAGAACAAACATAACATGGAGTTACACATCTCCTATTTATCAGATAAAGCTCAGTGCAAGTTATCCCTTCATTCTTCCCAAAATTCAGAAAGATGCAGACTCAAACAAGTTTAAGGATTAAAATATTTAAAGGTGGAACTAATGGGCTGGGGTTGTAGCTCAGTGGAAGAGCACTTGCCTAGCATATGTGAGGCACTGGGTTCAATTTTCAGTACCACATACAAATAAATAAAATAAAGGTCCATCAACAACTAAAAAAATATTTTTTTAAAAAAAAAGATGCAGCCGGGCGCGGTGGCGCACGCCTGTAATCCCAGCACTTTGGGAGGCTGAGGCAGGAGGATCGCGAGTTCAAAGCCAGCCTCAGCAATGGCGAGGCACTTAGCAACTCAGTGAGACCCTGTCTCTAATAAAATACAAAAAAAAAATGGCTGGGGATGTGGCCCAGTGGTCAAGTGCCCCTGAGTTCAATCCCCGGTACCACAAAAAAAAAAATATGCAGGGGCTGGGATTGTGGCTCAGCGGCAGAGCACTCGCCTAGCACATGCGCCGCCTGGGTTTGATCCTCAGCACCATGTGAAAATAAATGCATTGTGTACAACTAAATCAAATACATATTAATAAAAAGGTGCAACTAATATCCAAGTGATAAAAGTTATCCATAATGGGTCAAACACAATGTCATGTACCTCCTGATATAAAAACTGTATCATATCCTTGGTCCACTTGCTAAAAATGAATAACTAAATCTAATCACTGAAACATATTATGTAAACCCAAATTCAGGTATACCAACTGGCCAATATTCTTGGGGAAAAAAAATTACTACAAAGTTCACTACTGGAATGATTAGAGAAATCAGAATATGGACTACATATTGAAGAATTTTACCTGTGTTAAACTTCCTGAATTTGATAAAATAGATGGTTATATGAGGGCCTGTCCTTGTTCTTAGGAAATACACACTGAGCTATTTAGGGGTAAAGGTGTGTCATGTCTGCTACTTACTCTCAAAAGGTTTAAAGATTTATATATTGTATTATTCTTGTGGCCTTTTTCATAGGTTTAACATTATTTCTAAATACCCAATTAAAAAAATTTTAAGATAGAATGAAAACTTAAAAATACACTTCCAGGCATGGTATTGGCACCAAAATAGACATGTAGACCAATGGTACAAAAGAGAAGACACAGAGACAAACTCTTATAAATACAGCTATCTTATATGAGACAAAGGCACCAAAAACATACAGTGGAGAGAAAACAGCCTATTTAACAAATGGTTCTGGGAAAACTGGAAATCCATATGTAGCAAAATGAAATTAAACCTCTATCTCTCACCCTGAACAAAAATCAACTCAAAGTGGATCAAAGACTTAGGCACTACAACAAAGACCCTGCATCTAATAGAAGAAAAAGTAGGCACAAATCTTCATCATATCAGCTTAGAAACTTACTTCCTTAATAAGACTCCTAAAGCGCAAGAAGTAAAATTAAAAATCAATAAATGGAGCTGGGTGCGGTGGCACACGGCTGTAATCCCAGCACTTGGGAGGCTGAGGCACTTAGCAACTCAGTGAGACCCTGTCTCTAAGTTAAATACTAAAGAGGGCTGGGGATGTGGCCCAGTGGTCGAGTGCCCCTGAGTTCAATCCCGGGTACCAAAAAAAAAAAAAAAAAAAAAAAAATCAATAAAGGGATAGATTCAAACTAAAAAGTTTCTTTTTAGCAAAGGAAACAATTAATAATGTGAAGAAAGAGCCTAAAGAATGGGGAAAGTCTTTACCACAAGCACCTCAGATAGAGCACTAATCTCCAGGACATATAAAGAACTCAAAAAACTTACCACCAAAACAACAAATGACCCAATCAATAAATGAGTTAAGGAACTGAACAAACACTTCACAGAAGAAATATAATTGATCAACAAACATATGAAAAAATATTCATCATCTCTAGCAATTAGAGAAATGCAAATCAAAACTCTAGTCAGAAAAGCAATTATCAAGAATACAAGCAATGAAGAGTGTTGGCAAGGATGTGGGGAAAAAGGTACACTCATACATTGCGGGTGGGACTGCAAATTGATGCAACCACTTTGGAAAGCAGTATGGAAATTCCTCAGAAAACTTGAAATGGAACCACCCACTATCCCGCTCCTCAGTTTATACCCAAAGGACTTAAAATCAGCATACTACAGGAACACAGCCACATTAATGTTTACAGCAGCTCAATTCACAATAGCTAAACTATGGAACCAACCTAGATGCCCTTCAACAGATGAATGGATAAAGAAAGTGGTACATATACCCAATGGAATACTACTCAGCCTTAAAGAAAAATGAAATTATGGCATTTGCAGGTAAATGTATGGAACTATACAACATCACACTAAGTGAAATAAGCCAATCCCAAAAAACCAAAGGCTGAATGTTTTCTGATAAGTGGATGCTGATCCATAGTGGTGGGGTGGGGGGAAGAATAAAGGACTTTTGGATTGTGCAGAGGGGAATGAGGGGAGGGGTGGAGCTGTGAGGATGGGAAGAATGGTAGAATGAGACAGACATTAATACCCTATATACATGTGTATGATTGCACCATGGGTGTGACTGTGCATCATGTACAGCCAGAGGAATGAGAAGTTGTGCTCCATTAGTATACAATGTGTCAAAATGTGTTCTACTGTCATGTATATATAATTAGAACAAATTAAAAAAAAAAAAAAATAAAAGGGAGACCAGTAGAATAGAAGAAGGGGAACAGGGGGAGGGCGGGGAGGGAAAGGGGAGGTACTGGGGAATTAAATTGATCAAATTATACTGTTTTATTGTGAGCATGTATGAATATATTTTAACAAATTCCACTGTTATGTATAATTATAATGCACCAATCAACAAGGGGGAAAACCACACTTCCAGAGACTGTAGATGTAGCTCAGTGATACAGTGCACGCACAAGGCCCCGGGTTCAATCCCTTGCACAAACAAAAAAAAATCACTTCCATGCTTTGTTGCCTTAATTTTCTGCTGTAAAATAAAGCTGTGACCTGCAGATCACACCTCCTGGGGCTTGGGGAAAGACAGCTAATCTCCCAAAGTATTCCAGCTGCAGCTGATCACCAGTCCGATGGCAGGCATTCCAGTTTCCTTAACTAGCCACAGATACTTTATTGAACGAAGGTGCATTCTACAGAATGGGTTTCTAGCAACATCTTAATCTGCTTGGATGGATGTTTCCCACCTATATATTTCACTTATGTCTAGTCCAACATGAGCTTACTGGTGGGGTTGGCCTAACTGAAACTCTGAGATTTGGCAGCTTTACCTCTCTACCCAAAGGGAAGGCTCAAAACAACATTAACTAGGAACAGAGAAAGGATGAAAATAATATTTTTTTTCTCAAACTTCTAATCCATCAGTGTTTCCCAAACTTGAATCACAATAAGTGCTTCTAAAAAGATACAACTCACAGGTTGTACCCCAAAGCTTCTTATCTAGGAGGCCTTGGATAGGACCCAGGAATTTTATCATCAAGTTTGGGATGTACTATTGCAGAACCTCTACAAAACACATGTTATTCCTTACCCAGTCCACCCAATCTGCCAAATTATAGTAGCATCAGTACTCTTTGATTGAAGAGGATATAAACTCCAAAGGGCAGAGGCCAAGTCTGTCACACCCACCTTTGCCACCCAGCACCCAGCCCAAAACTGGACACAATCAGTATGGCTAAGATCCTAAGACTGGCAAGAATAACAAATAGAATAACAAAACAGCAAGAACCCACTGTCTCAGGGATACCTCTTTTCCACCACACTTTCCTTTACCCTTACCATGGAGCACTAGGCTTTTGGACTGGCTGTAAAACATCAGGTAAATTCCTGAAAAGGGTGCATCACGAAGGAGAGTTGCTGTCAGGCCGCTGAACAGGCCTCGGTGTCCCTCACTGCGGTAGATGCTTCTCAGAGCTGCGTAGATGCTCTCATAGCCGTATTTCCCACTCTGCAAAGGGAGCACAGATCCAGTGACTGATATGGAGGTCTTGCACTGGAGCAGTGACCCAAGCTGACTTCAGGTTATACAGTGTCACCAAGGCACTATGGGCTCTAGCTCACACATGGGTTGGCCTGCCTACACAAATGAGTTCTGTGACCACATCCAACTCTAGGTTAGACTATAAATCAAGAGTTAACACTAGTGGCCACTACCCAATACCCCAGTGGCTCTGTATACCAACCCTGAGGTCCTAAAGCTGTCAAACTCACCTCATAGCGTGTCTTGACCACTGTAATAGGTGACATGCAGACCCCTGCAACAGAGCGAGAGCTCATACCCAGCATGATTGATTCCAGGGGAGAAGGGGGATGGCCTCGCAAGAAGTACTGCTTCAATGAGTAGAGAGTGCCAAAGTAGATTCCAACGCCAGGGACACATCTCACAATGGACTGCAAAAAAGGTCAGAGGGAGGCACAATGAAATCAAAGAGCCAACACTATCAGCTACTGTCTTAGCTGGGTTTCCCCAAAGATCCCAAGATGATTTGCATGCAAGTAGTTTATTGAGGGTGCAGAGAGAACACCAACAGGGAATGGGGAAGAGAGACAGGAGAGTCGGCAGCCAAGAAAGGATGAACTACAAAAGCAGTTACACCTGTGGCAACTCAGTCCCTTTGGGGAACTCTGGGAATCAGTGAAGAACACACCTCAGAGTTAGTCCTCCAGCTGAGGGGCGGGGGGTGAAGTTTAAATAGTGGTTGGGGTAAGCATTAACACCTTGGCAATTCTAGCAAAGTGAGTCCTTAGGGCTAGAAAAAGCCATTGGGGAAAGAAATACAGGTGTGAGGTTCTGGCCCACTTTCAATGAAGTGGTAAGGGGCAAGAATACACTGAAAGGCAGGCGAGGGGTGGGGGTCAGCTATTTCTGCTGCAGACTGTGCTACACTAACAAATTACACCCAAGGTATACAGATGCAATATTTCCTTGAGCCCTTTTCAAACAGAAGTTAGTGACAGTACAAGAGATGGGCAGGAAGTACAGTAGTCCCCTACTTATCTGTGGAGGATATGTTCTAAGACCCCCAGTAGATGCCTGTAACAGTGAAGAGTACCAAACCCTACATACAGTATGTTTTTTCCTATACTGTGCAAATATAACTATGATAAAGCTTCATTTATAAATTAGGCAAAGTAATTAATTTAAAAATATAATAATCGTAACACTGTAATAAAAGTTATATGACTGTGGTCTTTCTCAAAACAGCTTATACAGTACTCACCCTTCTTCTTGTGATAATAGATGACAATGCCTACCTTGTGAGATGAAGTGAGGTAAATGACACAGTATGAGGCTACTACTGACCTTCTGACAATAGGTCAGAAGGAGGATCATGGAGCCACCAACCCTGATGGCTGAATGTCAGGAGTAGATGATATCAATGGTTGGGGAGCTCTGATAGTTTGAAGGACTGACTTTATGCCAAAATCTTTTGGAAGAACACTGTATCTGAGAGTTATCTCTTTAACTCATCCAAGTGTTGCTGCAGAGGCTGTCATCTTTTGGTGATGATCTGGGTGACTTTAACGCTGCATTCTCTCCCAGGATTATATTCCATAAATTGGTCCTTTAATGTCTGTGCAATTCAAAACACTTCAACATATTTTAATAATGTCCATGTTGTTGGCTCTGCTTCAGTTTCTTCTTCTTCTTCCTCTGTTCACAACAAGTGTTTCCAATTCCTCATTTGTTAACACATCTTCACGGCCTTCAATATGTTCTTCCACTTCATCAAGCATCTTTCCATGATTTATGCCACGGTGCCTCTTCTACTCTTTCATGAATACAGATTATCTTCTTATAGGGGAGCCTGGCTTCATCAAATTGAAGACTTGCTTTCTCCTTAATGAACTTCTTCAACTCTGCCAGAAATGTGGCAGCGACTGCATCAGCAGATACAGACTCTCAGGTAAGTCTTATATTTTTCAGTCCAAACCTATCTCTGAATGCATGTAACCATCTCTTACTTGCAGTAAATGGCTGCTGTCATTCATCACAGGGGACTGACCCCTTGCCAAAGTCTTCCTATAGGCTCAGTGCTTTCTGGTGCAACATACTGTTATCAATTAGAACATGTTTTTTGTTCATATCTTCCGCCCACAAATTTAATGCCTTTTCAATCCACACTAAGTACTTATCACACGCTGTGTCTGTTACTTTGCAGTTTAAAGTGCAACAGCAAAACTAGATTGAATTTCTTTTTCCTTCTTCACAACTTTGCAGATAGAAAATTCACTTTTGCCATAGCTCTTAGCAACATTCACTTTTTTTTCTTTCCTTATTAACTCAAAAACTTTTACCTTATCACTTAAAGGAAGCACTTTACAGCTTCTCTTCAGCATATCCCAATTGCTAACATCATTGCTCTTGCACTTTGGGGCCATGAGTAAGCACATACGGGTTATTTAAACATAAGCACTGATTTCCCAACAATCAACCTGATTATTGCCATGCTACTAAGTGACTATCGGGTGGTGGCATACACAATGTGAATATGCTAGACAAATGGATGATTGACCTATAGGGCTGTAAAGAACAGTGTGAGATTTCATCACGCTTCTCAGAACAGTGCACAATTTAAAATTTATGAATTGATCACCTCTGGAATTTAATATTTTTGGACTGGGATTGACTGAAACCACAGAATGTGAATCCACAGATAAGGGGGAAACCACCATACTCCCACCGCATCCTAAGGAGCTGGTGATGTACATGAGAAATGAGTGGTTATCAAGGGAAAGTGCTGCAAGAGAACCCAGACCCAGAAGGGGACTTACAGGGGACATCCCTTTCCAAAGGCCCAAAAGACTCTCTGTGCGAACCACCTTCAAGAGTACAGCCAACATGCCAACACGCCTAGACCTGAAGGCAGACAAAATGAAGATGAGAAAAGTCACTTAGAATACTTCCTTATTAAAAAAAAATCCTCCACTCAAAGACTTTGTATTTACTCTTTCCTAAAACACTTAGGAACCCCTACCATGCATTTTAGAATTACTCTTGACCTCCCATGTGTTCCTGGGTTGGCAAACATGTTTATCTGCCCATTCACACTGCAAGCAATGGAATAATTTCCCATTTTTTATACACTTTATATACTTCCCAGAGTGCTGAGCTCCATGGAGCACAAAACGGACACAACTGATGTTATTTCTAGAAAACCACCCATTATCAGGCAGTGCAGTTATGACATCACGAGCTAGGACAATAAAATGCAAATGTCACAGAGGCAGATCCTTTGTTGCTGCTCAGGAAAGGACCCCACTTAATGAACAAGAATCATCAAATATAAAAAAATATATTCACTGAAAACATTATACATAAAATACACAGCAGTTGGGCACAACGTATGCTTCTCTTTGAGCATCCAACAGAATAGAGGTTGATTTAACTGGAAAGATGATCCAGTGCCTGAGAAAGGGAACCCAGTCCCTCAGTGAACTGTGGAGCAGCAGGCCCTACCCGTGGTCTGAGGGCTGGAGAGTCTGCAGGCGTGTTTTAAGGAGATCCAGGGGCTGGAAAAGGAGGGTAGAGCAGGTCCCACTGATGGAGCCACACAGGAAAGCCTTGATCACTGGATGTAACTGCAGGATAAGAGCATTGTGTCAGCAGCTCTGCTAGCAAATTATATACCTTTCTCCACAGCAGGACCAGTAACTTTTTCTAGAAGGGTCTTTCAGAAACTCACCTGCTGGTGCCTCATCTTTATATATTAGATAAGAGAAACACACGGCTGGAAATTCATAACACTGGAATGTTGCTGAGGATTTTGTGCCCTACAGGAGCTATCCCTCTGGTCTTAATGTTGCTAATAATTTTACTCTCTCAGCATACAGACTGAGCAACATGTCTGTTTCCATGCCACTGTCCACACTTACCATACTTTGTCCTACTTGAAAAATTACTTATATCTCTTCATCTTTGGAAAAGCAAACTCAATTGAGTTTAACTCTGAACTTTGGTTTCCAGGCTCCCTTGGCTGTACAACCTATAAATATTATAAGATCAGGTCAAAAACAGATGAAACCTGAAGCTTAGTCATAATGTATGAGAAGGCCCATTTCTGGTATAATCTATAAACTTCCTTCATTTAAAACTTTCCCTTTCTCCTATCCACCCATCTCACCGGGACCTACAGCAATGACAGATGGCTCTACAGACCAGTAGCCACTCCTGGGTTTGTTGCCTCTCCTTCAGCCCTGGCACTGTCACACACACTGGCTTATCTACAGGCACCATATGGAGGAGTACAGCTCCTTCAAAGACTGAATGTCAACAAAAAATATTAAAAAAAAAAAAAAAAGACTAAATGTATCTCCCTCAAGCACACCCCTGGAGCCTCAGCTCCCAGCACTGATGCTACCATGACAACACTGTGTCCTCTTTCCAGGCCTCCAGAACCCAGCAGCACAAATGACAGTGAAAAGGTTTTTTTTTTTTTTTTTTTAAAAAGCCTCTTTTCCAAAGAAGACACTCGGCAAATTCCATCTATAAAAGACCTTTTCTAAATAGCACTTGTACTATTGTAGCCCTAAAATACTGTTAAGATAAATAGTTTGCCATTATACATATCACATAATCACCTACAGAAACTGAAATGTCTAACATGTAGTACTTGTTTCACAGAAAAGACAGACCATCAAAAAATACACATATAAACAGAAAAGACAGATCATCCCGAGTGCCACCATGAGCAAGTTATAACTGCAATGACTTAGAAAACCATTGGGAAGGACTAAATAAATTCAGAAATTAAAGACTGGAGCTTACAACCATGTTCCAATAGCTCTGAAGTGGCAGCAGGTGTTTTGTTAAAATAGGTAAAATTAAACAAAGGTATATATATATCTATATGTGTGTGTATCTGAATACACACACATACACACACACACACACACACACACACACACACACACACACATATATAGGTTTGTTTGTTTTTTTTTTTTTTTGTACCAGGGATTGAACCCAGGGGTGCTTAACCACTCAGCCACATACCCAGACTTTTTTTTATGTTTATTTAGAGACAGGGTCTCGCTGAATTGCTTTGGGTCTCACTAAGTTGCTGGGGCTGGCTCTGAACTCGCGATCCTCCTGCCTCAGCCTCCCTAGCTGCTGGGATTACAGTTTTGTGTGCCACCACACCTGGCAAAGTTGTACATTTATCTGTATGGGCCCAACAGGGATCCTTCTCTCCCAGAGATGCCCTGCTCTTCTGCTAACCAATATCCCAGGAAATCTGTTTCTCAGCCTCACCTGAGACTCTTCAGCATCAAGAAGTGCTGCTGCTTCACACACTGGGCCTTTGCCTTCCATTGTCTTCTCTCCTCTGCCTGGTGCTCCAAAGCCGTCTTTTCAGCCCAATGCCTACACCATCTTCACTCACTCTTTGCCAGTCACTCCTCGAGCCCCCAGTTTGCCATCTAGCTAAATATCCTTTGCTAAAGTGGCTCTGAGGGCTCACCAAAGACCTGCATACTCTTTCCGGTCTTGTCCCTGTCTTTATCTTACTTGGACTCTCTGATGCATCTAATACAGATGATTGCTTCTCCTCTCAGTCTTGGTTTCTCACTCTTTCTCTTCTTTTCTGGCTCCCCTTCAAAGTCTCCTTTTCCTTGACCTGCCCCTTAGATGTTGCTTCTCCTCTTATCTTCTCTTTCTGCAGCCCTCTCAGGGCAACCTCGCGCACATGCTAGTAACACCCACATTTCTGGCCCAGATTCCACTAACTCAACACCTCCTCCTTCAGTCTCACAAGAGTCTCAAACTCAACAGATGCAAAATGGAAACTCAGTCAACAGTTCTACACACACACCTGCTTCTCCTCTAGTCCACACTGGGATACTCTAGGCACCAGGCTGGAAACCCAGAAGACATGTAAGGCTTGCTGTGCCTGCAGCTTCATGACCATGTCCTGCTGGCTGATCCCTTGGTCTTCCCAATCTGCGCTCTGTCAAGCTAAATAACAGAGAAAGATTCTCTAAAGAATAGTGAGTTTGCTGGTACACACCTGTAATCCCAGCCACTTGGGAGGCTGAGGCAGGAGAATCTCAGGGCTAGCCTAGGCAACTTAGTGAGACCTTGTCTCAAAAATAAAATAAAAAGGGCTAGGGATGTAGCTCAGTGGTAGAGTGCTTCCCTACTATGGGCAAGGTCCTTAATTCAATACCCAGAACTACATTTTAAAAAAGAAAATAGGTTATTCAGGAATGAGTAGGGGATTTGCAAATCTGGGATCTGTGTGCTATAATGGATCATAAGCCCATTGGAGGAGGTTATTGCAAGGGGGAAAATTTAAAGACAGAAGGAAGTCCATCATGTAAAGTGTTTTAAACAAGAATCACCAGTCACAGAGTTCACTGCAGGAGCTGCATTAGCTGACTGGCAGGCAGTATTGGCTGTTATTAGGGATTTGTCTTCATTGAATTGACCTTGACAAAGTTGTGTTTAGCACAGCTACTTGCAAAATTGTGGTTAGATCTGGCAAAGTCTCTCGTGATCATTCTTGCTATCAGGCAAATATGCATGAGGACCCTGTTGGCTCCATTTAGTTTGGTTTTGACATAAGTTAATTCATTTTGGTGCTAACTACTTACATACCCCCATGTATCCATCCTTTTGGTCTCCTTGACAGTATCCATTCTCAGGGATGCCAAGTCATCCTCCAGGTCACTCCCAGTATAGCACTGGGTAAGGCATTTACATCTACCTCTTCAAAATCTCACAACCCAGGAGCTATTTAAATCTATTTTACGGATCAAACTGAAGCTCACAGAGGTTGTAAATGTGTCCTAAGTCACAGGCATTGAAGCCATTGATCAAAACTCAAAATTCATGCTCCACTAAAGTGAAAATCTAGGTTATTCAGGCTGCTCAGTTGCACACCACTGCTGACCACTACTCATTTCCTCTTGAAATGCCTTTTTTTTTGGGGGGGGGGGGCTTCAGGTATTAACACTGTCCATGGTTTCCTCCTGCTTCTCTGGCCACTTTTTAAATAAAGACCTCCTTTTCTTCCCTGGAACCATTCTTCCACACCCCTCCATGGCTTCACTTACCCCCTCCCTCTGGAGATTCAGACCCACACAGTCACTTGCTCAGATGTCCCACAGGAACCTCAGATGAGATTTCCAAACATGAAAGATCCCCACTCCTCACCTCCAACTTGCTCCTCCTCTAGATGCCCCATATTCCAATGAATGCACACCATTTATCTACCCAGCTTCCTGGGCAAAAACCCCAAGCACCATCCACACTCCACTCTTGCTCATTCACCTCCTGAACAGCTCTCAAATCCGCCCCTTGTATCCATCCTGGCTCAGGACACATCATCTCTTGCCTCCTGGACTGCCATCACTTCTTCACCTTATCTCTTTGACCTGCTAATGCACACTCTACCCTGCAGCCAAAGTCATCTTTCAAAACTGCAGATCTAACCATAGTGTTTTTAGGTGTAAAACCCTTCAATGAAAGAGTTAGTTTTTATACAATTTTAATTTATCAACTTAGAAAAAGAATAGATGTGATGAAAATACAAAAGTACCAGTAAATGTGTTAGAAACTACAACGTATCCCTGGGCATGGTGGCACATGCCCACTTGGGCAAATTAGCAAGACCCTGTGTCTAATTAAAATATAAAAATGGCTAAAATGGCTGGGGATGTGGCTCAGTGGTAGAGCACCCCGGGGCTCAATCTTTAGTACTGAAAAGGAAAGAAACTATGTCATTAGTGATCTTAAAAATCAACATCCTTTAATTGCTCTACATTCCTCAGAATAAAGTCCAAACTGCAGGCTGCAAAGACTTCATGAATCATTCAGCTCCTTCTTTACCATTTTTGTGTTTGCTCTCACTCTCCCTCAAATACAATTCCTCTGCCATAATGGAGGCCTGCCTACTTTCCTCTCACCCTGGAAAACTGAGGTATTTTCTCTCTGCCCTAATTCATCTACTGCTCCCTAACCCCCCTGCTTCTGGGTTCAGTGCCCCCTCCCTGGGATTCCTACAGCAGCACCCATGCCCATCTCCTTTATAACCAAGGGTGCACGACAAAAGATACCACAACTCCTGTCTTGTCTTCTTCATGGTGGTATCTCAAGAACTGGGCACAGTAGGTGTTCAACAGTGATAAATGAATAGCTCTTGTCACCTAATAGGAAACCCGGACATGCCTATCCCTTGAGCACACATCCACAGGATAAGGTTCAGTGGGCCCAGGGTACCTCATACCAGGACAGGTTAATCTCCCTCAGCTCCTTTCAGCCCTTCTCCAACCCTTCTCCAGCCCTTCTCCCTCCAGCAGTTCTCTTAGGTGCTGCTTCCCCAAGGCTCCCTCTGATATTGCACCTAATTTGTTTCAAGGCTGCAATCCTTCACCTCTGGACCCCTGATTACAGAAACTATCTTTTTAATGTCTTTATTTTCACAGCACAGATTGAAAATATTATTGACTCAATATCTGTTGAATAACTAGTAGGGCCCATAATATTTTTAATTTTATAATTTTTCATGTCTATGAACACTATATATATATGAAAAGTATTAACCTCTAGTAGGTAAACTAAAAACAAAAAGTTAAGTAATTGGTCTTACGATTTTGTCAATGGTAGATAGCACACCATTTTCAAGTGGACTTTACTTTCTTCCCCTCTCTCCCTCTCTTCCCCGCACCCACCCCACACACATTTCTGATGGCCTTGCCTATGCTAAATATGTGCTCTACCACTGATCTACACCTCCAGCCTTCGAGAATAGACTTAATTTTTAAAACACTGCTCAATTACTGATGGAAAATAAGATGAATAATTTATTTCTTTTTTAGGTGTGAGATGGGTAGGGCGGGGAAAAAAAAAAAGAAAAGGTAACGGTAACAGTTTGCAAACTGATTCCACAAATAATTCCTATTCTACAAAAAAGTATCCTGAATCCAATTCAGATCTGGAGGCGAAGGCTGGAGGGGCAGAAAAAGGTAAGCAGATTTTCAAAACCATGAATGTATAGCTGCTGCGGCTGCTTTTTTTATTTAAGAAAGAAAAAAGCTAGCCACATTTCTACCCAAAACCCAGGACCCGCCCCCAGCACAGCCACACCCCCGCCTCCACCAATCACCGGGGAGAACTAGGATAGATTTCCCCCACCCTCCGCCCTCCGCCAGCCTCGCCCCTAACGCCTCCGTCTCCACCAATGGCGGCTGGGCGGCTCGCACGCGGCAGCCAGTACAGACCACAAGGGGCGTGGCGTCGTGGAGCCCGCGAACCCGCCTGCCACAGCCAGTCCGAGGCTGCGCCCGGGAGGTGCCTAAGCGTTGGCCCACTGGCTTCCTGGGGCAGCCCTGGGACGGCTCGCTTCGGCTACTACGACTCCTCAGACTCGGCGCGATCCCTGGCCTTGCTACGGTTCAAAGCTCTGCCCAGCTGCCCTCCCACCTATCGCTCCGGGAATCCTACTGGGAGCAACTTGTGGCCCCGCGCACAGTGCTGGGCCCGCGCGGGCACACTCCCAGACACTTCGCCCGGCCTCTGCGATACCGCCTCTCCCGGGACGTCAACCCGGGGGCGGGGCTTCTGCTAGCCTGTCCCAGGCTTTTGGCTGCAGCTCCTCCCATCCCCGCCCTGCGTTCATCCACCAGCCCAACTTCATCAGTCCCGCCTCGTCCCAATCCTGCGCGCCATCTGGCTGAGTCAAGGGTCCCCCCACAGCCTCGAATCCGCCCGAGCTGGCGGCCTCGGAACCCCTGCTTTCCCTTCTCGCTGGTTCCTCACCATAAGCGTCTCCACCTTGTCTCCGACATCTTGGGGAGGCAGCAGCGCTGGGCAAACCTTCTGATTCATTGGAGAGGTGAACGGCGAGAGCTCGGGGCCGGATGCCTCGGTGGCCGCGAGGCCCGGCCCTGGAGACTGTGAAAGGGAGATGAGACGACGCGGTAGCCGGGCAACGCGTCGGGGGCTCCGGAAGAAGGCGCCTCAGCTCCCAGCGCCTGGCTGGCCTGCGCGTCCCAGCTCGGTCAGTGCCGGACCTTGCGCGGAAGCTACTAACCCTTCTTCATTAGCTCCGCAGGCTCGGTGGCTCGGATCTCCAGCCTACCTCACCCATCTCGCCCCTCCGAAGTCGGCAGCGCTGGAGGGGCACGGTCCTACGTGTACCGGGGAAGAGAAAGCCAGGGGAACCATAGGAAAGGCACGATTTCCCTTCCGGGTGCTTCGCTGGGTCACGCCCCTGGTGAGCGGTTCTTTAGTGCCACCTTGTGGAAGAGCACAGAACTACACAGTCACCTGGCCTGTTGAAAGAGGAGAGAGGGAGAAGAGAGAGATTAGCCCAGGGGCGCTCTTTCAATCAACTATGCCCCCAGCCCCCTCCCTTTTAAAAACCCAATGTGGCTTTTGCTTTCTGGGTTAGAAGTTCAGGTCACATGATGCTTTCCCATTGAAGGGCAAAAATCACACCTGGGACAGCCTTGTAGCCAAGAGATTTATTCAACAGCCTTTGTGGCTGGTTTTAGGTCAAAGAGGTGCACTACTCGAAGAGGTGCTGGGAGAGGGGAGTCAGGAAGAGGGCAGTGTGCAAGCTCTGTTGGGAGAGAGGAGTCAGGGAGAGGGGAGTGTGCAAGCTCTGGTTGGAGAGAGGAGTCAGGGAGAGGGGAGTGTGCAAGCTCTGGTTGGAGAGAGGAGTCAGGGAGAGGGGAGTGTGCAAGCTCTGAACAGAAGGTGGGTGCCTGGTCCCGCCAGCAGGGATCTCTGGAGCTGTCGGCTAAAGCAGCTGCTGTCCAGCTGGAGCCTGGAGTTGTCAGCTGGGGAGCTGCCATCAGGCTGAAGGCCGGTGGGTCTGGAGCTGTCAGCTGGGGCAGCTGCCATCTTGTTGTAGGTGATGGGTCTAAGGCTGGTGCAGTGGCTTCCTCCTCTCTGCAGAGACAAGCTATTGTTTCTGAGAGTCTCTCGAATAGGACCCTATATAGATTTCTGGGGGGGGGGTGCACCAGAGTGACCCCAATGCCATTGGCTCTTTGCCTGTGGGACAGGGTGACCTTTAAGCCTATTGGCTCCTTTCCAGGGAAAGAACGTCCTGTCCTGAGAACAGAGAGACCTCCAAGCCCATTGGCTCTTGCCTGGGGAAAACGAAACAAGGTTGCTTTGCTCAGGACACAGAAACCTCCGGGGTGGGGGTGAGGGAGGGTAGCCCATCTATCATTCCCCCCTTTTTGTTTTCTTAGGAAGTGGGACGTCGTGTGTCGGTCTGGCTACTTCCTGCTGAAATGGGGTGTTATGGGAGGGATACAACAAGACAGGTAGGTCAGGCTTGGGGGCGAAAAGGATTCCCAGGAGGTTGGCTCCACAAACATGAATTCACCCTGAGGTGATGAGAAGTAGCAGGTGGTCCCTAAGGAGAAGCTGGTTAAAGGTTCAGAACAAGAGAGACAGAAAAGATTATTCTGAGTCGGTATCGGGGACACAAGAGAAGTGAATTTTTAGGGGATCGGTAGGAAGGGAAGAACAAGTATACTGGGGTAGGTGTCTGTCGTCCTTTTGTGGATCCTCAGTTAGTTGGGCAGCAGGTTTTAGTCTGGCGATATGAATCCAAGATGTCAAGTTCCCTGAGGTTTCATGAAGCTTAGCAGCCATGGGTGTGCACAGCACAACCTGGAAGGGGCCTGTCCACTTTGGGGCAAGGGAGACTGTTCTTGTGTCCTGGGGAGGGGAAAAATATACCCAAGAACCAGGTGTTAATGGGAATGAAGCAGTGAGTCTACCTGGGTCAGGCAGAATTTAATCTTGGCACATCCATAGCTGATGTCTGATGAAGGACAAGAGGGGAAGAGAAAGATCTTTGAGTAAGGGTCCTTGAGTTGGGGAAATTCCAGGTGGAAGAGCTGGTCGCTCAAACATAACCTCAAAAGGGAAGAGTGAGGAAGGTTTCTTTGGGAGGACTCGGAGCCTAAAGAGGGCGAGAGGAAGTAGCTTGACCCAGTCCAAGTGAAGTTCCAGGGAGAGTTTAATCAGAATATTCTTAAGAGTTCTATTAGTCCTCTCTACCTTCCCTGAGGACTTGGGGTGATATGGGATGTGAAAATGCCAAGGAATGTTAAGGGAAGTAGAAATATTTTGGGTGACATGGGAAACAAATTCAGGTCCGTTGTCAGACTGGATGGACGTGGGCAACCCAAAGCGGGGAAGGATTTTGGAGACTAAATAGAGGCTACTGTGGAGGCCCTTTTGTTGGAAGTAGGGAAGGCCTCCACCCATCCAGAGAAGGTATCTACCAAGAGCAGGAGATATTTGTGTTTCCAGACCACTGGCATGTTGGTGAAATCTATTTGCCAATCAGCTCCTGGAAGCTGACCTTGAGCTTGGTGAGAGGGAAATGTTCCTGGTTTAAGGGGAGTATATGTGTTGGTGCACTGACATGCAGTGCACGTGGAGGTGAGATGATGGAGAAACTGTGTGTCCTCTGAAGTCAAGGTGAGGAAGGAGGTAGTGAACTTTTGAGGGCCTGAGGGTTAGGATGGAAAAGAGAATGGAGATAGGAGAGGACTGATTGTATAGAAGGGGATGTGGGGGTCTGGGTAGTAGATTGGACTGGAGCCAGAAGAGAAGGAGAAGATAGTGCTGCTTCCCTTGCTGCCCTATCAGCTTTCGTGTTTCCCTGAATTATGGGAGACTCACCATTTGGTGTGAAGGACAATGAGAGATCCCTATTAGTTTGGGCAGAAGAGAGGCCTGCAGGAGTTTTGATATTAATTTGGAATAAGTAACTGCAGAGCTCTTTGTGGTCAGGGGCCCTTGTTCTTTCCATATCGCTGAGTGAGAAAGTAAAATATGATAGACATATTTTGAATCTGTGTAGAGGGTGAGGTTTTGGTCAGCCGCTAATTCGAAGGCACGAATAACAGCTATTAGTTCAGCCCGTTGGTTTGTGGTGTTGGCGGGGAGGGGGTGCTGCCTCAATAACCTCTGATAGGGAGACGACAGCATAACCGGCAAAACGTTGACCATCCTTAAGGAAAGAGCTGCCATCCGTGAACCAGATTAGGGAAGGATCAAGAAGTGGTCCCTCTTGAATGTGGGAGGGGTGGGGGATTAAATCCTCGAGCATCTCTATATGCTCTGTGGGCTCTGAAGAGACTGGGAGGAGGGAAGCTGGGTGCAAAGTGGAGCAGGGTTGGAAAGAGATTGAGGAGTCATACAGAAAAGAAACGAGGAGAGAGAGAATGTGACAGGGCTGGAGAGTTTGAAGGCTCTTATAGTTTAGTAGATCTTTTAAATGGTGAGGAGAGGCAACAGTGACCTGGGGACCAAAGGTCAACTTTTTTGATTCCTGTAGAAGTAGGTAAGCAGCAGCCGGAGCCCTAAGATAAGGGGCCCATCCGCGAATGGTGGGGTCAAGCTGTTTAGAAAGATAGGCAACCGGAGCAAAAGTGGAGGCCTTATATTGCCCTAAGACACCTAGAGCCAGACCCGTCATTTCATGGACATAAAGGGTGAATGGCTGAAGAAGGTCCGGGAGGTGAAGAGCTGGGGCCTGTAATAGTGCCTGCTGTAGGTGCTTAAACTCAGCCCGAATGCCTTCAGGGAGGGGCTTTTCCTTAACCCCCTTAGCTGCCTCATATAGGGGCTTTTCATAAAGAGAAAAATTGGGAATCCATAGAAGTTTCCTGCTATCCCCAAGAAGGAAAGAATCTCTTTTTCCTTTGTCTTGGGACATGGGAGACCCTCAATGAGGGCCTTTCAGTTTACAGTAATGGCCTTCAATGGATGGGAAATCTGAACTCCTAAATAAACTACCTGGGTCTGGGCAAGTCCAAGATCAAAAAAGTTGACTTAGATGGGGAAACGTGATACGCACAAGAAGCAAGAAAATTTAAAATAGTGTAAGAGTCTATATGAGCTGTGGAGAAGGAAGGGCTGCAAAGGAGAAGATCCTCTACATATTGCAAAAGAGTGGAGTTAAAGAATTCAAGGTCTTTGAGGTCAGTAGCCAGTGTCTGTCCAAAGATATGAGGGCTGTCTCAAAAACCCTGAGGGAGGACTGTCCAGGTCAATTGTTGGGACCATTGAGTATCAGGATCAGTCCAGGTAAAGGCAAAGAGGTCTTGTAATTCCTGAGCTAAAGGGACAGTGAAAAAGGCATCCTTGAGATCAATGACGGAGAAATGGGTAGATAAGGAAGGAATTAGAGAGAATAGTATAAGGATTTGGGACCAGAGGGTGTATGGACCTAACAGCCTCATTGATGAGACAAAGATCTTGGACTAGCCGGTAGGACCCACTGGACTTCTTAACTGCCAATATGGGAGTATTATAAAGGGAATGGGTGGGTTGGAGAAAATGTTTCTACAGAAGGTCTGAGATAATAGGTTGGAGAACCCTGAGGCTAGCAGCCAGGAGTGGGTACTGGGCTCTGTTAAGGAAATGCTGGGGATCTTTAAGGTGTATTTGCATAGGGTCACAGCAAGCAAGGGAGGGAGTCTGTGTGTCCCAAACTTTGGGGTCTATCGGATGGGGGCAGGGTAACAGGAAGTTTGTGCATCGGTAGAGAATTGAGAGGTCTCTTCAGGGTCATTGGGCTCTAAAACACTAAGAAGGAAGACAGAGGAGGAGACTGAGTGAGATGAGTCGGGGAGCACAACTGAGCGAGGCGGGTCAGAGAGCACAATTGAGGCCTGAAATTTGGCTAGTATATCTCGGCCCAGTAAAGGCACGGGACTTTGAGGCATTACTAGGAACTGGTGGGCGAAAGGATGGTGGTGGAGACGGCAAGCCAACATGGGAGTCTTGCTGGGGTGAATGGCGTGTCCCTCTACCTCGACATTAGGGGACAGTATGGTGGTGGGCCCCCCAAACTCCCTCAAGACCGAGAAAGTGGCTCCTGGATCTAGTAGGAAATTTATGGGGCGGCCATCAACAAGAAGGGTGACCCTAGGCTCCTGTAAGGCAATGTCAACTGTTGGGAGAGGAACCCCAGGGCCCTGTCAATCTTCTGCAGCCAGCCCCAGTAGGCTAAGTTTCATGACTGGTCCGGGTTTCATGACTGGTCCAGTCCCCCTGCGGGATCTGGGGCAGTCAACACCCCAGTAGCCCATCTTGGAGCATTTAGGACATGGGCCATGGGCACGTAGGGGTCCTGGGGTTGGGGCAAGCTCTAGCCCAGTGTCCTTCGTTCCCACACTTGAAACAGGGCCCTGGAGGTCCCCTCTGCGTGGGTCATGGCCCCCTGTTTGTGAGGCCTGACCATTGGAGCCCCGTAAGACCTGGGCCAGCACTTGAAAATTTGTCCATTCGGCCTTTTCATATTTCTGAAACCTACGGCGTTCAGTATTCTCGTCTCTGTTATGATAGGCCTTAAAGGCCACAGCCAGGATCTCCGTCTCAGGTGTTGCAGGTCCTTGCTCTAATTTTCTCAATTTAGCCCGTATGTCGGGGTAACTTTGGGACAAAAAGTAAGTCATAAGGATCTGACACACACTCTATTCAGGAAGACATATACAAGTATAAATTTGAACACATGAATTCTTCTTAAAATTTTATTCACAGCAAGGTTTGACACCTGGAGAAATTTCTGCCATCAGAGCTAGGGCTAAAGTACACATGGGAGCTGGAGTGAATGGGATCAACAGAATCTACTCCAGCAGAATGTTTGGTTTCTTTTTCTTCTCCCTGCAAGGGCGAGGGAGATGAGCCTGGTAGTCCTTGCAGCTGGGTCAGTTCACTTGGAAGAAAATTACTGGAATGGCAAAGAATACAGGCGAATCACCCCCATGCTTCCAGGAAAATCAGCCCAGCAAGGTCCTTCTGCCTGCCGAAGTCAAGGCTGCTTCCTGAAACATCTAAGTTCTCCCTTCTGATGCCAAAGCAATAAACCCACCTTTACCCTTTGGAAGCCAGTAGGGGTAGAAAGGGGAGATATCACTGATATCTTGCCATTTTCATAAACCTCTGTAAGCTTAGTGCTTTCAGAGAGGTCTGTGGATATCTTGTGATGATCTCCATCCTTAAGGCTGAAATCTTCAGCTGAGGGGGAAGCTACTTTCTGTGCCCAACAATACGAATAGGGACAAATAGCAGGAAAGGGAATTCTAATGGCATAGAGGATGGTCCTGTTGCTGCTTTGGGCTTCACAAGAGAGAAATACCTTTCCTCCTTCTGTGCAAGTGACCTTTGCTTCTAGTCTCATCACCAGGCCCAAGGTGACTGGGCTACAAGAGAGCAGTAAGTGAGAGCAGCTTATGGGCTGGTCTCCAAGATATAGATGAGTAACCATCAGGGTGGCCTCTGTCCCTGCCAGAGTGGGGTCCTCAGATCCTACTCCAAGGGCTGACATGTCAGCAGTGACCAAAGAAAGGTGACCTATAAAGCAAGCCCAGACAATGTTGTATTGTGCAACATTTTGGCACACCAGTTCCCCATCTTCTGGAAAAATCAGACTCTTATGGTTTTACTATTGTCTTCCCACAAGAATTTTATGCAAAATTGTTGCTACACATAAGCACATATCTTCTGGTTCTGATTCTCCCAAGTCCTAACAGGTGTGAATTGCCCACAGGGATGAGAACCCACTTTACAGAACCTACTTGGCAGTTTTCCTACTATCAAGTAGCTCTGTCCACGGAAGGAAGGTTTTATCTTTGACAGAATGGCTGTATTTATTTATAAAACGGCATCCCTTGTGTGATGGTCAATTTTATGTATCAACTTGGCTATTATACCCCAGTTTTTTAAAAAATATTTATTTATTTACTTTACTTGTACACAATGCAATGCATTTATGTTTACGTGGTGCTGAGGATCGAACCCGGGCCGCGCACGTGCGAGGCGAGCGCTCTGCTGCTGAGCCACAACCCCAGCACCTATACCCCAGTTTTAAATTAAACTCTTCTATAGGTGTTGCTGTGAAAGTATTAAGTAGATGTCATTAACACCATCACTTGACTTCAAATAAAGGAGAGTATCTTCCATAATCTGTGAAGGCCCCTCAGCTAAAGGTCTTTATGAACAAAACTGAGGCTTTCCCAGGAAAGCAGAAATTCTGCCTCACGACTGCACCACCAGTTCCTGCCCTCCTCCTTGGATGGCAGAGGGTAGAGGCTGCATTCAGATCTTCCCTCAAGAGCCCACTGAGGCAGAGGAGTATGGTACAAAGTGAATTTGGAAATCAGGCAGCAATTCCTGCTTTTGGTCCTGTCAATGACCGAACTACATGTATTTTCACCTCAAATCCTTATTTGTCAACTTGAAGATAACATTACCTAACCTCCCAAGATTATTTATTGTAAAGAAAAAAAGAAAGTACATGGAAGTGTTTCATAAAGAGATCGTCAAATGTGATACATCATCATTACATAGGGGCTCAGTAATTATTTGAAAACTTGAGTTTTTATAAACACCTTGGTCAGTTTTCTCTCAATCCAAGGCAGCAAAACATAGCTCATCATCATTCTATGTATAATAATTATAATATTTATATGCATATTATTTATTGTACTACTGGGGTTTAAACACAAGGCCTCACATACGCTAGGCTAGCACTGACCTACATTTCCACCCCTTTTTTAAAAATTTTATTTTGAGAAAGAGTCTTGCTAACTCGCCCAGGCTGGCCTCAATCTCATGATCCTTCTGCCTCAACCTCCTAAGTAGCTGGGATTACAGGTGTGAGCCACCATGTCAGGCTCTGTGTTATGTTTGAACACAATCAGTCATCTTCAAGCTTCATGTTCTCGGGTGAAGAAGAATCATCTAAAAAGTTCATATTGCTCCATGTAAAAAATCAAAAGTAGAAAACTCTCTGCTGTCAGAATTGTTGTGTGAACCTTTACTTACCAACATAACAGATGGAATGACCCGCTACCAACCTACTTCTAACTTGAACCTAGACAAAGAAACAGACCCCTTGAAGGTGATCACGGTCATTGTTCCTGTAAAGACTGTTGGCTGTCATGAAAAATGTGGTGTCTATCATGGTCCTTGGTGCACCTCCATGGATAATCCTGTAGGGCCACCTGAGGTGAGAAAGGGAAGAAGCAGGCCCTGTACTCCACATGGCCAGGTGCTGGTGAGGTGAGATGCCCAAGGGCTCCCTGCCAGACAGCACCGCAGTACTGCCCCCCACCTCGGTGTGGAGGAGATGAGTGGGGACAAAACAAATGCAAAGAGAAGACCAAGGTGTGTAAAGGCAGTTGGACCTGCTCCCACAAAGCGAGCCCTCTGCCCTAGCTCCACCCTCACTCTCAAATGCTGACGGATCTATGTTCCCTCCTGAATTATTCTCAATATAATGGTGCAGGGAAAACAGCACTGGCTGTGCGGGCAAACACCTGACTCTCCATCCTACGTTTCTATCCAGCTGGGTCACCTGTTTATTCATTTATAAAGCAGGAAAAAACACTCTCTTCTAAAAGTTCTTGTGACCATTAAATTAACATAGCCAAGGCTGGCAAAGGGAAGGGGAAAGCCCTGGGTTTGATCCCCAGTTGGGTTGGGGGAGTTAACATAGCCCAGTTTCTTGGTGGTACAGGGTTTGGCATGTGGCCATCACTGAATAAGAATAGTTCCCCACCATCTCATTCCTAAGGTCCACTGCTTGCTTCTCTACTGTTTCAGGGGAGTAGATATCAATGGGGAAGAATTCCCACAAAAGTATAGGCCACACCCTGGCCCAGTGGCTGGGGAAGCTTCCTACCCAGGGAGCTGATAGAATGAGGCCTGTCTCCTCTGCATTTCGGTAAACAAGAACTTGGTAGCTGCTTTCCAGCTGGCTCTGCTGGCTGGGATGGCCATCTGTGCCTTACCCAGGCAGCCCCTCCAGCAGGGGCCAAGGCTGGAATAAGCAGATGTACTTCTCTGAGCCGCTGTAGAAGAGGACATACTCAAAGCCAGTTCTTCCTGTCTGTGTGGACCTGAGCAAGAGGAGCATCTTCTATCATTTGGACTAGAAAACAGGTCCAGGTCAGAAAGGGACCCCAGGAAGGTGTCTGACCCTCAGGATGGTCCAGATCAAGAGGCACTTGACCAGATGAGGACCTCGGACCTCAGGAAAGCTCCCTTCCCTCAGGATCCCTTCCAGCAAAAGAGATGCTTCCAGGAATGGGGAAGCGATCAGTGGTGTGAGGGTCACAGAGGAGAAGTGAGCTGTCGTTGGTGAAATCAGGAAGCTGCTGCTTCTATCAACCAACCGAGAAATACTAATCTGACATGCACTGATTTGGGCAGATCAAGGAAGGAGCAGAAGTGAATTCTTTCTTTAGTGTGAACAAGTGTATCCCTTCCTCAACCCCCACATGTTTTGGGGGTTTGTTCAAATGAGGTCTGTCTATATAGTAGAACCTCCAAGTGGGATTAGCAGGTTTATAGGCCTTAATTAGCAGTCTTGAGTGAAATCTCCAGTATATAAAATCCAAATACAAAAAAACCTGCATTTCACCAAGAATCTTAAAACAGAATTTCTACATTAGTAGTTTTCCAGCTGCTGCTCACCATCCTTGTCTTTTATATACCATATTCCCTTTCTTCCCATTCTTTTTTGTCTTATCATTCTTCATCCATTCAGGACTCAGCTCAAATAGACCATTAGAGGGAGCCTGTGTCCTGTCCCCAACAGATCCTGGTTACACCAGGGTGAAGGCACTGTCCTCTCAATCCTGGTCCTCAGGTCGTGGCTTGTTCTAGGCTGGGCAGTGGGACAGTCAGGCTGAGAAGCACAGGGTTTGTGTGAGCAGGACAGTGGATTTTCTGGCCCATGTGAGAGGTAGGGGAGGAAGAGCCTAGGACTTGGAGATATCCTACTCTTGGGATTCCAGATTGGCAGTCTCTTCGGTTAACTATACTCATCTCTTTGGTTAACTATACTCATTTCTTTCTCCCTTATCAAATAATTTTTAATGCTACTTTCTCATTGCAACAGCCACAAATGATAATAACTGATGGATTTCTTCCTCAGGTTAGAGTTAGTTTAGTTTAGTTTAGTGCTGAGGAGTGAACCCAGAGGCTTTTTGCCACCAAGATGCATCCTGCATCCCCAGTCCTTTTATATATATATGTAAAATGCAGGCTTTTTGTATTTGGATTATGTGTGTGTGTGTGTGTGTGTGTGTGTGTGTAATTTTATAATTTTTTTTTAGTTGTAGTTGGACACAATTTTCATGAGACTTCCGTGGGCTGTGTGTGGACTGTTGCACATAGTAGCCACCTGAGGGGATAAGTCTGGCATTGGGAACTCCCGGTGGCACTTGCCACAGGGATTGACTGCCTGATGCAGGTGAACTTCCCCCTCAAGCTCTGCCTAAGATCTCACACAGCACCTCAGATGGGTGTGACCTGCCAAGATGTCAATCAACCTGCTAACTACAAGACATCAGGAAGGTAGGCTCTGCCCTTTAAACCTTATCCCTGCCTTTGATGTACCCCCTTAAATAAACCACTGGAGCCATTTTGTCCTTTTCTAGTTCTAGAACCCTTGTGGACTAGATCTATTAGGGGCTTCATTCTCTGTAAATATTTTTTAGTATGTGTGCTTTGTTATTTACTAATTATTTGAGATTGTTAGTCTCAGGGAGGCTTGAGTTATCCTGGGCAGGAAGAAGGACCCTTTAATGTGTTGCTGGCCATAATCCCCCCTCCAATATACAATACCACAATACCTTTTATTTATTTATTTGCAGTTCTGAGGATAGAACCCAGAGCCCCACATGTGCTAGATGAGCACTCTACCACTGAGCCACAACCACAGACATTATTATATATATATATTTTTTAACTTTTTAATATATTGTTCATATATATGGGTTTTTTTTTTTCTTTTTTCTTTTTCTTTTCTTTTCTTTTTTTTTTTTTTTTTTTTTTGAGACAGGGTCTCACTAAGTTGCCCAAACTGGTCTCAACTTGCAATCTTCCTGCCTCAGCCTCCTAAGTCATAGAGATTTCCAGTGTGCACCACTGATCCTGGCTAGAATTTTAAATGAAATTTCCACCTCAGGAATCTTGCTCAAGATACTATAGTTTGGATCTAAATTGTCCCTCAATCGTCCAACTGTTGGGCTGGGGCTGTGGCTCAGTGGTAGAGCATGTGACGTGCATGTGTGAAGCCCTGGGTTACTTCTCAGCACCATATGTAAATGAATAAAATAAAGGTCCATAAATGACTAAAAAATATTTTTAAAAAAGAGAAGCATCCGTCTGTTAAAGGCCTGATCTCAGCTTGGTGCTATTGCAATATGAGGAATTTTTAAGAGGTTGGGCCTAGTGAAGTATTACGGGAGAAAAGAGATATTGCAGAATGATAAAAGAACCAATTCAATAAAAAGGCATAGCAATCCTCTATTTGTATGTACTTAATAAGGTAGCTTTAAAATATACACTGAAAAAATCACCAAAATTTAAATGACAATCCATAACCATGGCTAGAGAGTTTAATATACTTCTCTTAGTGACTCACAGAGTGAGCAAAAGAAAAGGCCAGCAAGAGTATAGAAGTCTTGAACAATCTGATTAACCAGCTATGGACAACAACTGCAGAATACAGCCATTCTTTTTCCTTCTTGTTTTCCCCAGAGCTTTATATTTATCCATGGGAGTTGGTTTCATCCTGACAAACTCATATATGCATGGAAATTTATTTCAATGCATGACCCCCTTTCCCTCCTCATTATGGCCATTCTTTTTAAGTGTAATGGAACACTTATCAAAACAAACCAAATCTTACATCGTAAAATAATTCTCAACAAATTTGAAATAACTGGAAAGTCTGCAAATGTTCCAAAATTTAAAATTAATTTTTAAGTAACTCATGATTATAAGCAGGAGAACACAATGGAAAATAGAAAATAATTTAAACTGAAAAAGTAATGAAGATCTATTACATTAAAATGTACACGATACACCTAAGGCAGTGCTTCAAGGGAATTTTGTAGATTTTTTATTTTTTATTTTTTGATACTGGAGATTGAGTGCAGCAGTGCTTTACCACTGAACAACATCCCCAACCCCATTCTTTAAAAATTTTTAGTTATAGATGGACACAATACCTTCATTTTATTTATTTATGTGATGCTAAAGACAACCCAGTGCCCCATGCATGCAAGGCAAGCACTCTGTCACTGAGACACAACCCCAGCCCATCCCCAGCCCTTTTAAAATTTTATTTAGAGATAGAATCCTGCTGAGTTGCTTAGGGCCTCACTAAGTTGCTGAGACTGGCTTTGAACTCATGATCCTCCTGCCTCAGCCTCCCAAGCCACTGGGATTACAGGTGTGCGTCACTGCACCCATCTTGTAGATTTAAAGATATGAACAAAGATTGGCAGTTAATGATGGAAGATTTTATTTCAAGAAGCTAATATAAAACAGTAAATTAAGCTCAAAGAAAGCAAAAAAGATGAAGATAAGTGCAGAAATCAATGAACAGATGATGGCAGGAAACCAACAAAGCCAAAGCTGTTTCTTTGAAAAGATTAGTACAACTGATACGCCCCAAAGACTGATCTAAAAGAGAGAGAGAACACCATTCTTCAGGGCTGAAAAGAGACATTACTTAGTTCTTCATGCATTAAAAAGGTAATGAGAAGATACTAAGAACAACATAATGCTAGAAGACACAATCGTTGTAAAAATACTTTATATAAAACCAGCAACTTGAAAAACTGCTCTTTATATGTAATATGAAATGAAATGTACTCTGCAAACATGTATAACAAATTAGAATAAAAAAATACAAAAAAATAGAGAAAGTACTAAATAAGAAACTAAATCATTTGGTAAAGTAACTGATAACTATCTTTTTTAAATATATATTTTTTAGTTGTACACAATACCCTTATTTTATTTATTTATTTGTATGTGGTGCTGAGGATTGAACCCAGGGCCTCACATATGCTAGACTTGTCAAATAAAATGAAATCACAACTTTTCAAAACTAAGACAAGCAAAAATAGAAAATATGAATAGTCTATCCAGGCATGCCTGTAATCTCAGCAATTTGGGAGAAGGAGTCTAGAGGATTGCAAGTCGAAGGCCAGCCTTGGAAACTTGGTGAGACCCTGTCTCATGATTTAAAAATGGAAAGTGCTGGTGATAAGGAAGAGGAGGAGTGGGGAGAGGAAGCTAAATAACCTCTGCCACAGAATTTGTGTGCATAATTTGAAATTTTCCTGGAGAGGAAGACCAGATAAGTTCATTGATGAATTCTACCAAATATTCAAGGAGGAAATCATATCAAATTTATACACAAAGCATTTCAGAAACTAGAGAAAAGGGGAGTACTTCCCAATACATTTTTAAGAGGCCAAATCTGACCAGGTCATGAAAAGAAAGGAAAATTCAAGACAATATCTCTCATGAACACAGATATAAGAATCCCAAAACCAAGAGGTCATTTTTAATTTTTCAGGAAAAATGTAGGTTGCCTTAAGATAATAAAATCAGTGTAATAAACCAAATTAACAATGGTGGAAAACTATATGGTTATATCAATAGATAAGAAAAAGGAATTTGATAACATTTAAATTCGTGCCCAATAAAGATATCAAAAAAGCAAGAATAGGGGCTGGGGTTGTGGCTCAGCGGCAGAGCGCTCGCCTAACACGTGTGCAGCCCAGGTTCGATCCTCAGCACCACGTAAACATAAATGCATTGCATTGTGTACAACTAAAAGCAAATAAATAAATATTTTAAAAAAAAGTCTAGGAAATACAGTCGCAGCTAGGGCGCCAACTCAGGGCCACAGCCATGGCATCTCCACTTCCTGCTTCATCTTAGGTTGTCTTCTTAAGCTTGAACACAAAAACCACCTGGGAACCCTGTTAAAAGGCAGCTTCTACTTCAAGAGGCCTGGAGTGGGGACTGAGAATCCACATTCCAAATAACTCCAGTTTATTAATCTATGACTGGTCCCAAGAACATACTCTGAGTCACAAAGGGCAGGATGTGACTTCTGCAGAAATTGATTAGGCATTTTCCTAGAGGCCTATGGTGTAAACTCTGCTCTTCCTAAGAAAAGAAAAAAGCAATGTCAAAGACCCAAGCAAGCCGGGCACTGTGGCGCACACCTGTAATCCCAGCATTTGGGAGGCTGAGGCAGGAGGGTCGCGAGTTCAAAGCCAGCCTCAGCAATGGCGAGGCACTTAGCAACTCAGTGAGACCCTGTCTCTAATAAAAATACAAAAAGGGGCTGGGATGTGGCTCAGTGGTCGAGTGCCCCTGAGTTCAATCCCTGGTACAAAAAAAAAAAAAAAAAAAAAAAAAAAAAAAAAAAAAAAAAGACCCAAGCACCCCTGGAAATTTGGCATCATGAAAATATGCCCAAACTGCTCTTATTACTGTACTGCTGGCCCACAGGCCCAACTCTGGGGGTCCCTACAAATCAGGTCTAGCTACCTGCCCCCTGCCCTAAAAACCAAATGGAAAAAGTAATGATGAAAAGCAGGAAAGGAACTTTAATCAATATGGCCATATTGGGAAGGTAAATGAGATCAAGATTCTCAGCCCTGTCTTTGGAGTACTAACATGAGTGTTAGATTTAAATAGAAGAAAAACTGAGGCAGGGGGCAAGCAGTATGCATAATTAAATAGACTTGGTCGAACTGTGTCCTGGTTGGTTATTATCTCTGTTCTGTTTCTACAAGGTGGCTCCAGAGAAATCCTTGTCCCTTGAAGGGACAATGTTTCTTTGCATCACAGGATATTTATCAGACATGATCCTGGATAGGGGTGGGGACAATTCAGCTCCCAGTATATGATTGCTCTTGCTTGAGGGTAGGGGGATGGTCTCATCAGGAAATTATCTGCCTTCAAGTTTTCACTGTTCCTGGAAAGTCTAGGAAAATGACTGGAAACTTGTAGGCATTGCTCCAGGGAGTCTGGAACAGGATCTTGTTAAAAGCCAGCAGTTGAAGCCGGGCGCACTGGCACACGCCTGTAATCCCAGCACTTTGGAAGGCTGAGGCAGGGGGATCGTGAGTTCAAAGCCAGCCTCAGCAATGGCGAGGCACTTAGCAACTCAGTGAGACCCTGTCTCTAATAAAATACAAAATAGGTCTGGGGATGTGACCCAGTGGTCGAGTGTCCCTGAGTTCAATCCCTGGTACCTCCCCTCCCCCCCAAAAAAAAGCAAGAATAGAAGTTCTTCGATATTAAGATTATGGTTTGGTTTTTTTAAGTGGGTTCTTTTGTTTTGTCTCTTGCAACAAGTTCTTGCTAAGTTGCTGAGGCTGGCCTCAAACGTGTAACCCTCTTGCCTCAGCCTCCTAAGTAGGGATTACAGGTGTGTACCACTGTACCTGATTAAGAATATGTTTTTTTAAAATACACTACTGCTACCATTATAATTAATAGTGGAATATGTCCAGAATAGTACCAATGTTTTCGAAAGTTGAGATTAACTTGCAATAGTAGGAATGGATTAAGTATATAAAATATGTCTTGTATATTAAACCAAAGTTCCTAAGAGTTTTCCTACATGTGGCCTCACAGTCCCCATAGAAGTCATTTTTATCTCTGTAGAGAAAAGTGGCAATGAAGGCAGAGGACACTTTGAGGCACCCTCCCCTCCCCCCACCTTACAAAATGTAGTCTATGCTGGAGGAGCGGGAGGCAATAGGGTGGGAAGATGATCGCTTTTCCCACCTCTCCCTGGGCATCTGTCTTCCCATGGAGGGGAAGATGTGGCTGCAAATTTTCTGAAATATTTCTGAGAGGCATTTCTTGAACTTCTCACCCATGAAAGCATAGATAACAGGGTTCACGCAGCAGTGAGTGAAGGAAATGGTTTCTGTGACATGGGTGGCATAAATCAGCTGCTGGCTCAGGGTGCATCCATCCAAGACGTGCATGTCATGCAGGGACGTGAGGAAGAGGACCACATTGAATGGGACCCAGAAGAGTAAAGATGCAATGACCACAATAAGCACCAACTTGATGGCCTTGGTCTTGTTGTGGTTTTGGCAAGTCTTTAGCTGGTGCAGGATCCTGGCGTAGCAGAACAGAAGGATGGCGAACGGGATCAACAGGCCTAAGATGTTTATTTCAAAGTGGATGAAGATCTTCCACTTCAGTGTCTGTTGACTGTAAAATGAATAACACTGGAGAACTCCATCTTCAGAGGACACCTGGTAAAATACTAGCAACGGGCCAGTGGCCATCATGGTGATCAGCCACACTGCCAGGCTCAGGACTGTGCCCGTCCTGACGGTCCTCACCTTTATGGCATACACGGCATGGACAACAGCCAGGTACCTGTCCATGCTCATGAGGGTGATGAAGAACATGCTGCTGAAGAAGCCAATGTAGTACAAACCAGAGAACACCTTGCACAGGAAGGTCCCAAACACCCACTGGTCCAGCTGATAGTGGGTCTGAAAGGGAAAGGAGAAGACAAAAAGCAGGTCAGACAGGACCAAGTTCAAGAGGTATATGTCCGTGATGCTCCTCAGCTTCTTGCAGACCACAAGGACCAAGATCACCAGGCTGTTTCCCAGAAGGCCAAATACAAACAGGAGGCAGTAAATGACGGCAAGAAGCAATTTGCTGTCTCTCTGGATAAGTTCCCCATCGCAGGGGCTCGAGAAGGTGTCAGGATAGTAGTAGTCAGTCGCCGCTGTCAGGTTGGGCTCAAGGGTATAATCCATCAAGACAGGGGACCTGGTCAAAGAGACACATATGAGGGCTGGGGTTGTGGCTCAGTGGTAGAGAGCTTGCCTAGCACGTGCGCGGCCCGGGTTCGATCCTCAGCACCACGTAAACATAAATGCATTGCATTGTGTACAACTAAAGCAAATAAATAAATATTTTTTTTTAAAAAAGAGAGAGACACATATATGAGAGTACCGCAAAATCACTCACTCCTTAAAAATATTTTATTTAAACAAATTTGGTTTATGTTGTGGGCCCAATGGTGTCCCCTCACAACTGCATATGTTGAAGCCCTCATCCCCAAAGTGACTGTGTTTGGAAATCGTACCTTTTAGAAAGTGATATATCTATGTGATATTCACAAGTTTAGCTCATTCTTTTTAATTGCTTTCCTAGACACAAGAAATAGCTAAGTTTAAAATGCACTAGGGAAAAAAATGATGCCAATTGTACTAAAAATGAAAATCATTAGATTCACTAGAAGTCCTAATGAAAACTGAAATTCAGTTGTATAAAAAAAATTATAGGTCAACCTTATGTGCTTTACTTGAGTAATCAAGATGCTGTATTGTTGGTTGAAATACACATCCCATAGTAGAGGGCAGTATATTTAGTAACAAATATTTTTTACATGGCAGCCTGTTATTTGGTTACTAACTTGAAGTTCTCTGTCTTTCCTGGCTAGAATTTTGTATTGTTGTTTTCTTATAAGAGTAAATAAATTGATATAAATGAAAAAAAAAAATTATAGGGGGCCGGGTGTGGTGGCACACGCCTGTAAGCTCAGCACTTGGGAGGCTGAGGCAGGAGGATCACGAGTTCAAAGCCAGCCTAAGCAATGGTGAGGCAATTAGCAACTCAGTGAGACCCTGTCTCTAATAAAATACAAAAAAGTGCTGGGGATGTGGTCCAGTGGTAGAGTGCCCCTGAGTTCAATCCCCAGTACCAAAAAAAAAACACAAACAAAAAACCAAAAACAAACAAACAAAAAAAGACATGCAAAAATTCTTAAAACTCATCTCTAAAATATTGGCCTTCTCTGTGCTTTCCCTAAGGACATAAAAGTGTCCCTGCCCACTCATCCCCCCCTTTCCCAAGGATAATTATCAACACATACCTTAATAGAGCCTTTGTTCTGGAGGTGTTATTGCTCAATCTTCCTGTGTCTACACATTTTTTCTGTATGACTTTGCAGTACCCTCTCTCTGAAATTTACATATTTCTTTGGCCAATGGGGTGTGCAAATGAGCTGAATTTTTTTTTTTTTTTTTTAAAGCAGGAAAGGAGTAGAGTGTGGTAGCAAACACCTGGTATCCCAGTGGCTGGGGAGGTGGAGGCAGGTGGATTGCAAGTTCAAAGCCAGGCTCAGCAACTTAATGAGGCCTTAAGCAACTTAGTGAGACCCTCTCTCTAAACAAAAATATAAAAGGTGCTGGAATGTGGCTCAGGGGTTAAGCACCTCTGGGTTCAATGTTCTCCCCACAAAAGAAAGCAGGAAACGAACTTTAGCCAGTATAGCTACACCAGGAAGAAATGAGGACCCATGTCCTTAGAACTGTCTTTGAGGGATTGACAATGAATTTAAGGTTTTATAGAAAGGGGAATGAGGGCAAGGGTTGGGGGGACACATCACTGAAGGGTTTGCACAGATGGCAAGGCAGATGAATCTCAGTTGGACATGGTCCAGGCACACAGTAGTATACATCTGTAATCCTGGTGACTTGGTAGGGTGAGGCAAGAGGAAGCCAGGCACCTTAGAAATTTAGCAAGTTCTTGTCTCAAAATATAAAATAAAAGCAGCTTAGAAAGTAGCTCAGTGGTAGATTGCCCCTGAATTTAATCCCCAGTATAAAAAAAAAAAAAAAAGAAGAGAAAAAACAAGAAAAAGAAAAGAGGTCAGCTGCTGGGCCCTCCTTCAAATACAGGAGATAAAAAGAAAACCACTAAGACAGCCAGGGAAGTCTCTGCCATTGTCTCTCTGCAGTGCATCCTTCATGCAAAGGGACACCGAGCACATCTAAAGGCACAATTTGGGAGTCTGAGAAGACTGCATAAAGTGTCTGGAGGAACTTGGGCCAACTTTTGGAAATCTATCCTAAGATAGTAATCCAAAATGCTTGAGGGAAAGAAAGGCTTCCAACTGCAATAATATACCATTTCTAATAGAAACTACCTGGAAGGTATTTAAAAACATGAAGAAAAGCAGACTGCTTAATTCTACTACGGAAATTGCACAGTCATTGGCAGTATACAATGTTAGATGAAAAAAAGCAAAAATATCACATTTTTTTCTGTATTTTTGCAAGAACTGTTGCCTCACCTGTCTTAATCCTTTTGCTTTCTTCCACACAATGACAGCAATGGGCTTTGCAGGGATAGAACTTAAGCTGACAGATGGTTTATTTCTGCTATTTGAGATCAGCCCACGGGGGAGACAGCCACCAGCACAGGGGATGGTGCGTTGCCAGGTTATCAAGGGCAAGGACCTATCTGAAAAATAAAAACCCACTTAGCCACCTATCACACAGGTCTCAGGCCCAGATGCCATTGCTGTGAGGCCCAGGTTCTCCAGGTGGACCCATGGACTAATGGAGAAACAAGGATAAACTCTCCTCAACCTGTCAAGCACGGATGCTTATCCTCTTCCAATGAGGGGCAGCAAGGGAAAGGGAAAAAGGAATTGTAATTTCTCCTTCTACTGCTTCTCCCCTACTGGACACTAGTGGGAATTCTTTATGGAAATGGGAAATAGCATGTTCCCACCTACAGATGACACCTTCGTATCAAACGGTTTCCTCTCTTAGAAACGTCTGCCTGTGGCTGAACACATATCCAGTTAACATCCCTCACCCACCTCAACCTTTGGGTTCTAATGAAGTCTGAGGAAACCCTAGATCTTTTTTTTTTTTTTTTTTTTTTTTTTTTTGTGGTACCGGGGATTGAACTCAGGGGCACTCGACCACTGGGCCACATCCCCAGCCCTTTTTTTGTATTTTATTTAGAGACAGGGTCTCACTGAGTTGCTAAGTACCTTGCCATTGCTGAGGCTGGCTTTGAACTCGCGATCCTCCTGTCTCAGCCTCCCAAAGTGCTGGGATTACAGGCGTGCGCCACCGCGCCCGGCACCCTAGATCTTTTATGAGAATGTTCTACACATTAAGCAAAGATCAACAGTAAGCTGGCAGTGAACTCAGGGTCCCTGCTATGGCTGACCCATGCTGCGAGGGTGGAAACTGCAAGACCTCCCTTGTCAGCAGTGGAAGCTGTGCTCCTCCCTCCCCCACCCAGCTAAGTGAGGCCCAAGGGCCTGAGTGAGGTGAGGTTCCCACAAGCCCACTTCCAGTTGGGGCCAGAATGACAGCCCAGCACCTAGGACAGAAAGTATGAGATGACTGAGTGCAGGATGTGGGGAGCCCAGCAGCAGTGGGATGGTTTCTACCCACTACATTTCCTGAACTCAGCAGAGCTGGGCACTTGGTGAAGGCTGACTTTTACAATGGCACTTGACTTGTGTAGAAGCAAAGCCAGTTAAAGCAGGCCAGGATAATCTTTCTTGTGAATTCCTTAAGATTCCTTTTTTAAAAATGTATTCTAATTTGTTATGCATGCTTGCAGAGTGCAATTCATTTCATATTACATATAAAGAGCACAATTTTTCAAGTCGCTGGTTTTACGTGAAGTATTTTCACAACAGTTGTGTTTTAAGATCCTTTGATCAGTTGCTCCTCCACATCTGGCACAGGATTTGGTGGACTAGAATTTCCTAAATTATTGAAGGGAAAATGAGACGAGATGAAGATGTGGGAGTCAGGTGAAGCTCTGGGGAGAAGGACTACAGGGTCCAGGGTTAAGGGTGACTCAGTTTTGAGATCAGAGGGCTGTGTAAGCCCTGCAGGACTGAAAACCGTCTTCCCTTGCCCAGTGTATGAGCATTCAGATAGATGGGTAGATAGATAGATAGGTAGATAGATACATATAGATATTCTTTTAATTTTTTACATGACAGTAGAGTATATTTTGAAATATACATTTATAGAATAAGTATACCTTGTTCCAATTATGATCCCATTATTGTGGTTGTACATGATGTGGAGTACATTGATCATGTGTTCATATATGAAGATAGGAAAGATATGTCTGATTCATTCTGTCTTTCCTATTCCCATGCCCCTTACCTTCCTGTCATTCCCCTTTGTCTAGTCCAATGAACTTCTTTATATATATATATATATATATATATATATATATATATATGTATATATATATATATATATATATATATATATATTTCTTTTTAAGTTGTAGGTGGACATAATACCTTGTTTTATTTATGTGGTGCTGAGGATTGAACCCAGGGCCTGTAACAAATGAACACAAACTCATTTAAATGAATAGAAATTTATTCTCTCACAGTTCTGGAGACCAGATGGCTTAAGACAGCAGAACTGCCTCCCCCTCTAAGGGAAAATCCTTCCTTGTCTCTTCTACTACTTGTTGGCTGCCCCAGCAATCTTGGACTGGTGGCCACATCACTTCAACCTCTGCCTCCGTCTTCTCATTTTCTTCTCCTCAGTGTGTATGTGTCCAACCTCCCTCTACCTCTAATTTATAGACACTTGTGATTGAATTTCAGATCCATGCAAATAATCCACAATCATCTTTGTATCTCAAGATTATCAAAGTAAAGTCCCTTTTCTCAAATAAAGTAACAAGGACAAATTCTAGTAATTAGGACTTGATATCATTGGGGGGGGGGGGCATTATTCAACGATTTACATCCTGACTCTTTTTCCAAGTGGGAATATTTATGTCCAGACAGGTAAAGTGATTTACTCAAAAATCACATAGTAACTTGGGGGTGGAGCCAGAGCCAAAATTTGGGTCTTCTGTGGTGCAACCCAGGGTGCTTTTCTCATTGCTGTGCATTTAAAATTCTCATCTTTATATATCCTGGAGAGTAGTGCTCTAGCTCATGCACGTATGGTAAAAATTTGCTCTCATTCTGTAGGCTCTCTCTTCACTTCACTGATTATTTATTTTGCTGAGAAGAAGCTTTTTAGTTTGAATCCATCCCATTTATTGATTTTATTTCTTGCACTTTAGGACTCTTGTTAAGGAAGTTGGGGCCTAATCCGACATGATGAAGATTTGGGCCTACTTTTTTCTCTATTAGGTGCAGGGTCTCTGGACTAATTCCTAGGTCCTTGATCCACATTGAGTTGAGTTTTGTGCATGGTGAGAAATAGAGGTTTAGTTTCATTTTGCTACATATGGATTTCCAGTTTTCCCAGCACCATTTGTTGAAGAGGTGCCAAAAAAAAACAAACAACCCAAATCAATAAATCAAAAAGCTAAGGAACTGAACAGACACTTCTCAGAAGATATACAAGCAATCAACAAATATATGAAAAAATGTTCAACATCTTTAGTAATTGGAGAAATGCAAATCAAAACTATTCTAAGATTTCATCTCACCCCAATCAGAATGGCAGTTATCAAGAATACAAGCAATAAGTGTTGGAGAGGATGTGGAAAAAACGTATGTTCATACACTGCTGGTGGGACTACAAATTGGTGCAACCACTTTGGAAAGCAGTATGGAGATTCCCTAGAAAACTTGGATTGGAACCACCAATTTAGAAATGCAAATCAAAACTATTCTAAGATTTCATCTCTCCCCAATCAGAATGGCAGTTATCAAGAATACAAGCAATAAGTGTTGGAGAGGATGTGGAAAAAACGTATGTTCATACACTGCTGGTGGGACTACAAATTGGTGCAACCAATTGGTGCAACCACTTTGGAAAGCAGTATGGAGATTCCCTAGAAAACTTGGAATGGAACCACCATTTGACCAAGCTATCCCACTCCTCATTCCCTAATCAAAGGACTTAAAATTGGTATTCTATAGTGACATAACCACACCAATGTTTATAGCAGCTGAATTCACAATAGCTAAACTGTGGATCCAACCTAGATGCCCATAGGTGAATGGATAAAGAAACTATGGTATATATACACAATGGAATGTTACTCAGCATTAAAAGAGAATAAAATTATGACTTTTGCAGGTAAATGGATGGAATTGGAGAATATCATGCTAAGCAAAGTAAGCCAATTCCAAAAAACTACAGACAGAATGTTCTTTCTTATTAGTGGGTGCTAATCTATGATGGCGGGGGGATAGAAAGAATGGAGAAACTTTGGATTGGGCAAAGGGGAGGAAGAGAAAGGGGGGCATTGGGGTAGGAAAGATGGTGGAATGAGTTAGACATCATTATCCTAAGTACATGTATGAAGACATGAATGGTATGAGACTACTTTGTGTACAACCAGAGACTTGAAAAATTGTGCTCCATATGTGTAATATGAAATGAATTGCATTCTGCCATCATATATAACAAATTAGAATAAATAAATAATTTAATTTTAAAAGAACTTCTCTTTGAATGTACTAAGGCTTTACTATGACATGTGCATTTCCATTGCAAAATGCTCTGCTCACCCTGAATAAATACCATTAGTCTTTGGAGAATCTCTCTCTCTCATTCTCAGATTGTTATTTAGGTAACACTTTATTTTTCATCTCTAAGCCCACCGATGGTTTGCAAAGTAAGAAAGCATTTGCTTAACAAAAAGTGGTACAGAGGCCTGAGTTTCATACAGGCTTATGTGTTATTAATAGCAAAACCAATTTGTTGGAAAAGTTTTCACCATTGATATTATTCAACTCCCCACATATGTTACAAAACAAAAAAAAAGTTACAAAACCCCTATTTTTATGCCACCAAATATTTGTTTCCTCCTTGAGAGTAGTCAGGAACATTGTCTGCACACAATCTAAGGTATAACCACAGTATGTCTTTGAAGGCATGAACATGGAGAAATATGTGGTAAGTGGCCTGATGTTTGTGTTTTGAGTTGCATTTCAAGATATTTATACCACATTGTATGCAAGAAAAACTGATTAGATCTCTCTCTCTCTCTCTCTTGGTACTGGGGATTGAATTCAGGGGCACTCAATCACTGAGCCACATCCCCAGCCCTATTTTGTATTTTATTTAGAGACAGGGTCTCACTGAGGTGCTTAGTGCCTTGCTTTTGCTGAGGCTGGCTTTGAACTCAAGTTCCTCCTGCCTCAGCCTACCAAGCCGCTGGGATTACAGGCTTGCAACACCACGCCCGATTGATTATCTCTCTTAATATTTTGGTGGTCCTTTATTTTTCCCAGAATTTAACTTCCACTAAAATCCTCTCTTTTTTCAAGGCTACAAACACTTGTTAAGTTCCTAGCATATTTGTAGCAATGCTATCATCATTAGAAAGGATGAAAGGATGGAATTACATGGTTTCCCCCTTAAAGTATTTAGAAATCATGGCACTTTTTATCACAGGAGTCCCAGGAGGAATAATGAATAATAAAAGGAAAAGCTATCATTATTGAAACCATATAGAAACCCAGAGAAATCTTTATGATTAAAAATAATCAGATTTAAGGGGCTGGGGTTGTGGCTCACCAGTAGAGTGTTCACCCAGCACATGCACGGCCCAGGTTTGATCCTCAGCACCATGAAAAAATAAATGCATTGTGTACAACTAAAGCAAATAAATAAATATTTTTAAAAATAACAATCAGATTAAGGTGGTATGTGTGCAATAATTGTGTCTCTGCCACACATGGATGAATACAGGCACATCTCAAAATAATAAAGGTAGAAATTAAAATAAAGGGTGATGATCTTCACCTGAAAGTGTTGTTAAGATCAGAATCTTCCTCTCAAGAAATAAGGAAACAAGCACATGTTAATAATTACACTTTGTATTCCTGCCCACCAGGGTGACGTTTATTATTTTATCTCTATGCTTTCCCATCTGCTAGAGGTGCAAGTCTTCTTTGTATACTTATCAGTTTGGGATAATATCTGTAAAAGGAAAGTTGCAAGACTATACAAAGAGCTCTGATAGATTCTTCTCCCGGATTCACTGAATGTTAACATTTTAACATATTTGCTTCACCGTTTTCTCTCTCTCTACATGTGACATATACATAGTGGCTTTTTTTTTAATCACCCAAGAAAAATACAGGCATCATATTCCTCCACTCCTAAACACTTCACTATGAATACCCTAAAAACCAGGACGTTCTCTAAGTAACCAGGGTGTCATTATCAAAATCAAGAATCAAATCAACACAATAATCAATACAATAACACTGTTAGGTAGTAGATAGCAATGAGCAATAATATGCATGTCAAAGTGGCAGGTTTACTTTGTTACTCTTTTTTTTCTCTCAATAATTAGTATGTTTATTTCCCTTAAAGCAGGAAACAAATTTTAGAGGTATATGGTGAATGTTATTTTGTGATCACTGAAAATAACCTTTCAGGAATTTGTTAAATGGATAGTCTGGTTTTCAACTTTTAAAAATTTTTTCACTATATAGGTGCCGCCATATATCTTGGAAGGAAAGTTTCTTTAGTAGTGCAGAAGAGATAAGGTAACTTCTGACCAACCAATGGCCCCAGAACCCACATGAACACGAGCTTGACTTGTAGATGAAGCCTCCCTAAATAGGATGGCCACCATGACAGTTCCAGAGAGGACCAACTAGGGTCCAAAACTCCACTGCCCAATGTAATGGAGAAGTTGAACACCTGATTGGCAAAGAGTGCAGAAGGTGGGCCCCAGCTCTCAAGGCAAACATGAAACAGTAATAATTTTGGAAGCAGCAGTTTTCCTCGGTCATTCTCTGCTCAGAGATGACCCACACTCTCCCTGAGCCTTACGGTGCTCTCTGCCTGAGCCTTACGTTACCTTTACTTTACTTTCACTTTAATTTCTCCTATAATAAAGTTCTTTTGCGTGGTTTTTAGTGTCTGACTTTCAATTTTCTCTCATCAGAACACAAGAACCGAGGTTTGAATTTTCAGTTCCCCCACTCTCCTGTGACGATACTACCAAATAAGTTCATTTTACATTACCATTAATTGTTTCAATAATGTCTTTTATAATGCATTGGTTCCCTTGGTCCAGGCTGGCTTTTATTAGGAAAAATAATTCTATAGAGTAATTCATTCACTGCATGAAAAGATTAATGGGAGAAAAATGGTTGCTTACATGATCATCTCAATATGATGCAGGAAGAATGAATTCAATGTGCATACAAAACAAGCAAAATTCTCCAAATCTGCTGGAAGGACTGGAAATCAATGCAACAACTTTAGAAAATATTTTGGCATTATCTATTGATGTAGAACATCTGCATATCCTATGACTTATCAATTCTCCTCCAAGGTAAATGTCCAATACAAATGAATATATGTCACAAAAGACATATGCTAGAGTATTCCTAGCAGCACTATTCATAATAGACTCCTAGAATCTATTCATGTGGATTAAAAATGTAATTGTGAGAGGAAAACATAAAAAATTAAAGAAGATAATATAGGAGAACTTTTTTATATCCTTAATGCAAGAAGAAGATTTTTTTTTTTTTTTTTTTTTTTGGTAGTAGGGATTGAACTCAGGGGCACTTGACCACTGGGCCACATCCCCAGCCCTTTTTTGTATTTTATTAGAGACAGGGTCTCACTGAGTTGCTAAGTGCCTCGCCATTGCTGAGGCTGGCTTTGAACTCGCAATCCTCCTGCCTCAGTCTCCCAAGTGCTGGGATTACAGGTGTGTGCCACTGTGCCCAGCAGGAAGATTCTTAAGCCACAAAAGCACTAATCTTTAAGAAAAGCACTGGTAAAGCCAAAAACATTGAAATTAAAAACTTCTTATTGAAAGACATCATAAAGAAAAGAGATAAAAGCAAAAAAATCAAGAGAAGATATTTGCAACATATATGACTTCAGCACTTTTATCACAAATATATAAAGATATTATAAAATGTATAAGAAACAGTCACAATACTATTTTTTTAAATTTATTTTAATTAGGTATATATTACAGCAAAATGCATTTTGATTCATTGTACACAATTGCAGCACAACTTTCATTGCTCCAGTTGTACACGATGTAGCATCACACCCTATGTGCACTCTTACATGTCTTACATCTCATTCCTCCATTTTTCCAGCCCCCTCTCTTTTGCCCAATCAAAGTTCCTCCATTATTCCCATGCCTCCCCCCTCCCTATTTTGGATTGCAACCACTTATCAGAGAGAACATTCGGACTTTGGTTTTTTGGGATTGGCTTACTTCACTTAGCATGATATTCTCCAACTCCATCCATTTATCTGCAAATGCCATGATTTTGTTCTCTTTTAATGCTGAGTAATATTCCATTGTGACAATACTATTTTAAAACAGGCAAAAGAGTAGAATCATCACAGGAAAGTCCAAATAGCCAATAAACATAAGAAAAGGTACTTAGCCATATTAGCTATTGGGGAAATTAAAATTAAAACATAATGAGATGTTGTTTCACACCCACCAGACTTTCAAAAAATTTATATCTAATAATACCAAACATCAGAGAGGATTTCATAACTATGGAAACTCTCCTAGAATGTCAGTGTCAATGTCATGAATATGACCAATAAAATGTTGATCTAATGAAGCAAGATGCAACATAAGACATCCAGTAACACTCCATTTATATAAAGTTCAAAATAGGCAAAGTGGTTTACACATGAAATTAGAAAAGAAGAGAAAGCATTCCTACCACAGTCTGGTCAACTTACCTCTGAGTGGAAAGGTGGGTATGACTGAGGAGGGTGGTATGAAAGACTTAGGAGGTCATTTCAATATTCTTTTTCTTTATCTTGATGGTGGGTATATTAGTGTTCATTGTGTTCATTTTATTGTCACTTTGTAAACTATACATTTATGTTGCCGCCTACAGCAACGATACCACAGGAAAGAAATCAGAGGCAGACTGGGAATGAGTGGTTTCTTTATTCTCAGTTCTCCTTCTCTCCTTTCTTCCTTTCTGACGCCCCCTGGCCTGGTTAAATACTCTTTACCCATTAAGCATACACGTTTACAGGTGCCGCACAGAAAGATTCTCAGTCAAATTCATTAAGGTCAGGTGTAAACAAGTAAATGCCTCCTCTTAGCTCTCAGCCAGCTGCCATCTTAGCTACTTCCTCATTAAAGGCTCTTACACACTTATACTTTCACATTGGGAAATTTAATATAGTTTATTCTAAAAAAAAATTTAGATGAACAAGCAGAAGCAAAAAAAAGAGGGAGAATTAAACTAGATACTTGAATGAACTTCATTTCTCCCTCTCTCCTTCTCTTCTTCCTTTCCTACAAGAATCATTTTGGGGGTACTGGGATAAGTCCTGGAGATTCCAAGAAAAACATGATAACAACAAATTACAGAAGCTACACAGACCCAGAATCTTCTGAGGCCTTTTGCATCTATGGTAGAGGTCAGTTGCCAGCTTCAACAGGTCACTCCAACCTTCTACTTTGTGCAAAACACAACCTAATCCATAGTTTATACCAAAACAAAACAAAAAGCAATATGTGGGCTGGGGATACAGCTCAGGTGGTAGAGTGCTTGCCTAGCCAGCACGTGGTCCTGGGTTCAATCCCCAGCACACACACACACACACACACAAATCTGCTTCCACCAAGAACTTAGAAACTGCACCACTTTTCACAAGATTCTGCTAGTCCCCTATATTCTTTTCTCACCTTTGTGGAGAGAGAAATTCTTTGGATCACAAAAAAATGCCTCCTTTCGCACAGCAACTTATGCCCTTTGTTCCCCCACCATTCACGTAAACCTGCCCAAGTGACATAGTTCTTCCTGATCAATCCAATGAAGACCCCATGAAGATGCTTGGTAATTTGAATTTCTCCATTTTGTTACAAGGCTAAATGTATTCTGTGACAGAATGTGACATGCCCGGGGCTTCTGCCAGAAGAGAAGGTGGGTCTTCAGGGTGAAAAGGTGGAGGTGACCTAGAAAGTGACCTTAAGCTGTGCTTATGCTTGGGGCAAGGTGTGAAGCACTGTCTTCTGATAATTATCTTAGTTGAGCCACTGTTGCTCTAGAACTCTGAGAAAGTCACTGAGCCATTTTTAGTATTTTAGTTATATGCTTCTCAAACTCTAGTGTAAACACAAAGCAACCTAAGAATGTTGTTAAGCTGCAGATCCCAGGTAAGCAGGTCTGGGCCTATTGCCACCTGTAGCAATTGCCACTTGCAGCAACGACGCCGCGGGAGAAAATTCGGAGGCAGGATGGAAATGAAAAAGTTCTTTTATTCTTCTTTCTTCTAACTTCTCTCTCCAGCTCTAACAACCTCTCCAACTCCAACCACACCACTAACTAACCCTCACCCGGTTAAATATACTTTTTGCCTTAACAAGGACACATGCTAACAGCTCGAGCTTACAGGTGCGTCACACAGTGTTCATGGGCATAAAAAGATTCTTAGATAAATGCATGAATATCAGGTGAAAATACTTAAACACCTTTATGGCTCTCAGCTAGCCGCTATCTTAGCTATCTCCTCAATTAGGGCTCTTACATTTCCCCCCTTTTGTTTTAAAAGAGGAGCTACTCTAGGACATCCCATGTGCGACCAACATTCTTATCCATCATCGGATAATGAAGGCTGTGCCCTTGACTCCTGTCTTAGGTTGATATGTCGGCCACATGAGACTGTCCCGTGGATGGGTGATGACCTCATCAGGATCGACTGTGCCTGTCTTAGGTTGTCCCCCTCTGGGGATCTTACCCATCATTGGCTAACCAGCCGTCCAATCAAGCCCTTCAGGATCGACTGTGTGTTGACTAACAGCCATCCAATCGTGAGGAGATGCTGCGGCTTTAAGGCAGGAAGCCTTCTGCTGACAAGCCAAGTTCCATAGCGTATCAAGGTCTTTAAACAAATCAGCTGCCCTTAGTTCCATCAAGTAATGCACTGAGTTCTCTAGACAAATACCCGCAAGGTATTGTACCGTAATGTCCCAAAAGATCAAAATGTCCACTTGTTATAACACGTTGATCAAGGAGGCCCCATGCATGCAGAGCAGAGGCCACACTGCTGGTGAGGTTGTTTGATGCTTGAGCAGCAGGGATGTTTGTAGCGACCGTGATCCCTGCAGCTGTAGCAGCAGCCATCTTTTTTATGTCTAGATAATGCCACCGGCAAATCTTCAGGGACCGCTACCTAGAAACTCAAGCATCAATTATTAAAGGAAAGGCAGTGCTATTCCAGCACTGAGTCAAGAGGCGAGTTGCCAAACAAAGAAATAGAATTATTAGATTAGAAAATTGAAGTTGATCTCTGCTCACACACATTGCTGCTTGAGCTTCTACAAACATAAAGATAAATTAAAGAAAAACTAAGAGCACTTTGGAAAAATAATTTGTTAGCTGGAACCCCAAGTCTCTGCATACACAGCAACCTTCTATGAAATTATCTGTTGAAATAATTCAAATTAATCAGCTATTAAACAAATAAAGTTAATTACAAATAAACAATCCCATGTCAAAATACCAAAATATCAGGTTATACAGTATTAGTCATGTTCTTTGCTGAAGAGAAGTCCCAGGGACACCTATAAATCAAAATTGAAGGTACCTTCACTTTTTAAATTGTTTACCCAAATTGAATACTCTAAACTTAAATGAATTAAAGTTATTTGGATCCATATATATATATATATATATATATATACATATATATTATAATATTAATTTTCATAAGCTCTTTGTTATTTGTGATGTCACACTGGACAGATGCACAAACATACAAACATATATTTGTGATGTCACATTAACATGAAGTTTAGACAAATGCACAGACATAAAGACAAATATAAAAAGAAAAAAATACAATTGTGTGCACACTAAAGAGAGATATTCTCGTCCCAAACGGGAGGAATGAGACTTACGTTGTGAATTTATTGAAGGACTCTTTTAAGGGAATCATTCCATAACAACTTCATCTTGGCCTTCTTGATTTTGTACTTGTTTTATTAATCTTGATTCCTCAACAACTTCATCTTGATCTTTTTGATTTGGTACCTGTTTTATTAATCTAGATGGTATCCATACTGGGGAGGATTCGTGCTTTGGAAAAACACAAACAGATCCTCCCCACCAAATTAATACTGGATCTGGACCCTTCCATGTACCTGAAAGAACATCCTTCCAGTAAACCAAAGGTTTATGTTGTTGGTGTGGGTTCCAATGTCTGTCTCCAGCCAAATATCCATTAGAATCTAAAGTTAAAAAATTTAAGATAAACAGAGAAACTACCAATCTGTCCCTAGGATTTGTCCAATTTCCTTCTTTTTGCTTTAATAGCATAATTTTGAGTGTGCGATTAGCTCGTTCAATTATACCTTGACCTTGAGGATTGTATGGGATACCTGTTTTATGGGATATATTGAATTTTGCACAAAACTGTTTGAAAGATGAGGATGTATATGCAGGGCCATTATCTGTTTTAAGCATTTTGGGAATGCCCAATGCAGCAAAAAGCTTGTAGACAATGAGATGTAACATCTTTAACTTTTTCTCCAGCATGTAAGGAAGCAAAAATCATGCCTGAGCATGTATCTATGGTCACATGAATAAATCGCAATTTTCCAAAACTTGGCTCATGAGTGACATCCATCTGCCACAAATGATTGGGCATTAATCCTCTTGGGTTAACCCCATAATGTGGATTGGGCAAATGTGTCTCACAAGATTGACAATCCTTCACAATTATTCGAGCTTGCTCTTTAGTTATTTTGAACCTTTGCCTTAAAGTAGTACTATTAACATGAAATTGGGAATGGAACAAGGTAGCTTGTTGGACTGCTGAAAATATAAAGATTGTTTTAGTGAGGGCATCAGCCTTTTGATTACCTTCATGGAGAGGACCAGGCAAATTAGTATGAGCTCTGATATGTCCAATAAATAAAGGTTCTTTACGTTCCCATAGGAGATTTTGAATTTGAAAAAAAAACAATTTAAAGGCTGGAGTATGTGGTGCTATTGGACCTGCTAGCTCCAATTTAGGGACAGCATGTACAATATAGTGGCTGTCTGAAAAAATATTTATAGACTGTTCTTTAAAACTTTCTAGAGCTATTATAATAGCTTCAAGTTCAACTAATTGGGCTGATTTTTTTTTTTTTTTTTTTTTTTTTTTTTGGTACTGGGGATTGAACTCAGGGGCACTCGATCACTGGGCCACATCCCCAGCCCTTTTTTGTATTTTATTAGAGACAGGGTCTCACTGAGTTGCTAAGTGCCTTGCCATTGCTGAGGCTGGCTTTGAACTCGTGATTCTCCTGCCTCAGCCTCCCAAGTGCAGGGATTACAGGCGTGTGCCACCGCGCCCGGCTTGGGCTGATTTTTGACCAGTAATATGAATCATATTTTCTTTTTGAGTGACTACTGCAGCAGTACCGTTAAAGGACCCATCTGTAAATACATTTAATGCCTTAGGAATAGGTTGATTTTTTATTACCTGTGGAAATATAATGGGATGATTGACACAAAAAGATAGTATAGGAGACTTAGGAAGATGGTTATCAAATTTGCAGAAGTAGAGCATCTATCTATAGCCCAATCATTATCATTGAAGCACAAATATTCAACCTGTGACGATGAATAGGGAGTAATAATAGTAGCGGGATGAATGCCAAATATTTTAGTAGAAGTCTTAAGTCCTTGAAGAATAAGTTTAGCCACCATGGAGGTATAAGACTCAATTGTACTTTTAGGAGAGATGGGCAAATGTATCCATAATAAAGGTCCCTGTTGCCAAAATACTCCTGTGGGTGTATACTGTGAAGAAATAATAATCAATATTAGCAGTCGAGCAAAATCAATTCTATCACAATGGGATCTTTCAATGGCCTTTTCTACTAACTTTAAAGCTTCCCTAGCATCAGGAGTCAATGTTCGTGGTGAAGATGGATCAGGGTTCCCACGAAGGATATCAAATAAGGGTTTTAATTGTCCAGTAGTGAGGCTTAGTGTAGGGCGAAGCCAATTACTATCTCCCGGCAGTTTTTGGAAATCATTGAGGGTGGTCAAATGTTCTTTATTTATTAAAATTTTTTGAGGCCTAATAAAGGTACCCATGATTTTAAATCCTAAATACAATATGGGAGATCTAGTTTGAACCTTTACTTCAGCAATTTTTAATCCCATATCTTTTAAAATTTTCTGTCATATCACTGAATATGGTAAATAAGATTTCTTGATTAGGGTTAGCAAGCAAAACATCATTCATATAATGGAGGCACATAAGGTTTGGATATTTGTTCTAAATAGGCTGAATAGCTTTGTCTACATAGATTTGACATATAGTGGGATTATTAGCCATTCCCTGTGGTAGCACTTTCCATTGATATCTTTTATCAGGGCCATTATTATTGATAGAAGGAACTGAAAAAGCAAACCTGGGGGCATCGAGAGGATGTAGAGGAATGGAAAAGAAACAATCCTTTATATAAGAGTTATAAGACGGAAGCCGGGCGCGGTGCGCACGCCTGTAATCCCAGCACTTTGGGAGGCTGAGGCAGGAGGATCGCGAGTTCAAAGCCAGCCTCAGCAATGGCGAGGCACTTAGCAACTCAGTGAGACCCTGTCTCTAATAAAATACATAAAAGGGCTGGGGATGTGGCCCAGTGGTCGAGTGCCCCTGAGTTCAATCCCCGGTACCACAAAAAAAAAAAAAAAAAAAAAAGAGTTATAAGATGGAAATTTTTAGGAATAGCTACAGGATTAGGAAGTCCAGGTTGGGTAGGGCCCATAATTTGCATAGTTTTATCGATTTCTCTAAGGTCATGTAACAATCTCCATTTTCCTGATTTTTTCTTGATTGCGAATATGGGGGAATTCCAGGGAGAGGTGGAAGGCTCTATGTGTCCTGCTTCTAGTTGTTCTTGGATTAATAGGTGGGCCGCTTGTAATTTTTATCTAGATAGGAGCCACTGAGGGACCCAAACTGGCTTATCAGAAAGCCATGGTATTTTCAAAATTGTTTTCTCAGTGGCCCCTAGAAAAAATATCCTTTACCTTTTGATGATGATTTAGATTTTTATTTCTAACACCTGCAGGCTTGGTTGCTAGGTGTAGCCCCATTTGTTGTAAAATGTCTCTTCCCCATAGGGTAACTGGCAAGCTGGTCAAAATATAAGGCTGGAAAGTTCCTTTATTCCCTTCATTATCTTCCCATTTTAAAATTACAGCACTTTGTGCTGGGGTGTTAGTATATCCCAAGCCTCTTAAACTGGTTGAAGCCTTCTGCAGAGGCCAGTGCTTGGGCCATTGTTGTAGATTAATGATGGAAGAGTCAGCCCCAGTATCAATCAGCCCCTCCATCTCTATACCTTGAATTTTTATTTTGCACATAGGCCTCTGTGAACAATCCTGAACCCAGAAAGCCATAGGTCCCAAGCCAGTGGAACCAAATCCTCTATTGTTCCTATTCTGTGGCATACTCATTAATGAGTTGTGGAAACTGGGAAGGAGAAGCAGCTGAGCAATTCTATCTCCTTGGTTAACAGAGATAATGCCTCTAGGTAAACTAAGCATTATTTTTATTTCTCCTTGGTAATCAGAGTCAATAACACCTGGTGTTACTTGAAAACCTAATAAGCTTTTAGAACTTCGTCTGAGGATAAGTCCTACAGTCCCTGAGGGAAGAGGTCCTCTGACTCCCATGGGAATCAGTTGAACCCCCATTTCAGGTGTTAGCACTATTTGGGTGGTGGAACAGACATCTAGTCCTGCACTTCCTCTTGTCCCTCTGACAAGGGAGTCAATGGGTAGGAGAAATTGTGACGAGGAATCATCTGTATGGATGTTTGAGGATATTCCTCCTCTAATGCCTCGTACATTTGTTGGCCCCGAGGCATTGGGCCCTGTGCCCCGTTTTTTGAATTCCTGGACAAAACATTTCCATAGATGACAAATTTAGAACGGCATTTATTAGCCCAATGATTTCCCTTTTTACACCTAGGGCAGCGGCCTGGGGCACGGTATGAGCTTGGTCTTATTTCTCTTTGGGGATATTGCCTAGAATATCCTGGTTGATTATAATAATTTTGTCTGGAATATCCTGATTGATTATAATTTTTTGTTGAGCCCTATTTGTGAAATTTTGATGGGAAGCACCTCTCATTGCTGTTGCAATCACATTGCCTGTGACAAAGGCATCATTAATATCTTTACATAATCTAATGTATATTGAAAGGTCCTTTTTATTTTTCCATGGTCTTATAGCATCTTGGCAATATTTGTTGGCAATTTCATATGCCAACTGGATGACTAAGGGCATTGCTTGATCCACATCCCCAAATATTCTGCCTGCAGTTCTTAAAAGTCTGTCAGCAAAATCAGCATACGGCTTGTTAGGCCCCTGTATTACTTTTGATAAGCTGCCTTGCAAATCATCTGTTCCTGGTAAGGTCTTCCATGCTTTGACAGTGGCAGCATCTATCTGTGTGTATACACCGGGATCATATTGCATTTGTATTTGTAGTTCAGCAAACTGTCCCTCACCTGTTAGCATATCTATGTTTCAGTCTGGGAAGCCTGCAGTTACATTTCTCCTAGCTGTTTCCACACAAAGCCACCTGTAGCAATTGCCACTTGCAGCAACGACGCCGCTGGGAGAAAATTCGGAGGCAGGATGGAAATGAAAAAGTTCTTTTATTCTTCTTTCTTCTAACTTCTCTCTCCAGCTCTAACAACCTCTCCAACTCCAACCACACCACTAACTAACCCTCACCTGGTTAAATATACTTTTTGCCTTAACAAGGACACATGCTAACAGCTCGAGCTTACAGGTGCGTCACACAGTGTTCACGGGCATAAAAAGATTCTTAGATAAATGCATGAATATCAGGTGAAAATACTTAAACACCTTTATGGCTCTCAGCTAGCCGCTATCTTAGCTATCTCCTCAATTAGGGCTCTTACATTTCCCCCCTTTTGTTTTAAAAGAGGGGCTACTCTAGGACATCCCATGTGCAACCAACATTCTTATCCATCATCGGATAATGAAGGCTGTGCCCTTGACTCCTGTCTTAGGTTGATATGTCGGCCACATGAGACTGTCCCGTGGATGGGTGATGACCTCATCAGGATCGACTGTGCCTGTCTTAGGTTGTCCCCCTCTGGGGATCTTACCCATCATTGGCTAACCAGCCGTCCAATCAAGCCCTTCAGGATCGACTGTGTGTTGACTAACAGCCATCCAATCGTGAGGAGATGCTGCGGCTTTAAGGCAGGAAGCCTTCTGCTGACAAGCCAAGTTCCATAGCGTATCAAGGTCTTTAAACAAATCAGCTGCCCTTAGTTCCATCAAGTAATGCACTGAGTTCTCTAGACAAATACCCGCAAGGTATTGTACCGTAATGTCCCAAAAGATCAAAATGTCCACTTGTTATAACACGTTGATCAAGGAGGGCCCCATGCATGCAGAGCAGAGGCCACACTGCTGGTGAGGTTGTTTGATGCTTGAGCAGCAGGGATGTTTGTAGCGACCGTGATCCCTGCAGCTGTAGCAGCAGCCATCTTTTTTATGTCTAGATAATGCCACCGGCAAATCTTCAGGGACCGCTACCTAGAAACTCAAGCATCAATTATTAAAGGAAAGGCAGTGCTATTCCAGCACTGAGTCAAGAGGCGAGTTGCCAAACAAAGAAATAGAATTATTAGATTAGAAAATTAAAGTTGATCTCTGCTCACACACATTGCTGCTTGAGCTTCTACAAACATAAAGATAAATTAAAGAAAAACTAAGAGCACTTTGGAAAAATAATTTGTTAGCTGGAACCCCAAGTCTCTGCATACACAGCAACCTTCTATGAAATTATCTGTTGAAATAATTCAAATTAATCAGCTATTAAACAAATAAAGTTAATTACAAATAAACAATCCCATGTCAAAATACCAAAATATCAGGTTATACAGTATTAGTCATGTTCTTTGCTGAAGAGAAGTCCCAGGGACACCTATAAATCAAAATTGAAGGTACCTTCACTTTTTAAATTGTTTACCCAAATTGAATACTCTAAACTTAAATGAATTAAAGTTATTTGGATCCATATATATATATATATATATATATATACATATATATTATAATATTAATTTTCATAAGCTCTTTGTTATTTGTGATGTCACACTGGACAGATGCACAAACATACAAACATATATTTGTGATGTCACATTAACATGAAGTTTAGACAAATGCACAGACATAAAGACAAATATAAAAAGAAAAAAATACAATTGTGTGCACACTAAAGAGAGATATTCTCGTCCCAAACGGGAGGAATGAGACTTAAGTTGTGAATTTATTGAAGGACTCTTTTAAGGGAATCATTCCATAACAACTTCATCTTGGCCTTCTTGATTTTGTACTTGTTTTATTAATCTTGATTCCTCAACAACTTCATCTTGATCTTTTTGATTTGGTACCTGTTTTATTAATCTAGATGGTATCCATACTGGGGAGGATTCGTGCTTTGGAAAAACACAAACAGATCCTCCCCACCAAATTAATACTGGATCTGGACCCTTCCATGTACCTGAAAGAACATCCTTCCAGTAAACCAAAGGTTTATGTTGTTGGTGTGGGTTCCAATGTCTGTCTCCAGCCAAATATCCATTAGAATCTAAAGTTAAAAAATTTAAGATAAACAGAGAAACTACCAATCTGTCCCTAGGATTTGTCCAATTTCCTTCTTTTTGCTTTAATAGCATAATTTTGAGTGTGCGATTAGCTCGTTCAATTATACCTTGACCTTGAGGATTGTATGGGATACCTGTTTTATGGGATATATTGAATTTTGCACAAAACTGTTTGAAAGATGAGGATGTATATGCAGGGCCATTATCTGTTTTAAGCATTTTGGGAATGCCCAATGCAGCAAAAAGCTTGTAGACAATGAGATGTAACATCTTTAACTTTTTCTCCAGCATGTAAGGAAGCAAAAATCATGCCTGAGCATGTATCTATGGTCACATGAATAAATCGCAATTTTCCAAAACTTGGCTCATGAGTGACATCCATCTGCCACAAATGATTGGGCATTAATCCTCTTGGGTTAACCCCATAATGTGGATTGGGCAAATGTGTCTCACAAGATTGACAATCCTTCACAATTATTCGAGCTTGCTCTTTAGTTATTTTGAACCTTTGCCTTAAAGTAGTACTATTAACATGAAATTGGGAATGGAACAAGGTAGCTTGTTGGACTGCTGAAAATATAAAGATTGTTTTAGTGAGGGCATCAGCCTTTTGATTACCTTCATGGAGAGGACCAGGCAAATTAGTATGAGCTCTGATATGTCCAATAAATAAAGGTTCTTTACGTTCCCATAGGAGATTTTGAATTTGAAAAAACAATTTAAAGGCTGGAGTATGTGGTGCTATTGGACCTGCTAGCTCCAATTTAGGGACAGCATGTACAATATAGTGGCTGTCTGAAAAAATATTTATAGACTGTTCTTTAAAACTTTCTAGAGCTATTATAATAGCTTCAAGTTCAACTAATTGGGCTGATTTTTTTTTTTTTTTTTTTTTTTTTTTTTTTTGGTACTGGGGATTGAACTCAGGGGCACTCGATCACTGGGCCACATCCCCAGCCCTTTTTTGTATTTTATTAGAGACAGGGTCTCACTGAGTTGCTAAGTGCCTTGCCATTGCTGAGGCTGGCTTTGAACTCGTGATTCTCCTGCCTCAGCCTCCCAAGTGCAGGGATTACAGGCGTGTGCCACCGCGCCCGGCTTGGGCTGATTTTTTGACCAGTAATATGAATCATATTTTCTTTTTGAGTGACTACTGCAGCAGTACCGTTAAAGGGACCCATCTGTAAATACATTTAATGCCTTAGGAATAGGTTGATTTTTTATTACCTGTGGAAATATAATGGGATGATTGACACAAAAAGATAGTATAGGAGACTTAGGAAGATGGTTATCAAAATTTGCAGAAGTAGAGCATCTATCTATAGCCCAATCATTATCATTGAAGCACAAATATTCAACCTGTGACGATGAATAGGGAGTAATAATAGTAGCGGGATGAATGCCAAATATTTTAGTAGAAGTCTTAAGTCCTTGAAGAATAAGTTTAGCCACCATGGAGGTATAAGACTCAATTGTACTTTTAGGAGAGATGGGCAAATGTATCCATAATAAAGGTCCCTGTTGCCAAAATACTCCTGTGGGTGTATACTGTGAAGAAATAATAATCAATATTAGCAGTCGAGCAAAATCAATTCTATCACAATGGGATCTTTCAATGGCCTTTTCTACTAACTTTAAAGCTTCCCTAGCATCAGGAGTCAATGTTCGTGGTGAAGATGGATCAGGGTTCCCATGAAGGATATCAAATAAGGGTTTTAATTGTCCAGTAGTGAGGCTTAGTGTAGGGCGAAGCCAATTACTATCTCCCGGCAGTTTTTGGAAATCATTGAGGGTGGTCAAATGTTCTTTATTTATTAAAATTTTTTGAGGCCTAATAAAGGTACCCATGATTTTAAATCCTAAATACAATATGGGAGATCTAGTTTGAACCTTTACTTCAGCAATTTTTAATCCATATCTTTTAAAATTTTCTGTCATATCACTGAATATGGTAAATAAGATTTCTTGATTAGGGTTAGCAAGCAAAACATCATTCATATAATGGAGGCACATAAGGTTTGGATATTTGTTCTAAATAGGCTGAATAGCTTTGTCTACATAGATTTGACATATAGTGGGATTATTAGCCATTCCCTGTGGTAGCACTTTCCATTGATATCTTTTATCAGGGCCATTATTATTGATAGAAGGAACTGAAAAAGCAAACCTGGGGGCATCGAGAGGATGTAGAGGAATGGAAAAGAAACAATCCTTTATATAAGAGTTATAAGACGGAAGCCGGGCGCGGTGGCGCACGCCTGTAATCCCAGCACTTTGGGAGGCTGAGGCAGGAGGATCGCGAGTTCAAAGCCAGCCTCAGCAATGGCGAGGCACTTAGCAACTCAGTGAGACCCTGTCTCTAATAAAATACATAAAAGGGCTGGGGATGTGGCCCAGTGGTCGAGTGCCCCTGAGTTCAATCCCCGGTACCACAAAAAAAAAAAAAAAAAAAAAAGAGTTATAAGATGGAAATTTTTAGGAATAGCTACAGGATTAGGAAGTCCAGGTTGGGTAGGGCCCATAATTTGCATAGTTTTTATCGATTTCTCTAAGGTCATGTAACAATCTCCATTTTCCTGATTTTTTCTTGATTGCGAATATGGGGGAATTCCAGGGAGAGGTGGAAGGCTCTATGTGTCCTGCTTCTAGTTGTTCTTGGATTAATAGGTGGGCCGCTTGTAATTTTTATCTAGATAGGAGCCACTGAGGGACCCAAACTGGCTTATCAGAAAGCCATGGTATTTTCAAAATTGTTTTCTCAGTGGCCCCTAGAAAAAATATCCTTTACCTTTTGATGATGATTTAGATTTTTATTTCTAACACCTGCAGGCTTGGTTGCTAGGTGTAGCCCCATTTGTTGTAAAATGTCTCTTCCCCATAGGGTAACTGGCAAGCTGGTCAAAATATAAGGCTGGAAAGTTCCTTTATTCCCTTCATTATCTTCCCATTTTAAAATTACAGCACTTTGTGCTGGGGTGTTAGTATATCCCAAGCCTCTTAAACTGGTTGAAGCCTTCTGCAGAGGCCAGTGCTTGGGCCATTGTTGTAGATTAATGATGGAAGAGTCAGTCCCAGTATCAATCAGCCCCTCCATCTCTATACCTTGAATTTTTATTTTGCACATAGGCCTCTGTGAACAATCCTGAACCCAGAAAGCCATAGGTCCCAAGCCAGTGGAACCAAATCCTCTATTGTTCCTATTCTGTGGCATACTCATTAATGAGTTGTGGAAAACTGGGAAGGAGAAGCAGCTGAGCAATTCTATCTCCTTGGTTAACAGAGATAATGCCTCTAGGTAAACTAAGCATTATTTTTATTTCTCCTTGGTAATCAGAGTCAATAACACCTGGTGTTACTTGAAAACCTAATAAGCTTTTAGAACTTCGTCTGAGGATAAGTCCTACAGTCCCTGAGGGAAGAGGTCCTCTGACTCCCATGGGAATCAGTTGAACCCCCATTTCAGGTGTTAGCACTATTTGGGCGGTGGAACAGACATCTAGTCCTGCACTTCCTCTTGTCCCTCTGACAAGGGAGTCAATGGGTAGGAGAAATTGTGACGAGGAATCATCTGTATGGATGTTTGAGGATATTCCTCCTCTAATGCCTCGTACATTTGTTGGCCCCGAGGCATTGGGCCCTGTGCCCCGTTTTTTGAATTCCTGGACAAAACATTTCCATAGATGACAAATTTAGAACGGCATTTATTAGCCCAATGATTTCCCTTTTTACACCTAGGGCAGCGGCCTGGGGCACGGTATGAGCTTGGTCTTATTTCTCTTTGGGGATATTGCCTAGAATATCCTGGTTGATTATAATAATTTTGTCTGGAATATCCTGATTGATTATAATTTTTTGTTGAGCCCTATTTGTGAAATTTTGATGGGAAGCACCTCTCATTGCTGTTGCAATCACATTGCCTGTGACAAAGGCATCATTAATATCTTTACATAATCTAATGTATATTGAAAGGTCCTTTTTATTTTTCCATGGTCTTATAGCATCTTGGCAATATTTGTTGGCAATTTCATATGCCAACTGGATGACTAAGGGCATTGCTTGATCCACATCCCCAAATATTCTGCCTGCAGTTCTTAAAAGTCTGTCAGCAAAATCAGCATACGGCTTGTTAGGCCCCTGTATTACTTTTGATAAGCTGCCTTGCAAATCATCTGTTCCTGGTAAGGTCTTCCATGCTTTGACAGTGGCAGCATCTATCTGTGTGTATACACCGGGATCATATTGCATTTGTATTTGTAGTTCAGCAAACTGTCCCTCACCTGTTAGCATATCTATGTTTCAGTCTGGGAAGCCTGCAGTTACATTTCTCCTAGCTGTTTCCACACAAAGTTCCTAGAATTGTGACCTCTAGATCAGGTATTGTCCCCCACTCAATACTGCCTTGCATAACCCCTTCCAGTCTGAGGGGGTTAAAGTTAGAGTGTTAAGGGACTCCAGCATGCTCAACGTGAACGGAGCTTGAGGCCCATAGGTCATTATCGCCTCTTTGAAATTTTTTATTGTTTTAAAATCTAGGGATTGGTGGTACCTTTGCCCATTTTCATTTTCAAATACTGGCAGGTCCCAATGTTCCTGTGGCTTTTGGCGTTTGCGGGCACATAAGCGCTCAGAAAGGCCGTTAATCTCTGCCTCAAGGGCACGCATACACTCAGAAATACTCCTCATGGGTTTCTGTAATTGATTCCACCCATGAGGGAGCAGAGGGCGCAAGTGGTTCCTCCACTTCACGGTCCCTTATCTTGGTCTTCCTTAACTTCCTTTTGCTACTATCCTTACTGGTCCTAACTGACTCAGCGGAGGCTATGCTTTCATAATCACTATTACTTGATTCCTCACTACTGCTACTCTCACTGGTAGTAACATCCTGAGTCCTGGGTTCAATTGAGAGCACATATCCTTCAGCTATTTCTAAAAACTTTTGAATAGCTTTAGCAGCTCGGATTTTTGTCATTTTTGAACCCATTTTCAAAACTGTTTTCTCAGTTTTCTTACCGTGCTGATTCCGAATTCCCCATACGAGCCACCACTTGTCGCCGCCTGTAGCGATTGCTGCATGCAGCAACGCCGCAGGAGAAAATTCGGAGGCAGAATGGAAATTTAAAAGTTCTTTTATTCTTCTTTCTTCTAACTTCTCTCTCCGGCTCTAACAACCTCTCCAACTCCAACCACACCACTAACTAACCCTCACCTGGTTAAATACTTTTTGCCTTAACAAGGACACGTGCTAACAGCTCGAGCTTACAGGTGCATCACACAGTGTTCAGGGGCATAAAAAGATTCTTAGATAAATGCATGAATATCAGGTGAAAATACTTGAACACCTTTATGGCTCTCAGCTAGCCCCCATCTTAGCTATCTCCTCAATTAAGGCTCTTACATGGGCCCAGGATTTTGCATGTCTAACCAGCTCCCAGGTGATGCCAGTATTGCTGGGGATCTTCATGTAAAATGGGGATAAAGCCTCCATGAGCATGTTGACACTCAACAAAATAATGTGTGTGGATGTGTGTTAGGGTTTGGATCTGGAATGTCCCCCAACGAGTTGAATTGAGAGCCTGGTCCCCAAGGCAGCAAGGTTCATAGGTGGGATTTTTGGGCAATGGTTGAATCATGAGGACTGTGATCTCATCAGTGGATTAATCCACGTGATGGATTGATCATTCATTGGGCTACTAGAACAAACTAATTGCTGAATGGAGTATGGGGAGGTGGTACCTAGTTGGAAGAAGGCACTGAGGGTGTGCCCTGGAAGTGCCTGGGAAAAATCATTGCACCTAAAAAATGTAACAGATCATTATTGTAGTGATGGGATGGTTGGAGTCTCGCCAAGTACACTGGGAGTCTCCACAGCTTGATACCAAAAGACTCAAGAAAATCTGGCAGCTGAGGCCTCCTGTATCAGGGGGACATACCTACCAGCCCTCAATAGAGAAATAGAAAGAGAAGAGGGCAAAACAAGGATATTCTGTGGTAGCTGACAGATTTGTAAGATGACTTCCAGAACTAATGAGCTGGGGAAGAATCTGCAGAGACAGGAAGTCCTACAAAAGAGCAAGGAAATACACACACGCAAACACAGACACGCCACGAGAGTGGGAGAGTCCAAACCCAGGGCTCTTCTGTTAGTTTTCTTTAAACATAAATTTAATTTTTTTTGAAATTTTAAACAAAATTTTTACATTTTTAAAATTTTATTTCTTTTATTCTAAGTTGTTATAAATGACAGCAGAATGCATTACATTTCATATTATATGTATAAAGCACATTTTTTACATATCTCTGGTTGTATACAAAATATATTCACACCATTCGTGTCTCCATACATGCACTTAGGGTAATGAAGTCCATCTCATTCTACCATCTTTTTTTTTTTTCTTCACCCTTTGCCCCCTCCCTTCCCTTCCCTCCCCATTGGCCATTCTAGTGTTCCTCTTAAAAAGGTAAATCAACTAATCCTTGGCAGGTCCACATGGAGTTTTGAATGTAGTTCAGCAAAGATGGGCAGGTGCACACGGGCAGGTGGTGGGGTGGAGCAGGTGCGCTCTGGACCACTTAGGACTTGAACTCAAAAGAGGGATGGATGCTCCACAGCCACATGAACCAGCATCGAGATCCTCCCCACCCTCCGGGCCTGCATCTACACTCTCCACCTTGGCAGGCACGTTGCTATCAGATTCTGCTCACTCTTTCTGTGTTATTTTTCTCCCCTGTTCTGGAGATTGAACCCAAGGTCTCCCACATGCTAGGCAAGTGCTGTGCCACTAAGCTGCACCCCACAAGCCCTTATTTTAAAGTTTTATTTTGAGACAGGACCTCACCAAGTTACCTAGGCTGATCTTGAACTTGTGATCCTCCTGCCTCAGTGTCCTCAGTAGCTGGGGTTACAGACATGTGCCACCATGCCCAGTTAGATTTTGCTCATACTTACATAGGCAGCAGAGTGGGCCTCCAGATGGAAAGAGTTTAAGTGACTTGCCCAAGTCACAGCAGGAGTTCCTGGCAGAACCAACTCCCACGTTTCATGGGCAGGAAACCTGGGTGGCTCTGTGGACAGTAATGTGGGCAGGAGTGTAAGAAATTGCCAGTACCAGGGTGGGGTTAAAAGAACCAATATTTGTTCACCACCTACATATATCAGGTGCGACTATATACATTAACTAATGTACCCTCACAGCTTGATGAGGATGATACTGCTACTAACCAAATAACAACTATAACGATTCTTATGTGGTGCATTATCCAAAAGAAAGTGTCCAACCGATGTTTGGTTACCCCCTCTACTGCTCCATTTTGTAGGTCAAGCAATCCAAAAGAGTCTGAGTAATTTAACCAAAGTCACACGTCTCAGTGGTACTTAGTACATTAGCTCCACTAGGCTCCATTTTCTCTATCCTTTCCATCATGCTGGGCTGCCTGAGAAGCTTCTGGAAAGGAACAGACCGGGCTTGAGGCCTCCCATTTGAGGATCATTTTGCAAAGTATTTGGGCAGCGTATTTCTAACATGCACCCGTGGTGGCTTTAGGAATCTTTCCCATCTCTAGGAAAGAAAAAAGAGTTCTGGGTAGAATAGTACTTACCCCCAATTCATCTTCTTCCTAATCTCAAGGTATGACTATTTGAAAGCAGGGTCATTGCAGATGTAATTAGTCATAATAGAGTAGGGTGAGATCTTCATCCTATATGACTGATGGCCTTAAGAGACAGAGACGCAGGCACACAAGTTAGAAATCCATGGGATAATGAGGCAGAGATTGGAGTGATGTGTCTTCAAACCAAGGATTACCAACAACACCAGAAGCTAAGAGAGAGGCAAAGGAGAAACTGTCCCCTAATGCTTTAGAGAGAACATGACCCTGCCAATGTCTTGGTTTTGGACTTTTCGCCTCCAGAATCATGAGAGAATAAATTACTGTTTTTGTAAGCCACCCAGTTTGTAGCAGTTTGTTACAGCAGTCATTAGGAAACTAATATAAAAAATATTAAGAATCTTTCACCAAAAGAAGTAAAGTCAGAGTACTGTAAAGATATCTGCATATCTGTGTTTATTATGTCACAGTTCACAGTAACCAAGTGTGGAATCAGGCTAAGTGTCCATCAAAAGATGGATGGAGGGGCCGGGGTTGTGGCTTAGTGGCAGAGCGCGCTCGCCTCGCACGTGCGCAGCCCGGGTTCGATCCTCAGCACCACATAAACATAAATGCATTGCATTGTGTACAACTAAAGTAAATAAATAAATATTTTAAAAAAAAAAAGATGGATGGATGAAGAATAAAATTGTAAATATACACAATGGAGTATTATTCAGCCATAAAGAAGAAAGAAATCACATCATTTGAAAGAAAATGGATGGAACTTGTGATAACACATTAAAGGAAATAAGTCAGACTCAGACAAATAGTGCACATTTTCTCTCCTATGTGAGATCTAAGGGGCAAAAACACAACATGAAAGTAGAAGGGAGACTATTCAAGAAGGTGAAGGGGAAGAGGAGAAAAGGATGGAGAGTTGGATCTCATCAAATTATGTTACATGTATGTATGAATATGTCACAATGAAACCCATCATTTGAATAATGAATATGCACTAATAAAACAAGAACTTTTGAAAGTGATTGGTCTCAAAGTATTGCCATTATTGACCTGTATCAGAGGAAGAAATGTAAACTGTGAGGCTCCAGGGAGAAGGATTCATGGGAGTCTGTTCACACAGACTCTCACCATAGGTACGTATCATGCATACCATTCCCACTGGTACCCTTCCTTCTGCACAGAGAGTTCGAAGCAACCAAAATGTTTTCCCTAGGATCAGCTCTAGCCTTCACATAAGTGTAGCAGTATGTGAAGCTGGACGGTGGTAATGGTGGAAGGACACTTCTAAGCAGGCATCTGGAACCCTACCATGAAGTATGGGGGTGCAGATGGGAAGTAGTACTAAGCCACTGTTTTTTTTTTTTTTCTCCAGTGCATGCACAGAGAATTAGAGTGCTTTGTTTATGCAAACAAAGGTTGCTCAGGAACATCCTGGTCCTTGAAATGGGCTCTGCTTCTTTGGAACATAACCAAGACCCTCTTCCAGTCTCTCCTCATCAATACTGAGCCTCATCTTGTCTCTACAGAGGCAGGTAGGGGCCAATGTTCACAAGACTGGGTGTTTCAGCAAATCTTGCATTTAGGCTTCTGCCTCTCTTGCCACAGAGTGACTTTTTTCAGGTAGTAAAGACCATGGCTGCTGAGCCTCCTGAGCAGCAAGAGCAAACCCAACAGACAGGGGGGTCCTGCTGGCTTTGGAGCCCCTGCTTCCAGCCACCCTAGGGCCACCCCTGTCTTCCCTCAGTTATTATTATTATTATTATTTGCCAAGGATTGAACCCAGAGATGCTCAACCACTGAGCCACATCCCCAGCCCTTTTTATTTTTAAAAAAATATTTACTTTTTAGTTGTAGTTGGACACAATACCTTTATTTTATTTATTTATTTTTATGTGGTGCTGAGGATCAAATCCAGGGCCTTGCATGTGCTAGGCCAGCACGCTACCGCTGAGCCACAACCCCAGCACTTATTTTTTTATTTTCAGACAGGGTCTCACTGCATTGCTTAGCTCCTCGCTAAATTGCTAAGGCTGGCTTTGAACTTGCAATCCTCCTGCCTCTGCCTCTGGAACCACTGGGATTAAAGGCATGCACCACTGCCACAGTTCTATGGAGATGGAATTCATGGGCAACTCACTCTTCAAAGTGTGCAATTCAAGAGTTGTTCTCTAGTCACAGACAGTGCACCCTTTACCACAGTCCATTTTAAAACGTTTTCGTCACCTCAAACTGAAATCCAGGATCTCTTAGCTGTACTCCCACCTCTTCCTGTTCAGCCCTACGAAACCACTAATTTACTTGGTATCTCTACAGATCTTCCTGTTCTGGGTCTTCATGTGAAGAGAACTGTATAGTGTATGGTCTTCCCTTAGACTGAAGAAATATCTCCACTCTAGGAGGTAGGTCAAGAGTGCAAAAGGGAGTTTTCACATAGATTTTGGTGCTTGTCCTTCTAGCTCCTTCCTTTCTAAAAGTCCTGCCCCTAACTTCCACTGCTCTGGTAACCCCAAATTCTGACCTCTGTCTTCCAGCCCAGAATACAAGAACCCAGCATAAAGAAGCAGGCACAGCCTATGGGTCCTCATGCTTAACCAGAAGCAGAGTGTTGGGATGAAAATCGGGACAGTGGAAGAGAAGGTGTGGGAACAACTTACATTTGATGAAGGATTTAAACTTGAGACCCAGAAGGCAAGATGTGCAATGATTTTGTAGCAAACAAAGAACACTGTGACTACTTTGGAGAGCTAGTGTGGGTTTAGTGCTATGCCAAAAAAGCAAATTTCTTTTCTTTCTTTCTTTCTTTTTTTTTTTTTTTTTTTTGGTACCAGGGATTGAACTCAGGGGCACTTGACCACTGAGCCACATCCCCAGCCCTATTTTGTATTTTATTTAGAGACAGGGTCTCACTGAGTTGCTTAGCACCTCAATTTTGCTGAGGCTGGCTTTCAACTTGCGATCCTCCTGCCTCAGCCTCCTGAGTTGCTGGGATTACAGGCCTGTGCCACACGCCCAGCAAGAAAGCAAATTTCTAAAGGATCTAAAATTCTAACCGAGCATCTGCTTTCCTGACTGATCCCAGACAACACCTGTGGCAACCTGGACCCTTCCAGGAAGCAGATTCCAAGATGGGTATTAGAGTGTGGAGAGTTGATTATTAAGGAATGCTTTTGGAGCCCCACGTGGTGGTGCACACTTGTAAATAGCTACTCAGGAGGCTAAGGGAGGAGGATTGCAAGTTTGAGGCCAGGGTGGGCAATTTAGTGAAACTTTGCTTCAAAATAAAAAATAAAAGGGACTGGGAATGTGTTGCCGCCTGAAGCGCTTGGAGCAACGGAGCTGCAGGAAGAAGTTCAGAGGCAAACTGGAGACGAACAGCTTTTTATTCTGATAACTTTTCTCTCTGGTTCTACCAACGACTAACACACGCCACACACACCACCAAAATGGCGCTGACCCAATCAGCAATTTCGGCCAAGTCACTCGAGATCTCGGGACAAGTCCCGTGAGACTACGGAAGGCGACAATGCCCAAATCTCTACGGCTCATAGTCAACCGCATTTCAAGCCATCTCCCCAAACAGGGTTCCTACAGGAATGTAGCTCAGTGCTAGAGTACCCCTAGTTCAATCCCCAGTACTGAAAAAAAAAAATGTAACTGAGGTCAACACCTATAAAACAAGGGAAGAAAGTAAGGACGGGTCCACAGACAGGTTGAGTTGTGATACAGTCTCAATGAAAGCTTCGGCTCACCCACAGAGAGCTCCGCACTGGGGTGACCCTTCCAAAATGTCTCCAGTGGAGGGAGGAAGCCAGGCCTCTATACCCAGGTACTGACCAGCCATTGGATGCAGGCAGCACTCGCAAGGGACTTGACCATGTTGTAACAGGGGTCTGCTTCATACTGTTCTGAATGGAGGCTTATTTTAAAACTGACATTTCCCCCCTTGTCTTCTCCCTCTCCCCCGCCCTAACCTGAGGGGAAACAAGATTACCCTTCTCCCGTCCTCCTTATCTGTCCTTGAACAAACACCAGTCACAGGAATGAAGTGATCAGACTCCAGGGATGGCGCCAGAAGATCTAAAAACTTGGCTCTCTCCCAGAGCCACAAATGGATTACGACCCCTGACAAGGTCCACCTGGAATGCAGTCTTTGACTCGCCTCTTTAAAAGCCCTCTGTTCCCCCTGATGGACAGAATCACAGCCTCTGGGATAGGAGTCCCCTGTGTTTTCCCCTTTATTAGCAAAGCAATAAAGCTTTTTGCTTTTTTCTCAAGACCCTGTCCTCATGATTGGATTGGCCCTGGGGACAAGGATAGAACTTTTGGTAACATTTTTGAGTAAGTGGCTCTCTTCAGCCTAAATAATTCCAGAGAGAGGTACAATCTCAGCAGGTGGCCGTCCCCCAGCTCCTTCCCCAGCAGCTGGGTGAAGAGGGGAGGTGCTTCCCCAGGTCTACTATAGCTTTTTTGCCTGGGTCCGTCTCTTTCTTCTGCTGGACGATGAGGTCCTTGCAGCAGGAGGCAGTGGAAGGAAAGGCTCAGAGACTGCCTTCGTGTCTCACAAGGGGCCTAACAAACAGGAAGGCTTGGAGCAGGTTTGTGGATGGAGGACTTGTTGCATTGATCTTAGACTTCAGAGCCTGCATTCTAAGAAAATCAGCTCAGGCCTTGGCACCTCGTCAAACAGAGAATGCCTCTATGACTGTGCCTTTTGAAGTGCTAGTCCCAGTTTTTCTGGCTGAATGCCTTGTGGTCAGGAAGAGAAACTGACAGAAGAGGAGGCAGAAGGGTAAAAGAGAGGAGGAAGTTTGAGGCCCAGAGGAGTGGATGAGGTGGGCAGGGTGGAGAGAGGAAAACAGGCGCAAAGAGCTGGGGTAAGGCACTGGTGAAAACTCAAATCATGGATGAAACAGAAGCAAGGTCTGGGGGAGCAGGAAGTAGACACTATTTCTGGGAAGCCTCCCACTTCCTGCCCCCCCCCCCCTCTTTTCCACAGTCGCCTCAGCTAGCCTCAACTCTCCTAGACCCACCTGCCACTTGCTCCACTTCTGCACCCACAGAGCATCTCAGGGCTGCAACATAAAACCCTCTTGCCCAGCGTCTCCTGACAACACACCTAGTGCAGAGAGGTTGAGTTGTGATAGAGTCTCAATGAAAGCTTCAGCTCACCCACAGGGAGTTCCGCACTGGGGTGACCCTTCCAAAATGTCTCAAGTGGAGGGAGGAAGCCAGGCCTCTATACCCAGGTACTGACCAGCCATTGGATGCAGGTTGTCTGAACCATCTGATGACTTGCTGTGTGCACTGATGGAGTGACTCAGAATCAAGACAAACACTCCACAGCCAGTCTTTGGTCTTCATCCTCAGCTGCTGGCCTTGCATTGGATTTCACTGTAAAGATCAAATCCATCTAAGAAGCAGTTGCACACGCTACTACCCCTCATCCAACTTTAGTCTGCACTGGGGACACCCCAGGCTTGGTGTTTGGACCTCTTCTCCTCTTTCTGTTGACCCCAATAGGCACAGTCCTTCATCCCCCTGGCTCTAATGCCATAAACAAGCTGGGCACAGTGGTGCATACCTGTAATCCCAGTGACTACGGAGGCTGAGGCAGGAGGATCACAAGTTTGAGGCCAGCCTAAGTAACTTAAGGAGACTCTGTCTTAAAATAAGAATTAAAAAAGGGTTGGGGATGTAGCTCAGCGGTCAAATGCCCCTAGGTTTGATCCCCAGTACCAGAAAACAAAAACAAAAATACCACAAACAAGTGGGTGATGTCCACACTTCTATCTAGACAGTCTAGCCCCTATTTCTCTCTTCAACTTGACTATTCAACTTGACTTATACATCCATTTGAAGGATCTAAACTATAATGGATCCAAAAAAAAAAAAATTCGTGACTCATGTTCTGATAATCTAGTCCTCCTCCTGGGATTTGCCTTTCAATAAGTGACATCTACATCCTCTAGTTGGTCAGGACAAAACCATAATTCATCCTTAATACAGTAACAGAGGTGTCCACTTCATGCTTTGACTAGAACCCTTGCTGCTCTGCCCCTGCAGCTAATTTTAACACTGATATTTTTGTTCTTTTCTTTTCTCTGTCTCCCCCTCCCTAACCATAGGGAAAGCAAGAGCAACCTTCTTTCTGTCCTAAGCAGAGTTATCTGTGCTTGGGCTCATGGGCCAAAGGCATGAAGCAATCCAGACTTTGCAGCTGACACCAGAGGGTTTGAGAAATGCCCATCTCTCAAGGTTACAAGTGATTGTGAGTCCTGACAGGGCACAGCTGGAATGTAGCCCCTAGATACACTTTAAAAGCCCACTGTTTCCTGCTGACAGCTGCTGGGACAGGAGTCCCCCTGTGCTTCTCCTTTTCTAGCAAAGCAAGAAATTTTCTTTTGCCTTTTTCTCCAAAACTTTGTCCTCATTATTGGGTTGGAATCAGGGACAAGGACAGAATTTCAGTATCCGTACCTCTCTTTCCTTCCTACTGCATATCTAATTCATTGGCACATTTTGTTGCCTCTACCTTCAGAATATATCCAGAATCCACCTGCACCACACTTGAGCTATTGAGATAGACTGCTCGCTCTTCCCAGTCACTTATTCCTTGGCAATCCACCATCCCATGCCACCCAACGCTGTCCACTCTCAGGCCCGGCCCCTACAGGCTGCTTCACAGAGGCCGTGTAAAGCAGAGATCCAAGGGATATGCACTGAGCCCAGGCTGCCTGACTTAAAATTGTACCTGCTTTTAGCCATGTGACCTTAGGACAGTCACTCATCCTCCCTCTCCCTCACATTCCTCATTTGTGAAATGGGACTGATCATGGATTTACCTCATAAGGCTCTCAGGACAATTATCATCCTCTTTCCTAAGTGCTCAAATTACCTTCATTTACTGAGCACCTGTGAGATACCTGGCCTCACATCCACATTCTCAAAGCAGAACAAATATCTCTAGTGGAAAATGTCTGTGGGTCAGGGATACTTTACGTCATGAGGTGCGTGTGGAAAAATATCTTGAATAGTGTTGATGCTGGGGAAAGACATTTCCAGGAAGCACCATTTGTGTGATGGTGCAGAAAGCACAATAGCAAGGATTTAATGAGTACTTAACAGTACAGGGCATTGTTCTAGGTACTCTACAAATACCAATTTAGTCAAGTCTCATGATTATTTGCATTTTGGACGGGGTACTGAGATTGAACTCAGGGGCATTCAACAACTGAGCCACATCCCCAGCCCTATCATGTATTTTATTTAGAGACAGGGTCTCACTGAGTTGTTTAGTGCCTCGCTTTTGCTGAGGCTAGCTTTGAACTCGTGATCCTCCTGTCTCAGCCTCCAGAGTAGCTGGGATTACAGGTGTGCACCACGTGCCCAGCAATTATTTGCATTTTATAAGTGAGAAAGAAGGAGGTTGAGTAACTAAGCCTAAAGTCCCAGTGGGCAGGACTTGTGATCAGACAGGGTGGTGACAGTGTGTCCCATGGTAGAGGGTGAATCTTCTCAAGAGTACACAGGTTCTTAACAGAAATGAGCCATTGAAGGGAGACAGTAAAAACTAATGGGAATTAAGAATGATGGTTTGGGATGCTCTCAACCTGCCTTTGAATCCGAGTTCGGTCATTTACTACTCATGAGAACTTGGGGCCAGACACATACATGCCTCACCTGCAAAATGAGTTGATACTGCCTCAGGCTGTCAGGCACAGGAAGAGCACTCGCTGCTTACTGACCACCCTTCTTCTATAGAATGTTTTCCCTGTTACTATAAAAGAGTTAAGCAAAGAGGTCTGCTTAAAATTAAATGCACTTAGACTTCCATTCCTGGGCAGATGGAACCACTGTACTTTTCCCTCTGCCTCCCACTAAATACAGTGAAAACTAATGGACAAGGGGACGCAAGGGAGCAGACGAGGTGGGTACCAGGAACCTGAGGAATGACACTGCAGTGAGAGAAGAAGCCACTACCCAGAAACTCTAAGAAAAGCATATGAAAGGGGCTGGGGCTATGGCTCAGCGGTAGAGCAAGCGTCTCACATGTGTGAGGCCCTGGGTTCGATCATCAGCACCACATAAATAAAAATAAAGGTTTAAAAAAATTTTTGTTAAAAGCATATGAAAAACAGCTTTCCTCCAAATCCCACTCTCTCCAGCCCCTGACCAGGGAAAATACAGTGCATTGAGATAGAAGAGGCTTAGAAAATAACCTCTCTATTCTGGCCAAACATCACAGAAATAAACTATGGCTAGCAAAGATCATATGCAGGGCCTAGCCTTCCACTCGTGTGGGACTGTAATGAGGCACCTGAATCTTCTTTTAACACCCCCCCACACACACACACGCACACACAAGGTGGCATCAGAGAAGGCCCAAGGAGAGTCAGAACCTTCACTGTCTATCAGTAACAAGGGGAGCAGTAATTAGGCACTTTTGCCCCTCCGAGCCAGGTGGTATCAGTGGAGGCCTGGAGGGGAGCCCACACTGAACTAACAAGGAACCCCCATGTCAATGACATAAAATAGGAAACCTGGGCTCCTACCCATATCTGGCACTAACAAGATAGCAGCCACCATCCTCAGCTGGAGCCGTCTCAGAGGAAGCCATTGAAACAAAAGACTTAAATAGGGTCCAGGTTCTCATACCACAATATACAACATGTCCAGGCTTCAGTGGAAAATAGTGAGTGCATTATAACAAGGACCAGGGAAATTTAAATTTAAATTAAAGAGACAATAAAACCTAATGCCAATATTACAGATACATTAGAATTATCTGCTTTTAAAGCAGCCATCATAAATATATTTTCATGAGCAATTAAGTGAAGCAAATAAAAAATATATAGTCTCCTAAAAATACCTAAAGGATACAGAGAAGAACCAAATAGAATTTTTAAAACTGAAAAATAAAATAATAAAAATTTAAAAACGAATGCATGAGATAATAGAATTGAAACAGGGGAAATAATGAGCGAAATTAAGGGCAGCAGAAAAGAAACTGCCCAAATGAACAACAGACAGAAAATAGAAGTGAAAAAAAGAGAGAAAAGCAGAGCCTCAGTCACCTATAGGACCATAATAGAATACTTAACATTTTTGTCATTAAAGTCTCGGAAGGAACAGAAAGAATATGTGTGTCAGAGTGAGGGATGAAAAAGTATTTAAAGAATCATGGCTGAAGACTCCCCAGAAAGATAAAAGTTGTAAACATACATATTAAAGAAGCTGAGTGAATTTCAAACAGAAAACAACCAAGAGAAATTCAAACCAAGATGATGCCATCAAGTTAAACTTCTAAAAAACAAAGATCAAGACAAAATCCTGAATGCAATGCAAGAGAAATGATGCTTTGTCTATTTTTCTTGGAGAAACAATTCAAATGACAGCAGATTTCTCATCAGAAACAAAAAAGGCCAGAAAGAAGCAGTATAGCATTTTTCAAGTGTTGAACTCGAAACCTTTTTACCTGTGTGTATGTGTGTGTGCGCGCGTGCATGCTTGCGCGTGCATGTGTGTGCGCGTGCATGCTTGCTGGGGATTGAACCCAGGATTTCATGCATGGTAAGTGTATTCTCTACCACTGAACTACACCCTCAGCCCCTTAAGACTTTTTTTTTTTTTTTTTTTTTTTTTTTTTTTTTTGGTATTCAGGGGCACTCGACCACTGGGCCATATCCCCAGTCCTTTTTTTGTATTTTATTAGAGACTGGGTCTCACTTAGTTGCTAAGTGCCTCACCATTGCTGAGGCTGGCTTTGAACTCGTGACCCTCCTGCCTCAGCTTCCCAAGTGCAGGGATTACAGGCATAAAACATTTTTAGATGATGAGAAACTAGGAGAATTTGTTGCCAGTGGACCTACCCTAAAAGAATGACAAAAGGAAATTCTTTAAAGAGAATAGTGAAGAAGGAAGTGAGCAGCAACAGCAAGCCTGGAGGCATCACAATACTTGATCTCAAATTATACTACAGTTATAGTAACAAAAACAGCATGAAGACCAATAGAATATACTAGAAGACACAGAGACAAATTCACACAAATATAGTTTCTAATCCTTGACAAAAGTGCCAAAAGCACATATTTGAGAAAAGATAGAACTGGTGACTGTGAACTCTCTGCTGGTGCTTGGCTCCACAGGCCATTCTCCTCTGAAACACTTCCACACCAGAGAGTAGGCACAGTATGTTTGTAAGAGTGTTGGAGAATGAATAAATTATAAAAGGGTTGGTTAGGATAGAGGTTCTTATCTCTAGTAGGTCCTCTACTGTGTCCTAAAACACAACACCGTCATAGACTATCAGGGCCTGGACTGTTGGGTTTGTTGGGAAAATGATGCAGGGGAAACTGGATATTCATAAATAGAATAAAACCAAATATTTGTCTCTCACCCTGCACAAAAACCATATCAAAGTGGATCAATAGCCTAGGAATGAGACCAGAAACAGTGAAATTGCAGAAGAAAATATAGGGGTGACACTCCAACACATTGGCACAAGCACCAACTTTCTTAATATGACTGCTAAAGCTCAAGAAATAAAACCAAGAATCAACTAGTGGGATGGCAGTAAGTTAAGAGCTTCCACACAGCAAAGGAAACAAGAGTGTGAAGAGAAAGCCTACAGAATGGGAGGAAGTCTTTGTAGCTACCTTCCAACAAGGGATTACAGGCGTGTGCCTCCGCGCCCAGCTGAATATACAAACCAGAATATACAAAGAACTCAAAAAACACCCCCCACAAAAAAAACAAAAAACTAACAACCTACTCAATGAATGGACAAAAGATCTAAAGAGATATTTCATAAAATAATAAATACAAAGGACCAATAAACATACGAACAAATGTTCAACATCCTTAGCAATTTGGAGAGACATAAATGAAAAGTACACTGAGATTTCATCTCATTCCAATTAAAATAGCAATCATGCAGAACACAAGCAACAATAATTGCTGGTGAAGATGCTGGGGAAAAGGTACATTTAGACATCATTGATGGGACAGCAAATCAGTGCAACCATTTTGGAAAGATTCCTCAAAAGACTAGCATTAGAACCACCATGTGATCCAGCTATCCCACTCCTTGGCATTTATTCAAAAGAACAAAAATCAGCATACTACAGTGATATATACATACCAATGTCTCTAGCAGCATTATCTACAATAGCCAGGTTATGGAGCCAGCCTACGTGCCCATCAACAGAAAAATGAATAAAGAAAATGTGATGTATAATGGGATTCTACTCAGCCATACAGAAGAATGAAATTATGCCATTTGCTGGTAAATGGTTGGAACTGGAGAACATCATGAAATAAGCTAGACTCAGAAAGTCTAGGGTCAAATATTTTCTCTCATATGTGGAAGCTAGAGAGAAAAAAATAAAGCTAGAGAGAGAAGCTAGAGAGAATCAAAAAGGGGGATCTCATGAAAATAGAAAAGCTGTAGATAGAAGCAGGAGACAAAGAAGGAAGGAGGAGGGTTGAGAAAGGGGAAAAACTTGAGAGTGAAGCTGACCAAATTGTGCCACATGCATGAATAAAAATGTCACAGTATTTTCCAATCTTATACATAACTATAATGTACCAATTGAAAATAAATAAATAGAAGAGAGACCACTATAGTTGAGGAAGGGAAGCAGGAGAAGAGAGGAGGGGAGGGAGGGAGGAAGTACTGGGGATTGAAATGGAGCAAACTATGTTATATGTGTTCATGAATATGTGAAAATGAACCCTACAATCTCATATAACTATAATGCGTTAATAAATATACACTAATAAATGTGGCTACATGCCAATATGATTCTGCAACATGTACACTTAGAAAAATGAGAAATTATATCCATCTATGTCTGATATATCACAGTGCATAAATGCATTCTACTGTCATGTAAAACCAATTAAAACAAATTAAAAAATTTTAAAAAAAGAGTGAGAAGTGAGAATAATGTACAGTATAGGCACTGCATGGTCTGCCTCCAGAAGGAAATGGAAGAGCTATTGTAGAATCTGAGTGTTATAAGGGTCTGGAGTCCTCTTGTTCTTATTCTATTGTCTCATACCTCCTTAAGCAGTTTTTTTTCCCCCTTTGTTTAGTCCTCAGCAAATTTTCTTTGTGAGGGTCATAATGGCCTAGTCACAAAGGATGGGTATGACATGATCTTGAAACCATATTCTCTTAAGGAGTTATAATTAACTATGGCTGGAGAAGGCTGGCATATTAGCTCCCATTTTCCAGATGTTTGCTTTGATAAAGTTCACTGTGATTCCCAGTTCTGGGACATATGGACTGACTGTCTTTGACATTTATATCTGATGCTCTATAAATTATGACCCTTCCTCCTCTACCCACTTTTCATGGCTGACTAGCTACCCAACAGAAGGGGTATTTTCTCCACCCCCTGATAACTGCCAGGAGGTGGGAAATTTGAAGAAGGGAGAGGAGAGTCTCCAAATCTTTCACATGAGCAGGAGAAAGCTAGAAATTTCTAAGGTCACAAATGCTAACATAACTCCAGTTATGAGTCAGAAAATACCAAAATAAGTTCATCTCCAGATAAAGATCAGAGCAGAAATAAAAATGGTTACATTTATGAAACACATAAAGGTTAATTCATATATTTTTTTCTGGGGAGAGGAAAAAAGTGGTATGTAGGGGATTTCTAAATGTTAATAAGTTATAACTTTTTTCTTTTTTCTTTTTTAATTTTGAGACAGGGTCTCACCAAGTTGTCCAGGCTGGTCTTGAGATTGTGATCCTCCTGCCTCAGCCTCTGGAGTAACTGGGATTACAGGCATGTGTCACTGCATCTTGCAATTTTAACTTTTTCTAAGTAACATGCGTGAAAATAATGCTCAGCATTTATAACAAAGTACAGTTGTCCCTTGTCCCAACCCCCACACTGGTCCCATATTCCAGAAAAGATCACCCATAATATTACTGCAGTCCTAGGGCAGAAGCCTGGCTCTGGGGATCCAATAAATCAGGTCTGGCCATTCACCCCAAAAAACAAACAGAAAAAGTAATAGCAAAATGCACGCAAGAAATTTGAATCAGTGTAGCTACACCAAGAAGATGAGGGAATGCATAGCCTCAGCCCTGTCTTTGAGGGGCTGACAATGACTTTGCAGTTTTATAGAAAGGAGAGTGAGGGCAACGGGTGGGGGGTTGCACAGCTAGGATTTGTACATAGCGGGTAATCTCCCTGGGGCCTGGGTTTGTCCATCATGGCCTCAGGATTGATAAGGCTGGATTTTGTCAACAATAAGAAAGTTACTATTGCCTCTTTTTTTAAATATATATATATAGTTGTGGATGGACACGATATCTTTATTTATTCATTTTTATATGGTGCTGAGGATCGAACCCAGTGCCTCCCACGTGAGAAGCAGGTGCTTTACCACTGAGCTACAGCCCCAGCCCCAGTCATTCTTCGTTAGGAAGAGGAAATAGTCCCTAGCCAGCCCCCAAGCCATTTCCATAGACCTTTTTAATATGCAGACCAGACAAAGAAGGCACACCTCCAACAGGTAACATCAGTAGGTGCATACTCACAAGCAACTGTTCATGACCTTATGTACATACACTGAATCAGGGAGTTCACGACTTGACTACACACTAAAAACATTGCCCACTGGAAGCTTCAGTGAGGGAGCCTAACTCTAACCATCTTGGGCCTTCCCCGATAATCCACCCCTTTAGAATTCCTCGCCACATAATCTACACATCTGAAGTCTTCCACAAAGATCCCTAGGTGAGGAGGGCAGAGTCCTGCGTTCATAGGCTACAGCCACGTAAGCTGCAACAACATACAACCAGAAAACAAGTCCCAGCACCCAGGATTATGGAACACCATTGCCAGCCTCATCCCACATTGATGTCTTTCCCAGCCACGTCCAATTGTCCAGGGAATTGGTCTGGATTCACCAGGGTAGACTGGTAGCAGAACTCACAGGCACTTCGGTGCATACCCAGCAGGCAGATGTGTTGGCTACTCTGGCATAGGTGTGTGTCCAGCTCACAACAGGGTTGGCAAGACACACCTACAGATAAAAGGAGAAAGGAAGAGAGAGAGAGAGAGAGAGAGAGAGAGAGGAGAAAGGAAGGAAGGAATAAATGAATGAATGAATACAGGCAGGCAAAGCAGTTACAGACACTAGTCCAGTTAAGTCCTATCTATCTGGGAGAATGTGTGCCAGCCTCGAGTCCCAGGAAAGCACAGTGGCCACCAGTGGTGGCTTCCTGGGCAGTGATACCACACGTACACAGCTTGGTCCTGAACTTCATCAGGCTCTGTGTGCACCAGTGAAGCCGGAATCTGACAGGCAGTCAGTATAGACAGGTAAATCGAGTCAGGTCGGATCAAGGAAGCCAATTTTGAGTGAGTCCCGGAAAGTTGGAGACTGTCCTTTGAGGGATTGAAATTTTAATTCCTTCAGAGCCCTTCCTCCACCCTTATCAAACCTGCCTCTGCTCCAATCTGTTGCTAAGGTAACCTGTCGCAGGAATTGCCTTTCCCTACAGGGAGCTATAAAGTTAATTAATGTGTCCTGGGCTGCTCCACCCTGCCCTTCCCCCTTCAGCCCATCTGCTTCTCCTCACCTTTTGGCCAGCCCACCAGAGCATTTCTGGGCCTGGTCACTTAGGCAGGAAGGAGAAGAGAGCAGGAGAACAAAGGAAGCCTGGGACATATAAAAAGGCAGAATGCCTTGCTTCTTGGGATACCAGGATACCAGCTATGGCCCCCTTCTCCCTCCTGGGAGAAGTCTCTGTTACCCCTTTTTAAATAAACCCTGCTTTATATGCTTGCTTCAGGGTGCTTGTCTAATGTTCAAACTTCAACATTTGGGGAAGCAGAACTCGTCACCAGCAACCGGCAGTATCACCAGTACTGGGGAACTCATAATTGGCCAAAGGGAAATAACAGATGTGGCGTTTAAAACCTGTGTCCCATCTGTGGGACCTGGCCAAGTCACATGAACCCAGGAGGGGCATTCACTAGTTACCCATGGTGTTACAAGGAGATCACACTCCAAACCTCTTCTCCCTGGGGCCAACAGGGCTACACAATGACCATGGAGCCCTTTACAGTCCAGGGCCATGCCCAATCTACAGTTTGCCCCCTATTCAATCCAGTGGGAGTAGGCAAAAGAACATTCTCTTGCTTCCCAAACTCTGGCTTAAGTACAACATCCTCTGTTGTCACCTGGACCTGTACTGGGGCTGCTGTGTGGTGCAACAAAGCCTCTACAGGAGGCGGTCCCCCAGTCAAGGATGCTAATTCAGAACTCTCACCACTGCCCACAGATGCTGCGCCCACCTTGGTATAATTTGGATGTGAGGTGTCCCCCAAAAGCTCCCATGTGAGACAATGCAAGAGCATTCAGAAATGCTTGACACAATCGGCGAACTAATGCCCTGATGGAGATTAACTGAGTGGTAACTGAAGGCAGGCAGGGTGTGGCTGGGGGAGGTGGATCACTGGGCCTTTGCCTTTGAGGTGCATATTTTGTATCTGGCGAGTGGAGTCTCTCTTTCTCGGCTTCCTGATCATCATGTGGGCAGCCTCACTTCACCACACTCTTCCACCACGATGTTTTGCCTCACGTAGAGCTCCAGGGAGTGGAGCTGGCTGTCTGTGGACTGAAAACTCTGAAACCTAGAGCCCCCAAATAAACTTTTCCTCCTCCAAAATTGTTCTTGTCAGGTCTTTTAGTTACAGCCATGAAAAAGCTGACTTAAAATCTAAAACACACCCCTTCGTAGGAGGTGGGTTGACTGTAGTCCTAAGTCCTTGCTTAAGCATGCCAGTATCTCTCTATCAGCCTACAGCCTATGGCTGGTATAGAATGTGCAGTTGCTGTTGAACCTATAACTGAGTCGCCCATCGCTACACATCCTAACCTGTGAAACAAGTACCTTGATCAGTCTCTATTGTGATGAGCCAGCCATACAAGGCCATTAACGCTGTCAGGGTGTGAATCATACTTCTTCAGGTTTGCTTGACTGCTGGGCTATCAGCAACAGGAAGCCTGTGGTGGTATCTGCTACTCTTAAGGCAAACTTGGTCTCTTCTGACCTCAGTAAAGGGTCGATGTAGTCAACCTGCCGTTGTGCCAAAGGAACACACCCATGCATTTTCTGGCCATCTGTGGCTTCAAGGTATCAGGGCTGTGGATACTCCTGAGCACAAATTACACATGCTTGGCAGACTCCTACCAGGGCATCCCATGTTAAAGGATGTGTGACCACATTCCACATAGTTTCTACACCTGCGTGCTATAGGTGGGTGCAACTAAGCCACCAGCTCTGTGGAAGACACACACTCTAACCACAACACCCTAGCCAAAGCATCTGCTTCACCATTCTCTGGGCTACTGAGCAGAGTATGGCCAGTGACATGCACTACCGTTATCTCCTTTTCTTGGCCTATGGCCCAAAAGTCCTGCCACATAGCTTAACCCCACAGAGGCCAATGCCCTACCACCCATTTGTCTACTTTTCATGCAGTAACCCACAAAATTATCCCCTTAAAAACAGCCCAGCGAGCAGGGCACAGTGGCGCACGCCTGTAATCCCAGCACTTGGGAGGCTGAGGCAAGAGGATCACAAGTTCAAAGCCAGCCTCAGCAATGGCAAGGCATTAGCAACTCAGTGAGACCCTGTCTCTAATAAAAACACAAAAAAAGGGCTGGGGATATGGCCCAGTGGTCAAGTGCCCCTGAGTTCAATCCCTGGTACAAAAACAAAACAAAACAAACAAACAAAACACAGCCCAGCTATCTGTACAGATAATCAGAGGTCCTGGTCCATACAGTGCCACCATGCATATGGCACATAACTCAACCCATTAGAGGCTCTGTCCATTCCTGCATCACACCACAGGGTGTCAGTAGAGGGCTTTATGTCAACAGTGGTCCAATGGGCCAAAGTGTCCCAAGCACTGCTGCCTATGGGGCCGCTCCTCCCTTCAAGGGCGATGGCTATATTGGCTCATGTTTATTGGCACTGTCCAGTGCTTCCTCATTTGCATATTGCACCTGCCCTAGAATCTGATGGAACTCTAGGGACAAAGGACTAATAGACATATACAACCTCCACTTTGCTAGTAGGCATCTTGGGGTAACTGCCCAATTCTGCACCCATCCTGCCACAGGATACGTGGTGCATGCTCAAACTTCAGCATCATCTGGGATGGCCTCTGAGGCCACCAGAGATGCATACACAGCTGCAAGCTGCTTCTCTATCAGGATGTAATGAGCCTCTGCTCCCTTCCATAACTGTGACCAGAAGCCTACTAGTCTCCGCAGCCTCAGCAGCTCATGCTGCTGCCACAGGCCCCACCACAAACTCTCCTGGGTTACATGAACATCCAGCTCAAAGAAGCAAGCTGGGTCTACTACCTGTAGGGACTGAATTTGCTGAACATCCCCCTTAGTGACCCCAAAGGCTGGTTTAGCTCCTTCAGTCCAATCCCACCATGCCCCTTTCTTCACTAGGGCATAAAGGGGATGACACAGTTAGGCTAATGGGACCTCAAGGCCCACCAATATCCCAATAAGCCTACCGAGGTCTGCAATTGTACAACGATTGTTGGTCGTGGAAATACCTGAATTTTATCAATAACAGCTTCCAGAACAACTTCTGTCTTACTTGATCAAAGAACACCCAAGAACTTGACTGACAAGCTAGGTCCCTGCACCTTGGCAGTTTGTACTGCCCAGCCACATGTCTCTGAGAGGGCCACTAAGGTCAGGGCTGTGAGCCCTGAATGTGCAAGAGAGTCAGAAGTCAACAACACATCATCAATATAATGAACCATATGTCCAGTAGGCAGCTGAGCTCACTGGGCCAGGTCACTGGCCACCAAACCATGGCATATAGTCGGGCTTTGCAAATAATCTTGTGGCAACACTTGAAATGTCCACTGCCAGCCTTACCATGTGAAGGCAAACTGCATTAGCCAAGTCCAGCCCATGATGATACGTGCCCAGCTGCAAGGTCAGGTGGTCCATGAGATCATGCACTGAGGGAACTGTTGCATGGGGAGAAGGCACCACTTTATTCAGTTCTCAAAAGTCTACAGTTATATATATAACAAATTAAAATTTTAAAAAATTGTGCTCTATATGTGCAATATGAATCGTTGTGCATTCTGTTGTCATATATAACAAATCAATTTTTTTTTTATACCAGGGATTGAACTCAGGCACACTTGACCACTGGGCCACATCCCCAGCCCTTTTTTGTATTTTATTAGAGACAGGGTCTCACTGAGTTGCTAAGTGCCTCGCCATTGCTGAGGCTGGCTTTGAACTTACCATCCTCCTGCCTCAGCCTCCCAAGTGCTGGGATTACAGGTGTGTGCCACTGTGCCTGGCAAACAAATTAAAATTTTTTAAAAATCTACAGTTATTCTCCAAGTGTCCTCAGGCTTCTTCACTGGCCACACAGGAGAGTTAAAGGTGCCTTGTGTGGGCCTTCTCCAATTCCAGGATAGTGCTCCAGTTTCTGTATGTCCCCCTGGGAGGCAGTACTGTTTCACCATCACAGTCCTCTGGATTTGTGGCAAGACCTGGGGCAGAAGACAATGGCTTAGCAGAACTCAGAAGGAATGTCATGAGCCAGCCGTGTCATTGACATAGACCAAAACGTTTGTGTCAGAATTTATGAAACAACAATAAACTTACAGCCCGCCACTTTCATCAGTGGCAGTTCACTGAATACTTGCATGTCACCTGGTAGTCATAAGCCAGGCAATGTCAGGTTCTTGTATTGCAATCTTAATTTCTATTTTCTATAACACTCAAGTAGCATATCACACTTTACACAATTGTGTGTGTGTGTGTGTGTGGGTGTGGGTGGGTGTGGGTGTGTGCGTTTTACAGAAAGACTAAGAAAGGGTTAAGGAAGCCACAGGGTTTCAGGAGGCTGAACAGAGAGCAGACAGCAGATAGGAATGCAAAGACTCACTGCAGGGAGTCAGATAAGATTATGAACCAGCCTAAGAAGTTGTTCTGGGCACCTCAGGGCTATCAAAGTGCAGGAAGTCTCACAGTGTCAACTTGGAGTGTCAGCTTGAGATGTCACCTGGGAGTGGGTCTATAGTTGAGTGCCTGATCATCTGGGAACTCTGCTAAAGCCTAAGGGCAGAGATTTGCGGGTTTGTCCCTGTGGTGGATTCTCCTGGCCAAGGCTCAAGACAAGTGACCAGGGGATAGGGTTAGGGTGCTGCCATGTCCAGTCTCAGGATGTATGGGTCTCAAGTGAGGGGGTTGCAGCGTTTGGTTTTCTGATGTGTTTGATAAGCTCCGGGCCTGGTTGTCCTGATATGGGTGTGTTCCACCTGTGCATTCATGGGCTTCTGGTTGATTCAATATGTTCCCTGGTGGTCATTCTTTTTCATGATTAGTTTATTTATCAGTTTTTGCCTTATGGTTGAGCCAGGAGAATGGTGGTTGTTCACTTGTACCAACAAGAGGTAGCATCCCCTTCCGCCTCAGCACTTAAAATGGAGCAGCTTCTGGCAAACGGCTGCTTCACAATGGAATAACAATGGTTTAGACACAGCCTGAAAACTGCTGCTCTATACATCATGGATTAACTCAGAGAAGGACACAGCCTACTTTCTACAAGAAGAAGAAGAAGGAGGAGGAGAAGGAGGAGGAGGAGGAGGAGGGGGAGGAGGAGGAGGAGAGGAGGAGGAGAAGAAGAAGAAGGAGAAGGAGAAAGAGAAGGAGAAGAAGGAGGAGGAGGAGGAGGAGGAAGCAAATTAGAGAGGCAAGATGGAATCAAAATGGAGTTAGGTCAGCCACTGGTCACTCCATCAGAGACATGTTCAGAAACGTAGGTTTAGATTATTCTTACATTACAGCAGGAAAAAAAATTGAAGTGAACCCAATTATAAAGTCCCAAATAAAGAAACAATAATATAGATAAAGACTGTGCTGGATAATGATAAATGATAAAATGTCACTAATGAGAAAATTTTCAATGTAAAAACATCATGTAGAGTCAAGTTTTAAAAACCCCTGGTGTTTTAGTCAGCTTTTTCATAGCTGTTACCAAAAGACCGCAAAGCCAGGCACAGTGGCACATGCCTGTAATCCCAGTGACTCAGGAGGCTGAGGCAGGAGAATTGTAAATTCAAGGCTGGCCTCGGCAACTTAGCAAGGCCTTAGCAACTTAGTGAGACCCTGTCTCAAAATAAAAAGGGCTGGGGATGTGTCTCAGTGGTTAAGTGACCCTAGGTTCAATCCCTGGAACAAAAACAAAAACAAAAACAAAAACAGAATCTATAGCGAATGGTGCAAGACCAAATACAAAATAAAAATAAGAGGTTCAACAACCCTGATAAAAATATGGGAGGAGCCGGGCGCGGTGGCACACACCTGTAATCCCAGCACTTGGGAGGCTGAGGCAGGAGAATCGCAAGTTCAAAGCCAGCCTAAGCAATGGAGAGGCACTTAGCAGCTCAGTGAGACTCTGTCTCTAATAAAAATACAAAAAAGGGCTGGGGATGTGGCCCAGTGGTCAAGTTCCCCTGAGTTCAATCCCTCATACCTAAAAAAAAAAAAGGGGAGGAGACTTCTCTCCCTCTCTGTTTCAGAATTTCTTTCTCTCTTCTTTCCATGGAGGTGTCTAAGTCCTCATTCAGTGGCTGCCTACCCTTGCTATGGCCAGGTGGTGTGGTGCTATGGGGAAGGAGAACTTTTTAAAAAAAGATTGATTTTATTTAAATTTCACAGTAACTCAATGGGGAGTTAAGTATGAAATTATAAGTCCAGTAACAGTTCCTACTTAAATGCACACACAATACCAGAATCCCTTAAAGCAACTAATATCATTTTCTTGTTTCACATAAAACATGCATTTATATCAACTGCTTGCTACCTGTGGGCTAACATCAATCTCTACAAGAGGAGACCTCCAATACAGTCAATAAGAAAACTGTGAACCACAGGTAAAACAAGGTTTTCTTGTTAACATAGAAGGGGGAACAAAATCTTTCATAAAAGAAGCTCTTCGGCACTGGGGTGATTTGTACATGGTAATGAATATGTCACCTCCAGCACGTGGCCTTGACCTGTCATACAAAGTAAGAAACTTTGTAGTTAAGTCAGATATTTGAACAGTTATAAACTAGTAATAGTGTGACCTTGTAGATGAGGTCCCAAGACTCCTCCCACTTGGAAAGGAAACCCCAAATCTTTATAATGGTTCCTTAAGAACCTGAACACCATCTTTTTTTTTTTTTTTTTTTTTTTTTAATTGTAAACATCAAGGGAGACACAGCCTCTGCATCCTAATTATTATGGAAAAGTACAAGCCTTACCTCCAGGGAGCCCTTGATTTCATTTGCAACAATAAATTTGTTTCTCACCAGATAAAGCCAACACAGGGATCCCACCAATAAAGATAAGATGATGAAGATAAGGTGGAAAAGAGGCTATGAAATTCTCTTACTTGACATCATTATTGTTTAGCTTGAGAAGGTTTCTGTAATGGGTTGAATGTGCTTGGCTATTAAAAAAAAATAAATAAAGAGTGAGGTTGCTTTCTATCATTGCAATCTGACCACTTAAAGATTGCATGTGATGTGCTTGCATTCTAGTTTAATGCTTATTCAATAATAAAGCAGTTTTCTTTCTCTACTGTCTTTTTCAAGAGATTTCCTGGGTTCCCAGAAGCTTTGGTTTTTCAAATTATATTTTACCCACAATGGCACTCTGTCAAAATGACATTAGCAGTTGCCTCTGAGTGAAGGAATGGAGGCCCACCTGTTAAGGTGTCAACTCATTGCTATGATTGGATTTTCTTAGCAGAGAGCAAAGGTTTGTGTGTTCACCTGGCCTTAGAAATCTCTTGGCTTAACGCCGCATCCTGCTTCTCTTCAGATCTTCTTTCAAAGTGTGATCTTTTCCTCCTTTTCAATGTTTTGATTATTCCATGACTCCAAATCATTAGAGATACCACTAGACATCTTGCCCATTTCTTGTCCCACCAGGAAACATCTGCCTCTTGTATCTTGAAATTCAGTCAATTTGAGCCTTCTCCTGTCCCTGGCCTTCCTTTCCAGCACAGCACAGGATGAGTTTCCAAGAAGCACCAGCTGCCATTCCTAATCAGTCCCCATGGGGAAAGAGCCTAGCAAGAGAGTTTACTACCAAGACAGAAGTTATGGCCTTCTTGACGTCATTGAAAAGGACTCCCATCCATTTTTCTATATTCTAGTGGATAGAAACAAGCCTTAGCTACTGCCCACACTCAAATGGGGAAGAGGGGGATTACACAAGGGCATGAATACTGGGAGGTGGGGATGATTGGGGGCATCCTAGAGTCTCTCCCATAGTCATCCTCTGAGACTGATTAGACATAAGCAGACACCTGTTCATTCTGCAGTCTGTGTCTCTTAATCTCTTCCGTATTTTCCACCCTTCAGTCTCTCTGTACTACGTTCTGGTTAAACCTTCAGATCTTAAAGTTCATCAGTCTTCTTCACCCAACCTTAATCTACTACTTACCTGTTGATTTTATATTTCCAGTCATTCTGTATATTGAATTTTGATGATGTGTTTGACCACTTTTGTATCATCCAAACCATATGTGACGGCTTTGTGTGTCTTCATCATATCCTGGTGTCTTCCTTCATTTTTTTAAACATATTCACATACTAATTTTATATTCTGTATTTACAAATTCTCTGTCTGAAATTTTCTTGGGTCTGGTCTTAAGGTTTGGTATTTTGCTGATTCTTATTATGCTGGCTCTGTTCCTTGGGTGTCTGGGATTTAGGGTTGTGATTTCACATTACTTGGAACTTTCTTGGGGTTGGGAGTTTTGGGGAGACTTTTCTTCTCTCTGGAGCTGAAGCCGATACAGGCATGGCCATACAGTCTCCCCTCTGTGTGGGGGTGAGGTGGGGTTCTTGGTCCATTCACTGAGGGGATGGCCTTTGAAGGTGCTGCAGACAGAACCCCCACCCCTCCCAGCTCAGACTCTGCAGGAGTCCATCTTCCACACTGTGTGCACACGACCCATGAAAACCAGGCAAAGGGCCACAGAGGCCCGGCCAGCACAGGCTCCAGCTTTGCTTCACCTCTCTTGTCTTGTATTCTGGCTTCTGAGGATTTCCCTTACCTCTTCTGATCAGCCTTTCACTTAAAACATACTTTAAAATCATTAGCGTCTTCAGTGTTCTGTATCAGGAGAGCGGCCTCCAGACATTCTTACTGTCTGTATTACCTGGAAATTCCTTCTTTCTTCTTTTATTTTTTTCTCTCACCCTCTTCCTTTCTTTTCCTCAAGTCACAATCTTTCATCCCTCCCAGAATATGTACATAAGTGTGCCTCTCAAAGGCTTCCAGATGGAATCTCTGGAATTCAAAGTTCTGCACCCCCAACACCATGCTCCCTCTGGTATTCTATAAGAGAATTGGGGGCGGGTTGCCAGAGATTGAACTCAGAGGCACTCTGCCACTGAGACACATCCCCAGCCCTATTTTGCATATTTTATATTTTGTTTAGAGACAGGGTCTCTCTGAGTTGCTTAGCACCTCACTTTTGCTGAGGCTGGCTTTGAACTTGTGATGCTCCTTTCTCAGCCTCCCGAGCCGCTGGGATTACAGGAGTGCACCACTGAGCCTGGCCTTTCTGTAAGAGAATTTTATGGATCTACTACAGCTGGGCACTCTGGCAAGCAGAGAGCTAGCATCCGGTTCTACAGAGCTGGAGAGTTTCCATGGAAGGCATGGTCACTCCCTTTCATTGTGCAGAGTAGGAAAAAGCCAGAATTCGCTTCTCATGCACTTTTCTGGGGACAGTGACTAAAATACATTTTCCAAATAGCCGTCATTTTCCACTCCCTGTCAAGCCATATATAGCTCTTATACATTATGAAGAGGAAGCACATACAACATACCATAACGTCGTATGTCTCTTAATGACGGGGGATGTGGTCTGAGAAATGAGCCATTAGGTGATTTAGTCATTGTGCAAATATCATAGAGTGCACTTATGCAAATTAAGACAGTTAGGACGTCACTAGGCGTCATCACTTTATGGGACTGCCGTTGTATATGCGGTTCCTATTGACAAATCATGAGCTGTGCGTGATTATATATTCACTCACGGGGGAGCTCCAAATAAAGTCATCCCTTGAAACCCAGTGTGACCTATTCTTCTGAATCACCACCCTAAGCAAATGGCAGCTCGGGAGGAAGTGATGCTAATCAAGAAGGAGGGGATTGGTGGTTTCATGAAACCCCCAAGTGCCAGCTATCTGGGAGAAGGTATGTCCGAAGATAGTTCTGACTGTTCCTCCAGCCCAGCTGTTACCTGAGTGGGTTTTGTTTAGTGCTTTGGTCACTGACCATGTGGGGTCTCCAGCATCCACCTGGGAGACAGAGGTGCAAAAAGCTGGATTCTAAGAACCCTCAAGGTGACTCAACCAGTTTCCTCATCTGGCCTTCCAGTGGTAAATTCAGAAAGCACAGGATCCAGTCTTGGCCCCCTGGTTTGGCTGCCTTACTCAAAACTGTGAACAGACCCTGGGGACATCCCTAGGACACTGGGGAGCCTGCCCTGTGGACCTCACAGATTCCCACTTCTCCTCCTCACCAAGTCCTCTGTCCAGTAGACTTCCATGTCTACTGGATGGATGTCTGCCTCCCTCGTAGCCTAGCGGACCCCTTGTCTATTCCAGCCCTTTACAATTTTCCTGCCTTTGGCCAGCTTGATGAATTGGTTGTCCCCTTTCACTTGATGAGTTACAGTCACCTGTGCAAGTATATGAGCCAGGCAGAGGCTTGGGCAGCAGGACGTCTAGTCCCTGCTCACCAGGTTATAAGAGGTGCATGAATTCAAAGTGGGACTGCACAGGACCCCTGTGTGAGGAGACATGGTAGAAAGAACATTGTCCGGGGCATCAGAGGAGATTCCAGTTCCTGCCCATCCGTTAGCAAACTGGGACTTGAACTGAGTCACATTTGTCAGGACTGTGTGGTAAGAGTTTGGATTCTAAACTCAGAGGGCATCCCCACCTCCCGAGCTGTGTGATCTCAACATTTCTGGGCATCATTGCCCTCATTTTAAATATGGAGACAGTATGAGTGTTTTGGAAGAATTAAACTAGATGAACAGGAAGCACTCGGCTCAGAGCCTGGCATATGGTGAACAGTGGAGATAACTATGCTTTACCTGTTATTTTCTCTATGTCTATTTTTCTTCATTTTAAAGTGGAAACTTTCATGCCTAATAAACCTGTTTTATACAGTTTTGTGTGGTTTGAGATGATAAATGTGAAAATACCTTGCAAAACTGGGAGCCCTTTATAACTGTAACGTCAGAAATGGCTTTTCAGTTCTACGATCCAGTTGAGGGCTTTGCTTTAGAAAGTCATTCCACATTCAGAAGCAGCAGGGAGACTCTGCAATACCAGCAGCGCTCTCTTTGGACCAAGTCTGGAAGCCCAGCATCAGCACTCTTCATGGTAAACTCCGACTTCATCCCGGCTTTCTCATCTTTAGCAGGGGCTGAGAACATGGGCCTTGCAGGCCTACATGTGGAAGGTCAGACAAGTCTCTGACCATGACGTCCCTGGGGCTGGATGTAGGGGCTCAATCCCTGGCACTAGCTCTTGTGGCCTCAGAGAGCACCTGGCTGCCCTTGCCTGTCTCAGCCCAGGTCCGGGTCAGCAGTTCACCTGAAAACCAGAAGGGGGAGCTCCAAGATTGCCATATAGGAAATGGTTCTCTGAAACAATCTTCCTCTGTTCCCCAGAGCTGAGGCTTTCCAGGGCCTGGAGGGAAGTCCTTTGGGAAGAAGCAGTGGCTGTCCACTCTAAGTCTGCAGGCCATGAAGGCATCAGCTCTAGGCTCCATAACCTTAAGAGAAGCAGCCTGGTTTCCAAGGCCGGACACTGCATGTAGGTACATTTCTGACCTGGGAGACCCTCCATGCCAACCTACCAGGTGAGTGGCCTCAAGTCACTCCTCAGTAACCAGCTCAGGCCTCAGTTTCCTCCCCTGAAGTAGAGAGTTGAAAATTAAAGCTCCTGGTGCCCAAGCACTCCTGGGAGGACTTGGTAAACTGTGGTATGAGCTGCAAATACATGCCTGGTCCTGTTCGTCGTTGCCATTTGGCAGAGTGTACCACATGGGATTCCCCAGTACAAGAAAAGAGCAGTGACAACTTGCTCGTTCCCTGCAGACTGTGAACAAGAAAAGAGCAGTGACAACTTGCTCATTAACTGCAGACTGTGATGTCCCCACCTCAACATCAGCAATGCACAGACAAGGAAACACTGTGACCATGTTTGGAGCAGGCTAATGACCAAACACCTCCACTCCTGATCAACATGAGCAATCGTTGCTTCTTTTGGAGTGATGACTCTAGCCCACTTCAATCCTCTGCCCACCAGAAGAAATTCATTAAGACCCTACCTCTCATGAAGACCCTCCCTCTCAAAGTATCTGACCAGAAATGACCCTGCTTCTTGTATCTGCCCTTAGATCATCCAGCACAAGCCCAAATCCTCCACGGAACTCTTCTCAACTCTCCCGTATGAAAATTCTCCCTGATACCTAAGACAAATGACCTCCCTTGCTGCAGTAAGCTAAACAATTAGCCTTCAGCCCATAAACTAGAAGAAAGAACATCACCCTGATTCATCAACCTCAAACTTGATGTCTTAGCTGCTTGGGTTGCCCTAACACAATACCACGGACTGGGCGGCTTAAACAATAGCAAGTTGTTTCTCCTAGGTCCAGAAGCTACAGATCCAAAATGAAGGTTCCAACAGGTTTGGCTTCTCCTGAGGCCTCTTGTCTTGCAGATGGTCCATCTCTCTTGTATCCTCACATGGCCTTTCTCTGTGCATGCGCACACCTGGTGTCTCTCTTCCTAGGAGGACACCAGTTCTGTCAGCTCAGGGCCACATTCTTATAACCGCAGTTAACCTCAGTTGTCTCCTTAAAGACCCTGTCTCCAAATACAGGCACCTGGTGAGTAGGACAGCAACATATGAATTTTGCAGGGGGAGGGCCAGTTCAATCCATAACACTTGACTTTAATTTTTTCCCCCTAAGTGTAATAAAAGGGTCTTTCAGAAGAGGAGAGGGAGAAGATTTCCTAACAGGTTGAAATAGAAAAAGTCACTGTCACTCAGAAATCCTTGCTAAGGGAGCAGGTTGCAATGAGAAGAGGAAGACAGAGAGTCAAGACAATTCCAAGGGAACTGCTGCATGACAGCAAAGCCCTGGAGAGCCCACATTTTTAGTAACCTCACTGCTTTGTCTGGGGCAGTATTGTGAAGTGTTCTACGTGGGACATGGCAAATCCCACACTAGTCTTGCCATAGAGATCTGTTACACCGATTTTTTTTCTTTCTTTTTACCTATTTAAAAATTCTTTTATTTATTCTCTTTAGTTATGATACAACACCAGGATACACCCTGACTTAATCACAAAAGCATGGCACCCGACTCGCTCCAATTCAGCCCGCAGCACTCCACCTCCCCTCCCCATTCTCCTCCCTCTGCTCCACCAATCCCTCTTCAATCCATTTGCAGTTTTAAATTTTTTTATTTGAATTAGTGTCCTGTGGATACTCCCGATGCTGGGACCCACTGTGCCACATTCACACATGCTTATATGAAATTTCCATCAGATTCAGTCCACAGTTCTTCCCTTCCCTGTCCCTTCTTCTTTGTCTACGCTTCTGATCTTCCCTCTATTTTGATGAAATTCCCACTCCCTGCTATTTTTCTTTCTTCTCTCTTTCTTTCTTCTTTTTTATAACCCTTTCCCCCACCCCTGCCTTATTTTGGATTAGCTTCTGCACATCAGAGAAAACATTTGCCCTTTGATTTGGGGGGACAGGCTTGTTTAGTTTAGTATGAGAGTCTCCATCCATTTACTGGCAAATGCCATAATTTTGTTCTTGTGGCTGAGTAATATTCCATTGTGTATATATAACACACTTTCTTTATCCATTTTCCGTTGAAGGGCACCTAGGTTGGTTCCCATAGCTTGGCTATTGTGAACGGAGCTACTATAAACATTGATGTGGCTGCATCACTGCAGTATGTTGATTTTAAAACCTTTGGGTATATACCAAGGAGTAGGATAGCTGGATCATATGGTGGTTCCATTCCTAGTTTTTTGAGGAATCTCCATACTGCTTTCCAGAGAGAATGCACTAATTTGCAGTCCCACCAACAATATATGCATTGTGCCCTTTTCCCCACATCCTTACCAATATTTATGATTATATGTATTCTTTTTTGGTTTTTGGTACCAGGGATTGAACTCAGGGGCACTCGACCACTGGGCCACATCCCCAGCCCTTTTTTGTATTTTATTAGAGACAGGGTCTCACTGAGTTGCTAAGTGCCTCACCATTGCTGAGGCTAGCTTTGAATTCGCAATCCTCCTGCCTCAGCCTCCCAAATGCTGGGTTTACAGGTGTGCACCACCACTCCCAGCTTATTTTTATTCTTTTTTTAAAAATATTTATTTATTTACTTTAGTTGTACACAATGCAATGCATCTATGTTTTTCGTGGTGCTGAGGATCGAAGCCGGGCCGCGCATGTGCGAGGCGAGCGCTCTGCCGCTGAGCCACAACCCCAGCCCCTATTTTTATTCTTGATAACTGCCATTATTACACTGATTTGAACAATAAGGAAACTCAGGCTCTGAGAAATAGTTTGCTTACAACTACACAGCTTTAGGGTAACAGATCAGCGTTTGAGCCATGACAGTGTGACTTCAAATAATCTGGGGTCTTCCAATTCACCACCAAATTGTAACCCAAAGCCTTACCAGTTTTGCTCCCATATACCACTCCCTCCAACAAATGCAGCTGCCACAGGTATTTTTGCTGGAAAAGACATATGTTTTGGATAAATTAATAAACCTTCTGGGAGTCCTGAAGCCAAAGACTCAAAGACTGTCCACTAAACAATACTGTGTCTGCTGAAGGGCTAGCCTGGTAGGTACTGGCCCTGGTAGGTACTCAGAAGAGGCAGAAATAGCAGGAGAGAGAGGGGGGGACAGAGCTCCATAGACTGATCAGTCCTGTTTGCTGATAATGGTCTACTCCATAAAGAGAGTGGAAACAGACAGACAATAAGGGTAAGGGAAGAGCCCCTGCCCTGTTCCTCTCTGCATCTCTAGTAAGCAGCCCTGAGCATAAGGCAGGCCATGCAATAGATGCTCAGCCAACACCTTAGGAGTGAGAGAACAAAGGAGTGAGGTGGGTGATGCGGGGCATAGGTACAGAGGTGAACTGCACCCTGTGGCGGTCCCAACCACTACTAAACAGTCAGGGGGAAAGGGTGGGGACGAGGCTCAGCAGTGGAGTGCTTAACTGAGTCCCGTGCCAGATGTCTGTCGTCTGAGCTTCTCAGAGGCTGAGGCAGAAGGATCCCTTGGGTCCAGGAGTTCAAAGCCAACCTGGGCAAGATAACGAATGACACAAAACAGTGAAGAAGCAAATGATGGCTTGTTTCCTAATAAAGGAACACATTTGCTTTAGTCTACAATGAATGTCAGGAATTCTGCCTCGACATAGTGAGGTTTAGAAATAATTCAGCCCAAACAAGGCTTCCAGAGAAGAATGACACATTGTCACATAAATCACAGATGGGTTTCATGTACTTTTTAAAAAACCAATTCTCCTCTCTCTCCTCTTTGTCTCTCACACAGACACAAACACACATACACACACATGAGCTTTTGACTATGGCAACATGTTGCTTAATTCACATCCTAAATTGTCCTATATGGAGAGATGTCACAACAAAGGAATTATAACCATGTTGCTAGATGTGCGATGTCAACGAGTGTTGACATCTAGGTGGAACCCAGACATACACTTAAGCTTAGGATATGGAAAAGCTTCATAGAAATATACCCTAATTTAGCCTCTTTTGGATGTAAAGTTGACTTGACATTGTAGATTTACAAAATCTAAAACATTTTTGAAAAAGGAACTCTAAGTGACTTTTTCCCGTCAGTCATTCAAAATATTGACAGTTATGCCTCCAGGTGCCCGAGTCAGCTTCAAGGATATTCCAGATTTGTGAGACGTGGATGTGCTGAAGTCGCTGAAATAATCCAAAGTCTGTTTACCGAGTAGAATGTCAGAAACTTTGGAAAAAGGACAGTATCTGCATGTGGCTCCTTCTAGGCTGAAGGGTCCCTGCAACTTCCAGCAGCAGCCCATGTACTGATTGAGCGAGCCTGCTCAGCACCCTGGACACGAAGCCATCCCTTCTGGCCAATTTGTCACTTGAGGACCTGTGGCTTACTCTACCAGCTGCATCTGCAGGAGAGTAAACAGCCAGATTTGGGGTTTCAAAGGAGATCTCTGGCTTCTTTCTTTCTTCCTTTCATTTTTTTGGGGGATATTGGGGGTTAAACCCAGGACCTCACACATGCTAGGCAAGTGTTGGACCCCTGAGCTACATCGCTGGAACTGCTCCATTCTCTGTCTTCTGGGTGGAGAATGTCAATGAAGTACTAGAAGAAAGACAGAGGGGTGGGAAGGGCTTGGGCAGGCAGAGGGAGGCATCTAGGTTTCAGCTGGAGATGGAGACACTTCCCAGAGGTAGTCGGCAATGTGTAGCAGATGAGACGGTCCAGGAAGAGTGAGTCAGGGCGAGGGGGAGAGTCTTGGCCAGATCCCAGAACGGGGCACAGAGAGTTGTAGAACAGAGTCCAACATAGAGCAAGGACTGCTGCAGCAAGGCCCTGAGAGATGTGCTGAGGGGAGAGGGAGGGAGCAGGCTGTCTCTTCATCTGTCTTGCAGCCTTCGCAAGCAAAGGTGGCCAAATAGGGAGGCCAGAAGGAAACAAAGAAAGGAAATGCGCTGGACTTCCTCAACACGAGCAGGTAGTGAGCTGCTAGATACTTTGGAGGCTCCCCAAGCTCAGTGTGCACACCAATCCCCCGAGAATCTCATCAAGATGCAGGTATTGATTCGGTAGATATAGGGGGGTGCAAGAAGAACCCGGCCACAATAAGAAGAAAGGTTGTAGCTCATTCAATCTGCTCCCCAATGCTGCCCAGGGAGTAGCATGGGCTCTCTTTATGGGCAGGAAAACTGGGGCTCTGTGAGTTCCGGCAGCTTCCCTGAAGATCCCCATTAAGGAGAGCTGAACTGGGCTGACTGCAAGGTCCTGTTTCCTGCCCTCCCCCACGTGGGAGTAAATGACACAGTCCCAGTCATGCCCCTTCCTCCAGGTCTGCCCCAGCTCCAGACCTCCAGGCTTAAGAGGTTGGCTGGTCTCCAGGCTGGAGTTTCTGAGCTTGCTTGCTGCAGCATCTAAAGATAGTCTACCTCACAGGAAACCAGACACTATTGGCTAACTTTGCAAATAAAGATGCCCTCAGAGAGAGGGAAAGGGAAATACTTGTCTCTGGCAGAGTCTACATAGGACAGGGTGGCTGAGGTTCTCTTCCCCAGTGGGTCAAGGTAAGTGCACCTTCATGGGCGGGTTGGGGTGGGTGGGGCACAAGGGGAGAGATCAGAGTGGATAAGTGATGCTGGTTTGCTCACAAACTAGCCTTTTCCTGAGGATGTTGTAGTCTAAATATGTTCAGTGGAATGGAAGAGTGGAAAATGGGAGTGTGTGTGTGTGTGTGTGTGTGTGTGTGTGTGTCTGTGTGTGTGTGTGTAGGTGGTGGTGGGGGACTAGATCCTCTACAATACATATGACATAGTGGGATACAATTAGAAGTGTTAGACTGGCGTGGTGGCACACGCCTTTAATCCCAGTGACTTGGGAGGCTGAGGCAAGAGGATCACAAGTTCAAAGCCAGCCTCAGCAATTGTGAGGCACTTAGCAACTCAGTGAAACCCTGTCTCTAAATAAATTACAAAACAAGGGCTAGGGATGTGGCCCAGTGGTCGAGTACCCCTGAGTTCAATCCCCAGCACCAAAAAAAAAAAAAAAAAAAAAAAAAAAAAAAATTAGAAGTGTTAACAATTACATTTTAGGGATATGGAGAAAAACTTGTGGTTTAACATTAACTGAAAAAAAGCAGATACAAAATTGCATCTGGATGATAATGTGAATTACTGCTATTTTTTAAAGATGAAAAATAGTACTGGCTTTTTAAAGGAGCTCATATCCTTTAGAGACCCACATTTAAGTTTTATGGGTAAAATTAAATAATCCAGTGGGGCTATGAAGTAGGAAATGGATAAAATATTAACCATGAGGGCTGGGGTTGAGGCTCAGTGGCAGAGGGCTTGCCTCACATGTGTGAGGCACTGGGTTCCATCCTCAGCACCACATAAAATAAATAAATACAATAAAATAAAGGTATTGTGTCCATCTACAATTAAAAACTATTTTAAAAAATATTAACCATGAGTTGATAATTGTCCAGAGACAGACGAGGGAGTTTTAAGAGTCTTCTTCACACTCAAAAACAAAATGTTGTTATTGTTATAATTTTAAATATTAGATATAGAATACTTGAGGAGAAGAGAAATTAAGTCAAAAGTAAAGAATAGCAAACCACATGAAAACAGGCAAGAAAGCGCCCCTTCCTCAGGCACAGGTCATCATAGGGGCCTAGGCTTCCAGGGAGGAGGCAGATGGGAGGGGCACACGGGCTGCTGAGCCTTGGGGGCCACTGTGGGTCAAGGGAGGGGGCAGTGACTGGGACTTGGTACCTCTGGAATGCAGAAATGGCCTAAGGAAGGCCAGGGTGGACTCGTCCCTTTCACCTTCTTCACTTGGCTTTATTTTCACAAAGAGATTAGAGCAGGAAACATTTCAGTCCAAATTCGTCTTGACTCCTCTTGACTCTCAACTGTCCTGGCTCTTACCGTCCCCTGGGAAGGAGCAACTACTCTATCCGCTGCACATCTGTCTCTTTATAATCTACCCCGCCCCCCGCCCCCCAAGCCTCTCCTCAGTTGTCCCCATTTCACAGCGTGGGCTGCAGACACTGCTTGGCTTTGGAGAGAAGTCCAGGCTCCTCTGACCCTAGAAACTGTGCTCATGACTTGGCCTTGCTAGGTCCACTTCCTACTGTCACAGAGGACATTGGCTGTGAGTCCTTGAAGCCAGGATCCAATAGGTGTTGACTGTCTGTGATGATTAGGGGCATGGTATATAAAGTCCCAAGCACAAAAATACACTATCATGGGGAAACTGAGGCTTACAAAGCTTGGGTTTCTTAAGAATACCAACTACTTTCTTGTTTTTTGTGGGTTGGGGGGGTTGTGTACTGGGGATTGAACTCAGGGGCTCTCAACCACTGAGCCACATCCCCAGCCGGATTTTGTATTTTATTTAGAGACAGGGTCTCCCTGAGTTGCTTAGTGCTCTGCTGTTGCTGAGGCTGGCTTTGAACTCGTGATCTTCTTGCCTCAGCCTCCCGAGCTGCTGAGATCATAGGTGTGGGCCACGGCACCCAGCATGAACACTGACTACTTTCAGGGAGGTTGTAAGGGATCCAGAGTTGTAGGGTCAGGAGAGAAGAGAATGCGTCAGAGCTGACCCAGTTCAGAACCAGCTTCTGTTCTTCTCCCTACCCACCCCAGGAGGCAGCCCTTGCCCACCCTAGTCAACTGTGGAAGGGCAGCTGTGTCAGGTATGGTCCTCCCAAACCAGAGATCCTGGCATCATTTCTGAGATTCAGGGCATCTATCTGCCCTCCCCAGCCCAACCTCTGCCCTGGATTCATGAGCCCAGAGATGTTCAGATCCAACTCTTATAGCAGATGAGCTAACGGGGAGGGCACTCACACGCCCCTCAGCAGGTCACAGGCATAGGAAGCAGGAGATGGAGTCCAAGTCTCAGCTGGCTCTTCTGAGGACTTCTTTTGATTCCCAGGGGGAAGTCTGGGAGTTCCAAGAGGCAGGCTGTCTCCTGTCACTCATTCTGCCCCAAAGAACCAAGGGAGACTGAGATTGCCACCTGAACCCTGGTCCCGCCTGTCCTCTCCAGGGCTCAGAATACACCAGCAGCGATGTGCAGTGGAATGTTTGTGGCCTCTGGCCACAGTGGGTGCTTCAACAGCCTCATCTTCTTACTTGATCCAAGTTCAACTGTTTGGGCTTGTAAGTCTGGGTAGGGGAAAAATAAAAATATCTCCATTATATCTCCTTAAATATCTTTCCAGACTACCTTTGTTCTTTTCCTGAAATTGATGTTTATTGTGGAATATAACACACTGAAAGCACAGTATCCAGGTTAACAACTTATTAAAACTCATCTCCCATGTAACCACCATCAGGCCAATGTAAAGAACCTGGCCTGCTCCCCAAAGTCTCCCTCATGGCCCCACCTAACCACGGCCCTTGCCTCACCACGGCCACTCTGCTGCACAAATAACCACAACCTTGACTTTTAGGGCAATTGTTTCCTTGGTTTTCCTCGTAGCTTCACCCAATCTACCTCTGCGCCCCCAAACAACATCGTTTAGCATTGTCTGGTTTTTGATCGTCATATGTGTGGGCTTAAACGGGGGTCTATTTTTCAGTCTGGATTCTTTGACTCATATTGCGCTGGGTTTTTTTAAATGTTTACAAACATTTAAAAAATGTTTTCATTTTAAATGTTTTTAAAATGTTTTATTTTTCTTCCATTTTTCAATTGGTATATTACCATTGTACATAATGGTGGGATTTGTTTTTACAAATCTGTTCATACACACAATATAACAATATAATTTGACTAATATCATTCCATAGTATTTCCCCTTTCTCTCCCCTCTTCCCTCCCCCTAGTCTCTTTCCTTTACTGATCTCCCTTCAATTTTCATGAGATTCCCCCCCTCCCACCCACCTTTCTTTTCCTTTTTCTTCTTTAGCTTACACATATGAGAGGAAATATATGTGACCCCTGACTTTCTGAGTTTGGGTTATTTCCACTTAACATAACGTTCTCAAGTTCCATCCATTTTCCTGCAAATGACACAATTTAATTTTTCTTTATGGCTGAATCAAGCTCCAGTGTGTATACGTACCACATTTTCTTTATCCATTCGTCCACTGATGGACACCTGGGCTGGTTCCATAATTTGGCTATTGTAAATGGTGCTGCTATGAACATGGGTATGCATGTATCACTGTAGTCAGATGACTTTAATTCTTTAGGACAAATACCAAGGAGTGTTATAGCTGGTCACATGGTGGTTCCATGCCTAGTCTTTTGAGGAACCTCCAAACTGATTCCATAGTGGTTGTACTAATTTACAATCCCACCAACAGTGTGAAAGTGTTCCTTTCTGTCCACATCTTCTCCAGCATTTATGACTATTTTCATCATTGGGTTTTTCAAATGCATCCATGTTGTAAGAGATGTGCATGGCAACAATGTCCAAACTGCATCCAAACTGAAAGTCACACTCACGTGCATCAGCCATAGAAAGAACAATGAACGGTGGAGCATTCACACAGTACATTCCTCTACAGCTGTGAGAATGAACAGACGACAGCCACAGCAATGGTAGGAGGTGAGATGCTTCCAGAAAGGCTGATAAGAACTTGCAGATAAATGCAAAATTGGTCCAGTTCCATGGGGCACTTACCCATTGAATCTCCAGCACACACAATTTTCATGTCTGTGAACAAGAATGATTTACACTGCTATCAGATTTCGATTACTTACAGCATTGCAAATTAGCTCAGACAGTGAAAGAGCGTGACAGCAGCAAACGGTGAGCGAGAGAGGACACCTAGCCATCTCTTGTGTGTGCTTGTTTCAAAGTCTTTAATACTTTTTCCTTAGCTTCCTAGGGTGAGGTTTGCAGCTTCTGTTTACCCCTCTTCTGCTTCCCACCTTGGCTCTCTCCACTCAGGCTAAACTGAGCTTTCCAGAAGGTTCCCAGGACATCTGAGCACCTTCCAACTCCATCAGCCTCATTTCCTTCTCTCTGCCCAGGAACCCACTCTGGGCTAGCCCCTCTGAGCCTCTGACTTCAAAGCCCACTTCCATTCACGGCCAGCTCCCTCTTTGTCACTCATAAGGCTCCTTCCACTTTTAAGTCTCAACCTAAATGGCAACATTATTTTTTTCACTCTTTATCACGATCCCCAGTCCTAATGGGGACACACATAAAGACTCAGCCCTTGGATTTCCCCCAACTTATGTTTTGTTTCTATGCAATAACAAACATTTACAAGAACTATATCTTAAACATTTATATCTCTTCAGAATTTAGCACACAGAAAATCAGCATGTGATGCACATCACAGGTGATCTGCTGAGAGATTGCAAGACAGAACAAAATCTCATCCTCTTCTATAGCCCAGCAGGTTCACCCCATTACATCCATGTTCCCCAGATAAACAACAGCTAGTCACCAAGTGAGAGACCTTGACAGCACCATTTTTCATGCAGACTTCAGCCTAACCTTACCTGGTATTCAGGGAGGCCACTGAGTTAGCTAACTGGATCCTTCTAGGGGAGAAGTCTCCTTCTCTTTCCTTGGTGACAAAGTTGGTTTGCCCCTTGGAGCAGGGCTCTGAAGTTAGGCCCTTTGCTGCTTACATTTCAAAGAGATGATGCGCAGGTCCTTGAGAAAGGCCTAGTTCTAGGTCGTGAAGCAGACAAAAAAGGCCCAGCAAGCATCAAGAAAAAACAGATACACATTCAAAGAGAGGAGAAAATGCTTACCATTATAAATTTTCTAAAGTAAATGCTCTAAGGAAAAAAAAAAAAAAGAAGCAAAGAGAATCTCTTCCCTTATTTTCAGCAAGGAGAATTAATCTCTTATTTTTAATATTTATTTTCTCTTATACTACCATAGGATAAGGATGCTCAATAAATATTGGTTTAATTAACAATTAAATAACTAACAAGTCTGTCTCTGTCTCGATTATTTTTTAAAATTTGTTATCAAGTATTTTCTTTCAACATTTTGCAGTTTGTTTTGACAGAAATAAATAAATACCATAAAACACTTTTAAGAGGAAAGAGTGTCAAACTCCAAGCAATGGCAGGCTTTGGGAAGGGGCAACTCACAAACCCAGTATGGGTCCAGGGTATTTCAGGTGTGGTTTTCTCTTGTGAATACTTTTTTGGCTTGGGTGTGTGCATTAGTGCTTCATAAAACCATGGTAGGTGGACAAAACCGTGAAGTTTATGGTGGGTTCTTTGTGGACAGAGAGTCACTCAATTTACTTGCATAGGGGATGGGGTACAAGCTGCAAAATTTTTTCCTTATAGTTCCTTACCATGGACTTGAAGCCCCCTCCCTCTTCCATCAGCCTCAGCTCTCTCTGCATTCTGAGGGGTGCCTGTTGTAAAAATAGCTGCACCCTACATGGAAAAACCATCCGAATCTGGTAAAACCAGATTTCCCAGCAGCCAGGACTATAGATGTGGTGAAAGGCTAAGAACACTCCTTTTTTTTTTTTTTTTTTTTTTTTTTTTTTTTTGGTACTTGGGATTGAACTCAGAGGCACTCGACCACTGAGCCACATCCCCAGCCCTATTTTGTATTTTAATTAGAGACAGGGTCTCACTGAGTTGCTTGGCACCTCGCTTTTGCTGAGGCTAGCTTTGAACTCATGATCCTTGTGCCTCAGCCTCCCGAACTGGTGGGATTACAGACATGCGCCACTGCACCCAGCTAAAACATTCCTTTTTAGTACAAGGTTAAGCTCAAGACTTTGCGGGGAGGGTCTGGAAATCAACAGGTCCAGCTCTGCTTCCAACTAGAATTTCATATGAAACACTCCTAGGCTGTGACCCAAGCCTGTCACACACCCTGGGAAGGCTGTTGACAGCAGATGCACGCTTTCACTGACCTAGAACTCACATTTGTCTTTAAGGTTGATTCCTTGGGTTGGAGTCTTGTTGAAAATTTGAGCATGTCAGAGCTGGCAAGACCCTTGGAGGTGATCTAGCCCATGGTGTTTCATTTAACGCATCAGGAAACTGAGGCAGAGCTAGAGCAACCTGCCCAGGGTCTCCCAGAATTCAGGCATGAAGTGCAGAGGACCCCTAGGAAGTTTGTGGCTCTTAAAAAGCACCATGAGATATTTAAAGGCAGGAAATAGGCTGACCCTTCATCCTCTAGCCTTTTCTTCTCCAGACAAAATGATCCTAGTTTCTTCATAGCTGCTGATGAGAGCTAGATTCTGGGGGTCTGGTGTGCACACCACCTGGTGGTGGCTAGAGTGACAAGTAATATCCCACCCTCCCTATTTTCCACTTGCCATTCCCTGAGAGCCAGCCTGGTGGGCTTTGAGTCCAGACGGGAGAAACCCAAGCACTTCAGGTTGTGCAATGGGCCAGCTTCTTTCAGAGAACTTGTGTGTACTGTTTCTCAGTCTTGCTTCCAGGGAAGTGGCCTGCGATATTCTGCAGACTTCCCTTCAAAGCAGAAAAACATCATGCAATGCAGGGAGCACGGAGGTTTGTGCAGAGGTGCATTTGGGATTGAAATCCTGGCTGTATTGCATTGTGGGACAGTTAACCAAATCTCTGTGAGTCTCTGTCGTTCAATGTGTGGGGACAATCATTTCTCATGGAGGATTGTAGACAGAATCCAGTGAGATGGTGTGCATGAAGCATGATCTTGGCAGGCTGTAAGCACGGTAACCTCTGCTCCTTCTAAACTGGGGCTTTCTGGGGTTAACATGCAATTCTGGAACACTGAAAGAACCGGGGCATCCCATGCAGTGAGTTTGGATCAGGCAACTCTCTGACTTCAGTTGGTCCAAAGGGGGGAAAAAAAAGAAAAAGAAAAACTAAGCCTCACAATTTCCTTGGCTCTAGGCTGGAGCTCAAACCTTACCTTCACACAAAGTTTTACTAAAAAGCTATAAAACAGGAACCAGGAAGGGTAAAAATAAATAAATAAATAACGGAAGATACACTGGATTTGGAAAATGGTAAGCAGAATGTAAAACCCAAAAGAGGGCAGGACGGGGCGGGGGCAGGCAAGCAACACAAAAAGAATGTCAGACAGAAGGAGAAAATGGACTGGGGCCACCGAAAAGAGAAGGGAAGTGTGGAAACGGGAAGCTGAGGAGGAACGAGGGGCGACGATGACCTCCACCCACCCGTAAGAAAAGTCAAAAAATAAATGAGCAGCCCTGAGAAAAGGAAGTGGCCAGAGGAAGTGCAGCTGGACTGCAGCAGAGCGGAGCGGGGAGTTTTATAGAGCAGGTTGTGCAGGAGGCGTTTCTGCTTGGCTAGGGAACAGGGGAGCACTCCGAGCTCTGCTTGGACTCTCCCAGCTGGACTCCAGTTAGTAAAACCTTGGCCTACCTGGCTGGAGGGTGGGCGTGGAGGCCAGAGGACAGCTACCTGGGTTTGGTTCTTGCTGGCTGCTGCCCTGAGCCGTCATGCACAGCCTCAGGCGGGGGCGCCTCACCCGAGCCCCGTGCCTGCATGCTGCTTGCAACACTTGTGGGTATGAAGCCTAGCTGGGAAGACGCTGCGAAGGCTCATCCTGTTGGATCCTTACATTCCCGTTCTGGTGTCCTGAGAGACAAAGAAAAGCCACTGTCTGGGCAGGCCTCCCTTGAGGGCCACCCCAAGTGCTGGACACACTGCCACCTGCTGCCTATACCCCTCTCGTTAAGCTCATCTCCCAATCCCTGAACATCTCAGAGGACCCAGAAATAAAAGGTCCCCTCGGCTCAAGCCCACTTTTCCTAAAGAGCGGCTATCAAGTTCAGGGGGACTGGTCAGCAAAGGGGCCGTCTTCCCAGACTTTGAGTTTCTGGTGTAAACAGAACCCTTGCTGGGCTCTCCTCTGCTGAGGCTGGGTTTGTATTAAACCCAGGGCCTGGCACAAGCTGGGCAAGTGCTCTACCTCTGAGCTCCATTCCCAGCCTGAGTCTGGGCTGGAACTGGCTCCAGCACAAAGACGACTCTGCCTTTCCAGGCAGAAAGAACCCCGTGTCCCCTGTGACTCATGCCACTGAGGCAGCGCTATTTCTCAGCAAATACCTGGAAAGAGCTGAAGTTGTTTTAGAAGCAGAAACGCCCAGCAGCACGCACGAGAGGAGCGTGTTGAGACGGGAAGCTGTGTTTCCCACACCATCTTCAGATTGTGCTATGCTTCAGGGCCCGTGTTCCTCTCTTGGGGCTCCACATTGAGCAGTTGGTGGGTCTCTTTTCTTGCTTCTCTGAATCTTCCAATCACTTGATCATTCATCCATCCATCCATTCATTCATTCATTCAACACAGCAGGCACCCACAGAGCTCTCAGAATTCAAGGGCCCCTGGCCTGAGACCAGAAAAAGCAACTGTGTGCCCTGTCAGCTCTGCCAGGAATAGGAGGTGCTGTCACCATTATGTCCTTAGTTTAGGTATCTTAGATACACTAGATGTCCTTCCATAAATGCTTATACAGCATTTGTTTTATATCAGACAGCCCTCTTTGCTAAACCCCGATCTATAGAGCTAAAAAGAATGTGATTCCCTGTAATCCCAGCAGTTTGGGAGGCTGAGGCAGGAGGATCGCGAGTTCAAAGCCAGCCTCAGCAACGGCGAGGCACTTAGCAACTCAGAGAGATCCTGTCTCTAAATAAAATACAAAAAAGGGCTGGGGATGTGGCCCAGTGGTCGAGTGCCCCTGAGTTCAATCCCTGGTACAAAAAAAAAAAAAAAAAAAAGAATGTGATTCTTCTTTTGGGATCTCCCAGTCATGAGGGAGGGGGGTGGGGAGGGCTATAATACAAAGTTAAAATTTTTTTTTTAAAAAAAGGGCTAAGGGCACACACATTGGGCCCAAACTGCAGGCCTGCCCTGAACAAGCTGTGTGGCCTTAAGCAAGTTATTCACCCTCTCTGAGTACATCTACTTGCCTATAAAGTATAGATAATCCTTTTATATGCCAAATATCATTTATTAAACACACAATGTACTTGGTATTTGTACCAGGTTACTTACTTTAGTTTTTCCTATAATTCCTATTTTTATTTATTTTTATTGTGAAAATTTCTAAAGAAATATTTAAAATCACTTCCAAAACAGATAATGTGT